>JAQMYI010000023.1:21965052-21988782 GCA_030014275.1 Clariallabes melas | reverse complement strand
TCGCCCTGGGCGCAATTCAGTGTAGAAACTCCACTGCGTAGACACACTAGGGGGAGACAAACGTCGGCTCAGTAATCCGGAGAGGCAGATCTTTTTCCCTGGGCCCGGGAATACACAGGTGTGACACTAATGGGCTTTTCCATTTTTTCAAAGTTCTTGTAGCTGTTCCAGGAATTATAAATAAAAAACAATACAAAAAGAATGTTAATTAATGATAATATGTTAATAAATGAAGAATGTATATATTAGCAAATTGACCTCAAACATAAATTTTGAAAGAATAAGAATAAGCCACTACAAAGCATGCTGGGAACTGCTTTACAATCCTACTTATTAATGTTTAACCATTGTGGTTATATTATGTTCAACGTGGCATCAAATTGTGTTGAAATCATCTCAACAATGAAGACTGCAGTCATAGTGTTGGTTCTGCTTGTGTCTGTGACACGACATGCAGCTCTTCAAGATGAGCATGGTGAAGTTGAAGTGAAAAGCTTGACTGAAAATGAGAAATACTGCCAAAATCATGTGTGTGTGGAGTTAAGAGAGCTGAAACAAGCAATGGCAGAAGTAAAAGTGCAGCTACAGGAGAACAAACACCAGACAGAGCAACTCAAGACTGAGAATGATGGTAAGTGATCAGAAAGCAGTGCTAAAAAAAAATGCTGTGAATGCTTTATAACATTTATATTATTAAAAGTTAATGGTATAATGAGCATGTATAATTCCAGCTTTAAAGCAGAGATTGACATCGACTGAGTATGCTGTGGAAAGTGTAAAAGAAGCACAAGCAAGTAAGCAACATTATACATTCCATAGAAGCTCTTACATTTATATGTAAATACAGTGCTGTGATATAGCATCCTGATTTTTAAATTATTTTTATTTATTTATTTATTTTTGCATATTTTTCACGCTTAAATGATTTGGATCTTACACAAAGATTACCCAAGTAAATACAATGCTCAGTTTTTAAATGATGATTTCATTGATTCAGGAGAAAAAAAGCTGCCCAAACCTACTTGGTCCAATTATCGTGAAAAGATAATTGCAGCTTAACCTAACAACTTGTTGTGCCATCTTTAATGTTAACAACAGCAATGAAACGTTTGTGATGGCTGCCAATGAGTCTTTCACATCATTGTGGCAGAATTTTAACCTACTCTTCTTTGTGGAAACGATAACAACTTTGTACAGTTTAAACAAGTGTTTGAATTGTCAAAAACTGATGCCTGGACATTCTCCCTCAGAATTTTCTACTAGAGCGCAGAATTCATGGTTCCATCAATTATGTTAAGTTGTGCAGGTCCTGAAGCTGCAAAGCCCCAGATCATCACAGTATCAGCATGTTTGACTGTTGGTATGATGTTCTTTTTATGAAACACATAACTAGTTTTATGCCAGATGTAACGGGACACACCTTTCAAAATGTTAAACTTTTGTCTCATCAGTTCACAAAATATTTGCACAAAAGTTTTAGGTATAATTAAGATATTTTTTTGGTGAACAAGCCTAGTGTGTTCTTTTTGGTCAGCAGTGGCTTTTGCTGTGTTATCATGGTCTGAATCATTTTAGTGTGATAAATATGCAAAACATTTAATAAAACCTTTTTTATGACACTGTATGTTTCTTATTATTCACTGCATGACCCTGTAATCTTTTGGCAATGCTTAAAAATGTTCCTTTGTAGTAAAGAAGTACTGATTTGTAACAAGTTATGTATTTTGGAATGTTTTTATTTATGTGCATAAACTTTCTAAAAAAAAAAAAAATCATCCTGCTTTTATTTGTTATAATTATTTACATTTCTATTACCTGTATAAGCTGTAAGAGTTGTATTGTTTTTCTAATTTGTCTGTTGGTGACTTTCTGATCTCAGACATACCGAAGGTGGCGTTCTCAGCTGGTTCAGGATATAATGGGAACTATGGACCCTTTAACATGGATGTCATCATGGTCTTTAGTCGTGTGATTACAAATATCGGGAATGCCTACAGCACGAACACGGGTACTTCCTCATGAACATACAGATTTGGTGCTTTCATTTACTGTCCATCTGTTAAGATTCACCGTATTTCTATAAATTCTTTTTGTTTTTTATCTGCAGGAGTTTTTAGAGCACCAGTGAAAGGCATCTACCACTTCACATTCACCGTCTTTGGGCTTAGCAAGACACACTATATTGGGGCGAAATTTTTTAAGAATGAACAACCGTATTTTCAAACACATGACCTTCCTCAAGGATCTCACGAGTCTGTGACGAGGTCTATCAGTCTGGTACTGGAACAGGCTGACGAGGTTTATTTAAAGCTCCAGGCAAATTATCAGCTTTATGATGATGGAAACATCTACAACATGTTTGGTGGATTTTTGCTTCTCCCGCTGTAAAGCAGTGGCCTTGCTGAAATACATAAAAAATAAATTGTAAAAACGTTTGAACACTTTTTTTCCCCCAAGATTTATTATTTACTGATATTTTATTGATTATTATTATCACTCACTCACTCATCTTCTATATTGCTTTATTCTGTATTCAGGGTCGCGGGGGGCACAAGGCAGGGTACACCCTGGATAGGGTGCCAATCCATCGCAGGGCACACACACATACACACACTACAGGCAATTTGGGAACACCAATTAGCCTAACCTGCATGTCTTTGGACTGTGGGAGGAAACCAGAGTACCCGAAGGAAACCCACCAAGCACGGGGAGAACATGCACACTCCATGCACACAGGGCCGGGAATCAAACCCGTACCCTGGAGGTGCAAGGCGACCGTGCTAACCGCTACACCACCGTGCCGCCTATTTTCTTTTCTTTTTTTTGCAAACTATATTGTTTTTATTTTGTGTAGATTCTAGGGGCAAATATTTATGCAAGTCACTGTATGAGCTCATTTATTGGTCCACAAACTAGTCTTAAAACAAATAAGCTACAGTACATATGGTACAACATAATGATTCAAAACAAGATGAAACCAAGTAAATCTTTTTAATCAAACACTGCTTTTGTTATAAAACAAACAAACAACAAAAAACGACATCCTACAACAAACATCTGTACTTTCTACTTCACTACATTTTTTTTCATGGCATTGTGTTTCTTAACGACAGTACACTGGTGTGTGGCATCTGCAGAAGTAATTTCGCCACCTGCTGACTGTTATACGAAGTTGCGTGATTAGCCTTCTCTCCGCAATCCGCTCATTTATGTAGCAGGTGTTTAAAAATCTGAAAATCATCTTCAACTCAAGTACAAATGTAAAGGTAGAACCGAGGACTTTTCCCACCGTCTATAACTAAAAGCACTTTGACTATACAGATGTTATTTTTGTTGAGAACCATGACCACAGCACAAGGCATCTCTAGTACTGTACAGTATATCCTGAAATGCTCAAAGTACAAAATGTCTTCATCACTGTCTATTTTCTTGCCAGTGGGTGAAAACCATAGGGAGCTGCTGAGTGAAGCTGAACAAATGGTTAACTGTATGGCGCTGGTGGGTGTGTACACGGCAAATGGGCTGTTCATACACACTGCTGGTTAACTGTAGCGCCATGGTTTCAGGCAAGATGTCATTTTGATGTTAAGGTTGGCTTGACGCACTAATTAGCCTTGTGTTCGCGCGCACACAGAGCGAGCTAATCCGAGACACGTTTCATTTCGCTCAACAAACCGAAACAGGCACCGAACGTTCTGTCACTTGAACATCATGGACGGCCATGTTAATGCTACATCTGATCTTCCTACGTCTTCCTAGGTGCAATTGCTAAATACCAAAGCTATGTTTATTGTGACAATGTGGTTATTACCAAGCCTCTCATTTTCCCCAATATGGGTGAAGAGGAGCTCATACTGTGTGAGAATGGAGTCTTTTCTGTTTCACTCCACAAGGGGAGTGTTCATTCCTCTCGAAGGCTCTTCTCCCCTCATCACTCCTGCTTCTCTCTCTCGCTCTCATAAACAACCATAGTTCATTTGCATAATTACAGAAGTAATTTGTTTCTTTTTGCACGAAGGCAATTTTCTCTTCATTTGAAAAGCTTCCACGGACCGAAATTTCAGACAGAATCGCTGTTTTAAAATAGCTGAAAACTCAGTCTACCCCTTCTGCTCTTTCATATTCTCTCTGTCTATCCCGCTTTCTCTCCCTCACCCGATAACGATTTTTGCTCTGCATACATGATTTGGAAACGAAATCAGCCAGACAGTTACACCCGAGTTTTAATATCCAAACTCAAACCCTAAAGGCAGCTATTTACTGAAAGGTCACATCAGGAATCCTTTCTCGGTGTGAGCACTCAAATGTTTAATCTTACTCACTCTGTTTAAAAAAAAAAAAAAAAAAAAAAAAAGCCCTAAAGACTATGTTCTACTTTGGGGATAAAAAGTGTATTTGCAAAACGAGTAGAATTTTGCTCTTTATATAAAAAAAAGTGCCACTTCTCAGAATAGGCTGAAACAGATTGTTACAGACAAAATGTCACAATCATAATATTATAACGCAAAGCAACCCGTAAGAAAGGAATTAATTATGGGATGTATTGTTAGGGCAAAATTATCTATAAAAGAATCTACAAAAAAATAAAAAATAAGATGGAGATACTGTTACTGATGGTGCTACAGTGGGGCAAAAAAGTATTTAGTCGGCCACCAATTGTGCAAGTTCTCCCACTGACAGAGGTCAAACATCACTGCTCTAGAGGAGATCTGCATGGAGGAACGAGCCAAAATACCAGCAACAGTGTGTGAAAACCTCGTGAAGACTTACGGAAAACGTTTGACCTCTGTCATTGCCAACAAGGGGTATATAACAAAGTATTGAGATGATTATTTGACCAAATACTTATTTTCAACCATAATCTGCAAATAAATTCTTTAAAATTCCTACAATGTGATTTTCTGGATTTTTTTTTCTTATTTCGTCTCTCATAGTTGAGGTATACCTATGATGAAAATTATAGGCCTCTCTCATCTTTTTAAGTGGGATGAACTTGCACAATTGGTGGCTGACTAAATACTTTTTTGCTGAAATGGATTATTTTGCAAAAACACATCCTAAAGTATTTAATTCCACTTACAGTACATACCACAGTTTTGTCAGCACTTTCTTTTTTTAAATAAACGAGATTTACTAAATGAGACCTCAGACTTTATCATTTATAGTTATGCTTAATGTTTAGAAAGTTCTGATGGTTTCCCCACTGGCTGACACTGGAGACTCCTTCCAATCTCCACACAAAGCTCTACACTATCCACAATGATATGTTTTACTTAATTTAAAAAAAGAGCTTAAAAAAAATGACTTAATTACTAAAGAAATTATAATAATATATAATATACTGTACGGTATAATATATGAGGGTGTGTCAAATGGAAACCTTAAAAGTCATTCTAGAGGATGGCTGGAATGGACGGAGTCTGGACACTCATCAAATGCTGAGATTACGTAGAAAAGACATTTTGCTATAACTAAAGGATAATTTTTTCACTTGCCTCAGCCTCATAGTAAAAGTATAATATACTGTATAAAGTTGTTTAAATTACAGCTTTAACTAGCATTAGAGGCATGTTATTAAAAATGAATGAACACCTATTATCACGACTTATCAGATTCCATGCCGTGGTATAGTTCTGTCAAAATTCTAGACAGGTATTCTGCAATTTTTCTCTACATAAATATTTATATATTTGACAAATCAGAAAAGAAAAATCCACCTACGTTTGAAGATTGACCCAACATGGTCCATCTACTAATTTCTGAATGCTTACAACAGAAAATAAACACTTCTAGATTCGCCAGGCAAAGTTTTTTCGGGGGGAAAGATGAGAGTATGATGAGATTGGATGGGGATAAATGAGATGAGTGTGGGCTCATTGTAGCGCTCTGCTTTGGCGCCAACAATAAATCATTAATTTAAATGCCCCTTGAGATGGGGAAGGCTCTTTTGTTTCCAGAGATTAGTGAGTTCTCCAAATGCCAAGTGGGAGAGCGCTGAGCCAAAGCACTTCCCCTCAGTCAGCCGTGACACAGAGACGTGATGCAGGCTTTTCACTGCCTCCGAGTGCACTGCGGTGACAGCTCTTCACCTGCATCAGCTCCGGAAAAAAAAAAAATTGAACACTTTGATAACTTCGACACAAACTTCTGATGATGGCTGGCGTGGCTTACGGCTACCGCTTACTTGATTTACTGTTGCTGATGCAGACATTTGCGAAATTCCCAAAGATGGATGCTTTCATGCTCGGATGCACGAGTTCTGCTTCCCGGAAAACAGCACATGACCCACACTGATCATTTACATTCAGAGCCTGGATGCTGCCTTATCATTACCTCGACAGCTCCGACCCTACAGTACACTCCAACACACACTGATCCACTGTTAGCAGTAGTAGGACTAGATATGAGCACACACTCACGGATACAGATGGGCAGTTGTCCGGACCAGTTGTGGTCTTGTTGGCAGATGCGAACCGATGACCCGATGAGCCGGAAGCCTGGGCCACACTGGTATACCACCGTGTCCCTGTAGCCAAAATTCTCCCCGATCACCTGACCATTCACAATCTGCTCGGGTAACCCACAGTGACCCCCTGCATGGTGAGACAGGATGACAGATTAAAAAGAGAGAGGTCCGTGTCACTTTTTGCAATTTTTTATCATTATTAATATTTGAAACAGTCGCATTTAAAGAGATGAAACCGCAAAATGAACACTCCATGTTTATCTTCCCAAGGGGCTGCATTTTGCTTTATTTGAACATCAAAAAGATTTAACAAGAATACGTTGTTGCTTGTAAGAGGAAGTTCTAAAAAGATATTTACTTTCTGGTAAAAAAAACAAAACAAAAGGTCTCACTTCTCGGCTGGAAAACATCCAGTGGTTTATTTGTAGGAGGTTTCGGTCAGTGATTTTGACTTAACTGATGCTTTTACCAGGTTCAAGGACACATATAGTACTGTGTATTATATCTTAGCACACGTTCTGTTGCATGCATTAAGCTGAAAGCAAATGAAAGCCTTTTCATGGATCTCCTGCACTTCTCTTCACATGCACTGGAGTCTGGAGGAAAAGTCGTAAATGTGGAAAAAGAGGGAAGGTGTCTACCTAGGCATCGTGTCTCCGTTCCGCTCCAAAGGCCAGATGACAGGCACTCTCTCACAGTCGAGCCCACCAGCATGTACCCAGCCTCGCACGTAAAGATGGCTGTTGCCCCGAAGGTAGTCTGAGTCCCAATCTTCTGCCCGTTGGCAGGTGTGGGCAGGTCTCCGCAGGAAATGACTTTGAAAAGAAGAAGAAAATGACACGGGAAAACAACAGATCAGGGTTACAGGAAGAACGGTTGCACATTTGATCAACAGCCTTCAAGTTGCAATTAAACCTCACTGTAAGCTCAGTGCAATTTTGATTGACAAATTCCTAATATACAATCTGGATTGGCATCAGTTACGCTTCATATGCATCCCATATGCTCAGAATTTGTACGCTAATTTTCTGCTTGATTAGAATGAGTAATGTCTTACTCTGACAGTGTGGCCGCTCGTTCCTCCAGCTCCATACGCCATTGGCCATGCACTGGATGTGGGCGGGTCCCAAGCGGTAGTAACCAGGGTCACAGGTAAAGATGATTTTAGTTCCGTACTCATAGTGTGACCCGTTGACAATACGCCAACGTCCATGCTCCAGAGAAAACGATCCAATGCTCGGACAGACGACGACTAAAAGACCAAACACACACATGACAACGATAAACAAATACATTTAGCAGACGCCTTTACCCAGAGTGACTTACATTTTCTTTTTTATTTCATTATACATCTGAGCAGTTGAGGGTTAAGGGCCTTGCACAAGGGCCCAACAGCAGTAACTTGGTGATCGTGGGGTTTCCAATCCATAGTCCGTAGTTTATTCTGATTGGCCGTTTCCCAACCAAAGACAATTGGCTTTTTTTTCCACCCAATTTCTGACTGGTCTTGACGCAAGGAGCGAGAGTTTCATCGAGTGAAAACTAAACGTACAACAATTGTGTATTTTTTTCCCCCTGTTCAATAAGGAGGCATTAATATGACGGCATATGATTTGACTTGTTGAGCAGAAGTGCTTGGCTGTGGGATAAGAGTTTGTGCTGCAGAGCCAGTCGCCTGTGTTTAATGCTGTATATAAACGCCACCCCCACAATATGTGTCCTTTCAGGAGAAGCCGCCGTCAACAACGACAACCAAAAAAAAGGAAAAAGAAAAATCAAGCCAAATTGTTATTTAAACGCTTTTTATCTGCTATGAGAGTTGGAGTGTCACAAGGAAATAGCCCATCTCTTGGCGCCATCCTGATTTTTCCCGCATAATCAGCCCCATAAAAGCTCTAAACCATAACACATTTGAAGTCTATTTCCTACACTTCAAAAATCACCGTCCTCGTTTTGCAACATTTTGTAAAGGGGCCAAGGCATCTGTGCCTGAACTCTAATGGGTAATAACTTAATGTTTTGGCACTGCGAACATAATCAGCTCATAAATAAGAGTGAGGTGAAGCTGTAGTCACAGGGCTCTGTGTGTGACAGGAGCACTTAAACAGGCTATAAAACCATTGCTTGGAATGCGTGGGTGTGTTTCCGGTGTGAGGAAGGGCCTGGTACCTGAGCAGCGAGGGATCTTGTTGTGGTTGCTCCAGGTACCGTCGGGCTGGCACACAGCGCTGGTCAGCTCCTTGGAGGAAAGCCGGTAACCATCATTGCAGAAGTAGGTCACGCGCGTTGCCACCGAGTAATCCACAGCCAGCACGCCGCCGTTCACCGGAGCCTTGGGCACCCCACAGGACACGGCTACGAGCAGCAAGACAAAGCTTTAAACATTTAGTTCTCCTTAAGAATTTCGCTCGAACTGATGGAAAAGGTCACGGTATTAGAGCTGTTGGTTGCTGTGCTATTGAAGCGAAAGCTACTCGGTAGTAATTAATTAGTTTTTGCAGTTGCTTTTTAATAGAGTGTGTATGTGTGTGCAATATTTTATGATGTGCAGATGAGCAACAGCCTTTGCAAAAGGTCAATACCAAGATTAAAGAAGTAGCTAGGAAAAGAAGAAAAAAAAATTAATACACAGAGGGGCATTAGGAAGTCTTCTAACGGAGCTTGAAAGTCCACAAAGACAACGATTCGATCGGTTTCCTTTATTGTGCTGCTGTCTCTGACTCGTCAACCTCACCAGCAAATGGAAGTTCTTATCTTGATTGTGTCTTTCCCCTTTTATATAGCTGCCACTGAAACATAAAGGGCATCAAGCCATTGTAGGTTTTTTTTTTTTCTTTTTTCTTTTTAAACGCTCTGAATATGAAACATGATCTAAGTACGGACTCGGCACACGACACTTCTTTTTCCCCGCTTTGCTCGGAGTAACAGTTTACCAAATATTGGAATACAAATCAAAGACAACGCAAGGTTTTCTCCATGCTTTGATGAGGGCCAGGGATAAGCCTTTTTTTCTCCCTTTTGCTTTACTTTAGAAGAACCTGAAACACTTTGAAAGTCTACAGAGTCATTTAAGTGTCACTCGGTGTTAGGATGTTAGCGCCGCGCGAGCCGTACGGTCCCTCGGAGGGCGCCGAGCACGACGCTGTCAAATTACTGCACGGAGGACGGTAGCCGTGAGTGCGCCGGCTCAGAAACTATTTACGCATGTGGCACAGATCTGAGTGGATAGGTGGTGCAGGATAAATGACACAGATGGAGAAGGGAACTCGGCAGATTAGTCATTAATGTGACAGATCAAACAGATCATAAATAAACCGCATCAGCCGGAGAGGGAGACGAGTAATTACTGCGTTTCTGTCCATGACCGAAAAAGCTTGTTAGAGAGGCCGGGTTTGGAAGATTGCAAGAGTTTTTCCCATTAAACACTCCTGTACTAGAGAAGTCTAGCATGTGTGTTTGATAAATACTGGAAAGTTCTGAAATACTGGCGATAATTTATTTCCTTCTCAAGCACCCTTGTCCAAAGAGGTTTCGAGAGAAATCCAAAACAAAGACAGCGCATGTTGGACTCAAAGTGCCAGAATGCAATGCAGCTCTATTAAGAGGTGGTGCTGAGTTATGCCAAAGATTTGGCTTAATTAGTTGGCTATTTACAATATGACTATTGTAATGATGTTAACTGTGTTATTAGCATGAAAGGTGTTAGGTATTAGCGAAGCTTACAAATGAGGAGGTGAGAGACTTGGACAGATCAAGACGTACTGTAGGGCAATGGTGGCTCAACAGTTAGGGCTCTGGGTTACTGAGCAGAAGGCCGGGGGATTAAACCACAGAATGGCCAAGCTGCCACTGTCGGGCTCTTGAGCAGGGCCTTTAACCCTATCTGCTCCAGGGCAGCTGCATCATGGCTGTGCTTTGCCACCAACTTCCTAACAAGCTGGGATATGCAAAAAAAAAAAAAAAATTTTATTTAATTTGCTATAATATATATGACAAATTAAGGATTCTTCTTCTTCTTCTTTTTCTAAAGGACTAAAGCGCTGCGCTCATGAACCTGGGGTTAATTCCCCTTCTGGCACCGCTATCAGTGGGTAATAAATCAATGAGTAATGCAGAAAAGCATTAACTAAATTGAGAATAGGCCAACATGTCAATAAAAATGTTCTGCATATTTATCTATCTATCACCAATATCCTTTATTCTGTATATCATCTTTGGGCACACGGCAGGGCGCCAACCCATCGCAGGGCACAAGCACTCTAACACTACAGGCACTTTCGAAACGACACAAATCTTTGGACCCACCAATCATGGCGAGAACTTGCAAACTCCATGCACATAGCCTGGAAGTGAGATTTGAACCCCTAACCCTTGACGTGCAGGGTGACAGTGCTAACCACTAAGCCTGCGTGTAACCCCACTATACATTTATAACACAATAAATCTTTGACTTTTAGGGTGGATTTTTTTCCAAGGTGGTCACTGAGATCTGTAACATAATGCAATATGTATGTTTTATACATTTAACACATGTTTTATGTCATTTGTAATGAATTAAAAAGAAGATTTGTACACTTCTGTGTTTTATTCGGCAGAAACAAGAGCAACCGATTGATCTCATCAGTGTTCTGTCAGGAATTTTGTGCAGGTTCAGCGGCTTTACCGCGGTCGATGATCGTGTTGCTTCTTAGCACTTCATATTAAAATCTGAAACAATTCTCATTTTAAGGCCAAAATGTTCAGTGTGATGGCTATATTCACGTCGGTTAGTTGTTAAATTGCAGATATATATGCTACAGTATTTACATTGTGTACTCATGTTGTAAAAAGCTATTTTATTTCATTTTATTATTTTATTATGCTAAATAAACTGTTAGCCTATTATTAGACAGCCTATTATGACTGCTGCAGTTAACCTGGCTATCAATGAGCAGAGTCGCTCTTATAAATGTTATGAGTTGCTCAAGTGAAGCTTGTTCATCTTTTTACAATGATAAACACAGAGCTATAAACATGATGCTAATAATACATTGATACAGACATTGATGTGAATACAGTGCAATAATACAGTGATATACTGTATATACCTTTATACCTACAGTACCTTTACCTTTAATGACGGAAAGAAACCAGCCCCAAATTAAAGTATATCCTAGTAAGACAGTACTCCTGTAAGCTAAATTATGGATTAAGGAGTTTAACATGCATTAAAACCCAGACACTTTTATGTCCCTCTACGTTCCATTACAGTATTCCATTACATTTATTGCAATTTCTGTTCAGCCCATCTGGAGAAACAATGAAGGCATTGTGTAACCGTGTTCAGCTCTCACCCTGGCAGGCAGGGACCGGTGCGTCCCATGTGTAGTAGCCATAAGGCGTTTTCCTGCAGACAGCTGTGCTCTTGCCAATGAGGCGATAGCCGCGATCACAGGCCCAGCGAACCTGGCTGTTCAGATGCCCTCCTGTCTGACTGCTGATGGAGCCATGGAGAGGGGAATCTGGGGTGCTGCAGTACAGAGCTGCACACACACACACACACAAACACACACACAGAAGCAGACAGACAGAAAGCAAACCCCATCAGCTCCTTAATCAGCACCTAGAAGAGACGCCCTTGCTCTGGGCTATCTCAGCATGCCTTCTGCCATGTGTTAGGAAACCATCACTTGGCTGCCTTGTTGGCAATCTGCTAGCACTTCTCAAAGGATATCAGGACACAACAAATATGACAAATAATCGCTATTAGAACATTCTTTTCAGTCAGCATGGTCCATGTAGAATGTATTATTATTTTCGGCAAATATTTTACAGCCATCTGGGGATATTACATTTCTCTTCAGAACTCATTCAGCATAAATAATATATAACGTATGGGTTTTGTTCAAGCTGAACATGACCAAAGGCATGATGAGAGTACAGTATTAAACAAAGAGGAAGAAATTATAATTCACACTGCAGTATATTGTCTTTGTGTGGAAAATATGCAGAAAATATTTCATATTATATAATATTTTATTTACTTAATAAACACAGGTATAACAATTCAGATCATACAAATACTGTATACTGTACATCCCACATAATATTTACACCAATTGTCCAAGCGAAAGAAAAAAAAAACATACTCAATTGTATTAATAAAATACCTAACCAACATTTTTTCAATTTTAATGTTATTCATACTACTATATACTCTATACAATGCTTAAAGTAAAATTTGTACACTTTAATTACTACAATCTGTTTTTAAATAAAAACAGCATTACTCAGGAATATAGTTTTAGTTTGGCAATTTGGTTTAATTTCTTAAATACACTTCCTTAATGCTGGTTTATAAACGTAAATATTTTTTGCAAATTGTGTTAACAATAATCATCTCAGCTTGAAGTGCACTAACGAAACTTCTAACCACTTTTCATATGATATAACAATAGTTTTTTTTTAGTTTTGCAATTTTATTTAGGACCCGATTGAGTAGGTAGTCTTAAACTACGTATAAACGGATGATTTGATTGCAAAATGAGATAAATCCATTATGGAATATATTTTATTGAAGTAGCAAGAAGCCTTATTTTGCACATTGTTTGTCTGAGTCACAAGGGCATCTAAAAGCAGAAAATATCAAAATATTACATCAATTTTAGGGGGGTTAAATTAGTTTGAACATTCCATCACTTTGCAAGATGTTATAACGCCACCTTCTACAGTTTTGACACAATGGATAAATAAGCCTGCAGATTGTGGCCATGTGAATGTAAAATTTATTCAATAATATGTTGCTTGAGTTTTATTGCTTTCATTGTGTTTTTGTAGTGGCAGCACATCAGAAGTAGAAAAAAGCTTGAGCATTAGACGCGCAAAATTACAATGCATCATCTGCTCCTGTAGCAGCTTCAGTTCCACTTCAGTGGCTGATGACAGCACCTTGTTATAGAAGTCTGACTTCTGGGGAAACTGCTATGGCAGTGACAGACTGTAAATGTACTTTTTTTTTTTTTTTTTTACTGGCTTCAATATTCTCCAAAAGTTCATCGAACGTATTTAGATCATTTTCATGGCAGCCACTATTTTGTTCAGGTTTTAGTTTTGCTTTTTTGTACATGTGACGGAAATAAGTAACGTGATTGTTTTTTTTTTTTTTTTACTGTATGGATGCGTCATGTTTGGTTTCTGTGAATTAGAAACATATTTTAACAGATTGAGCCCCAAAATAGTATTTATTGTATTCTGTGGCCAAAACGTTTGTATGTAATTATAAAGTAACTACTGAGAATGCTGAGTATATATATATTTTTTTACACATGGATTATATTATTACCTTTTATGCATAATTACTTTTGTGCCGGTTTTTCCACGTTTGACTTGCTTGCTTATATTTGTCATTTCTACCTGTTATGCCTTTACATACAGTATGTTTGAGATGTATATAATTATCTACATCATCTGGATACTGTTGATTTGGTGTTTTACAGTAAATGATCATGGTTTATACAGCAGTAATTATATACTGCCTGGTCAAAAAATTTAATCAGGCTGCATCAAGCATACAAAACAAATAAAGACAATTAAAATCACTATAGCTGTCTAATACATTATTAAAGACTGGAAGGATAGTGCTGAACTGTCAATTTCATGAGATGGGGTTGGAACAAAAATCATGAATTCAGGTCACATAAATGCTTGGTGAAGTTGCATCATAAAACAAACCACAATTATGATTAATAGTGAAAGTAAAACCATTTTCACATGCACAAGGTGATGACGACAAATCACTGAATTGTGACTAAACAGCTGTGTGGCCATAAGAAAACCATTAGTTAGTGAGTCTCAAAAATTTTTTTCCCAGGGAGCATAAATATTGGAATTTGGAGCACTAGAAAAATGCCATGTGGTCTAATGAGTCCAGATTGAGTCTACTCCAGAGTGATGGGCGTGTCAGGGTGAGAAGGGAAGCACATGAAGCGATGCACCCATCATGCATAGTGTTCACTGTACAAGCCTCAGGAGACTTGGGAGTGTTATGATCCGGGGTTGGTTCAGTTGCTCAGGTCTAGGCTCAGCAACTACAGTAGATGTGGCAATAAAATGAAGAACTGAAGAAGTATCACATCAATGGATTTTGTTTTCCCCCAGATGGCATGGTTATATTGCAGGACTCAAATTGTGAAAGAGTGGTTCTGGGAGCATAAGGAATCATTTTCACACATGAATTGCCCAACAGATTGCACATACTAAAGGCAGTCACATGAAATCTAAAAATCTTTTTTTTTTTTTTTTGCACGAGGCTGTGTATAAATATTACACTTAAAAATGAGTAAACATTAGCTGTATACTGCCTTATTTACAGTAGAACTGTATTGAAAAACCAGCCGTCAGAACTGGAAAAATAATGCGTTCAACATACTGTACAACATATTGTACAGTACTGTATGAAAACATATATTTCAGTTGATCATTAAAAAAACAATGCAACTATAACACAATTTTCCCTGTTTTTTTTTTTTTTTTTTTCCAATGTGTCCAATTACGGACTTACAAGATTTACTGTATTACATACATATTCAAAAAATGAGCATTTTCAAAAATTCTCAGAAATCACATAAATCGTTTATCTTCAACTGCACAAGTATTTAAAAAAAAACAGTAGAAAGTGAGACCCATGAATATGCTTTCTCAGCATTAATTACAGACACTTCCTTAAAGCTGTGGGAGTACATCAAACACATCCGTGAAATAAGTTCAGTCATGCGAGGCAGACATTCTTACCCACGGCACACACACAGACACCTCTCCTACACTCACAGCTTTAAATCCGAACTCTGCATTACGAGGTCTGAGAGCCCTGCTTTTCCATCTCGCGACAAAACAGTCGTCCACATCCATCATCCATAAAACAACTAATAACGAGCCAGTGAGTGTCTCAGTCAACACGTGCCATCATGTTTCAATTGACCCGTGTTTTAACAGACCATAAAATTCTTGACCTGCCTGGCATACCCTCATCAATCATAAAGTGTATCTCAGAGAGATTAGATTTGAAGGATCTATTGTCATAAAATGCAGCGACGGGGACGTGTCTCTCCCTGCTCGGTAATTCCCCTTCCTTCTGGGAAAGTCATCACCAGCTCGGGATGAACGGGGGTTCATCTAGAACCAGAGGCTTTCATCTTTGGAAGAGCTGGACTGCTGACGCTACTGCAACGAGCAAAGATGTTAGTCTAGAAATGAAAGCAGTTCCTCTGACAGAAAGAGAGAGAAAGAGAGGGCGAGAGAAAGGTGTGTGGATCTCTATTAAGAGATTTGCTCAAAAGTCCTCTGCATACTTAAATATCTAAGATGATTATCTTCACATAAATCTCCATAAAATCTCTCTGGCGGACAATAAATGTCTTTTCCTGCGACCGCCCCTCCATGCTATGTGATACCGTCTGTATTTACACTACTGTAATATCCACACTAGCCTTTATTAAATCATTTAGAAAGGATCCTCAGAAATATAACTGGGTTATGCACGAATTAAGGAAATACAGCTTTTACAGCTTTTTCACCTTTTAAATGTTAAAAAAGGACAGAAGACATTATTTGTGATTGAACACTAATGCTGTGATGGAAAAAAAGATAACTACATGAATTAACGGATGTAAGAAAAAAAATTATACATTACGAGAGCTCGTTCGTAAGTCCAGTTTGTTCGTAAGTCCAACAAACATTGTCTAGGCACTAGGATACCTACACAATTGACTATACACAGTATAAAACTAACATGTTCCATGATCTTATCCTTGTTATTTAGAACCGTGCCGATGGTTGAATGGTTGATGTCAAAAGAACGAGAAATGTCTGCCATCGTTTCACCTCGCTCCATTCTCTCAATTATATTCACTTTTGCCTCCATTGTTATTGCTCGGCTCTTCTTAGCACTATTAGCTTCATCGCCGCTGCTTTTACTCTTTCTGTCTCCTGGACATCCTGGGATGCACGCTGCACCCACGATTGAACATGTTCGTATCTTCAAAAGTTCATAACTCGAATGTTCGTATGTAGGGGACTTACTGTTTACAAACATTTTTTTTTTCATCCTTTATCACTTAACATCTCAAGAACCCCTGGCAAGTCCAGACTCTTATTCCTCACTCTTGTCACTGCAATACCTGTGACTACTGCTGCTGTTGCGCTGTATTCCCTAAAAATCTTATATTATCTCATATTATTAAACATTATGCTTTGAGGTGAATAACTGAATAATAGGCTGAGATACAGTATTAAGTGGTTAGTCCATGTGGTGGCACAGATAAGACTATATATATATATATATATGCATAAAGTGCCGACTGAAGACGCTTCCAACCATAACCTTCTATATTCACACCATCCTCAACCCTGATTTATTTTTCATTCTCTTCAGCCAACAGCTTTTGCCGAATATGGAACATACTGTATAGATTCAACCCGCTGGGAGTTTTTAAGTCTTGTACTTTACTACTTGTGTGCAATTAATACAGTTTATACACTCATTTAGATGTACTGCGCTTTAACGAGCACAAATTACTCCTCATCGCTCCAACCTTATTTTACAGCAAATAAATTTAGATACTTTCTCAACACAATCTCTACCTCGTCTCGAGATACTCATAGCAATGAAAATGTTGTGGTTTTTTGCACTTATGCATTTGCACCAAAAAAGAAATGTAAATAATAAGTTGCACACTCCGAGATTTCATTGACGGCCTTTAGGTTTGATTACGGCGACACAGTGTGGTGGTGAATTAATGATGATTCCTCATGCTCCCAGAACCATATTTTCACAATGCCTAGAAAAAACTCCATAGATGTGATAATATGGTCATTCAGTACCTTCAGGTCGTCAGCTGACTTCATTTTATTGCCACATAACGTTGCTGGGTCTAGACCTGAGCAACTGAAGCAACCCCAGATCATAACACTGCCTCCTGAGGCTTGTACATGATCGCTTCTCATGCGCTTCCCTTCTTACCCCGACACGCCCATCGCTCTGGAATAGGCTCAGTCTGGACTCATTAGGTCACATGACCTTGTGTGTTTTTTTTTCCCCTCTGATTATTCTCACTAACAAGTCTTTTTTTCTTATGAACACACAGATGTTTAATTGCAGTCCTGAGCGTTCTCATAACTGGAATTGCTCTTACTTTCAGTATTAATCATAGTCCTGATGTCTACTGTCAGTTCTTTACCATGCATCTTTACTCAGAGTTTAAGAAACCTCCATTCATGACTTGTTTTGACCAGATTTCTTTCAGAAAGTTGAAGGTTCAGCACAGGCCTTACAGGTTTATAATAATGTGTCAGACAGTTCTTAACCCAATTCCAGTAATTTCAAGTCTCCTTACATTTTTTCGCTACTTGACAACAGGCCAAAAATTTGACCCGTCTGAAGTGGTGTATTTTTTGGGGGGCCAAGCGGTGTATATAAGGCTCCAAAAGCATAATGCTATAAAAATAAACAAATAAATAAATAAATAATGTAAAAATTAACCAATTAAGAAGAAAATTGGTAAGCTTCACCATATCTACATACATACATCTTTGTTTATTTTTGTTTAATTATTTTTGTTTAACGTTTTTAGGTTTAGATCATTTTAAGCGTAACCTGTTACTATAGAAACAACAACGTCCTAAAACAAGCGCACTGATATAAACCCCTGGTTCGAATCCCAGCCGGCACTTCTGTCAGAGCTGCTGTTAAAGAAAATGAATCAACATCCTTTTCTTTCTTTTTTTTTTCCTAAAACGATTTTGAGGATTCTGCAAGCTTGTGATATAATGTTATAATAAATGTAGAAATAAAACCTACTGTGAGCTGCTCTACAATAAACACTTTCTCCTCTGGGGAAAAAAAAAAAAAAAACCTCCACAGAGCCACCTGGGACATGCATCTCTTAGATGACCTGAGACTGCACTCCTCATGAATGCTTCATTCTCTTCTGCTTTGAAGTTTCTCTCTGCAAAACCTCACACACACCTATAGTTAGTACTATATATCATATTCACTTTTTTATTTTAGAAAAATGCTTAAGACTCACATCAGACATATACCTCATCTCTGACTTGCTCTGTGATGCACACAGAAATGGAATACGCAGTAAGAAATCGAAGGAGAGAGTAATATATACAGTATATGTGTGTGTGTGTGTGTGTGTGTGTGTGTGTGTGGGTGCCGTGCATCCCAAGGGGCATCTGTAGTAACATTAGCAGTTTGTATTTCTGTGCATTTCGGATGTACCTTACTGCAATGTGTCATAAAGCATGTAGTCTGACTTTTTTTTTTACTTTACAATTCATACAACCTACAAAACAGACACACACACACACACTCACGCTGGTCTTACTTTCCTTGTGAGGACCTTGCACTGATATAATTATTAACGCAGCCAATGAATGCTACGCCTACAACTGAATCTAACCCCGACACTAACCTCAATAACCTAGAGAAAACCTTTTGCCTCTTTATTATTATTATTATTATTATTATTATTATTATGTTTTTAATAAAAACTGTAAAGTATGTAAAGCACATAAAAATAAACTAAAAGTCTCCGCAGGGCAAAAACTCTCCTATCAGTCCCACCAGGATGTAAAACCATGGCCGCACGCACGCACGCACGCACACACACACACACACACACACACACGCGCGCGCGCGCACACACGCGCACACACCATGCTTCTATCCACATGCTCGCTCAGATTAAAGAGCAGGAAAAAAGCATGCAAGTGAAAAAGTGATTGAAGTGGATACATACTTTGATACTCACCGACATAGCGGATTCGGAAACCCTTCTTATTGGTGCCGTGGTCAGCTGACCAGCGCAGCAGGAGCTGATGGCCCGTGGTGGTGAGGTTGAAAGGAGTAGCGATGTCTCCGCTCAGAGTGGCCAGGTTCTGACTGTGGATTGTAGGACCTTAAAACACACACACACACACACACACACAAAGTGAAAGGCATGAAGAGAGAAAGAACAGACTATAAGAAATGCTAATTTATGCAGAAGGGAAAAAAATACATTAAGGAGAGGCATTACTGTATAAATACTGTAGCAATCACTTTTCAGATTTTTTCATGACTTCAATCTCAACTTACAAAAAAAAAATAATAATAATTGGTCATTTTGTTGTTTTTGTTCACCTGTGACCCCCAGCAACATCTGAAACGTAGCAATTTTTAAGAAGGCTCACAATGAAGCAAAAATACAGTATATATCATTCTCAAATATGCAAATTTACTGTATATACAGGGTGATTCACTCGAAGGAGGCCCCGAATATCCTGTAATAACTCTCGCTAGGACGAAGCAATCGGAACGAACCCACGTACAATGTGCTCCTCAGTATATGGATCTTCAAACACGCTTGAGTCGGAACGATAAGGTAGGTAGGCGCCAGACACCAATCGCGCCGTTTAACACCGTACCCCTTCACTCAGTCACTCAACTTCTCATCAGAATTTCATCAGTGGTGTACAGTAATGAGAGGCGCGTCTTTATAGTGCTGGGTCTATAAAGGGTCATCATTTCGTGTTATTCAGGGGATGGGATGGAAATTTGGAAACAAAGGTATCATTGATCTCTTATCATGGTGGAGGAACATGGAGCACCGCATCGAAATGTGTCTTTCACGAAAACAAAAATCACTTCCAGGATCGCATATAATGCAGTCGATTCCACATACATCAGGGTACTGTATGGAGTTTATTTTGTGGTTCAGATTTATTCACCATAACGAGAGTTATTACAGAATATTCAGGGCCTCTATCGAGTGAATCACCCTGTACATTTAATTAGACAGTCTACTTCGAATTAATATATTTTGGTTAAAGTTTCATTAACAAAACAGTGAATGAAAAAGAAACAATGAACATAATAACATAATAACATATAAACAATTAACGACCGAAAATTCATTGTGATAGCTTTTGTTAAATTCGAATTAAAAAAATAGTCAATTAACCTGAACAAAAAATACAAAGGCGACCTTGAGATATGAGGTACAATGCCATGTAAATATACTGTAGATAAAATCCTAATTACTACTCCTTTAAAAATGATCTTCCAAAGAAAGGTTTGGTGTTTTGAATATATTAAATAATAGATATATTTTCACACACACACACACACAATAAAAAAAATTAATGTCAGCATAATAATCGTGCCAAGGTTTTTGAGAAATGTGGACAACTGTAATAAAACGGCACAGGATTAAGTAGATTCTATTAAATAGAACTGCTAATGTTTTTTGTATTTATTTATTTTTAAACATCCAACATATAACTTTTTTCAGCACAGTACAGTGATGAGACTCCTAGCTGCAGTAAAACATTTGACTGGTGCAAATGTTTTCATGGCAATTCTGTCTGATGCGGAGTTCCTGGGAGGCCAGTGTGCAAACATTCTCCCTTGATGGTATCCAAGCAATAGTGAAATGCTGGGATAAATGCATTAGTGTAGCTGGGGGTTGTATAGAGAAATAAAGTGAGTTGTTACCTTAATTAATGTGTTCTGCACTATTAAAAGTCCCAGTTTGACTTGAACACCACTTGTAATTTTGCACTCCAGGAGACACTGAGGTCGCAGTGCAGCAAATGTTTAAACTAACTACGTAGTTTCAAGATCTGGCACATTACCTCTGAAATTCTGTATCACCAGGGGGAAATAAATTGTAAATTGATTTAGGGTCAGATTTCCATTATTTCGTTTGCTTCACTCCATACCAAGACGTTATCTTAAAGAGCCAGGCTGCAGAGATTCACTTGTGCGGTGTGTGTCTGAATCCTAAGGAAGTCAAAGAGAGAATCAGCTACGTATGAGAATGCAGCGTCTTTGGAGTTTAATCCGAACTCAAGCCACGATCAAATCACAAGCCAGGGCAACAAACTAACCCAAACTAACGAACATAACTCGGCTAAAATAGTCGATTCAGGAGTGGTGACCACACAATTTGGAAGCTCGTTTTAGAGAGCCCAATGACTAGTCATGCAACATTACAGCAATGTCTAAGACACTGTTCCAAGCTGTCAGTGACCTTCCAGTTGAGCCATCACGCTCAAATCCAGCCTCACCAAGGTATCTCGGTCACTGACAGGCACCGGCAGCCACTCAGACCGCCAAATGCCCATGTTATAGGATTGGATGGGTTCAGGTTATGTGCTCTTTTGCAGAATTCACTATGCAAAATGACAAACATTTTATTGAGATATTTAAAGGTCAGCCATTTTACGGTTGTTCCAGTCTAAAGTAGCTGATTCTTCAGAAAGGGAGATGATTCACACCAAACTGGTTTATGCACACTGTCAAGTTTGCACAATCTGCTCTGCCCATGTGCAAATCAACCCCGGTGTCATCTTCCCCGGTTTATAGGGTCACCAACAAAGCCCAGACGTTGCAGAATTGGGACACCAGCATGGTCAAGCAGACTTGTCTTATTTATGTTGTGGAAGCTCAGTAGTCCTTGGACGTTTGACCAGGGAACTCAGGGAATGAGTTCAAATCCCAGAATTAGTGATGAGACTCATAGCTGCAGTAAAACATTTAGGTCATGAGTTCAAATCCCAGCACTGCCAAGCTGCCACTGCTGGCCTCCTGAGCGCTCAAGGCCCTTAACCCTCAACAGCTCAGTTAAGCAACAGCTAAATGTAAATTTGATCTCATTTATGCAACTGGAAACGGGCAACTGCCAAATGCTTAAAATGTAAATGTAAAATATTGTGGCACTTTCAGGTCATCGCAATCCATTTGTGTTCCGGTGCTCAGAAGCCTCCTGCCTACCTAGGACTGACCTCAGACAGGGAGAATCACACCCTCAATCCCTTTGGAGATCGTGTCTAGAGTGCCTCCTGTCCACCCTCCTTCCTAAAACTGATAAAAATCCAATGTAGCACCCATGAGGAACCGCTTGTCATTCGGAAAAGGTTGTGACCTGGCATTAAGGTGGCATAAAGGTTCTAAGTAAAGATGATGGCAATATTTACTTCCAATACTGTCTCACACTGTCTCATGTGGCTGCTTAGAGTCTCAGAATGCATACGAAAGTATTTATATGATTTCTGCCACACTCAGTACACGTAACTATAGAGTATCTCAAAAGTCTCTAAATATAAAAGAAATTACATTATTACTATTTTTTTTCGCAAAATGTCTTCAAGAAGGCTTCATAGAGTTTATAGTGCGTGTATGGTGGATTAGTGGTTAGCACTGTCGCCTTGCACCTCAAGGGTACGAGTTCAATTCCCACCTCAATGTCTGTGTGCATAGAGTTTATGTGTTTTGGTGGGTTTCCTCAGGGTACTCCGGTTTCCTCCCACAGGAATGCATGTGAATGTTGACCGGAGGTCCTACTACGATTGTAAATATGGGAATAAATCCAATGCTCACCTTTGTTCCTTCACGGTCCCTAGTTAGACCACAGTGGTTCCTAGGTGAATGGATAGTCTGTGTATACAGTTTATACTGTATATACAGTATATTCCAACTATATATATATATATATATACACACAGTACTGTGCAAAAGTCTTTGGCACCATATTATACTGTATGCTGTACCAATTTTGTTATATATGTTTATCATATCTGCATAATTATGTACAAAATCATTCAATATTTCCATATTTAACTTTAAAATTTTAAGAGAATATATGCATGGCTGTAAAGAAAAAATATATACTACAAGACAGACCAGTTTTCAGATGGAAACAAAAAACCGACAGTAATATACGCTCCTGAGATTTGCATAAAAACAGAAAGGAGCGAGTGTGACAAAGTTACCAGAAGAACTCATATTCTCCAGCAAACTCAGTAAAACCTAACAACTATTTTCTTATAAAACTGCACAAATCTGTGTCTAAAACTCCTGATTTTAAGTTTTCACTCAAAATATTGACTGTTCATTGTATTACTCTTTATTGCTCTTAATAGAAGTTTCATTCATGCAGAAATGTTTTCAAAAACATCTTTTGCTTATGCCCAAGACTTTTGCACTATAAGTAAAACAGCTGTTAATCCCAGGAGCGTACAGTAGGTTTTTTGTTTCCATCTGAAAACTGGTCTATATTTAAAAAAATATTTTCCCCCCCAATTTTCTCCCAAATTTAGTCGTGTCCAATTCCTCCCCGTCACTAGGGGGCTCCACATTAAGGCTACTACTACCACTCAGCAGGGAGGGCCGAAGACTATCACGTGTTTCCTCCGAACCACGTGACGCCAGCCGACCGCATCTTTTCGAACTGCTCGCT
>JAQMYI010000023.1:21950696-21962307 GCA_030014275.1 Clariallabes melas | reverse complement strand
ACAGTACTTTGAAAAAGTGTTGCCCCCCCCCCCCCCATTTCTTCATATTAAAATAATGGAAACACAAAAATTGCCTAAGGATACAAAAATTTGATGTTTAGATGATAACCTCAGCAGCAACCTCATTTCCCCTTTCGTCTGTTCAATTTCCCAGGATGTGAAGCTGCTGAATGATCAGTTACCCCCTCTCTGCCCCACCTATCATTATATATCACATATCACTATTATAATAACTGTGAACTAGCCTTTGCACTGACTTTGGTTCGTGTCCCCCTCTCCCCTTAGTGTATATCCATCTCACATAGCCGTTATGATCACCGCACTGCTGCACTATGGTTGCACTTTATTACATGCTGATGATAGATGATGCTCTAATGATATCTCACGAATATCTCATTGATATCTTATTTATACTTTGTTATTTATAACAATAACAATAAGGTTACAAAAGTGCTTTGAATTTTCTGGCTTTGGATTGATCCTTACACAGATTACTAGGTTACTAACAGTGTTGGGGACGTTACTTTTTAAAGTGACTAATTAAATGACAAAATTACTGTCTTTAAAAAGTAATCAGTTACATTACAGGCCGTAAATTGTCTGAATAACGGATTACATTTTTGAAAATATACCGAAATAACTGAGTACTTAAATGGCGGACCTAACGCGTTAGATTACTCGTTACATCTAAAAAGTAATCCAAGTACTCTAACGAGTTACTTTGTAACGTGTTACACCCAACACTGGTTATTAACTACCTTCAAACACCACTGGGAAGTTTTTTTTCAGTTTTTTTTTTTTTTTTTAAAGAGTGGGCGCGGTTGGTCTGGGGAATTAACCCAACCACAACCCGTTCCACCAACTCAGCAGTAAACTAATCACCAGCCTGAACATCTGTCATCATCTGCACCTGTTTCTCACTGGATCATGACTTAAGTTAGATGTCTGTTAATGACTGAATGATTGAACGATGGCTTAACAAATATAATCATTCCTCTGAAACTGCTCAGGTACAGGGACTGGATTAAAAATGAGCCAAAAAAAAAAACATCCTTCAGGAAGCCTGGAGAACTATTCACCAAGACTACAGTACATTTAAAATACAAGACAGTCTGTCACTTTGGAAGCAAAATATGAAGAAACGAGGGGTGGCTCAAGACTTATCTGTATATCTGGGTCAATATGAGAAAAGTTATTGGCAGAATTCTTTGTTTTGTTTATTAATTAGATATATAAAAAGTTAATTATAAAATCTTTAAACAAACCAACAAACCAACAAACCAACAAAACAACCCAAAATAATTCAGTCTCATCTAAGGTTGGTTAGGAACCTAGAGAACTTAAAGACAATAAGTAAATTGTGTTTTTTAGCCCAGTTCAGTACAATATTTGTTCATTATTACATCTCAGTGTCAGTCTAAACCACACATATACGCAATTACATGATCCATAAATAACGATGAGTATAATAATAATAATAATAAAACAACGGCAGAACTTTTGTTAGCTTTGGCAGTTGAAGTTAAGTAATAAAAACCTTCTGTGTTATGATTGTTTATGGTCGGTCTTGACTTTATTGGTTATTTACAGGCTCCCTAAAAGATCCACTACACACTGGTGGGATATAGTTATTTCATTCAACTTAACTATTTTCTTTAAAGAAATCTGTATACATTTTATAAATTCAAAATCCGTGGTTATCATCACGAAGCGGATTATATATTCCCATAACAGCACCTCCAAAAGTCTGTCGTTCTGCCTATACTACAGGGATTGTCCAACCATTACAGTTTCTAATTTATTCATTAACAACCCATCACACTTTTTAAATGTCTATAATTGCATTCAGTATTATGAAACCTCTGTAAAACAATTCAGCTTGTATAATTTCTTACTGTATAGTTAATACAAAGTGCACTTTCCTCACCGGTTTCTCTTTACTTTCCGTCTTATGAAGATAATAGGACAAAAATATCCAACAGCTTGTCTTGTTACTAAGAAACCAGAAATGGTAAACTCCTTTATTCCTAAGACTTACCCAAAGTGGAAAAACTTACTCAATCTGACACCCAAGATTTGCTCCATAATATGCTTTTCTTTGTAAAATAACATGTTCATTATTAGTCCCTGGGGATGAGCTGTGACCTGATGTACATTAATATAAACTTATCATTTAGAATACAGCTACTGTCAGAGCCGTACCATTACCAGCCCCACCTTTAGACTGAAGAGTGCTCTGCTATAAGCAGATCTTACTAAATGTATAGCTCTATTCTTTTAAAAGACTCTCTGAATACATACTGTGTAATGCTGCTTGCAAGGATGCTCTCAAATACTTTCAGAACGGATTAGTATTTTATGTTGTACAGTAGCTTTGAGAATTAGCTTTATGCTTAAAAATAAATAAACTAAATGATCAGTAGACAAAGAATAGTCTGAAACATGTTCCTACTGTAAGCTGATTGCAAAAGTAATCTGCATTCAGAGTTGTTGGGTTGCTACTGGCACATTTTGACTCATATGTCATTATGGATACATCACAATCTAACAACCCTAGGGAGAAGAGTAGGTCTGGCTAGTATTATTATTATTATTATTATTGTTCTTCTTCTTCTTAGACAATTTTGTTTCTTCTCTAGCCTCATATTTATTGAAATAATCTTAATGATCCCAGTTGCAAAGTTTCATTTATTAATAATTAATCTTAAGTAGCCTCTTCATCCTAGTCAAGTCTACAAAGAAACCAGAGCCGGATCTCAGTTTTCAGGCCGGGTTTGCATGTTCATCCAAAAGGATGCCATTTCAGCTACATAATGCTATCTAGCAAGGTTAGTACAGTAATGAAGCTAGTTGAACGCTTGATGTGCTAGTCGGCAGTAATGAAGCTACTGTAGTTGAACGCTTGATGTGCTAGCCTGCCAGAGCACGACTTGATCAAAGTGCCTGCTGGCCTTCTGCGTGTGTGTTCTGTTATTGGATCTGCTCTGCAATTTTGGCTAGCCCGCTAACATTAGCTGGCTAGTTCGCTACCATCAATTTGCCTTCAACAAGAGACTGTAAACCACAGACCCAATTGTGTGCGCACATTAGCCAATTCTGGAAGGTGAGAGGATTGGCCGTGTCCCACGCAGCGCTCTGTTTCGGCCGCGAGAAATGTTTGGCTCTGCAACAGAGTACACAGAGCTCACAAACTAGCCAGCTAAGCTTAGCCAGCCAAAGCTTGAATAAGCGCGATCCAAACAAACACATCAATTGCATGGTATTAGGCTATCACGCGATATAACTGCCTGACCTGTTCAGCCCTGACTACAAGAAAAAGGATAGTAATGGAGGCCATTTTAAGGGATCATATCCATGTTCGGTGCTGGCTCGTAATGCTAGTAGCCAGATGGCAGATCGTTTGTGCCCAAGGTCATGGCAAGTTTTTTTTTTCTTTTTACTTCGGAATCTATGTTTATCCCTGTTAGTCTTTTATCTCAATCAGTGTTTGCTTGCTGTAAACTATTGTATTCTTGCTGACTTTTTAGTGCTAGTTACAATGGCTAGCTAAACTGTTGGCTCTTTATGCCAACATAAAATAATCTTTTGTTTATTTATGAAGTATGTACTGTAGCACCTTGCTCCTGGAGGAACGTCGTATAGTTTCACTGTGTACTAAACTGTATATGGTTGAAATGACAATAAAAGCTTACGTGACTTGTCTAGCCTGGATCTGCTCATAACTTTGAGTGGCATTAAGGCTTAAGTCATTGGACTACGGTTTGGAAGGTCCCGGGTTCAAATCTCATGTCCACTAAGTTGTCCCTGTTGAGTCCTTGAGCAAGGTCCTTAACTGCTCAGATGTATAATGAGATAAAAATTTAAGGCACTCTGGATAAGGCACTCTGGATAAGGCACTCTGGATAAGGCACTCTTGGCGTCTGCCAAATGCCTAAATGTAAAAGGGGCGTTCAAGTCAAACTCTGCCTTTTGCTTGGATAACATCAAAATAGGTTTTCTATCAGCCATGATCAGACTGCCTGCTTCACATTCGAAACACCGGAACTCCTTTAATAGCCTGATAATGTACAAGATAATATTAATAATGCATTTCATTTATATAGGCGCATTTCTGGTCACCTAAACAGGACTGTATGGGGACTGTGGCAATAACTCCCAGCCATGGTCCTGTAATCCGTGTTTTTGGGGGCAGTATGAGGTTGTGTGTGATCAATTTCGCAGGAACAGATGCAGTTGGCTCAGAGCCCACCTCACCGGGCTCGTCGTTCATGGACATACCGCCTTCTTTAAAGACTTTGCACCATTCAGACGTTTTACTGCGGCTAACAGTCTCATCACCGTACTGTGCTTGAAGTCTTCTGTAAAGGTCAATCGGTTTTATCACAGGTCCTGGTTTGACTTGAACGCCTCTCATAATTTATTTATTACCGGATAATTATGATAGTCATTAACAATAATGGCTCATCATAATATTAGATAGAAGTGCTAAAATCAAATACATATTAATAGCTTGACAGTAGGCGGCACGGTGGTGTAGTGCTCAGCACTGTCGCCTTGCAACTCTAGGGTCCGGGTTCGATTCCCGGCCAGGTTTGATTCCAATCTCTGTGTCTCTTGCCTGTGTTGTGTGAGCGTGTGTGTGCCCTGCGATGGATTGGCGCCCTGTCCAGGGTGTACCCCACCTCATGCCCTAAGTCTCCTGGGATAGGCTCCAGGCCCCCCGCGACCCTGAATACAGGATAAAGTGGTATAGACGATGAGAGAGCTTGACAGTGAACCTATTAGTGTTGAGCAATGCAGTGAAAGGTCTTGCTAATATAACACACATATTTAAATTCAGGTCAGTAGCTGAATTTGTAATTGACATTTATTTTTTCTGTGCGCTAAGTCTGTAATGTTCTACTTCATGCCTTGGTTCCTTCTATTACCAAACACGGTAAACAGAATCCCTTTTGCTCAAACCAAAAACACATTAAACTCTGCTCTGCTCTCCTTTTTTTTTTCCTTGTAATTTGTACTTTGATTAGACAGTGTGTGCTCAACTTTGAGTTTCTCATCCAAACACATTTTGAGGAATAATGGCTGATTGAGTAGTCTGTATTTCACACTTGCTGCCTCAATCACGGCTGGTGAAAATGAAGAAAGCTGAAAAAGAAAATACTGTTGCACTTGAAAAAAACTAAACAAAACCCAAAAACAGACAATCTAAGCCTAGAATGAAATCTTTTTACATTTGAAAGACAAGACAACTTAGTTCCGCTAGCACTTTTTATACAAGCTACCTTAGTCATAATGATCTGCACAATAACGTTTTATTTTCATAACCTTCCTAGATAGATGGAAAGTCTACAATAATGGCAGCAAAGTATGATCTCAGACACCTTGCACCACTAGGGTTTGGGTTCGATTCCACCTCGGGGTGCATGAAGTTTGGATGTTCTACCCCGTGCTTGGTGGGTTTCCTCTACGTACTCTGGTTTCCTCCCACAGTCTAAAGACATGCATATTAGGCTAATTGGCGTTTACCAAATTGCCTGTAGTGCCTTCCCTGACATGTATACTCCTACCAAAGTTTACAAAACTTATACCCTTTTACTTTGAGAGCTGTTAAGAGTTCAGGATGCAAAAACGACTTGAGAATAAGAATGAAATCCATCCTACCGATCTCGAACTCCGTGTCCTCCATCAACGCGTCCGCATTGGCCACTTCTGGAGGAGGTTGACACACTCGTAACTGGTAAGCTGTAGCCAAAGAAAAGCCAAAATAAACCATTTTAGAGCAGCGGGACGTAACCTTAAAATGTCTCCTGATTTATTTCGGGCTTTAAAACGAAAAAGGAAGACCTGAAAAACAGCGGGAGCTGAAATTTAGAAGACTAAACAGTCATGTGGAAATCTAATCAACTTTGCACCATTGCTGCTGCTGTTTCCTAAGCTGGTCATTTGCATGAGAGTGTTTTGCAAAGTGAAGTGGAGGCCACGCTGAGCTGGCATTGAGGCACAGCTAATGACAGGGGCACCTGCAGAGGCAGCTAATGATGTGATTAAATATGGTGACACTGCAGTGTGCAGAAGGATGACTAGTATAATGCTAACTGTCTGCATCGCGGTCACACGGGAGCAATGCACGTCTATGAAGCACTGCATCGGTTCTCATCTCCTAAACGTAAAGCCATGCCAAGACATGAATTAGCCAGTCGCGGAGAATCACGGAGGAGTTCTAGCATGTGTTAGTTCGGAGCGAATCACAACACGGGTCCATGGACACCTAATGCATAAAGAAGACAGAATTAATTATATATATATATTTCAGATAATAGATTAGTTCATTATTTTGTGTAGCATCACATAATTTTGTATGTTAATGTTTCTGATGTTAATAAACCTTGATGCTGGCTAGTGAAGCTGTATCTATGGGAACAGCAAGTTTTTTTTTTTTTAAATTAAGATGAGAATCTATATGTCTGAGCCACCGAGGACATGAGCAGATGAGAAAAGAACCTAGAGGACACTTATGTGTCACTGTGCCTAATAAAAAACTCAAATTAAGACACCTAGGATTTCTACATTTACATATTCCAGGCATAATACTTATTATAAGTCCCCCAGGCTCCTGGATTATGGATAAGCCTGCATATAAGGCCTAGTCTTATTGCTACATTCGATATCTATGCGGCTCTGATCGGCAGCGGCGTTCCTCACAAGTCTCCACGGGCTGAGATCTAAGCCCGGAAGTTGCATCAGGATTTATGAAGGGAAAGATGCTTGTACTCAGAGTCGGATTATGCAGCTGCTAAGGTCAATTTCCAGGGATCTCCCTTAGATTAGGCAAATCATCTGCATCTACATGGCTTAGAGGTTCTTCTTTACAAGAAGATCCAGCAAAGTGTTTTCTTCTTCTTCTTCTTCAGACCACCAGGTTTTAATACTAGCACTTGAAAGCAAACGAAGTAAACCAACCATGGATAGAAAATGTGAAAATGTGGCCTGAAGACGGAAATTATTATTTTTTTTACTTTGGTGTCAAACGCAGTATGATGTAACATAAAAGCAAGTGACCGAGACAAAACAAAAACCTTATAATATATGAGAACATTTCAGAACATTGAATAGGATCAATACTGTACATGTATTTATGAACATATTAATATCAATATATTTATTAATACGGTATACTGCTGCATGAATAATCCTAATTGTAAACATCATATTAATCCCTACTTATTAGGGTCCAAGCACTATGACATCAGCCTTATGTCATCATAGTGTGTACATTTTAATTTTCTCCCTAGTTTAATCGTAGCCAATTCCAAATTCTCACCGGTCATTACACTACAACTCCTCCATCAAGACTACAACTACTAAACAGGGAAGGCGAAGGCTATCACGTTTCCTCCGAGCTGGAAGCGGCGTAACACACTCGGAGGATAGCGCTCTATTCGCTCCTTCCACTTGTATCGAGGCTACAGATTCACGCGGAATTCCAGCTCGAGATCTCTGAAGGACACGGCGAGATCATTACCGCTGCGCCACTCGCGGGCTAAACCCAACTAATTTAATGTACATCAATTACAAAATGTCTTTCGATATGAATTATTACTTAATTTGCATATTAATAATCATATTTTCATCCCTATTACTTATTATAGAGTATTGAAATTTTCCTTTAATATCCGACAGTGAAATGTATACACTTAATTAAACTATGAGATACTATATATTAAGTCAAAGCATCTCAATGTTTTACATCAAACTGTCAGGCAGAGGCACTGGACTTTTCTTTTATCAGGCTGATATTGCACAAGAAGATTTTCAAATTGACAATTGCCCACCTGTAGTTAGATCTATTCAATTCAATTCAATTTTATTTGTATAGCGCTTTTAGCAATTGTCATTGCCTCAAAGCAGCTTTACACAATCAAAATAATTATTTAAGATCTGAGCCTTACAGTGCCTTGCAAAAGTATTCATACCCCTTGAACTTTTCCACACATTACAACCACAAATGTAAATGTATTTTATTGGGATTTTATGTGATAGACCAACACAAAGTGGCACCTCATTGTAAAGTCGAAGGAAAACTGTACAGTAAATAGCTTTCAATTTTATTTACAAATAAATATATGAAAAGTGTGGTGTGTATTTGTCCTTAGCCCTCCTGAGTCAACACTTTGGTGAACTACCTTTCACTGCAATTACAGCTGCAAGTGTTTTGGGGTGTGTCTCTACCTGATTTGCACGTAAAGAGAGTGACATTTTTCCCTATTACTCTTTGCAAAATAGATCAAGCTCACGGACAAGCTCTGGACATTGACTGGGTGATCCTAACATATGAATACATTTTGATCTAAACCAGTGCATTGTAGGGTCGTTGTCCTGCTGGAGGGAGAATCTCAGCCCCAGTCGCACATCTCGGAATCTAACAGGTTTTTCTACTAAGATTCACCTGTTTTTGGCTCCATCCATCCATCCATCCATCAGTTCTGGTTCCTTTTGGTTCCACATCCTCCCATAAAGTCTGACCAGCTTCCCTGTCCCTGCTGAAGAGAAGCATTCCCACATCATGATGCTTCCACCACCATGCACAGGGTTGGTTTTCCGCCACACATAACATTTTGCATTTAGGCCAAAACGTTCAATCTGACCAACTTCTTCCTCATGTTTGCTGTATTTCCCACATGGCTTGTCATAAACTGCAAATGGGACTTCTTATGGATTTCTTTCGACAATGCGAATGGCTTTTGTTTGTGAAGTGCACGACTAATACAGTAGTTGTATTACTGTAGACATTAATACTGTAGACATATTCTCCCACATGAGCTGTGGATCTCTGCAGCTCCTCCAAAGTTACCATGGGCCTCTTGGCTGCTTCTCTGATCAATGCTTTTTTCGCCCAGCCTGTCAGTTTAGGTGGACAGCCACAACTTGGTAGGTTTACAGTGTTGCCATATTCTTTCCATTTTCAGGTGATGGATGGATCAGCGCTCCGTGAGATGTTCAAAGCTTGGGATATTTTTTTATAACCTAACCCTGCTTTAAACGTCTCCACATGACATGTCTGGTGTGTTCCTTGGGCTTCATGATGCTGTTTGTTCACTAATGTATCTTCCTTTCTATTGAGAACATCACTATAGTGTCTCTAAACAGGTTGTCAGGTGTGTTCCTTACACTGTGGTGTGATCCGAGTTCAGCTCAACTAATCTTGATCATATTTTCTAGGCTGATCAGTTTTGGTTCCTTTACCACAATCTGATAACTTAGTGACTAAGTGATATAAAAGATTTTCATGCCTCATCCGACTGTACAATCACTGCATATAAAAGCTAAACTGATAATATAGAAGCAAAAAAAAGTCCAGGTCAAATATCTCTGCTGTAATCACAGACACAGTACATTTATAACAGAGTCTACAGGATTAGCTGACGTGAACTAATTCCAGAAGTTGCAAAAAAAAATAAAAAAAATAAAAATGCAAACATGTGTACAATATGGTTAAAGAGTGTACAGTAGTTGCTGGCCTAAAGGATGATACTGCCATTTAAGCAAAAACAATTCCCTTATCTCCGTTTCTCTTACAAGGTTCTGCACTTGTTAGTTAGGGTAGATGCTTGCCACAGGCAGAAGATCGATATGGAGGCATGTCGCAAGTCATAAACACAAGCAGACAACGATCTATACGGTGCCTACTCAGCTTTCTAATGTGTTTATGTCAATTTAATCAGTGTAGAAGCACTCCGTGGCCAGCTCTGAGCTTATTGGCGTCTGTGCATATAGATGTTTGTGTATAGAATGATGTATATGAAACTAGTGCAGCTCTCTGAAAGACCAAACCAGTCATGCGGAGAAAAATGATTTCCAGAAAATAAAGTCGATATAAAGGAAGGTCCGCGGATGCCTGGCTTCGAATCTCTCACCGTGATAGCTCAGGACGAAGAAGCCACTGCCGCTGAAGTCGCTGTGGAACTTGATGAGGATCTGGTTAGAGGTGCTGTATACCGACTCCAGAGCTGTGTTCCCACTGAACTGGCCGATCTGCGGTGAGCTTTGGTCTGGTCCGTCCCTGTAAGAGTCAAGAAAAAATGTAGTCAGTTAAAACAGATTGCAAACTGAAGCCTTTTTCTGTAGGACGTTTTCTTATGGACACGACTGTTTACTCTTAATCCTGTGAGTTCTCATCACATTGTGTTTGTGGAAATGCTCTTACCTTCACTATTACATGTAACTGTGGTTTCTACTGTCGGGTTTTTACAATGTTAGGGTTTTTTTTCCCTCTTTAGATTAAACAGAAACTTTCACTATATTGTAGTCCAGATGTGGACATCTTTTAGGGAACTAATCTAACAAAAATATTAAATGCAAAAAAAATGGTCAAAAATACTTCATTACCTCCAGCCAACCAACAACAACAAACTGTAAGTGGTGACTTTGCATACGAAAATGCCTCGATGGTGACGAAGGTCAGAGGAGACCAGACTGGTTCAAACTGCCAGGAAGACAATCGTAACTCCATCTATTCATCCAGGAACCTCTGTAGTCCAACTAGGGACCGTGGAGGCCAATGGTGATTACCAGGTTTTTTTTAAACCTTCAACCGTCTCTTTCTCTCTGCTACACTCGGCTGCTGAATGTACATCTCTATATATTTACATCATTCCAGAAATATGGTGCATGTGGAGTTGACGCATCGACGTGATCGATTACATAGATTATGAAAATGTGTCGACTTCAGTGAAGTGTGTCGATGCATTGCGATGTTGACTTTACTTTGGAATATGAAACTTCATCCGCAAACATCTAAACCTGCTCACCCGAAGTATGGTAATCCTTTAAAGGAACACCTAATAACATGGTGCTCTGTGTGTTGTGTCAAAGCAAAAAGACTTATCACAGCGTGCGCACACACACACAGAAGTAAAAAAAAAAACACGTCATTCTTTCTGACCTCAAAAGGAAGAGACGGTAGTCTAAGTGTGTATTATAGAGAGTTTAGTCTGAGTGTTGGTGAGTGTCTGTGCCTGGGAGTTTGTAAGCTTTTATCAGCTGTGTTTCAGAAAAGGACGCATCAGAAGATTCTCCAGAGCAGATGCTAATGGCTGGTCTGACATCGCCGCTTTCCCGCGCATTGGAGGGTTGTAAACAGTTTGTTTACGCATGTAAAGACTTTTAAACTGAGCGATGTAAATTTTCATAATAAATTCTTGCTTCCTACATACAGTGTCAAGAAACTAAATGATCTGATCCTTTTGGAATTTCTCATTTAACACTCAGAATGGAAATGGAAAAGGTAAGTGAACCCTTGGAATTAATAACTGCCCTGGTTGACCGGACTTGGCAGCAATAACCTCAACCAGGCGCTTCCTGTAGATGTGGATCAGACCTGAACAAGAGGGATTTCAAGAGGAATTTTAGCCCATTCTTCCTGGAAGAACTTCTTCAGCTCCGTCATATTCTTTGGACGTCCATTGCTTATGACTCTCTCCAAGTCATTCCATAGATTAACTCGGTTGAGGTCTGGGCCACTCCAAAAGGCGGATTTTGTTTTTCTGAAGCCGTTCTGTTGTGAACTTGCTCTGGTGTTTTGGGTCATCGTCCTGTTGCATCACCCAACTTC
>JAQMYI010000023.1:21934593-21950596 GCA_030014275.1 Clariallabes melas | reverse complement strand
CCCAACTTCTACAGAGTTTCCAGACATTCTCACATTATCCTGAAGAATTTTTTTTGATACACTTGGGAATTCATCTTCCCCTCCAACTGAAAGCTGGCCACGCCCTGATGCAGCAAAGCAGGCCATACTTTTACGGTTGGGATGATGTTTTCATGATGACATGCAGTGCCCTTTTTATATTAGATGTATTGCTGCGTGTTCTTTCCAAATAGTTCAATCTTACTTTCATCAGTGCACAAATTTTTTTTGCCAATACCGCAGTGGAGTGTCGATGTGTTCTTTTGTAAACTTCAGCCATGCATGTTCTTTTTATTAAGCAGCAGGTTCCTTTTTGGTGGAACCAGTTCTAATGATGCCTTTAAATCTTTGGCTGTCACTCTGGGTTGTTTCTTTATGAGTCTTCGTTGTGCTTTTCAGGTCATTTTGACTGAGCGCCCACTTTTTTCGGTAGAGTAGCCACATTCCAAAGTGTTTCCATTTGTAGGCTAAATGTAGACTGGTGAATTTCTGAAGTCTTTGAAATCACTTCATAACCCTTTCCAGCTTTATGTAAATCAATAATTCTTGATCGTAGATCCTGTGAAAGCAAGGCAAGGTTCACATTAGCGGATTCCTCTTGTGCGGAGCAAACTCAAAATGTTTGAGTGATTTTTAATCAGTCAAAGTGTCTCTAGTCCACACCTCCAAACTTATTCTCTTAACAAGACTCCAGGTACGCTAACACCTGACTCCAGTTAGCATTTTTGAGGTCATTAACGCAAGGATTCACATACTTTTCCCACTAGCACCATGAGGTTTTTATGGTTCTTAATAAAGATCAAATAGTTTTTGCGTTATTATTTTAGGCATGTTATATTTGTCAATACTCTCGACTTCACATTATGTCAAATTTATGCAGAAAACCGTGAAATTCCAAAAGGTTCTCATACTTTTTCTTGCCACTGTATATTAAAATAAATGAATGCATGAGCCTTTCTCAGAGGAATGCAGTTAATAGGATTCATAGATTTATATGGTAAAATGTCACTGACTTTATGTTGTGTTTTTTTTTTTCTTCTCATGAAGAGGCAAAGCTGTGTGCAAGTTTTTTTTTTTTTAATTAATAAAAATATTTTTATATTAAAATTCTGTCACTGTATGTGCAGCCCACACGGCCGCAGGATTTATGAATTCTTGACACTTATTATTTATTTTTTTATTTATTTTGCTAAAGGAATATTTTCATGAGAAAATGTTTAAATATAAGGTTAAACGATTAAACATCAAAAGATTAAACATCAAAGTTCTGGTTATTATTTACCAGAAGAAAAATAAAAGGATTAATCATCCAACCAGAAAATTATCACTAGATTAACCGTGAAAAAATAATCGTTAGACTAATCGGCAAGGCATCCACACGCTGGAGGTTTTATTTAATGCAACAAGATCCAGAATGAGACAATTCGGGTCGATACCAAAAATACACAGGATGCAAAAATCTGCATTAGAGGCAAAGGTAAAAAAAAAAAAAAAAAAAAAAAACAGGGTTAAAAATATTGAGCAAAGCAAATGTTTAGCCTTCATACACACAGACGTTCAAGCACATGTGCCTTAAACCTGTATAATTATTACCTAAAAAGGAGTTTTGGAACTAAAGAAGTTATTAGATATTGTGGATTCTCTTCAAACAGGATGCTCTTTGGTGCTCTGGATTGCTCAGTTGAGATACATATTCTATACTGTAGTATACATACAGTACCAGTCTAGTTCACACACTCCTTATAATTCAACGATCTTTCCTGATTTTTATTTCTTTCTACATTGTAAAACAATATGCAATAATCTCCATTCCATCCACCCAGAAACCACTTTAGTCCAACCAGGCATTGTGGAGACCCGGACCCTTGGGATGCAAGACGACAATGCTAACCACTACGCCACCTTGCCACCAATAGTAACTCAATAAGCACTTATTGCAATAATTTCCTTTAAACAGTGGATATTGAGATGTGTCTGCTCTGTCTTCTGCTCTGTAAATCCTTCATAACGGCTTCAAACAATAATCATTAAAAAAACAAATTATTCATAATATAGTAATGAAATTGGTGCAAACTTCTAGAAGCATATGACCTGTAAAAATAAAGCCTTCTGTGAAAAATTAAGGATTTAAAAAATCTGTAGTGTCCATAACCATGCAAATTCATGCTGCAATATCTTAACAATTTTCCATTTTAGAATAATACTGTGAATTGTGAACTGTAAATTCAGAATAAAACTGTGCAATATTACCCTTGTGCAATTTGTTTGAAAATGCAACTATTGTATTGTTTTTCATTTTCTTTTGTATTTATACTGTACACTATACTGTCCCTATTTTCTATTTGCACAATTTTTTCTTTGCTGCTGTAACAAAGAAATTTCCCCACTGTGGGACGAATAAGGGTATACAGTATCTTATCTTATACAATCTTTCGGTTTATGTCTTTTCATGTGAAATCTAAACTGGCCAAGTTTAATTTTAATGATCAGTGAAAGATTTAAATTCCAAAAAGTTACGGACACTACATAGAAACTGTATTTAGCAAATGTGATTCTTTTTATTCGATAAAAATAGAAATGTGTTAGAAATGGTGATCCTACTGTATCTGAAAAGTCACTTTTTCACCTAGGTGAGAAACTTTTTAGCCGTGATAGTATTACACAATACTCTTTTATCTGGATCACGTTTATAAAATAATCAGTGGAAGCTCACGTGGTAGTGGGAGAACAGAAAAAATTCTGTGTGTGCATGTGTGTTTCAGGTTCTTTGTTCTGTAGTTCTTTTTAAGAAAAGCTGAAACGAACAACACGTACACAATCCAGCATGGGGTTTTAAAATAAAAAACAGTGCCGTAGACTCCAGTCGCAGATGCATTATTTAAGGTGGTGGGTAGGGGAGAGTGTGCAGTGGAGACATCATTAATAAATAAAAGAAGCCTTCAGAATTCCTCAAATAAAAATAAAAAATTAAATAAAAAGTGCAATACTGTACTACTACAGTGTAAAATGGACATTAATTCCTCGGCGTCACGCTGTGTTTTATTCAATGCATTATTACAGTACACATCTCAAGAAATGGCAAGTCCTGTGAAAACCCATTACTCAAAAAGCACGGCTATATAAAACAGCAGGCTCCTTCAAACGGAGTTAATGAGTAAAACCTAACTCTTACTACTGTATGCTTTTATCATTCGCACACAGATGCATCATTTCCCGTAATCGACAGGCACAAATAATAACAGCCACCACGCCGAACTAGAAAATAGGTTCACATTAAAGTGTTCTTCTGCCCTCTATTGTCTTTTTAATTTTATTATTATTATTAGTTTTGTTTTTCTCATTGCTGTTTAATGGCACTCGCAATAAAACCTTAGACTTTATATTTCTGAATCTAGTCCTCTTTCTGCATGACTAAATCAGCACACCAAATGAGTTTTCTTTCTTTCTTCTTCTTCTTCTTCTTCTTCTTCTTTTTTTTTTTAAACCACAGAGAGACAAAATGGTAGCTATGGCAATAACTCAGAAGAAGATTTAATTGGCCAAGCATCTCTTCCTAAAGGGTAAGAGGAGAGACAAAGCTCACAGGAAATGTAAATGAGATGGGAAATGCAAAGATTTTTAACCTTGTTTAATTATGCATCCACGTGTTTAAATGCAAAACGAAATAGGGGGACCAGCAGTGCTTACACGCTTTATGCCTCGATGTCCTACTATAAAGAGAATGCAGAAAAACTATACTGCACAAGCTATATAAAGTTAGTGCACCGAACGATTCCGGGGGAGCACTGGTGGTTGTTGTTCATGTGAATAAACTTGCACATGGACGATTTAAACATCTGCGCGATGATGATGTTAGTTAATATCATTGAGGTGACATCATTCTGTCGCTTTAAAAACACAGGAGTGTCGCTCAGGGGCTTTTAAAGAGCAATGCTGGATGAGCTTTAGACAATGTTTGCGTTTTCGGCACACAAGGGATCGGTGGCTCCTTTAACCTGGAGCTCAATCGACTTTTAACCACGTAATCAGTCAAACCTCTCAGCAGGGCTGTCCTACTTCTCTCAGGTGTGTGTTACTACTGTAGCTGAGAGACCAGCACTGGCAGCATTTTCTGTTGATCACCAGCTGATAGATATTAACTGATTTGGTAATAGGTAATATTATTAAAACGTTAATGCATGTGATTAATCTAGAAATTTTAAAACATTACTGTTTCTTTAAACATAAATTAATCATATGACCAAGTTTGACCCCAATGGCTTCATCACCAGGTCTGCTGTACGGCAAGTTTCACTATAAAAAGCTCCTACATGGAAGTTTGGATAAAACCAAAGTTGTGCATGTACAGTAAGACGTGAGAGTGGTGAGGCTCTAAGTTGTTGATTTTCGGATCTGAGGACCTGGGTTCGAGCCCCAATGTCGGTGGGTTGCCACATCCTGTACTATCCAACCCCTGCATGCAGTGGTGGTCCCATTCGAGAGATTTTAATTGAACATTTGTTAAATATTACTGTTTGCAATATTATAAAACTGCATAATCTGGTTTCTCTAACCGGTTTGTCATGCATTTCTTTATTCCAACACTGGACATTTATAATACAGGTAAATCTGAGTATTTAAAAAATTGCGATTAATCGCGATTAATCTTGTGATTAACTCGATTAAAAAATTTAATCGATTGGCAGCACTGATCAAAACATATTCATGAGATGCATACGAGCTCCTTACCACACAGTGATGTAGTCATAGATGGGCTCCGTGCTGAGGACAGTGAAGTTGATGTAGATGCCGTTGCCAGGGGGAACCCTCACGCTCCATACGCAGTCCTGGAAGTTCGGGTACTCGGCTGGGTGGCCAGGCGAGAAGATTGTGCCATTCATAGAAGTAATGTTTCCTCCACATAGTGCTTTAAGGGAGTAAAAATGACATTTAATACATTAGTTAACTATGAACGAATTTACATCAAACACGTTATTTTAGCACGTCATAGGTTTAACTATGATTTTATTTTGCAAGAGGAAAGATGCTTTTGCCATAAGCATTTGTAACACAAAGAAATTAAATATTACTGAACCAATGATAAGAATCTACACCATGAGCTTATCTCTCGTTCTCCGAGCCTAGTGCCTATAACAGAAAAGCAACAAAATGCAGACTTAACACTGGCTTCAAATTAAGAAACATCGCATACTTTACAACTGAGGTTATTTGGTGTTCAAACTCTTTTATTTTTTTTTTTTTTTTATAAGCGAGCCAAGTAATCTGAGGACAGTAAGAAAGATGAAAGATATCTACAGGGACACGCAAAGGTGTTTAAGGGTTGTTACACATAATGTATAGAGATATTTCATAGTAATAGCCTTTTTTAATTCAGTTAACTTTGGTTTGGAGTGTACTGAACTGAACTGTGTGCGTACATAGAGAGAGAGAGAGACAGAGAGAGAGAATACTCAGTAATTTTAGCTATAATTAATTTTAACTTGGACCTACTGGACTAAAAAAAATGTAAAAGCATATGATCACCATTAAAGAGGCAATATATTTCTGTACGGAATGAAATAATGAGCCTGATCTTTAAATAGTTAGCCTTCCTAAGGGGTCCTAAGAATTTATTTCCGCTTCTTTATAGTCGAATAATTACAATCTGATGACGTTTAACTGTGATTGTGTCTACTGCAGTGAAACATTATTTCATTTGAGTAATTTTCTTCTTTTATTAAAACAATTGCATGTGCACGAGTTAAACTGAATCGTCTTGAAGGAATTGAGCGATACAAAACTCTCCTTCTAATAGCCCACGGAGCTCTATTCTGTTCCCGATATTAAGATCTGAAGTGTCAACATGAACTGGTCACCTTCACAGCGTGGCACAGGGAAGTTCCAGTTGCGACTTGTGCCATGAAGGCAGGTGAGAGAGGTCTCTCCAATTAGGGAATAACCCGGCAGGCACTCGAATGACACTGTCATGCCAACGCTAAAGTCACTGCCAATCACAATGCCATTCCTGAAGGGTCTCGGGTCAGGACAGCTCTGAAGCTGGTAGGCTGAAGACCAGAAAACAACAACATAATGAGCCTACAAGATACTCTAGGCAGACTTTAGTGTAAAATATTCCTGACAACACACGCCAGCATGCAAACGTTCGAAAGTAAGATTTCCATCAAAACTATAAAAATATTTATTAATGCTTAATAATTAGACACCCAAAGAAAACAGCAAATTAGACACAATACTTGAGAAAATAAAGTAGTTTGAGGGCAAACATGTTAAACCGAGAAGCCCAGGATGTATCCTAATTACACCAAATAAACATAAAACAGCATCAAATGTGAGTTTTCAATACAGTATGTAGAGCGCATTTTCCAATAAGTATCTTAGGGTGATATTTGCTGACAGCATGTAGCACGGAATCTGAGAACTGCACATATTGGTAATCAAACTTATGGATTTTTCTGGGGATGTGTTGCATGTCTGAATTATTTGCTACCTCAAAATACAAACCTGCAACGTCTTGAAATAACCAGAAAATCAAGCTAAGCAATAAACCAGAGTCTAAAAACAGGGAACTTTCTCTGCATATACAGAATACACTTGACATATACAGAATACACTTGATATAATATATACAGTACGGTATATTGATGACTCGTTTCTGAATATATATATACACAGTACACACATTCACTTTTCCTACTAAAGGTTACTTTTGTTCATACTTAAGATGCAAACATGTATTTTAACGTTTTAAATTAACAAAGGATGATGGCCATTGGATTATGATGATGCGAATATATTGAACGATTAGAAAACTCCACACGCACAAAGCACATGCTGGGGAAAAGGTCAGCTATATTAACAGAGTCTGTTTCATGGAGTTAATTTCACTTGTCGGTTTAATCTCTGATTATGTTAGTGTAATTTATTCAGACAAATACAACATGTTGAACTGCTGTCAAAGAATGTACACATTTCATGTAAATGTTCTGTTTCACAGAATGTGGTAAAGGTGAGCTCACCCTGGTATGTGATGTGGAATCCAGGCTTGTTCTGTGAATAATCACTATGGAAGAAGAGGCTCGTCTCATGGGTGGTGCTGAACAGAGGCTCGGGTACCTGAGGCCCGCTAAACCTGTCGATGACGGTACTGGTCTCCGCTGACCCGCTCCGGATCTCCAGATAGTCATGAATGGCCTCGGTGGAGACGTTAAGAAACTGCAGGTGGATTCCTGATGGGATACATTACAAGCTGATCAAAACCTCAACTACAGTCAATACCCAACGTTTATTACACTTTTAAAATGGTTTTGAAGTCATTTCCACAAAATGAACGTTTGTTAGAAGTGAATATTTCAAGTTGCATAAAATGTGCATTTCCATTATTCAATTCGTGGCTGTGGTGGATCACCATTAATCCCATGGAGGAAACCCACATGGGCGATATGGAGCGCTTATGAAACTCCACACACAGTACCATAACCTCATGATCTAACTGGAGATTGGAGGCATCAACAGTATTCAGCTGCACCACCATGCCACTCATATTACAAATTCCTGTTATTCCTACATTATGGCCTTCCTCTGTTGCCATATAAAGGCTATTCATTGCTAGTAAGTTGGGCAAGTGGCTTACCCAATATCATACTTAGATACAGATAAAGTTAAAACAGACTAAACATTGCTGTAGACATAACATTAGCTTATATAACTACTTAACTGGCAACATTACTGCACTACGGTGATTACAAACTTAACATCCTTAGCTAATGTTCCTGTAAAAGGAATTGTCTTAAGCATATGAAATATTTTTTTAAATGGAAACATTATTTGCCGGTTCTATATCCACACCTGACTGAATATACAGTATATATGCTTCTCTCCTACAATATATTTAATGTACTTGTCATTTAGCCATACCAAAGCCAATGGGCAAGGTGACGGTCCAGGTGCAGTCGAGGCCACTGGGGTAATTTCCAGGATATCCAGGACTCAAGATCACACCGCTCATTTCAGTCAGGGATCCTCCACATTGAGCTGTGGAGACGCCAATACAGAATCATTTAACCAACACTCATCAAGTCATTAATATCATGCTGTGTTATAATGGCATTGGTTAATTTTTAATCTCTATTGCCCATGAATTGTCTTGTTTAATGGTTGTCTCACACGTGCTAGGCTTAAAAGAATCAGATTTTTTCCAATGGTACTCAAAGGAAAAGTTCTTGTTTATTTCAGGAAATAAAGGAAATACATTCTGCTTTTTTTTTTTTTACCATTGGAATCATGATTTACCCAGTTCTGGAGCGAGAGTAACCCATTCGACATTTTAATGCTTTTTCCTAAGAAATGTGTGACGGACATAACCCGGCCCAGCCCATGCAGTTTCCCATCACATAAACCTACCTCTTAAATGTGCCAATACATCAATAGGAATACAGAGGCTTGTGTGTGAACTGCCAGACAACAATAAACTATACGGCATGGCGATCACACTAGGCAGAGGTAACACTACTGTGCTGCATGTAGGGAGGACACTAAGTGAATGGGAATCCATCTGAGATTCTGCTTAATTTAAAGATGGCAGATTTTTACAGGTAAGAACCATAAAATCCAAGTATATACTGACTGTGTGGAAAATAAATAAGTAAACAACCCTGATACATTAAAGTGTATTGTATAATAAGATTTTCTTATGGAGTAATCTGATTAGACAAAGAGGCATTGCACAAGTGATGATATAGAGCATAACAGCACTGGGATGTTTAACTATACAGTATGTATCACATCATGTTACAGGTGTTGTAACAATAGTTAATTGTTGGTTGCCAGTATGGTTTAAAGTGATCTGATCCGCAGTACTGAAAGAGGGGAGAGCAGCTGCCTGCCAAAACCTACATTCAAAACTAGTCATATCAACACTTGAAAAATTTGAGTTTCTGATCGGAATGTCAGTGGTTCAAGCCCTAGCTCCACCAGAATGCCATTGTTGGGCCCTTGAGCAAGGCCCTTAACCCTATCTGCTCCAGGGGCTTTGTCTCATGGCTGACCCTGCACTCTGACCCCAACTACAGGTATGCTTGAATATGCAAAGAAAATTTCACTGATCAGTAATGTATATGTGACAAATAATGGTTTAACTTATTTACACCTAACACGAGCAACTAGGATTCTAGCACAAGGCTGAACCACAAATCCCTCTCTAACAGGTGCGGAAGGATATGTGGTGGCAAAATAAATAATAAAAAACGGACACTTCGACAACTTCAGCTCATGTGGTACCTGGGCAAGGGTGACCAAATTCTGCATGGCTACTTAAGCACAGTATGACTCGCTTGTGGGTGGAAAAGGAACAACCAGGAAAACCAGGTTACACAACCATTGGACAAACACCTCTGAATCATTAGATATTAGCATTTCAGTTTGGCCTCAAATAAAACAACACATTTATCACAGTGATATATCAGTTCCCTCTTGTTCTGACATAAGCCTCATTTTCTTCACACCTCTTTTATTCGTAATGTTAAATAAAAGAGAACCTGCAGTAAAACTGCCTGAAAGATGAAACAAACAAGAAGAAAAGAAAAAAAAAGCTCAACCTGATTGAATTCTAATCCCAATTACTTTCTTTTTTCTAAATAAGCACCTGGGAGAACCAACTATCGGCATGGTCTGGTATGTGACAGTGAAGGATTTATCCAATAGGAAAGCAGTGAAATGTTTAAGGAATGATTAAATGCCGTTTCCTACTTAAATAAAGGGGGCACCAGAGCTTAAAAGTTCCATCTGATAAGGCTAACCGCAGCAAAACACCAGTTAGTGGAAGTGTGTGCACATCTCAGTAATGAAAGAATGCCTTGAAAGGAGGAAAAGCAACAGAGATTCAGAGAGGGTTAAGGATGAAATGCATTGAATCATTGCTGAGAAATGTAATTTTAAGTTTTCCTTGAACAGTAACCAACCAAAGCGCCTTGAAATTTGTTAAGAAATACAGTACAAGGTCTTCCTTGATCAGTAAGAAATGTTTCATGGACATAAACCTGACTCTAAGCAGTGTGTGAACTGCAGTCATTGGGAACATGTGGAAAGATCTAGAAACTAAGAAAGTTAGTCTTGGTTAAGACTAAGTTAGGACTTCTCACCAGATTTCAGAGACTATCTTGTTCTCCAAGTTACCGAACTTTTACTCTAATTAAAAAGCATTTACAAAATCTTGTCTTAAAGATATTAAAAATTATGTATAATGTGCTTCAGAATATACAGTACTGAAACGCGCGCATCTCGAACGCGCATGTGCGTTTGTCGCCCTGGCCAAGGAGAGTGTTTTCAACTGTGAAGATCCGGCAAGAACCGTGCCTGCATTACGCGAGCAAATCGTCTCCTTTTGCAGGAGTCAGCAGCAACCTTTGTTCCGGCATATGTTGGAGAATCTGTGTGAACGATATGAACACTGTCTACAGCGACTCGGTGCACGCACACTTCGAACACTTACATTACACATACCGTGGTAAATCAACACGCTAATAGTGTAATATGTTAGTTTCTGTCAGGAGAAATAAACTCACAGATGACAACAAGGTAATATTATTCATCTTTTCATTTCAGTGCTGTATATTTTGGCAGATAAAGGTAGTCCCCGACTTACGAACATTCGAGTTACGAATTTCCACAGATACAAACGGACCACGGTTCTATTTCCGGTTCAACTGCGGAAGAAGCTCACGTTTATTGTCCAAAAAAGTTGACAATGCAGTGTAACAATATTTATAATTATGTACAATATTTTCAGTGTGTAAGTGAATATATCAAACGTCTAAACCCCGATCTATTGTATGTTGGGGGGGCTGGGGGTAATGCGGGAGAAATGAGTCGCCCTCACCGGTTTCAATAAATCAGTCGATGATAGAAAATGGCTGTCCTATGAAATTGTCCTGATGGGAAATAATCCCTATTTCTGAAAATTCTCACCAAACAGAGTTCGCAGTCCGACACAATGGAAAACAGCTCTGACATACAGTAAAATGGCATGTTGGATTTGCATCGCAATTTAAAGGCGCAGAGACAACACTGTTACGTTTGTGTGAGATTAATTTTCTTTGGCGTGGTTACGGTTTTTGGCCACATGATGGCAGTGTTGGAAAAGGGGATAGATTTTGTCAAGTGGATTGGTATGCTTTACATCATATATTTGTGTCAAAGGCGTGCAAGACTCACTTTGTCGGACTTACGAACAAATCGGACTTACAAACGTGCTTCCTGGACGCAACTCGTTCATAAGTCTGGGACTACGTGTACTGTATTTGTTAGACATTAATGGTGAATAAACAAGATTTCCTTGTGCGTTTACTGATGGCCTACGGGAAAAGGTCTGTGGCTGTCCATCTCTGCACCTCTTTCTCTGAAAGTACTCGGTACTTGGCTGGTGCACAATCGAGCAAATTCTCTAATTAATTCTAGACCTTTGGCTTATAAGGCTACCCCTGATTTCTGATACAAGTACCTGGTATGCACAGCCATGTCTATGCTTTGAGTATTTCAAATAAACAACGAAAGACGATTCTCCATTTGGTCTCTTGCCCAGAAGCAGACAGAACACAACAATGCCTACGCTCGTGTTTGCACGTCACTTTGTTCTGGGACCCTTACACTGAACAAATCCAATGAAGTGAATGAGATCAATCTAATTATTTTTATTTAGCTCTTTGTGGTAATGCTCGGGTTTATCACGTTGCAAATCAGTGAGTAAAGCTGTCATGACATCAGCTCAGTTCCCCCGCATAATCAAACTGCTGCAGCTATCACTGATCATTTATTCATTCTTGGTTCTCACTCCATAAATGTTTACTCTAGTCTCTCAAAAAAAAAAAAAAAAGGCCACCTTTTCTCCCACCATCTGCTTATCAAACAGCCGTTTCCACTTTCAATTGTTCTAATTAATGTTGATATGCATAATTTTCTTGCCTCGAAATCTAAGGCTGAATATCATTACGCTGACAGGTTATCGTCTCCGCCATCTCCATTATATGAGCTTCACTCCTGTTATTTCCTGAAAACGTGATCCAAAAATGCATAACAACTATCAAAAGAACTGATATTCAGTGTTTCCGGGATTTGGCTTCTCTTGGCCCCCTCTTGAACATAAACCTGCACCGAGAGAAAGACAATGAGAGGATAACCTCTCACATGGTGCGCTCGGTCAATTTAACACATCCGAGTGTAGTATTAACTTTATTATTTATATCAACGAAACCCATTCTCTATAACCCAGCCAGCCATTTAGGAATAAATTTGTCTTATTCGGTGTTATTGCTTTTATTCATATTCATTCGGGCTCAGGGATGTGTTGCGCCTTATCTGAGCAGAACAGAAAGCACTCGGAAATTAGTGTTAAAGAAGTCATATTGTGGGTTTTAGGAGCGCTTTCATTAAAGATGTGAGTAAGCAGCTGGACGATTAATTATTCAGCCTTCCATTTCAGATTTTCAGCTTGGCTAGGGGTGAAACCAGTAGGAATCATGAAGCTTTGAGCTGGAGCATCTTTTTAGAGGGGTTTGAGAAAGTCACAGAAATTAATTTTGTTAAGGAACTTAAAATGAGCTTTCAGAAATACCTCGGGACGTAAAGGATTGCTACAGTTACAATAAAACTCTTTTAGTCACAATTAGCTTCCTATAGCCAACACCAAAAAGATTTGGTGGTGGTACGTACAGTAGTACCAGAAAAAAGGGGGGAGCAGCTGCCTGCCAAAACCGACATTCAAACCCAGTCACGGTAACACTTTGAGCAAGAACACACATCTGATAATGGAACGTCATCTTCAGCAACACTTTGCTTCTAAATCTTCCGAATTGCCTCTGAACTGTCTGTGTTGTGTTTCGATCTTTCGTTCCTGCTAGTTAACATGAGGCGACCTTCCGCCAGTGCGCCGACAGCTTCATGACTCTTACCGTTTTGTTCATGGATAAGGTGAGCTACAAAGCTGACCAGTTTCTAACCTGAGGCTGAATCCTAAATCCCTCTCTAACCCCTGATCAAGTGCACTCAAGGAGAATTATATACCCTATATAGCGCACTAGCTTTCCATGCTATGCTCTTTGTGATCCAACCCTGGTTTAAGTGGAGACAAAGAAAACCTTTGAGATTTTCATGACTGTCCATCACCTCCATGGTTTTATTCTCCTCACCTTTTGGCTCCATAATGCTGACAAGAACTTTCATGCCTGTCTATAGCATACAGTACTTTGTAGCATAGCACATTTTTATATTTTAAAATACAGTAGGGTTGATTTTAAAGATGCATCCTTGCCAATATTTTACAGTAGATATTTACAGCATTTGGCGGACACCCTTATCCAGAGCGTTTTTAGCTTATTAGACATCAGAGCAGTTGAGGGTTAAGCACCTCGCTCAAGGGCCCAACAGTGGCAACTTGGGTGTGGGGTTTGAACCTGTGACCTTCCGATCAGTAGTCCAACACCATAAGCACTGAATTACCCCAGACCTACGACCATATTTTATATCACTAACAATTCAAATGTAGGAGTGCATGAACAGAGGGATCCAAAAATCTGACATCAGCAACAACTTGAATTGAAGGAAAATCAGACCTTTGAACAAATGACTAAACATTGTCAATATTTATATTTGCTTACATTTAAATAGAGACCTACAAATACAGTAGTGCATGCAGTAGATCCGATATGTTCTATGTTGTTTTATTGATTGCATGTAATATTCTAATTTAGAGATTGTGGATTTGGGGTTTTCATGAGATGTAAGCCTTAATCATCTCAATTATGACAAATCACGATAGCTTGAACTATCTTGCTTTGCATGTAATGAGTCTCTCATATATGAGTTTCACCTTTTAAGTTGCATTAATGAAATATATGAACTTTTGCAACGATATTCTAATTTTTCAAGTTTCACCTGTATGCTTAGACTCCACTATATGCATAAATATCCTACAGTGTGGTGAATTATCATACCAAGACAGAGTGGCACAGGGTAATTCCATCTCCTCACCGGTCCTGGCATACACGTGATGTGAGCATTGCCCTGGGTGAAAACAACCGAAGCTACTGTAAATACAATTCCATAAATTGTCATACTCATGCATGTTATTACACTGGAATTACGAACGTTTGACCGTATCCTTGAAGAAACGTGCCAGCTTACCTGTAACGAATAACCCTGTTCACATTGGAACATAACTACGTCTCCCACCATGTAGCGGTCCCCCAGTTTGATGCCGTAAGTAGGAGTCTGAGGTTCTGGACAGGAATCGAGGCCGATTGCTGCGGACACATAATCACATGATTTGAAATAAAATAACATTTTGGAGTGTGCAACTTATTTCGAGTGCTTTTGAAGCGGAGGTAGAGATTGTGTTGGAAAAGTATCTAAATTTATTTGCTGTAAAATAAGGCGGGAGTGATGAGGAGTAATTTGTGCTCATTAGAGCGCCATGCATCTAAATGAGTGTGTGTGCATAAACCGTATTAATTCCACAGAAGTAGTAAAGTACAAGAATTAAAAGCTCCCAGCGTGGTGAATCTATACGGTACAGTATGTCACATATTTAGCAAAAGCTTTTTGGCTGAAGAGATCCAAAAAGAAAAAAAGAAATCAGGGTTGAGGATGGTGTGAATATAGAAGGTTATGGTTGGGAGCATCTTCAGTCGGCACTTCATGCATATACAGTCTTATCTGTGCCACCACATGGACTAACCACTTAATACTTTTTTTATTATTCAGTTATCCGTCAGTGTTATGATCTGGGGTTGTTTCAGTTGCTCAGGTCTAGGCTGTGGAACGTCATGTGGTATTAAAATGAAGGAAGCTGACGACCTGAATGTACTGAATGACCAGGTTATCACATCAAAGGGGTTTGATGTCATGGGTATATTCCAGAACTCAAAGTGTGAAAGAGCTGTGCTGGGAGCATGAGGAATCTCTCTCAAACATGAACTGGCGACCACTTTGTGTGCTGTAATCAAATATTAAGGCGTTCGAATGAAATATAAGTGTCAGCTTTTTTTTTTTTTTGGGCCAGACAGTGTTTTTAAAATTGAATTAAATAACATTGCCACCAATGCATCATGGCTAACAAATAATTAAAGAAGAAAGGGAGTTGTGATTTCTCCCCTCACGTGCCACAGGTGTTGAATTGCAGTCTAGTCTGCGCCACAGTGTAGTTTTTTAATAAGTGATGAGTGAATGGATCTCAGTGGTGGGTATAAAGCTGCCCTCTGGTTGTACCTGTGTATTCCAGATGGAAGCCTGCTGCTGAAACACTGATGTCAGATACAAAGTTCAGATAGAGGTTGTTGGACGTGCTGTTCAGTAGCTGAGGAATTGTTGTCCCTGAAAAGAGACAATATGTTTTACTTGCTTTAATGAGCATTATGTAACAACACATTAAATATTAGACAATTAGAACAACCACACACCCAAAGAAACACACAAACAAACACATTTGTCTTATTAGTTATTGCTACACACCAAAATTAAACTCTGACATTAACCTCTGCAACCAGAAGTAAATAATTTGCATCTTTTATATGATAAAACATTTAACACACTATTTTTTTTTCTAATGGGGACCAGTTAAATGCCCCTTTTAAGGTCAACATTATTCCAGATTTATTTTTCCATCAAAAGCATCACCCAACCTACCCCACTCAAACACTCATGCTCCCAACCTAACCCACCCAAACACTCACGCACCCAACCTACCCCAAACACTCATGATCCCAACCAAACCCACCCAAACACTCATGCACCCAACCTACCCCACCCAAACACTCATGATCCCAACCAAACCCACCCAAACACTCATGATCCCAACCAAACCCACCCAAACACTCATGCACCCAACCAAACCCACCCAAACACTCATGCATCCAACCTACCCCAAACACTCATGATCCCAAACAAACCCACCCAAACACTCATGATCCCAAACAAACCCACCCAAACACTCATGATC
>JAQMYI010000023.1:21899454-21925769 GCA_030014275.1 Clariallabes melas | reverse complement strand
TTCCCAGAATAAACAGCTATTTATAGGAGATCTAATGAGCTACCTCGGTTCAGGTGAGCACCCGCATCACCTGACCGAGGTGGCTTCTGGGAAACTGAGTCTGCATACAAAACTACAAAAACAAAACATTGCCCTCTAGTGGCGAACCCTCACATTATATAATATTATGATAATGATATGATAATATTATTAATAATATATTATTATAATATACATCATACTATTTTTCTTTTCCTGAAGTGTGTTTAATTTTTTTTGTCTGACTCCGTAAGGAATGAATAAAGCACACCAGGGTGTGGTGTTATAGGAAAGTAATCAATGCTGAGGTAGTGGAGATCAAAAAGATGCTGCTGAATAAAGTGTTTCCTCTTTAACAATAGCTACACATTTCAATTTACAAAAAAACAAAAACAAGTATCAACAATTCCACTACTTAAAAAAAAAAAAAAAAAAAAACAGCAACACTTTTTATCCTTTTAAGATCCGTTGATTATTCAGCTGGGATGATGCAGAATGTCTGCCATAATTCGCAGTAAAATCAACCTGCGTTTTGAGTTACTGGTGTTATTACAATCACAGCTGCTGTTATAGAGAATTATACAACACCTTCGGACCAATCAGATTTAAGAATTTACTGTAAGATCGCTGTAAAAGAATCTCCTACACTACATTGATGAATTATTGAGACAAGATAGAGCACTTGTACTGTATAGTGAGAGAATGGCATTATTTGACGGTACCTACACTGGGACTTCGTTAAACATTCATAAGGCTTTCAGAAAGCTTTTTAAAAAGCAATGCTGGAGGATTTATTTCAAAAATCGGGAAGTCTATAACTGTACTCGCAAAAAAAAAAAAAGGTGCCTTGAGTTTATTATAATAGAACTATTCTAGGCTACTGTATTCATTCCCCAAGTTATTAGTTCGTATACTGTACTTAGTTTTAAGTCATAAGTTTTAATGCATCTTTGGTTAAGTATTCTGTTATCGTATTTTTTTAATTAAGTGCGTTTATCGCCTTAACGCGAATATTATTAAACTGCTCAAATCTGTATCTAACACTACTGATTATTTTTTATTCTCAAGCAAAGAATTTTCACACCAAATACTGACTGTGTTCATTTAATTACTCTTTAGTGCTCTTTACAGAAATTTCTTTTTAATGAAGAAATATTTTCTTAAGCCTTTTTTTTTTTTTTTTTGTATGTTCCCAAGATTGGGAAGTAAAACATCTGGTATGGTGCTGGGGTTCTGGTAACTTTGTCACACTCGCTCTTTTCCATTTTCATGTAAAAACCCAGGAGACGACATTAGGTTTTGTTTTTTGTGTTTCCATCTGAACAATGGTCTGTCATGCATTATGTTGCTTTCTTTACAGGCATGCGGATATTCTTCTGTAATATTATTTATTTATTAGTTTTTAATGTATGTTTGGAAACAGTGAATGGTTTTGTACTTAAGAATGCAGTCATTGTAAACACGTATAATAAAATTAGCACTAAAGATTATACTGTACCTAAGGCCATACAGTGCATCATGGGAAAAATTTTTATATTGTAAAATATATATTTAAATACATATTCATTACATATATTTCAAGGCATTTTTGTTTTCATTTTAATGATTATGGCTCATGAAAATAAAAAATGCAGTGTCTCAAAATATTTGAATATTTAATTTTGATTGAATTAATATTCATATAGAATAAATACAGTGCATCTCTCGGTCTAGTTCAGCACATGCATGGGGAAGTTGTCAGACAGTTATCCAGAAGATGATCATCGATGGAGGGTAAGCCAGAGAGGGTGCTATAAAAGGAGCACAAGCAACAGGGATGACAGCCATAAGAAGATTGTCAAGCAAAGCAGATTCAAGAAGTGAATTCAAAAAGCTTCACAAGGTGTGGAATGAGGCTGGAGTCAGTGCTTGAAGAGCCACCATGAAAAGACATCTTCAGGAAATGAGATAAAACTGTTGCGTTCCTATGATCAAGCCACTCCTGATACAGAGACAACATCAGAAGCCGTGTCATCGGTTGGTGTTGGTCCACTGTGTTTTATCAAGTCCAAAGTCAATACAGCTCTCTTCCAGAAGATTGCAGAGCTCTTCATGCTTGGGGTCTGCTGAGAAACTTTATGAAGATGCTGAAGTTCTTTTCCAGCAGTATTTAGCACCTGCACACATTGACCATGATAATACTGTGCTTGATTGCCCAGCCAACTCACCTGATCAGAATCTATGGGATATTTTCAAGTGGAAGATGAGAAACATCCAACTCAACATTACAGACGAGCTGCTATTAAAGCAACCTGGTCTTCACTAATGCCTCAGCAATGCCACAGGCTGATCGCTTATGGAGCCCCAGAACAAGTACTGACATACATTCTCATACATTAATTTATGTATTGAAAATCATGTTTGATTGATGCTAAGAAATATTGCAATATTTTGAGATACTTTTTTTTTTTTATTTCAAAAAAATGTAAAAAAAAAAAAAAAAAAAAAAAGGCTTGAAATATTTCACATGCAGTGTAATAAATTTATATTATATTAGAGAAAAAGAAAAATCTTTCACACAATATTACATTTTTTCAAGATGCACTGTACAGTATATACACCCACACAGACAGTATATAAATTCCTTAATGAATCCATAATAAAAATTAAAACAATCTTTCTTTTTTTTATAAAGTCAGGAGTGTTTTAAATAAAATGTCACTATAGGAAACCTTCAAATAAAGTGTTAAAGCGAATTCAAACGCGAGGGTTTTAAATGAAGCTGCAGCACTGAATATAATGTATCAGCTGCTTTTCAATAGAATAAATAAGTGAGGATTTTTTTTTTTTCTAAGATAAACTGTGTGGTTCATATTTACAAGTTTAATAATATGTGACCCAAAGGAGCTGCAGAGAAATGAGACTGAGAGCTGCTATAATTCCACCTCCGCAGTTTCACTTCAGCATATGTTTTTTAAAGAGAAAGTCCTGAAATCACTTCTTAGTTATTAAGGGAACAGCCTTGAGAGTGTGAAGTCAAAGCTTGGTTTTAAAAGAAATTGTATTTCTTTTTTATTTATGGACTTTTTTTTTTATCTTTCAAAACATTGAACTAGGAGATGTATAATGGCTCTTACTGTACATTAAGTGACAAAATGGTGGATTTTAAAGTTATCTAACACAAATGAAAACACTGTACTGTACAGTACGTCCTTACACAGTGAATATGAGCGCAGTTATCCCAAACCTACTCTATTTATTAGAAAATACCATGCGGTGGCACACACCAACACTACAAGCAGGCAGCTAAATGATTATTATTATTTTTTTCATTTGAATCAAGCACACCTAAAAGTACCAGATGTGGTGAGAGCCTTAAAAGTATCTGAATGATTTGACCAGTGAGAAGTAATGGAACAGATTAGCATTTTATTGACAAAACCAGCTGAGTAGAAAGACACTGGAGCGCAAGGTTTTAAGGCTTTACACTAACACAGTGGAAGATCTAAAGATCTGTTAGACATCGCTGTCTCATTGCCAGAGTCCTGAGTGGCTTTTATACAGTATATACGAGGGACGGTCATAAAATTTGGTCGAAACCAAGGCGAGGCGTCGCAGAAGTGCTCATGAAAGGGGTTCACCTTCTTCATGACATGCGCCCGTCCATTCAGCTCACGAAATAGTGAAACTTGAGGTACAAAATTCTGCCTCATCACCCCTCTCTCCCCCCGACCGCGCACCCACTGACTTCTTCCTCTTCCATCACTTGAAGAAACCACTTCATGACAGACATTTCAAAGACAACGATGAGGTTACCGAGGTGGAACTTTTCCTCAAGAGCCAAAAAGAAAGCTTTTTTAAAGACAGTCTCCACCAGTTAATCCATCACCTTGGGTGGAGGAGACGTATACATCAGTACTTTTCACTACTTTATTTTTCTTAGCAATTATTTTTTTTTATAACCGCCACTCTTAATTCTGATTAATACATGATTTTTAAAAAATCATGCATTTCTTTATTCCAAAATTGCATGTTTATAACATGGAATTATAGTAACTGAATATTTTTATAGATTATTTTTTTAATTGTGATTAATCATGATTAATCACTTTGACTTTGATTTACTAGATTAAAATCTTTAGCACTAAATACAAGTAGATTTGAGTATTTTATCACAGTTAATCATTATTAAATTATTATGATTATTAATTAAAACACTTAGATTTACTTTTACTTATACTGTAGCTGTCAATCGATTAAAAAATGTGTATCTAGTACAAATCACAGCCATTGTTTTAGGTACCACTTTAAACGTGTAGTACCTGATTGTAAACAGTGCAGCATTACAGTAGTTATTTACAGTATTTCATCAGTTTTGCCTAATTCCCATAGTGACAGCTATGTTATTCTTATAATACCTGGATTTATGTTGCACTACAAAACCTTGTTTTTTGATTATCCTCCTATAATACAGTAGCATGCACCATCATTAATCATTCCTTTCCCACAGTACCATCGCAATTTGCAAATGATTGCAATTATATTTATTAAAAATATGATACCTATTTTAAATATATTTCTTATAACATTAAATGTTGAAGAAGTTATCCCCAGTAATATCTTCAGTTGCTGGGAAATAAATTGATGTGAAAGCAGAGGTGTGTGATCCCACTGCTGGGCAAACAAGTCCCTTCTCTACAATAACACTGGTACAGAGATAAAACAGACTGTACAACTGAAGCATTTTTTTTTATAGTATACAAGTACTGTATACAAGTACCCCAATAAAATGATAATATTTAAACCTAGCAACCTGGCTAGGCAAAAAAAGAAATGCTTATGAAAAACTTCAAAGTCTTATAGCCTTGAGTGTTTACTTTTTATATAAACCCTTGCCTTATACTGTGGAGTGCTACATGACAATTACATTCAATGCCAAACCCTGACAGTCTGGAAACAGGTGGAAATTTCTTTTTTTGGCCTCTGGTGAAATATAATAATAATAATAATAATAATAATAATAATAATAAACATCATCATCCTCATCTGAAAGGTTTTATATGATAGAAACCTTCTACAGACTGCAACAGAACACTAACACTGGAGACTTCTTCTAAAAATGATACATAAGATAAAAATACTGACATTTTATATATACATATATATATATATATATATATATATATATACAAACCTCTATTTTAAGTACAACATTATTCTTTTAATTTGCATTTTTTTAACAAAGTAGACCAAATATTAAACACATTTAATCAGTACAATGGAAATACACTAAATGTAATTTAATTAGCACTTTAAAAAAGTCCCTGTAGATTAAAAAAGGCCCATAATATTGTTGAATGACAGCTGCAGATTGAAATTGCCTGATATGACAGATTGACAAAAGGCTGTGACTTGTTTTACATCAGCACAGTGGTTAAAAACTCTGCTTTTAAAATGCTAAGTCAATTCCCTGAGTTCCATTAGTATGCCAGTTATTCCGTGTTTAAATCTTACTGCGGCTCGGCTAATGTCGCGTTGGAAGGATGGGAGCGATTATGGACTACAGCCAAAAGCTGTACTCAAACAATTTGGCATTAATGTGACATTTCTCTAGTTAGCACCAAAACATTTACATTTTAGCAGCAACACCGGCTGAATATGAAAAATGCAGCATGCTACTTGAGGTGTGAAATAACAAATGTAATTACGTCTCTTTTTGTTTTTACTTTCCGTATTTTAATTGAGTCGTTCTTTCATCTAACACATTTGACTTTTCTTCACTACAGTAAAAAACTTTGCTTACAAACACTGAATCCAACAGCTTGAACAGACTTTATTTCAATTCCTAACAAATCTAAATTACAAAAAAAGTTTCATGTTTCAGAGAGAATGTAGAATTACTGTGGGTATTGTGACAGGTAGTTATGAGCATTCATCTGGGATGTTATCTCAGAGATATCATGTTCTTAGTTAATGTTTAGTTAATGTTTTCCCATAATCTTAGGTTCTTTGGGAAAACTACAATAAGTCCCCCAACTTTCAAAGATATGAACATGCTTTCACACAATTAATTAATGTTTAGCCAATTGTATTAATATATTAGTACCTAGACAATGTTTGTTGGACTTACAAACAAATTGGACTTATGAACGAGCTCTCGGAACAGAAATTGTTCGTATGTAGTGGACTTACTGTACCGTTAATTTTCCATGATTAATTATATAATTAGTATTATTTGGTATAGACATGTTTCTTTGTTTAATGTTCATATAGTTTTAGTAAATTTAAGAATTAATACTTTTCTATTTTGACTTGAGAGAAGAACTTGAAGCTATACTACAACTTTTTTTAACAGGGTATGTTGAAATTACACATTTATTTGAGTAAAGACTTTGGGTGCGTCCACCTGTTCTGCTTGACAACATCCTACAGTATATATGAACTGTGACATTGCAAAATTACATAAATCCACTTTGGTATTTTTTTTTGCAATTTGCGTTTCCCCCCATTAAGAAGCAAAAAGTATTTAAAACTAAATGTTTTGTGCATTGTTTCTTTGAGTAACAGGGATGTTTTTGGTACAAATGCAAAAATATTATATGCAATATTATATTTTGGTCATGTCAAATTTAAATTCAAGTGTAAATTTTATATGATTTCGCAAAACACTCCAACACCACCTCACACTGTTTCATCATAAGTGATACATCAGCTTTCAGTTGCGTTTGTTCCAATGTAAAAATACAACGGATTATCACTGATATGATCGTACTGGCAGCAAATTGGAACTTTGAAGTTTTGTTGCACACTTTTTAAAAAACATTTTAATTGCAAGGATTGTTAAAGAGCATGAAAAACAATATGATACGTTTAATTTACAAGGCATCACCAACACTGTCATCATCAGCAAAGCATCATCACCTCTACCTCTTCAGTAGTTAATGACAGCATTTTATCTTCTATGACTGCTGGGAAAACTGAAAACTGTACACTTCAACTGTTTTTTTCTTGCAGTTAATATTATCCAAAATTCTACCAAGAAGATTTTGCTTATTTATTTGGACAGCTAGTTTTCCCAGCCAGTAGTTTTACTTTGTTGATCATTTGACAGAAGAAAAACACTAATGTGATTATCATTTTATATGCATCAGGGTTTGCAATGTAATGTAGTTGTTCACTGTTGTAGTTTCCCAAAAGCAAGTTTCAATAATAAATTTATATAACGATTTTCACAAAAATAGTTCTGTTATAGACACCTTTGTGTGCTAGAAAAAAATAATTAGCTAATTTGATTAAACGTGTTTCGCAGTCAAAACGTTCTTATGTAATCACAAATCTGGTGAAATTACACAAATCTATAGAAATAAAATGCATACAGTATGACTGGGATATTTGTACATTGAATTATTAACCTTCTCTAAGACTCCAGCAACTGTTTAGAAAGATGCAAAAGGTGTCAAAGGAAACAAACTTGTTTTGTATCGTATGCAAATAGTAGCATGCTGTTAAAGTTAAACTGACCTTGGTACACAAAGTGAAAGCCTTTGGCAGTTTCCGGTCCAACTGTAGTGAATTTGATAGTTATCTGGTTTCCAGTACTCAAGGGCAACGACTCTCCTGCAGAAACCAGGGAAAACAAAAATGGTTCTTTAGCTTGTTAACCTTAAACCTTATAGATCTACTGAAGGTGTCACACTTTACTAAACACCCTGCTACTTTTGCCAACTTGGCTTACAGTGTTCCCATTTTGGCGTTTTTAGTTATTCAATTGTGTGTTTGCAATGCATGTTAAAAAGAATTTTTAAATATAATTTCGATCAATTGCACTTAATGCTAACAGAAAGTATAGAAGAAGAAAAAATAAGCCATTTTCTTGTATGTTATTTACAATGAGAACAAGGTAGACGGTTGGAGACAATGCACTTTTCTAAAAATTTACAAAATTCCGGGACAACGGTTGAATTTTAGCCATTAATGTAAAAAACAAAAACAAAAAAGGTGTCCAAAGTTCCACTAGTGTAGAGAGCTTTACCTGAGTGAGAGCCAGACAATGAGGAAAGTAGAGCAGACTGCTGTGTGGGTCCGTCGTAAATGTCAACCACATCATTCAGAGATGTTTGAAACAGCACGAACTGGCCGAAAAGAACTGCAGCACAGGAAAGAGAAAATAATGACCGAAACGTTTAATGCAAATAAGGATTTTGGATTCAGATGTGATTCAGCTTACAGAAAAATATAAATATGCTTCCCAGGGCTTTTTCCTTTAAACTGGAACTCTACATATATCACATCATACAACAACTATGTTGTTGCTAATGTGCTAATAACGCCATTTTCTTAATTACATCAGGGTCTTTCGGGCTGAGGAGGTCTCTCAGAAGTCATAAAGCTGTAGGTTTATTTCAATCTTTTTAATTGCCTGACTTTGTGAAATTACTCTTCACATGTTGCACTACTACAGTATACTTACTCATGGAAGTCGTACTGTATATACAGTCCTTTGCTTTGATTGTACAGGCTATTGCATTAATTACAGGGTGTCCTGAAATATAAGTCTCAATATACAGTATGAATGGCCAAAACACATGATTGTTGCTGATTTAATTTTTTTATGTTATATATACAGTATAATACAGAAAATGTGTGTGCCAAAGAAGCTACTTCTGAGTTTTATGCAACAGGGAAGTGACCGATCCTTAGAGAGCTTTCCTAAAAATTTCAAGTTCAAATTTTTTCAACTTCAGTCGTCTTGGAGAGATGATTTAATGTGTCCCAAAAAATTGTCTTTTTTAAATTTTTTTTTAGCATTATACTGTCTTGTTTCAAACAATAATCATTTAAATCACAAATGATTCATATTTCTTAGTGAGTATTAATGCTAAAATTGGTGTAAGCTTCTGACTTGTAACAATTGTTGCTTAAATTGGTTTTTGGGAAAAGCTTAAAAAGCAAAAAAATCCTGTCTGAAAATTCACTTTTTCACCTAAGTGAGGCACCAGTACCATATTTTGGTATAAAGTGTTCTCCAAAATTTTTCACACTTAGTACACTTCATAAAAACCCTTTAAGTAAAGTCTTTGACTGCCCTGAAATAGATTAGCAGACTGTCCAGGGTGTACCCTGCCTTGTGCCCAATGTCTCCTGGGTGACCAGTGACCCTGTATAGGATAAGCGGTATAGAAGATCAATGAATGAATGAACGAATGAATATCATGCTTATAGCTGGATCTTTACACTGTCACAAGGAATGCATTAAAAGTACATGCAGTAACATACACCAGCACAACACCAGTTATTGCCAAAAATGTCACCAACGGACGGAGACTTTTGGAACACTCTTTGGATTTCTCTGAATTTTTTATTTTTTTTCTTGCAAAGAAAATTAGGGCTTAAATATTGCACATAAGTCTATTATGCTGCAACAATAGCATTAGCAGTCTGACACCTGTGGGATTACATGCAGTCATCTCTGAATAAATCCATCATATTAAGCAGGCAGGCATTGCTCAAGTGTGCTTTATCTCGCAGCCTAAAATATGTGCTAAGAATTTGTGAAATATGTGAATGACACAGCAGGGGTTTGAAAGCTAATTGAAGCACACATATGTTTACCGCAGGCTGTGATGACACTGTTACTGGCGTAGGAAGGCAGTTTTTTTTTTTTTTTTTTGGAAAGCGATGCCACAAACTAGTCATGATTAAACGAATTTGTGCTTTAAGATAATATAGATACACCACACATACACTGTGTTTATGTACCGCACGGCGCAGCTGGTCACTCAGCCTAGAGGACATAAATACGGTTACTTAGCAACACAGTCATGCTGCTAAATAGTGGTGCTAAAGGCAAAAGTACAGACTACACTAGATATTGATGTATGCATAAACTGTAAACGGCACTAAAATGAGATCTTGTTATCACAACCATTAAAAAAAAACATTTTTTTTTGTTGAGTGGAAAAAAAAAAACTTCATTCAGCAATTCACTTCTGTACCCACAATAGTCTTCAGGGACATTGATTTTTGGCATTGCTCCCTGATGATGCAAAGACGCCCAGCTTTTCATTTCGTCCTTCTTCCCAACATTTAACATACTGTAGCCCTGGATTATAGATAGAGTTATCCCACATCCTGGCTCAAGCATAACCTTTTAAGGACACGCCAATAAAGTCCGAAGATTCTCCTCTTAAAACCTTCTCATTCCTGTCTCTAGTACTCTACTCTGCTCAGAGTCTAAATGGATTTCAACTGAGAAAAAAGACTTTTCCTAGGAAAGCGATTATTTTCTATAACTATGGATTTTCTTAGAGGGGGCGTAGGCTGCGTTCACATTAGAAGCCACATTGTTCAATTACGACGTTTGGTCGGATTGGATTTGCATGTCATGTTGTTTTTTTGCACAATGATATGTCTTTGCTCGAGTTTTGCCTCCTTGAACTTGGACTTAACTCTCTTTACTTTTCACCAGCGCTGCAGCCATGTTCGGTTATGACCACGTTTGTCATTTCCTATGAAATGATCTCAAACACTGATCTATTTCTGTAGGTTCCCTCCAGTTTGGCTTGAGCGCACTCATCGCCCCAAATATATACTAAATCACCGATTTTACTTTCCATCCCCTGACTGCTTTCTTCGCTGTCCTCAATTGCTGAAATGAAATCCCAGCTGGTGCTGACTGATATATAAGAATAATTAATTTTCTCACAGCACTGTGAAATTATTTTTTACATTTACATTTAGGCATTTGGCCAACGCCCTTATGCCGAGCGACTTTTGTCTCCTTATACATTTGAGCAGTTGAGGGTTAAGGGCCTTGCTAAAGGGCCTTGCTTGGTGGTTTTGGGATTTGAACCTGGGACCTCCAACAGTCCAACGCCGTATCCACGGAGCTACCCCTGACCCTTTTGCTGAAAGGGTCCCGGTTAGGAAGCTGGGATCAGCCAGGATACAGCACCCTGGAGCTCAAGGGCTCAACAGTGGCAACTTGTTGGTGCTGCGGCTTAAACTCCCAACTTACCAATCAGTAACTCAGTAAGCCACAGCCTTAACCGAATGAGCCACCATTGCTGCCCCAGGGAGATTGCCACCAGCCGGGAATCGAACCCGGTTCGTGAGAGAATGGGAATCTTGCATGGCACCGCTACACCACTGGAGCAATAATATAAGTCACATGTATAATATAATCAGCAATAATACTGTATAAGTCATATGCCCTTTTCCCGGATATACAGTATATCCGAGCTAGGACAACATACAGTATGAAAGTGACTCAGATCTGATCTGAAAATCATGACGGCCATAAAACATCAGATCTGTGAAAATCAAAATAGTAAAAAAAAAATTAAAAAAAAAGGATTTGAGTCACTTTAGGCCGAAGGCCTGTGTTTGCATTTATGAAGGAATGAGTGCGCCGACATTCCTGCACAAGACAGAGACATAAAAATATAACAACAGATAGCAACTTGCTAAGAGAACTTTACTCCACTCTTGAGTTTCTAAAGTTCCTCAGCCTCAAATATTTCACTCGAGTCCTGGCATGATCTCCTGACCTGTGACCAATATATAGTTTTCATGGACTGTATAGATTATAGTCTCTAAAAATAATAAAAGTACATATCAAATTTATTTTGTGAACCTCAGGGCAGTTTGTATTGATTTATTTTAAGGCTCATAAGCCAGTGCTTAGGCAGAAGGTACTTTAGTAAAGCTATATAACATTATGCCATAACATTATGATACCCGCCTAATATTGAATAGGTCAATCTTTTGCCACCCAAACAGTGAAACACTGTGTGTTCAGAGACCTTTCTACTGGAACCAGCAACTTGAGCTACAGTATAGTACAGTAGCCCTTCTACTGGATCAGACTACACGGGCCAGCCTTCACCCCGCACACGCAATAATGAGTCCTGGCCATCCATGACCCTGTCGCCAGTTCACAGGTTTTCCTTCCTTGGATGACTTTTGGTATGTCCTGACCGCTGCAGACCGGGAACGACCCACAAGAGCTGCAGTTTTGGAGTTTCTCTGACCCAGTTGTCTAACCATCATGATTTTATCCTTCTCCCAGTACCTGCAGTTACAATATCTCATTACAATGGTGGATGGAAGTGGGTGGTGTAGCATTAAGCAGTGAGTAAACCTTTTTTTTTTTTTTCTGAACACATCCTTAATGTGTTGGATTCAGAGGAAAATGCAGAAATTGTGTACTACATAAAATAGAAAGGTGTCGGAACATACAGTTCGGGTTCGATTCCTGCATCGGGTCTGTGTGCGCGGAGTTTGCATGTTCTCCCGGTTCTCGGAAGGTTTCCTCCAGGTACTCCGGTTTCCTCCCACAGTCCAAGGACATACGGTTTAGGATAACTGGTCTTCCCAAATTGCCCTTAGTGTGTAAATGTGTGTGTGTATACCCTGCGTTAGATACACCCACATAGGGTGTACCCCGCCTCGTGCGCTAAGTCTCATGGGATAGGCTCCAGGCACCCCCCCCTCCCGCTACCCTGTACCCAGGATAAAGCGATGAGTGAATGATATTTCTCCAAAATTGTGCGGAAATGGTTTTAATTTGTTTTTTAACCTCTCTTAGGCATCCCAGAAAGGTCACATCTGTAAGGATCCAATTTAATAAATGTCATTGTAAAAATAGTCAGTTTGCCTTAAAGGTCTAAAACGTGGCCAGTTAAGTATGAATTCTCTCATACATTTAATAATTATCTCACTTTCCTCAAATGATTAGATAGCCGAATGCTCATGAATCCAATACATAGAAACAAATGATGTGCTCTTGTTTGATTTGACAGCCGTCATCGCGATGATCTTCCAGACAGATGTTATGATAGCTCACTCTTACCAACTCTTTCTCTTTGTGAAACAGATGTCGAAATGACAAAAATGCCTCACATGAAAAGCCATAAAAGTTTTTTTCCTATGTGCGCTGCCTCTGCAGAGTGTCCTGATGGATCATTTCTGTTGGCCGGGAGCAGGGGCTTGTGGGAATGTACTAACTACCCTGTTATTGATGGTGTTTCTATCCTCTGGTACAGCCAGCTGGAAAATGATCTATAACTCAGTATGGCGAGTCTGCTGGTGTATATATTGAGTTCAACCTCCTGTGTGTTTGATAAGAACAATAGGGGAGATCTAGAGGCCCTCGCCATATCATTCTTGAGTTCCGCCATTTCCGAGACTGTGGCGTTGCCAAAACAATTACCTCGGTGAGTCAGGATAAACAGTCGTGCTTGTTTAGTTTTCAACCACTTGCGTACCTAACAAGCCGGGCATATGCTTCGGGGGCTCGAGCCAATTCAGGAGCTAAATGAAATTATCCTGTGCAAATCAATGGATTTAAGCAGTCTGGATTTTTAATAAAAATAGAACACAGGTACATTGCGAGTAAGAAAAACAGCGACAATGAAGCATTCCAGGCGTTTTTTAAACCGCAGAAGTCACTTATAACAAACTGCAAGCATTCTGATCACCACCATGGACATATGTAAGAACATATGCTACAGTATAAAGTATAACTGCCTAGAAAGTTAACTTGAAAATGCCTGAAGGCATTCGGGGAAATGAAGACTTTGTACCATAAACTGATGCATGTTTTCTCTTCCAGGTGTGTACCAGGCGACACCTGCTAATTAGCACTGTGACCACTAATTAATAATAATTAGCACCCATATTATTGTTTTTTTTTTCATGATCAAAGGACCCTAGTCCCACCCACTTGGCTTCTATAGTTTTGCAAGACATATGTTCGTGGATTCACAAAGTTAATCTAGATAAACCAGTGAAAGGAACTGCTACCAGGAGCAAATGTGCCGATTCCATGTCGCGCAACATTTCCCCCTTCAGTAAATTGCCTTTTCTGCCAGGTGATTTTTACTGGCGTTTGGAGCGATCACGGCTTCAGTGGAAAAAAACAACCAAAAAAAAAAAAACAGCACAGCAGTTCCTGTCCTGCTGTAGCTAAACCGTAGGTGGCAATACTTCAGTACAAATTGTAATCCTCAAAGCACACAGATGATGAAAGAACCTGGAACGTTCATCCCCGGGGGAAATGTATACGATCCTTGAAACCCGGAGCAGGACATGCCAACTTTACCTTAAACGCACCAGCCATTCGTTCTCTATCGACACAACTTCTGCTGTCAGAGAGTCTGGAGCCCATTTACAGAGAACAGGGAGATCACATTTATCTCCACCAGCCACGGGCCACTCAGCATGGATCGATTGCCAGCACGGAGATCGTTCTAAACCCTTCGTTCTCCTCCCACGGTGTCCGTCTTTGAGATAATACGCCATTTAAAAACTTGGCCACACTACACACTGTCCAGTTTATGAGAAAAGTCTTGGCAGACCTTCAAGCTAGTGACCAAAAAAAAAGTTAATGAGAAATATCATAGAGTGAAAAAGAGTTTGCAGATTAATGAAAAAGTGTCCTCAAAACATAAAGGTATCTCTTAACTATTTGGGAAGTGATAAAGCACAACTATTTTATAGGGGGAAAAAATGTTGCAAAGCTTCGATTCTTGTAAACATAAATAATAATTATTGCACTTATAAGTAATGATAGTTATTGCACATATTTCCGACTGGCGTTCAGTATAACAATAGCTTTTGATTAGAATATATATAACTGTCTGGTTGTTTAAATTTAAACTGACCTGTACCACCTACCTGAGGGCAGGAGTTCAAACACATGGTGTGAGTGATGGGTGGGATGAGTCCTGGGATGAGAATATTTTTTACCTTCTGTAGGCCACAGGAAGGGAAAATGTCCTCCAAAGCTTGTAGTTATATTTTTAGTTTTCTGATGATTCTCTTTAGGGCTTTCCTATCAGCTGCAGAACTGCTATTGTACCACACAAGAATGCCATGGGTCAGGATGCTCGCCACAGAGCAGTGATAAAAGGACAGCAGCAGGTGTTGTGACAGGTTGATCTTCCTGAGAGCCTCTAAAAGAAGTATAGCCATGCTGTGTTTTCCTGATCAGGCACTTCGTGGTGTGTGTCCATGTGAGGCCCTCAGAGATTTGTGTTCCCAGGAACTTGAAGGTTGACACCCTCTCCACTGTTTCCCCTTTTATCTCCAGAGGCTTACGATCATTCTGTTTCTTTCTAAAGTCAATGATTATTTCCCTGGTTTTTAAGTTTTTCAAGGTCAAGTTGTTTGATCTTGGTCTGTGAACCTCCTCTCTGTAAGCCGTCCCGTCACCATTATTGTTCAGGCTCACCACTGTGGTGTCATCTGCAAATTTAATGAAGACATTGGTGCTGCTGATGGGTCTGCAGTCATGGGTGGACAGAGAGAACAGGAAAGGGCCCAGGATGCAACCTTGTGGTGCTCCTGTACTGAGAGGATGAGTGGTGAGGGGGTCTGAAATCCAGTGTCCGTAGGCAGATGGAAGCCTAAGTTGGACATCTTGTGAGACAGTCTGTTTGGAAGGATGGTTCCACAAATAATAACCTTACACATATTCCTATTTTTCCCCAGATGTAGCAGTGCAGTTTGGAGGACTGTGGAGATGGCATTATCTGTTGATCTGTGATTGGAAGAGCAGTCTTGATGTGTTTCAGCACCAATCTTTCCAGGCACTACATCACTATTGGTGTTACTGCCACTGGCCTGTAGTCATTAAGTCCCATTATTGCAGTGTTCTAATGCTGTTCTATAGCAGTATTCTACAGAGATCTGTAGAATGTGTCTGTGAAGACCTCTGCCAGCTCTATGGCGCACTCTCTAAGAACCTGTCCTTGGACACCATATGGGTCGGATGCTGTCCGTATATTGATGTGACTGAAGGTATGTCGTACCTCAGCAGTGTGCAAAGTGAGCGCTTGGGCATTTGTAGTCAGCGCTGACTCTGTCCCTGTAACGTCTTGCTCATGGCGGCCAAAGAAATGATTAACCTCTTCTGCTAGTGCAGCACTACTCTTGGTGACTAAATTGTTTGTTATTGTTGTTCTTTGTGATGTGTCGTATCCCTTGCCCTGCATGTTTTTGGCCCTCAATCCTCCTCTTATAGGCAGGTTTGGCGTCTCTGATGCCCTTTCTTTAGTTCCGGCCTGGCAATCGTTGTGCCTCACTGGATCTGAAGGCTATGTTGCCGGCCTTATGCAGAAGTCAAATGACTTGTTGTTAGGAAAGATGCGGATCTGTTTGGTGGTAGTGATGCTGTCCATACAGGTTCTTACACAGAACAGCACAGAACAGAAGTTATTCAGATGCTCCCTCTGGTCTTTCATTGAAGATATCTTGAATTGGAATTGTGACTAGTCAGAATTAATTTTGAGATATCTCTAACCGAAATTATGGATAGTCATAATTTAGTTCAAGATATCCACATTTCACATTGTAGATATCTACAAACTAAATAAAGATATCTGTTAAGGTAAACTCCAAACACATGAATGGAAAAAGTGATGTCACTCGTCCTAGGAAGAATGACGTTATGGATATCTGAAATTTTTATTTTGATTAGGAAGAACTGAATTACAGATATCTGTAATCCATATCTAGACTAGCCATTAAATGTTAAAACGTCTTGCCATAGATATCCATAATTCAGTTTTGACTATTCAATGGTCATGGTAAGTTCCAACTCGTCCATTTTTTTGGGTAGTGACCATAGCGGAGGTCTGTGTACTGTACAGTATGTGTTCCTCGCTAGTGTCCCTAGGACGTAGGTCCATTCTCAACCCGCATCTGCTTCCTGTCTCTGCAGTGTTTCCGCCGCCTTCCCGTTGGGCCAATAATCCACGAGACCCCGGCGGATTCACAATCTCCATCGGGATGTTAGGATGGTCACCAAAAAACACGGCATCTTGGGTCTTTTTTTATTTTACATTTGGCAGACACCCTGATCCAGAGCGACATACTTTTTTATTTTATTTCATTATATATCTGAGCAGTTGAGAGTTAACGTCTTTGCTCATGGGCCGACTCGGAGGTTGCGGGACTTGAACCTAGGACGTTCCAAACCGTAGTCCAATACCTTAACCACTGAGCTACCCCTGAAAGTATTTCTTTTCACTTTATCTACTTTTTTTTATACTTTATTGCAAAAGTGTACTGTACATGTCACATCCACAAATAGCAGGGTTTTGTTGTACATTGACAGCAGGTTGCACACATGGCTGAATATAAAAGCATAATATCAGATTGTCAGAATTTAAGAGAAAACAACACTGACACCTACATGTTTCAGGATGACATGCATCAAAACACCGGGACACTGACTGCTCTCTAAAATCAACCAGACCTCAAACCATTAGAAAATGTGGGAGTAACAGTAAGAACAATATGCCTTCTTGTGTAATGGTCTAATTTCATTACATTACTGTAGATTTACATTAATAATTGACAGATGCTCTGATCCAGAGCGACTTACAGAAGTGCTTTGAAGTTTCCGTCATTGGGTACATAGATACTTACACTGGGTTACTAGGTTCCTAACTAAGTACCATCAGTCAGACACTGTTGGGAAGGTTTTTAACTTAAAAAAGTAAATGTGCAGAAGAAGGGGTCAGAAAGAACAGCAGATGTCCAAAATCATAGTCACACAAGGAAATGGAAACAAGCAATCATCTGAAGAGGTGAAAATAAGACGAACTTAAGGACAAATCCTGAATGTGAGAGAGGAGAATGCTGAAATAAATTTAGATTTCGAGTCAAACCGGGACTTTTGATGTAATATCTCACAAACGAAAGCATAAACTTGATCGACATTTACAGAAGACTTCAAGCACAGAACAGCTATGAGATTCCTAGCCGCAGTAAAACATCAGAATGGTGCAAATATTTCAAAGAAGCTCGTAAGTCCGTGAATAACGATCCTGCCAGCGGTTGCTCGGAGTAAACTGCACTTGTTCCTACGAACATTCAGCGACTAGAATGTCCGTCCCTTGAGAATCGACGGATATTTTGTTGCAAAGACATACAGTATATCTGTCTGTATGAACTACACACACAATCATTCACAAACCACACCCGCACGTTACATGAACTCGACTGGGAGTTATTTCCACATCCCCCCGTACAATCCTGACCTCACTCCTAGTGATTTTCCCATGTTAAAGGAGTTCCTGGGAGGCCGTCGATCAGACAGGCATTGTGATCATGGCTCTGATATACGGATAAAACTTTCTACCTTGCACTAAAAACTCTAGAAACTCTGGGATAAGTGCATTAATGTAGCAGGGGATTATATACTGTATAGGGAGAAATAAAGGGAGGTTCTACTGTTCTGCACAACCTAAAGTCTTGGTTTGACTCGAACAATGTAGATTATTAACATACAATAAACAAGTGTACAGTATGTTGGATTTCAGGTGAGTGAGAGCGCTGCAAAGTGGTGGCTCAAACGGTTAAGGCTCTGTGTTACTACTCCTATTGGAAGGTCAGAGGTTCAAGCCCCAGAACCGACAAGTTGGGTCTTTTGGGCCCTTAAACAAGGCCCTTAAACTTGTCTGCTCTAGGGGTGCTGTATCCTGGCAGATCCTGTGCTCTGACCCCAGCTTCCTAAGTGAGATATGCAAACAAACAAACAAACAAAAAAAGATAAAATAACTGAATCTTAACATAAGGTTGGTTCTGGTGGCTCCTGAATGTGACAGTAAAATTATTACTGTACCTCCAAATGTTTCAGTGTAAAACATTAAACACATTAGTGAGAACAGCAGCCAAACGGCTCATTAATAAATATTTCTCATTTTACGCTTCACTTGTCTTTGTTCGCTGAAAAGACACTTAAATTATACTTAAGATTACACAGACAAATTAATTGATTGATTGATTGATTGATTGAATCTAAACAACTTAATGTGTTTTCAAGTTGATGAATCAGCACAATTTTTTTTCCTAAATGGAAGTAAACAAAAAGGGCAAAAATAAATAAATAAAAAAATCATATATTTTGTCACTTCTTCTAATGTAGTAGAGCAACAAAGGTTATGGGGAAACCTGCCACTTAGTTGATTCCCATAGCGTTTTGTAAACAAACCGTGATTGGCACTTTATTCTCTCACCATCTTGAAAGGTCTCGAAATCCAGACAGCTGCACACAGGACAGCTCTCACCACGAAGCTGAGATAAAAACCGTGCTTCGCCCTTCTCTCTCCCTCTAATGCTGCACGAGACTGTCGTTTTCTTTTCTGCTCACACACTTGTATGTAATACACTCCGACACTGGCTTAGTGCCTCCGATGGAAATGAAGGCTGTGATTAAATTCTCAGCTCGTCCACATTCCTCAAGAGGAAAACTGCTCAGGGAGAAAAGGCATGTCTGTCCCACACCGTCCTTGTCTCATTCTATTTCATTCTCTTGAGCTGCGAGGGAGCCCGAGGGGAGAAAAGCCATGGTGTCCACAGCAAACTTTCTAATGTTTCCAACTAACAGTGTTCATGTAAGTCCATCTGGACACACATCTGTCAACATTTTAAATATGAATTCGGCTCTGGGGATTGCGCTGCGCCAGAGCTCACTTTAGTATCTCCTGCTTAGGCAGCCGCCATATCGTTCCCATCGTTACACCCTTAGAGCTGAAGAAAGGTGTTTCTTTTTATCACTCGTACTTTATCTCAAACTGCAGAGAGAGAACAGCGAATAAATTGTAGACACGTAAAAAACATTCTTATTTTATGTACGTTTCTGCAGATTTTTTACGAAGAGTTTACGTCAAAAGACTTTTTACAGTATAACAACTAGTCATAATACTGAGTAGGTTACTCATTTTAGTATCAGTATTGATATTAACAAATACCAAAAAAAAAAAAAAACATGTATTTGTACCCATACTGGTGCGTCCTAGTTTTAAGTGTCCATCCATCCGTCTAGGATCTTAAGACCCAAGCTTTAACTTTGCACTTTGCATTTTTAATTTTTCCTATACAGTATATTTGGGATTAGTAGGACTTATCTCTAGGATAAGCATAAAATCTCAGTATTGCCTTGAAACATGAAACTGAGCTTGACACCACCTTGTGTTTCTACTAATTAGAGGACTGCACTTTTGCTAACATTACATCCACATCTAAGCATCTGGCAAATGCCCTTATCCAGAGTGAAGTACATTTTTATCTCATTATACATCTGAGCAGAACCTGGGACCTTCTGAACCATAATACAATGGCTTAACCACTGACTCCATTAGATGATGCTATAAAGTGTCTACTAATGAGGACAACAGGTCTAAATTAGCCAAAATGAGGTATAAGGTGCCACGAACCCAAAAAATAATGTCTCCATAGAAGAATACAGGAGGCTAGGAACCTTTGTAGTCCAACAGTAGTGACTATTGTATTTTTCACATTGAACATCCACACTCACACACTAAGGGCAGTTTGGGAACGCCAATTAACCTAAATTAAATTAATGTCTTTGGACTGTGGGAGGAAACCGGAGTACCTGGAGGAAACCCACCAAACAAGAGGAGAACATGCAAACCCCATGCACGCAGACCCTGAGTCAAGAATCGAACCCGACCCCTGGACGTACAAGGCGACAGTGCCGCACTATGCCAACGTGCCGCCAGTTTTAAGTTGACTTACACGAGTATGTTCGAATAGAGTTAATAAACCCGTGAAATACTTCTTATTTTAACTGACAGTAAATTACATCATAAGTCTATAGCACACTTAAAGGTTTAAAAAAAAAAAAAGGACTATCCAGCTTGTCTTTTTCTATAAAGGATACGGATATGCAAAACCCATGGCACGATCCTTGCCGCGCAATATTGGGATTTCAGAATTAAAACTGCTTTACAACTGTAACACTCGTTAATATAAATCTGAGTAAAGGATGTTTTAAATCTCTTCTGCAAATATATTTTAAATAGCTCGATATGTATTCTGAACACACTGTATACTGATTAAAACTTCCTCGCATTAAAAAAAAAACAAAAACTAATAAATAATTCAGTGTGGACTTGCATATTTAGTAGACTCAGAAATAAGTTTCTGAACCTCATTATGACTGCTCTATTTAAAGATAAACATTATTTAGGTTTCAGATTAAGATGTACTAATTAATATTTCTAGTTAAATATATTTTTGTCTAGTGTTAGACATAAACCAGACACTTAGTGTACATTAGTATGCCTGTTGCAAAGCTTGATATATTTGTAAAAGGATATGTCTGTGGCATCAGATCCTACAGTACGTGCTCAATATTTCTGTTATAAATTATATGTACTGCATAACAGCATGCAGCATTCAGAAACATACCCTCAGAGCGGACCTTCTTTCAGATGTCATTACCGAGTGTGTTACAGTATAATGCAGCGAGATCGTCAGACTATTCACAGGCTCAGAACAACGTGTAAAATTCCAAGGTCATTATAAAGGTTCTCACCTCCCATATTCTGAGTGAGTCAGAATAGAGGCTCAATTTCATCCTGGTTCATGTAAAGCTTGAAGAAACTCCAGTCTGTACACCGGGCACACATTCTACTTAATAGTGTCAGGGTCACAGCTAATCATCAGATCGCGCTCTGATAAAGGACTCAATAAGGGTTAGGATGGTTGTGAGTGGGAGACAGGTAGATAGACCCTATTACTTTTCCAAGTATAGAAATGTTCAGTATATATAATTGGTAACAGTCTGTTACTATGCACTTGTCACTTAACCAGACTGACCTCATATGGTATCTGGGCTGACATAATGGGAGCAGTGGTATTATATAGCAAAGGATAGTCTGGGTGCGACGAGCCCTGTTCAAGTCAAACCGGGACTTTTGATTATGCAGAATAACAGGACAAATCTCACTCATCTTCTATACTTTTATCCTGTATACAGGCTCACCTAGACCTGGAGTCTATCCCAGGAGACCTAGGGCATGAGTACAAATCCAACACAGGGTACACGCACATACAGTACACACTCACTCAAACACTACGGGCAACAGAAATGACCCTGATCTGCATGTTGGGAAGAAACCCACCAAGCACTGGGAGAACATGCAAACTCCATGCACACAGAGGCGGGAATCGAACCCGGACCCTGGAGGTGCAAGGTGACAGCGCTAACCACTAAGCCAACGTGTGGCCCAGGACAAACCTATGAAAGTAAGAACTCTCCTTTATTTCTCTACTATATAATCCCCTGCTACACTAATGCACTTATCCAAAACTTTCACTAATCCAGAGCCATGATCGGATTGCCTGCTTCATGTCTGAAACTCTGGCCTCCCAGGAACTCCTTTAATGGCCCAAACATATGGAAATGGCTTGGAGCGAGGTCAGGACTGTGCAGGTGCTGTGACAATAACTCCCAGCCGAGTTCTTGCAATGTTGGTGAATGATTGTGCGTACAATTCCTTGTACTTGAAATCTTCTGTAATTGTCAGTTGGTTTTACACCTCCGTTCACGAGAAATGTCCCGGTTTGACCATCATCTATGGTCAAATATATGTGGACACCCGAATGTTGACTCCTACATGTGGCATTCCCCAAACCAATGTTACGGAGGTGAAAACACACAGTTGTGTAGATTGTCTTTGTATGCTGTAGTATTAGGATTATTATTACTAATATTATTAGCTGAATTTTTCAGGTGGAGAAGCTCAGGGGCTTTGAATATATACTATTTATTTATTGTTTACTGTTATGGACATGGAAATGAGAAATAATACTAATGTGAAGAAGGACAATATCAGTTGTGGGGTGACCAGGTTTTAAGGTTTTTACATTTTTGCAATCTAAAGTCCTATCATTGAGAAAAGGTTTACTTCCCTAAATTATATTTATCTTCGGCTCATCTTGCCTTTATTTACAGGCTTACGGGTCGACGTTAACCTTCACTTACCACCTGAAACATTTTTTTTGCATTTCTATATATCAAGCCATATACTGTAGAATATATATAAGTATAATTAGGTAATTGTAATATACTATAATAATTAAGTATAATTATACTAAATGTATAATTCTAAGATATTTGATTACTTCATAACACATACCTAACATATCTAATATGAGACGGTGTAACTTAATAATATTCAGCCCTTTTTTTAAACATGCTTTGGAATTTTAAAAAAAATCTGGAGAAATATGAAAATAAAATTGGTATTTTGCTTAGAAATCCTTAGAATTCTTAGAAAGTCTCTTTGTGAATCCGTGGACACACACAAGGCCTGCGCTGTTTCTAATGACACTGCCATTGCCGGATTAAATTGGCACTGAATTGAACTGACCAGAGGATATCACACACACGCACACACACACACAGAGGAAACTCATTCATTTCTACATGCTGTCCAGTAGATTCATGTTTCTCACCCATATGTGAGGTTTTTGTTCTTGTACTTCTCTCCCTCACTCCCGCTTTCCATTTCCATTTCTCTTTTTACCTCTTGTCTCTCTGACCAATTTAACATTTGCGCTCTTGGCTCAAATGTACAGTCATTTAAATTGAGCCTGTACTACCCCTATGAGTGTGGCACAGCGCTTTCTCTTGAGTATTTGCTAAACTTTATCTGCTCGGACGCCTGCACTGGAACTCAAACTGTCTCGGTTTCAATAGCCAGTCCCTCAGGAAAAGAGGACTGACACACTCTCACTGAGGCTTGGCTCATCTCTACGTCACAATACTGGACAATTGGGAATAACTTTTTTTTTAAATAACTGACACACGTCATTCAAATGTCAGTAACTCTTTCTCTATACAAAGGTACTACCCAACATAGTCTCTATCACAAATTGGATTCTCAAACAGGATTTGAGAGTTGAGTTCAATACAGGTAGTCCCCAACTTACGAACGAGTTCCGTTCCAGGAGCACATTCATAAGTCGGATCTGTTCTTAAGTCTGACAAAGTGAGTCTTATAAGATTTTGACGCGAATATGCAATGTAAAGCATACCAATCCACTTGACTTAATCTCTGTCCCCTTTCCCCACACTGCCATCACGTGGCCAAAAACCATAACCGCACCTAAGGAAATGAATCTCACAAGTCAAATGAAACAGTGTTGGCTCTGCGACTTTAAATCGCGAGGGGAATCCCGGACGTCATTTTGTCTCAGAGCTGTTTTCCACTGTATTGGACTGTGAAGTCTGTTTTGTTGAGGTTTTTTTTTCTCGAAATTAGGATTATTCACCATCAGGACAGCTTTACAGGACATTAGACATTTTATACTTACACTTACACACTAAAAATATTGTATATAATTGTAAATATTGGTATCTGGTGCACTGCAGTGTCTTCTTTTTTTGTACAATACATGTGAGCTATTTCCCTTTGTTCCGATCTACAGATGTTCGAGACACGAGACATATTTGAGATATGAATGTTCGAGATATGAGACATTCTCCTTCAGGGTTTTTCTGGTAGAGAAAAGAATTCCTGGACACTTTAATCAAACCATGTCAGCATTCCCACACCATCACACTACCAACACCATGTTTAATTGTTGGTGTGGTTTTCTTACTGGGAAATGCTGTGTTAGCTTCAGGAGAGATGTAGTGGGAGCATCTTGCATAATGTTTATCAGGCCACAGGGTTCGATTCCCACCTTGGGTCTGTGTGCGTGGAGGTTGCATGTTCTCACCATGCTTGGTGGGTTTCCTACCACAGTCCAAAGGCATGTAGATTAGACTAAGTGGCATTTCCAAATTGCTTGTAGTGTGTGTGTGTGTGTGCGCTCTGGCATGGATTGGCACCTCATGCCCCAAGTCTCCTGAGATAGGCTCCAGGCTCCAGGACCCCATTTTCCAATGATGGAATCATAAACACTGACCTTAACTAAACTAGCGAGACGTGCTGTTTTTTTCTGAAATGGTCATGTAAGTTATTTTCTGGTTGCTTGAATGAGTCACTGATATACTATTTTTGTAGGAATTGTGATCACTTCTGGAAAGACTCACCACTGCGCTCTAATTGTGGTTCACTGGCTTTGCCTTTGAAATTGCTTTCTAAGCCTTTTCAGACTAATTTATTTAAATACATTTATTTCTTCCGGAATTTATTTTTGATTTGCAGCACAGTGTGCGGCTTGTCGAGACCCTTTCGCCTATTTCACATTACTGGAAATGTTCTATTTTAGCGATGTTTAGATTCAAGGGATTCAAACTGCGGGATGTGTAATCTAATTAAATTCAATTATCAATTACGTTTAATTAATGATGTGATCGAGTGACTAAACAGCCATTTACAGCCGTTTCACACATGACCAGCTGGTGCTTTTTTTCTTCCATACTTCAAGAAATCACCATTTAAAAAAGAAATGCATGTACTGAAAAAGTAAAATGTACTTGTCCATGGTACTGAAAACATCTCGCCATGCACACAGTCTGCACATGCTGTAGGATTTGTACCAGAGTGCTGCTTCTGTTTCTATATACACTTCAATGACTATTGTATATGACAGTGTATATAGATGTTATGTTAATACTAGTGATAACATAATAATAATAATAATAACAATAACAATACCATTAACACAAAATGCATTTTTCTCAAATAAGCCCTAGAGCAGTAGCGTGGCCTGCTGAGTTAGTGCTGCATGACTCTGTGATATTTACAGAATATATGCAGAAGACGATGCACTTCATTATTCAATTATGTTGATAAATAAGGGGTTATGCAACATGTGATTTCCATAATGCGTTGGAATATTTCCCAATACTGGCAAACTTTTGCTAACAACGCAAACTGATGAATTATTTAAGGCTTTGCACGTGGGTTTACATGAGAGAATTTATATAAAGATAGATCATTAAACATGAATTATTGATCTAGATGCTATTGAGAATACAATGTAAACTTATTCTTGGATGAAAATGTTATCTTCCAGGACTTTTTTTCTTCTTCATCTTTATAATTCATATCTATGCTTATTATAACTGGTCATGTAGAATAAGAGGAGCAAAGGTTAGTGACCTACTGAACTTGATGCACATAAGGATACACAGGAGGTCAAAAAGTAAACAAGTTATTCCAATGTTATTTGAAGTTCATATTTACACCCGAAATTCAATCCAACGTACAGCACTGTGCAGACGTCTTTTGTTACCTCTTATTTCTTGATATTAAATACAATTCTGTAGATTGCATTAAATAAATAGGAACAAATTTTTACTGTGACGGGCTGCAAAGTGGATGGAGCCAAATAGCCTCTGCTTAATCCTGTAAAGATACAATTTCAATTCCTCAGCAGCGACCTCGTTTCCCCTCTCGTCCATTCCAACCACACTGTAAAAAACAAACTGTAAATTTTACGGTACAAAAACGGCAGCTGTGGTTCCCAGAAGTTTACCGTAAAAAATACGGTAGCAATGTTTTTGGTTGTACGGGATTGCACTCATTATACTGTATATTTTA
>JAQMYI010000023.1:21881975-21892966 GCA_030014275.1 Clariallabes melas | reverse complement strand
CAAATAAAGTGACAATTTCTTTACCCGCCCCAACCCGACCCGCGGGTTACCAGACGACCCGCGCATCACTAATATACTGTATATATATAGACCAGTGCTAGTAATAGCAATGTATTGACTGGATGAAGTGGTTACGCTACTTTATCCGACACAGAATTTTTAAATATATAACATGGTGTTCACACGGCATCCAGCCGGCAAACTGTCCCATTTACCAGAACATATCCGGACGTTTTGTGACACATACTTGTGAGTAATGAGAGTCTCAACGTCCTTTGTCTTGGCATAAACATTCTCTAAAAACCCATTAAGCACATTTAGTTCACTCACAGCAGTCGCTGTTTTCAGGAAGTAGTGATGGAATTGGTTTTTCAGATCTGAATTGTGGCCGCAATGTGTCACGGCATGTCTATAATATGGAAGTTTAAAGCTTCTAAAAGAAGGTTATGGAGCGGTTTTTAAATTAAACATTTGGTCATAGATAACATTGCGTGTCAGACAATGTGCTGTGCCGTCAAACTGTTCACACAAATTATTGCGTTCTTATATAGTTATTAGAACACAATAATTTGCTTAGCAGACTGGCATTACCTTCAATACTGTTTCACTTATCATAAAAAAAAATAAATAAATAAATAAAATCCAAAATGTCTTATCTGTGATGACCCCAATCCTGTCCATCCAATCCCGGCTAATCAAAGCCTTTCTTCTTGGTGAATTAACTTCCAGCACTAGTAAATGTCAGAACCTTTCAGCAGCATACCTTTGTACTCGAGGTGAAAGCCAGCGTAGCTGACAGAACCGTCACTTCGAAAGGCCAGATGCATGGCATTGGAGCTGCTCTCGATCCGCTCGGGAAGCTTGCTATCCTGGAAGCTGCCGATTAGAGGGCTGTTGCTGTCCATCCCATCATATATGTACAAGAAGTCATAGTTGGGCTCAATGCTGAAGCTGGAGAAGAGATAAGAAGCAACGGAGGGAGAGGGAGATCAAAGAGAAGGTTTTAATAGGCACTCAGAGTGATCAAAAGACCACATCAGGTATCCAAGTGCACAGACTCGGCGTGCGGCCTGAGACGCCATTTCAGTGCAGAACTTACAAGAGCGTTAAAAGATTACTTTCTTTTTTTTTATATATATTTTTTCGGATGACTCTGTAATTCATCCAAAGAAAGCACATTGATTTTCCTTTTATCATAAGAGACACATATAGACTGAATTTGAAGATTTTATTTATTTTTTTGCTAGGTTTGATCATATAGCTCCTTAAAGTCTTAACTGAATTTGAGCTACACAAGACCTGGACCCCTGTTCATGTTCTAACGGCCTCCCTACAGTAGGTGTGTGCTTCCTCTGACTTGGAATCTACTAATTCCCAGGGGGTACCTGCAAGCAAGCAGTGCATTTCCAGACACTGAGCTACAGAAAAAAAATCGACGACCACAATAGATAATCTCTAAAGCTTTGCCGTAGTGGGTCTCACAGACAGACGGAGATAAACATTCAAACATTTTTATCTTGCGAAAGGTATGACGTCGAGGTGTCCTTTGTCAGCGGGATCATTTGCATGAGATGGATTGTGACTGCATTCGATTTTCCCTTGGTTTTTTTTTTTCCTCCATTACGCTGGGAGAGAATGCAAAGTGTCCTTAAAATCTATTGCTCGGCTACGGCTGAGATAACAGAAACCCAAACATGGGAATTTAGGCCAATGTCTTTTCAGTACATAAAAAAAAAAAAATCATTAATTTTTAATAACCAGATGTGATGAAGTCCTTTTTTTTTTTTTTTGGAGCTGTCAATCGGCAAACAATTAGTGTTGTGGTAATTGGATTGGGGCAGCAACACAGATAATACTAAGTGTAAAGAAACATGGCAGGTTTGGGGTGTTGCTAATGTCTGAGGTTATTTTAATTTCGGTGCTGTTCATTTCCCTTTTCTCAGTGGCGACATATTTTAAGGAGAATTATGCCACTAATGAACTGTGTAATGAAAATGCCTGAGAAGGAATTGATTCAGATCCATTCATTAGAAATATATTTGAAATGCTGCTTTACTGGCCAAACTCCATCGTGATTATACGCCGCTTGAGGACAAAACTGTAATACGAAACAAGACTAGTGCACATTCCAGGCCGAACCCAGACGACAGTGCTACCTGGAGGGACATGACGCGCTTTATTGTCGAGTTTGTAACTTGAACATGACTCGAATAATTAGTTAAAGCTGAAGAGAGACAAAAAAACATATTTAATGCAACAAACCAGACGGAAACAGCATCTGGATAATAACAGCGTAGTGGTCCATACACACTCATTAAAGAATTCGAGAGACTGACGTTCCTATTGAGAAAGTTTTAATCTCGAGATAATAATCCAGCACGGCGGCTTAGTGGTTTAGCACTGTTGCCTTGCACCACCAGGGTCCGGGTTCAATTCCTGCCTTGGGGAATGTGTGTGCATGGAGTTTGCATGTTCTCTCCGTGTTTGGTGGGTTTCCTCCAGGTACTCCAGTTTCCATCCATAGTTCAAAAACATGCAGATTAGACTTATCCTGAATTGCCCGTAGTGTGTGCATGGGAGTGAAAAATGGGTCCCTAGTTGGACTATAGATGTTTCTAGATGGAGGGATGGATGGAAGACATCATGAATGAGAGGCACCAGTCGTGTACTGTAGCAGTGGCGTTTCAGGACTCCAGCTTGAACTTGATCTTCAGCACTGTTTAAAATACAATCCGAAAATCTCATTACGTAAGGGTGTAGACACTATTGGCAATGTTATTTAGCTGAGAAGCACATACATGATGGAGTGCATAAATCAAGGAAGGGCAATATGATGGGGTCATTACTCACAAAATGAGCAAAGAAGTCCAGCTGGGTTCATTATCTGCCTTGGAAATGAAACGCATTTTAATTCAGACACACGACTCACACTCCACACTTGCCATTACATAATTACTCCACACATCTCGGGCTGATGAGGAAAAAGGTAACATATTACTCATTGTATCAAACACTGAATGAAATGTCTCGAAATTTAAACTAGCCCGTTCCTCGTTGCACTCATTATTTGAAAAATTCAGATACATGCGGTGTATGTGTTCACTGGTACTGTAGGTGGCGTTGTAGTGCGGTGTTGTACTGTATCTCTTTCCATATGGAAGTTAAAATGGATAAAAAGACAAAAAATATGTGACATAAGTAAATGATCCCTAAACTACTAGTACTGACAAACTGCACTATTAATATTATAATGAGAATGAAGTGATCCAAGTTATGTAACCCTGCAAACATTCAATTTTCATTGTTCACACGTGAGAGGAACCGATTACGCACTAGAAATACAATAAGTGCCCAGCAAGTTTCCATTCGCCTCATGCTGTTACCTGTGTTTAGATTTCATTTAATAAAGTTTAGTGATAAAAATGGACAGCCTTTTTTATTAAAACACTATTACAATACTGAAATGATTTTAAAGAAAAATAACAAAGATTTAGCAGACTATATACAGTATAAAACAGCTGGATCCACCAGTGAGAACAGTCATAAGCCATAAGCAACACAAGGGAGCGAAAACACATTGGGAACACAGGGTAGGGAATAGAAACACAAGAAGGTGGACAAGTGTGAGAAGGTGAAGTCGATCTGGTGATCATGAGTTCCTAAGATGGAACTGGCCTTCATGGCGGATAATTGGCCGTGCTGTGTAGATGGCTGGGATGGAATTACTCTCTCTTCATTTAATGACAATACGATTGACACTGGCCGGTCATGGGTGTCTTTTAGTAGTGTAACAGACTGGAGATGATCCATGAACTACACGGATCCCTCCCAAAACATCGGCATGCACATGAACTGCAGATTAATTGCAGCAGCTTTACTGCTGCTTATATGTAAGCCTGAGCAAAAAAACGTTTTCACTTGTTCAAAGTTTCTTTTGCATGGCCAAATTGTCTTTTTTGCTGTCTCAAACTAACTGTCTTTGCTTTGTCAGGGTTGCCAGATCGCACTGACAAAATCCCGCTTAGACAGGGCTAAAACCCGGCCCACACTAATAGAGAAGAATCCCAGTCAGCTGTTTGGTAATATTTCAAACACTAACATTTCATATCATGTTGTGATCCCTGCTTGCTCTTACACTGGTGTCCATGTCCATTATCTCCTTTTCAAATTGGCTAGAGCGATTGGCCAGTACATGATTTGGCAAAATGAGTTACTTGTGTTTTAAACACACCCAGAGTGAATGAGTGCAGTTACTATTTGTCATGAGATGTGCTGTTACACCGAGTTAGTTATGGTTACTTGCTGATGTCCAGTGGTCTTCAGGAATTGCTTTAACAATAGCTTCTGCCAACTGCCTCACTTTCAAAGCCTTTTCAGTGTTTTTCATTCAATGTATTCGAGCACACAACTTTGCTTTTATCCAAACTTCCACCTAGAAGCTTTTTATAACTAAACTTGCCGCTCAGCACACCTGGTGATGTTTCCTCAGTCATCTTATTATCTGCATTAAACATGCCGCACTGCGATTATGGGAAGCCATTAGGGTCAAGCTTGGTTATACAATTAATTTGCATTAAACAATAGAAATGTGTTAAATATTAATCATATTTATGCAAATTAATAAAATGACCAAGTTTGACCCTATAATGAATGGCTTCATTATGAGTTCAGATTATGGTAAGCCATTAGGATCAACCTTGGTCATATGATTAATTTGCATAAAAGAATAGTAATGCGTTAAAAAATTCTATATTAATCACGTGTTAATACATATATAAAAAGACACTGGATCTTTACCTAATGAATGCCAGCGAGAGGACGTAGTCAGAGTTGACGACGATGAGCCAGTCGCAGTCTTTGCTGTGAGGGTATGGGTGAGGATAGTTGGGAGACAGGATAAAGCCGGACGAGTCGGTCAAATTTCCACCACACGGAGCTGTGAAAACACACAGGAACATCACATGGTCTACAGTATATGCATTGTACAAAACATTTGTTCGTTCGTTTATACACACAGCTGGACCGGCTGTACAGCCCAGGTGCCCTACTTAAGACAAGTGATGTGGAATGTGAAAATGAAATCTCTCTTGCAACACTGAAGCCATACATATTCTCACAATCTATGGAGAGAGAGAGAGAGAGAGAGAGAGAGAGAGATGGGTGTGTGGGCAGACAAAGATAGAAAGAGGGTGATATATCGAGAGGGATAATTAGCTGAAAGCACATGAAAAGAAGAGGCAAAATGCGGCTCCTCCAGATTTTTCTGCTCGCCACTGAAGTATTTTGAAACGTAGGAAGCAATCCAAATCTCATAATATGATATTCATTAATTTCAGCACATTCTTTCATCGCCAGGATGATGACAGATGCCTGAATAACACTTCTGCTCAAGTGCCGCTTGACTTTCAGAACTCTCGAGAACCTTTCGATAAAAAAATGGTAATTCACACACCCTGGAGGACACCATGGCTATCCAAGCTTTAGAAGCGAATTTTCAGCTGAACGTATTGAAAGTTTTCCGATCGATTTTATGTCAATGATCACTTTGTATGTTATTTTCTGAAAGGAAAAAAAAATAATCCGATAGAAGCACCTACCGATACAGACGGGTGGGCTGGGTTGCCAGTAGTACCGATTCTCCACCTGTATGCATGTGATCTTCATCTCACCCTGTAGCTCGTATCCTGGGTCACACTGAAAAGTCACGGTGTCCCCAGGCTCCCTTCCGTCTCCATTGCGAGTGCCGTTCATAGGCACTCCCGGATCCCTGCAGGCTGTGGCCACTGAGCCTGCCAATCACAAGCCCAGGCAATTAGCATGGAGTCAGCTGACTGGGCTAAACTGGGCCAATACCAGCTGTCAATCAAGGCAAACCAACAGACACCAGAAGAAACTAAAACTGTCAGTTAAGGCATGGAAACACTAATCACATCTGCCACTTTAAGACGATGAAGCCTGTTAATAATGCGTCAGTACGGAGGAATTAAAAACCTGGCCAATACCTGTTTTATTAAACCTGTCAATCACACGCAAGCTATAGAAAGTGGTAGGACTCACTGGAAAATTCAATAACAAAGCCGGACTTGCTGATGTAGAAGTCAGTCTCAAACTGGATGGTCACCATGTTTAGGGTGCTGTGGATGCCCTCTGGCAGGAGAGAGCCACTCAGCTCCCTCAGAGACATCTCATTCTCCGGAGGGCCGTCCCACACCTTCAGGATGTCATGAGAAGCCTCCGTGTCGAAAGCTAGAAACTGCAGACTGTCAGAGAGAGAGAGAGAGAGAGAGAGAGAGAGAGAGAGAGAGAGAGAGAGAGAAGTTTCCAGTTTCAATTAACAGTTGATTAGAAATTCCCCCAAAAATAATTATAATTATACACCCTGACATTTACAAGTTTGAAATTGGGGGGGAAAAAAATATAAAAGATTTTACAGATTTTGTAAGAGGAAAGAGGGCTCTCGCTTCGATCTTTGTAATGTTTATTTTGTAGTTATTGATACACACATTTAGAATGGAATAATATGCTACATTACTGCTGTTATTGTAAAAAGATATATATATTCATGTTAAGAAATTGGATTAAATGCTATAAATAGATGAATAAATAAATACTGTTGTATTTATGAAGTCTTTTTTTTTTTTTTTTTGCAAAATTCGGTTGAGGTCATTAATTAATTAATTCATTCATTCATTTAACAATATCCCATTATTCCAACAACCCACTGTACTGTACGTCCACCGTCCATAATGTTGCCGTAGTAACGTTTCGACGATGTTGTGACAAGCAAAAGAACTCTGGGTGTACAATTTCATTTCTTATTTAATAACACGTTTTCTAATTATGTTTATTATTAGACTAAATTATGTAGAGGGCCCTACATATAACTCCCAGTGAATGAGCTGTTACCATAGAAACAAGAATGTATGAGTGCATTAATACTGAATAAGTGAGATACAGCTGGCAGTACTGTGTTAGAGCTGCAATTAAAGAAGGTTAGTCGACACACGACCAATCGGATTTCGTCTCGAAAACCGGTTGATACTATTAGTTTTTTTTTTTTTTTTTTTTTTTTGAACAGTAGTGCTTGTGATTTTTCACGTTCTTGTGTAATCTATGAATATAGGGAATGATTAATGCTGAATAATAATACAATGTGATTTTATTGATGAGCCAGAACAAAAAAAATGTAGCATTTCTATTGCTTTAATGCATCTTCATGCAGTTTATGAAATATACAGTCTATATGTATATATGCCATCTGCATCTTAAACTTTAACTGCAAGTTAAAGAATTCTGAATGTGTTTCTAAAAGCATAATATTTAAAGATTGACACAGACCTTATACAGTTCTTAACATTTATATTACATGTATATAAATGTATAAACGTATTAAAATGAAGAGAAATAAAATAAAATAAAGTCACTATAGCGAATACAATGTGTTATAATCGAACACAGACAATGCTAACCCTGTGTATCTTTGGCAGACACTAATGAATATGAATGAATATGCAAATGAGTCAAAACAAACAAGATGCCGGGAACCCAAATAAGTGAAGATTTTGTGTATGTTGGCTGTGTGTCCGCATCATGATAGTTGTTTTAAATAAAATTATAATGAGGTCTCGGGTCATGTGATCTCAGTGCCATGGAAGGGAGGTTGGGCCTAATTAGCATACTAAAAGTACAGGCTGCACAATAAAAAAAATATATATTACTGAAAATTAAAAATGACATTCATTTGAAATATATTTTTATAGATAGATGTTCAATGCCAAGACAATAACATTATCACTTATCATTTTTATGAATATTCTTCCTATTTATTAGATTTTTATGGATTTTCATAAATTATGTTAAAAAAATTCTGTACGCTAAACTGACCTAAGAAGGTGTCCTTGCATTATTTCCTAACCAACACCGCGGCTCCAGAGTGCAACAATCGCGCGAACAGTACCGCAGTGCCTATACTGCAGCGCTTAATAAAAATTCTGCAAATCCGTCTGCATGAGAATGTGAGGACAGATGAAAAAGTAATGAATAAATATCTGATTTCAGAAAGGCTTTCGCTGCCATGAGAGGACAAATTATCTTGCTTTCAAGGTTGCTGTGCTTTTAACCTCGTGCGGCTGTCATAGGTAAATCCATAAACGGCATTTTAGACATAATGACTTGAGCCAGTTGAGATTTGCGAGGCAGCCATCAGCTCCCTTGACGTCTGCTTGTCTCCATATTGATGAGGTATCGATGTTCATTGTTGCCGTGTAAGTAGCATATAAATAGTTAAAGATCGCCCGTTTCAGCCCGAACGCCGCATATACACGCGGCTCGCTCTCTACTGAGGGTAGAAAAGTATTGATTTGATTTGAATCTGTCGAGCGGTGGAGCTTTTCTGATCATGTGGGAGGAAATGCTGAGTGGCACCTGACGATGTTGCCCGAATCGACCTCGATGACCCAGGTGCAGCGCAGGTTGTTGTCGTACGGGAACGGATAACCGGGGGACAGGATGCGGCCCGAAGTCTCGCCTTTAAAGCGTCCTCCGCATTCAGCTGGAGAAAGAAGAAGAAACACAGATGAGAAGTGGACAAGACAAGTTGCAGAATCCATCGAATCATCTATCAAACATCTTGAATGGACCTGTCGACTGCAATTAACTTTGCAAGCCACTGAGTGCCTCTCTGAGTCCCCTCCCCTGTTTTATTATTTTCTCTCATCACATAATACGGTGTGTGTCCTGTTCTGGAAATCACACCCCTACACACTCTTTGATATACAGTATGTTTACACTTTTACTCTCATAAGCGGTGCAGAACTTGGCTTGTTGGTTTGCCCCTCCGCCACCTGTTATTCTTACTTCTCTCGCACTTTGCCTCGCGTTCACCGCGCATGTTTTTAGTCGGGAGTCTCGGTAGAGGTGGGCATCGTTTGCTAATGGAGCCCACATCAGCGTTTTCTTTCAGCAGGCCTGATTTGCATAAGCCATCTACATGACAAACAATGGACGCACAGTTCAATGAAGCCTGAATAACAGGGTTCAGTACGGGACTTGATTAATCTGAACATTAGAGTGTTTTTTAGACAAGTGCGCTGGAGGAGCCTCCTCCAAACCAACACTCGCGGCTTATCGTGGCAGCTGCTCAATCACACATCTGCAGCACTCCATCTGCACCGACTAGCCACTGAGTGGCATCGGGAATCCAGGCAATAATCTGGTGGAGCTCAGTTTGAAGCCCTGACAAGACCATGTTTACCCAACTCGGTTATCACAGCATGGCAGATTTGAGCTTAGAACATCAACGCTCACTAGACCGGAGATCTTTTACAATTTCGGATCTTAAAGTCTTAATTGCCCGACGCGCCGTGTTTATTTCTCTCCATATAAATTTTGTTCAGATGGAGAAAACGATTTATATCTATACTCATTTCATCATCCGCACCTCAGACCACTGGGTGGGCTTGCAAAAAACGAAGGAAAAAAAAAAAAAAGACTAAATATTTTATCTGCAATAAAAAAGAAAAGTAATGGGTGGAATAATGATAAGCCGTCATGCCGAAAATAAAACAGGCCTCACATTATTGAGCATCTATTATTAATGCGGGTAGATCTGTCTGAAAAATATTAGTCTGAAAACTTCAAGGTAGGAACACTGTCCATCATTTATACGCAAGAAAGAACAAACATTACCCCTGGGTGTGTCTGATTTGAACAAAGTTAAGACAGACTCAGCCAGACATGAGCCTATATGCTCTCGTGACCTGGAGGTAAAGATTTCGACGAGAGCTTTGTGATTATTTTTTCCTCAAAAAACAAAAAAAAAAACCTACAGTACACTGATCTGTGGACATCTGAACGTTTTGTTCTTCGGAGGCCAGCGCTATCTAATTACCATCCATCAAGATGTGCATGAATAAAAGCGCACAACCTTTTCTCAACCCTTATGTGCTCGTATGGATCACTTGGGGCTCTAAGATTAGCTTCGGCGTTGAATTCGCCTGAGTGAAATCATCAACATACGGAAGGGATCAAAATGTCAAGGTTCTGGATTTCCATGAACGTTGGCCATTTTTATATTCACTCAGTCGTGAATGATGGAGAGACGACTTTAATATGACTTACCTATGAAAAGTGGCCGTTTTTTAAACAACTCCTAATCACAAGTCGAATTGATTATCACTGCTTTAAATGGTGCAAATCGATCTCTGATTGGCTCCATCTTACCTATACATGATGGCAGAGGGTTGTCCCAGGCACGTCTCTCCCCTGTCATGCACTTGAGTATGCTGCTGCCATGCAGCGTGTAGCCTGGGTCACACTTGTAGGTGATGGTGCTGCCAGAGAAGTGGCCCTGGTCATTCACCTTGTACCCAAACTGGGGCACGCCGGGATCCTCACAATGTGACAGCTCGAAGCCTGAAACACATACAGATCATGATGCTGGAGAACACTTACTGACCTTAAAAGACCATAAAATGAGCTGTTATCTGTAAAATCCAGCACTAATTGTAATTTATTTATCGATACACACACACGCTACAGTGTCACAGTATGAGAAGATACATTGGCCTGCTCCGTGCCACATTAGGACAATGCCACCTGAAGTGTAGTAACAGTAAAAGGACCAGAATGTGGTAGAACCAATAGGGTCAGGAGGAGCTCAGTGGTTAAATTGTTGGACTATTGATTGAAAGGTCCTGGGTTCAAACCTCATTAGTGACGGGTCGTTCATGAACGATTCGTTCTTTTTGAACAAACGTGACTCAGAAGAACGAGTAGTCTCGGAGAGTGATTCGTAAATTTTTTACTGGGAGTGTATGCGCAAATCATTGCAAAGCCCCCGTAGGTTATGTACAGGAAACAGAACTGAGCGATTCTTTCTCAATGACTCTTCTACTGCGAGTCGTTCGTTCTTTTGTCACGTGACTCCCATAGACGCTATGCAGTGCAGTACACAGGAAACAGAATTGAACGGTTCTCCTCAATGAGTCTTC
>JAQMYI010000023.1:21835777-21849111 GCA_030014275.1 Clariallabes melas | reverse complement strand
ATCTCCACATCATTGCATTCAGTTTTTATTCACAATTTGTTTAGTGTCCCAACTTTTTTGGAATCCGGTTTGTAAAACTGCATAATCTTAGTTTCCTTTTCCTGATTTGTCATGCATTTCTTTATTCCAACATTGCACATTTATAATCCAAAACAATCTTAGTATTTCAAAATTGCGATTAACCCAGATTAATCACAAGCCTGCGATTAACCGATCGACGGCACTAATATGAACAACAAAGGTTTTATTTCCCGAGGGTTTGATACATACAATAAAGCACTTGCATAAGATTGCCTGTCAAAGACTGTGACTGTCAATAAGTACACGTCATGTCACTCAACTATTTTGGCACGTCGAGCAATGTTAAAATCACAAATCAACTTTCTGGTGTCTAAATGCCATTTCTTTGCATTATGAAGAAACATTTCCTTTTTGAAGAATACACAGATGAAAAGTGACATGGCTGGCTTGAGTGACTGAACAATGTCTGTCTGACTTTAATGAAGGTGGATTTAGACTTTTAGAAGTCGAAAGAGAAAAAAAGTCAGCAATTATACTAACAAAGTAATGTGGAAGAATAACCAGGACTACTCCTGCTCTCCAAAAAAAAAAGCCCATTGGGTAACCTGTAAAAATGATTACACATTATTCTAATCATCACTTTGTTTAGTCTCTGTCTTCAGATATGCATGGATAACTTCCAAGAGATGCTGTCTGCGCTTGATGAATGCTTTATGACTGACTCCTATCCCCACTGAGACTGTGCAGTGCCAAGAGCAAATCACTGCATTAGCCCAAAGCAGATGTCAAGCAAGCAGAAACTTGAAGGTGACCATGAAGACGTTGCCTCTACAGTAGCTTCGAGCCCAGATTATAGTCATCATGCTAAAATACAGGCTTGCAGGAAGAAGAGAAAAAAAACGCGACACCTTGGCATGGCACCCGGCCTTCTCTATGAGGATGCATCCGGAGATTCAGTCATCCTCTCATAATAGGATTCAGCAGTCAGCCCCAGTCAGATTGGATTAACCTACAACTTAACATATTTGACCACCACAGGTCTACCGGAGATCCACAGTAAAGCGTCATCAATCCAGACCTCTCTGTTTTTTTCTTAGTTTTTTTTTTAGAACTAACACTGTAATAGAGGTTAATCATACTGTACAGGACCTCCCGCAATATAGCAACCTGTCACATGTTCTACAAATGCCTCTGTTCTGTTAATAAATAAATGAATTCATTATTAATCTGTCATAAGTACCTGACTTGCGATTATCATCATGCTAATTAAATCTTACGATATACTTCATTAGGTTTATGTTAGTCATCTGTCGGATAAATACCCTTGTATAACTTGTTAATGGAAAATATACATGCAGTATGCAGTACATTCTTATTATGCTTTTCTGTTGAGAAAGAAACACATCATCATGGTTTCACTCCATTCACACCATTGAGTTATATTCTTTGTAATCTACTGTACATATACAGTACAGTAAAAATTAAGCATACACAGTACAGTAAAAACTGTAACTGTATCACTATTACTAAGACAATATTATTTTTTAGTAAATAATTGATAACCTGATATTTTTGGTACATGTATTATTACCTCCTTGTGACTTCCATTTCTTTTAATACCATGAATTTATTACTCTTTTGACAGTAATGTAAGGTTCCTAAGGTGATCCTAGAGTTTAACCCCCAGTGGGACTCAGATCCTAAAAAAAAAAAAAATACTGTACTGTAAAGTACTGTATGTGCGTGTGTATGTGTTTTCTGCATGACATTCTAAGTTGAAATTTAAACACTGATCAGGCATAACATTAAAACATTTACAGTAGTCGATGCCCTTATACAGAGCAACTTACAGTACATTTTAATCTCATCATACTGTACATCTGAGCAGTTGAGGGTTAAGAGCCTTGCTGAAGGGCCCAACAGGGACAACTTGGTGGTCATGGGATTTGAACCTGGGACCTTCCGAACTGTAGCCCAATGCCTTAACCACTGAGCTACATACAGTAGGCCCCTGAGTGACACTGCGGTAATGAGCTCGACCCATCACCTGGAGATTGCGAGTTCAAACCCTGGATGATGCTGTAGACTCCCGCAGCTGATTGGTCAAGCTCTCTTATAGGGTAGGGATGTGATGTGTCGCACACATCAATTGCGACCCCTGGCCAACCACGGTGTCTGTGAGCTCATGCAAGCGCAAAGGGCGGATACATGGTCCTCCGAGTGTGTTACGTCGATCCCAATGTTCCATAGGCAAGCAGTTTAAAAACAGATGCTGGTTGGCTGGCGTCACGTTGCTCAGAGGAAACACGTGATAGTCTTTGGCCCCTTCCTGACTACTAGCTGTAGTCTTGATGAGGGAGAGCCTTAATGACAGGTGGGAACCGATTAAAAACGATTATTAATTAATTATCAATCATGGGCAGTTTATCCATGTGTAGAGTAAAGGCCATCCCAATGAAGAGCTAATGTAGAACAAACCGCTAAAAGAAAGTTGATGGTTTCGATGAAAGAAAGGTACCAGGACACTAACTGCATCACAGCGCGCTGCATGTACTGTATGTACAGTATGGGGCTTAACAGGAAAGGTTAAAGGTGGTAGATCCAGCCTCCAAATTCCCCTGATCTCAATCCAATTTAGCATCCATGAGATGTTCTGTACAAATAAGTCTGATCCATCCTCACATCTTATAGCACTTAAAGGATCTGATGCTAACATCCTGGTGCCAAACACATCAGCAGACCATTAGAGGCCTTGTGGAGTCATGCCCTGAAAGGTCCGAGCTGTTTTGGGTGGCACAAGGGGAACCTACACACTACTGGGCATAATGTTTGAAAATTTGAATGTTATGCCTGATCAATGTATATGTTAAAGGTTCAAGTTGATTACTGCAAAATACAGTATGTCTTTACAAACAGACTATCCATATGCAACAAAAACGGGATACTGCTCAATGGAGATTTAACCTTCTGGCATTTATCAGCCTGCTTACAACAAAGAGACATATACAGTTTAGTGCCAGCATTCACTGAAAACTACTTTTCTGCTTTTTCAGCTAAATCTGGAATCAGACCAAAAGTGAATGAAATGAAATGCACTCGGTGGAAAAACCATTTCACTGAAAAGGAAAGAAAAAAAAAAAAAAAGAAAAACACACGCCTTTGTTATAGGTAGTGCTTACTTGCTGTCTGCATCGACATGCATCTACTGTAGGTGAACTTGCAAAGAAACCTCGAAGAAAATCCCAAAGCAAAAAAAATAAAAATAAAAAAAGAATGTGGCATAATAGTCATATCGTTAGTCAGTAGAAAAAATAAAATAAAATGGAGCACTTGCTAATTAGGGGTCACTTAGTGGTGGACCAAAACATTTTATCTAGCTGATAAAAATGGTAGAATATGTTCATAAACATTGAAATGTTTACTGAATCATTTAAATCATCAATAATATAAATAAAGTGATTATTTGAGTATGGTAATATTCTGGTTATTGCATAATTCCGTCTAGAGTTCTATAATGCATGATAAGTCCATGTGGTTCAGTCTGCTCATTCTGTTTATATAGACGATATTAAGGAAAGAAAGTGGTTGATAACGTACCCACACACCTTGGCAGAGGTGCGCTCCACATGCGCCGGCCCCCTCCCAGGCAAATGATCTCTGGCGCCCCCTCCAAACGGTAGCCCATGTTGCATGAGAAAGTAAGCGTATCCCCGATATCGAAGCTGTAACCATTACGGCGGCCGAACCGTGGCACTCCTGGATCCTCGCACGGCTCGAGATTGTACTCTGAGTAACATAGGCATTAGACGATTAACATATATAACATATTAAAATCTATTCACAGGTGTTGTTTTGTTTTTTTATTATTACTACAGTATATGCGTGCCATGGCGCTACAGTACAGTGCAGGTTCTACACTGCTTTTAACTGAAATGGCTACATTAGCATGTTCCTGCTGTCCACTGGGAGAGTTATAAATGTACATTTGCATAAACCGCCATTAGCAGTTAGCGAGTAAACGCAGATGATCCCATAAGAGGAGCTGTAAGCCATTCTGAATATGAACATGGCAAAAAAAGATCTGCTTTCGGACATAAAAATAATGCCTTTTGACTATTAAGCATATAGCAGTCCATTAATTATAACGATAAACCCGAGGGAAGCGACCTGTACCCAGGAGCGTATCAGACGTCACGCGCCAACAGCAGCTTCATCAAGTTTCCCATGTCTAAGCTAAGTCTGCAAGGACAGAGCAATGTTGTGTGAAAAGTGCTAAATAGTCAAGACAACTCAGCCTTAGTCATAGTCAGACGACTGCGTGCAGGACGAACCTGAGAAAGTGATGTTAAAGCCCTCGTAGGAGATGGAGAAATCAGAGATGAAGCGCAGCTGGGCCTTGAAATTGCCATAGAGACCTGCATTGATGGGCGACGGCAGCTCGGAGCCCGTGAGCCGAGCGAGAGGCTGCACGAAACTCCCGTTCTCCGTGATGAGCAGATAGTCGTGGTGGTCCTCGAGATGAAAGGTGTTAAAGTTGAACTGGACTCCTGTTGGGAAACAAAAGAAATCAAAGACATCAGTTATCCATTTATTATCCATGATACCTGCGATTTATCAGATCGACCTGCTCAGGTTTCTCAAAAAAGCCGTCAGGTGCCAAAAAAAAAACATCTTTCATCTTTACGTTGAAGGTGAGAACCTTACTGTATAAAGAGCCCCAAGGTTACGCTTGTTTGTAAGACCGTCAGTGGTAAGGAGGAGCATTTCAATTCTGCAGGATCCTTCCATGAAACATAATGACCTTCCATACTGAATACTTTATCAGCCCTGGGAAATTAAAATTCAGATAAACTTTCATTATTCAGAACTCAAAGCCTGTGCAACGCTACTTTATAGAACGAGCGAGCGAGCGAGCGAGCAAGCGAGCGAGCGAGGGGGCCGTAGAGCAGGGGCTTATTCCGCATTCCCTGCAGTTCGTCTTCAGGAAGGCTTCAGCACCACCGGTTAATAGATCTCAGGAGCTTGTTCTGCGTTCATTTGCCAGTTCATACATGTATGTCCATGGCATTAGACTAATCGAAAAGCATGTTCGCCATCGAGAACAGTGAGTTACCGCGGGCTGCCCGGAGGCAAACACGCCTTGAAATGCGCAACGGGGAGGTGTAGAACGAGATGGTCTTACAGTACAGACATGTACAGTATACGGTGGCGTTGTGGGGGATATTTGTGAATGCATGAGTCAAAGATACAGTATGTAAATAAAGTTTACTGTTCAAGAAGAGAAGATAAATGAGGTATAAAAATGTAAACATTCCTTGTTTAGCTACAAGTGATCAAGGTTATTAAGTTCAAGACTTAAACAATGAAAGGTTTTACTTCGGACTTATACTAGTATCAGGTATTAATCTGATACCTGACCTCTCAGTATCACTGAGCCTTAAAAATAAGTGCAAGGTGCCGCCACCAATCGCCTTTACACAAAGCTATTCTTTAACACTGAGCAAAGAGACTCGTATGTGAGATCACTTAAGCTCTGCAAGGACTGAGCACTGAATCAAGCACATCTCATTTCCTCTTGTTCACCAGGATATACGCTGTGCTCGAGAATCCAGGTGCAATTTAGGGCACACTGTCCTCCTTTTTTCAACGACTATGCTTAAAGATACCGCTCAGTGTGCATGGATTGGCCGCCTTGGGGCTCTGTATTAAAGATACCGTACCGTTTAAACGCAGTCACATCTTAAATTACATTTAGTTCGCTGCTAGCAGCACACGGCGGCAACCGACACAAATGGAGCTGAATGAAATGCCACATCAGTGACTCCCCGGAGTACCGGGAAAAACACAAGGAATGCTATTGATACATCCCTAATTCTGATGTCACAAGCACAAACTACATTTGTTCCACAAGAATTAATAGACTGAATGATGTGTGTGTGTGTGTGTGTGTGAGAGAGAGAGAGGTTTACCTTTGCCATGGCTGACCTCCACAGTCCAGGTACAGTTGAGAGAGCTTGGGTAAACCTCAGGGTAACCCGGAGACAGAATGGTACCACCTGGTCCTCTCACGTCACCTCCGCATAGCGCTGCGCGGCAGAGCGGACACACAATCAGCCATTCCCACCTGTTCTCGTTCACTTGTCCACTACATTCTGCACGTATGCAGCAACTGACACTTAAGACCTCATTGACCTGTCTGACATAATATCTTCTTTGGATAATGGAGGGACATGCAGAGAAAGTAAATGATGAATTAGCCAAGCAAAGACATTATTACATGGCCCTCTCTCAACGCCACTGGAGAGACTGAATCCTCTCTTGAGCACTTCCACTTATCTATCCCAGGCAATATCATCGGCGTATCAGTAATTAATGACAACTCTATCACAGTCGAATTGTGGTTGACTCTCTGACCTCACTTTCTCATCTGCGTTATTTATTTCTTTTTTACTCCCCCTTTTTATTTTTTAAAAATACACATTATTTCTTAATTCCTTTTGAATTCTGCTTTCAAAGAACCCTAAAAAGCATCAAACCATGAATAGGCTTTCATTAATCCCTTACACTTTAAAGGTCCCATATTTTAACATTTTAGTTAATCTCCAAACTGTGTCTGTTAATGCTCCAGCTGGAATACCTCTTACTTTCATACCCCATATTCCCAATTGTCAAGTGATGCTCAGTCAGGGGACATCAAAGCTGAGCAACAAGCAGGCGGAGGTGCGGCATCTTCTTATATGAGGTCACAATAGGGGGGAAATCTATTTAGCTTGTTTAAGCCTCAACCAATACAAATCTGAAAAAGTACTAAAAGCAGATGTTTTTTTTCACCTTTCCATTTTAGAACATCTGTATCAATGTGTAAAGATGACTTAAAAAGTTGATTTTGCATCATAGGTCTCCTTTAAAGATTTGAGTTGTACTGTATTCCCAAATATTATGAAGTTCCATTTCTAAAGTATACGCTGAAAATCAATGAATGTCATACCAGATTTTGTCCCAATACACGAAAAAAAAGTAATAATAATTCACAGTTACTGATGATGCCCAGAGCCGTCTGCACAACAAGGTTGTTTTTCGGTCCGCAGCAGGCTTAAACAGGTAAAAGAACATTTTAAAAGAAATCTCCTGAATGACTTAAACTGGTGAGCAAATCAGCTTCTATCAGCAGCAACAGCAGTGGCGGCCGCAGCAGCAGCAGCAGCCATCACGGTAAATAGCCTCTTCACTGACTGCCTAATGGCCTCCCATTCAATTGCATGGTCTTAATTTGGTCCCCTCAGAATAGCGAACATATCGTAATTGAAAAAAGAAAGGACAGGCTACCAAAAGAGCTTCGACATGTGTAACCTATTTCATCGGGGTACAATTTACCTAAGGTGACAATACCTGTGCAATTCCGCCGCAATGTGACAGATGCAGTCTGTTGCCGGTTGTAGTCAGTGCCTTTTTTTCCCCCCTTTCTTTCTTTCTAGAATTGCTTTGTCATTAACCTCGTTTGAAGTGATTAGGAAATCCACTTCTTTTTTTGCTTTCAGACCTGAAATGACGGACGACAGCTGAATACCTACCGTCACATATGGGTAAAGGGTGGCTCCACCAGTGATTCTTCTCACAAACCAGGGGTTCCTCGTGGCTCAGTCGGTATCCAGAGTCGCAGCCGAAAGACACCGTGGAGCCGATGGAGAAGTCCTGGCCGTAACGCAAACCGTTCACGGGGATCCCAGGATCTAGGCACGAGTAAGCGTCCACTATCACACCTAAACATCGGGGCGATAATGAGAGATAATCAGACTAGTGTCGAGTGTTGCATTTATAGATATCTAAACATAAAACTAATATGGGCTGTAAACTTGGGAAGCAAGCCAACACAGTATGAGTAAAACAAAGTGAAGCATACGAGAAGCTCTTGGCTGTTTCAAAGCAAATACTTTAAAAGCGATTTGTGCTTCCACTTTACTCTGGACTCTGGGATAAGAGGCTAATCCAGTTTGATGGTCTGAATTGTACACTTTCTACTTTCCCTCCCTGTTATAAGTTTCAGAGTTTAGCAGTACAAGGTTACATACAGTATAATAAAATTATGTAAACTTGGGAGTTTTTCCAACCAGTGACAGTGGTATTGATCCATGCTCTTTATTCAGGTATACTATAATAATTAATTTATAGCATTTGGCAGATGCTCTTATCCAAAGCGACTTACATTTGATCAAAGTACACATCTGAGCAGATGAAGGTTAAGGGCCTTGCTTAAGGGCCCAACAAGGGCAACTTGGTGGTTGTGGGTTTTGAACCTGGGACCTTCTGATCAGCAATCCAACATCTTAACCATTGACCTCCCCCAACCCCTGTATACAGTACTTACTCACTCATTCACACAGTACGGGCAAATTGGAGACGCCAATTAGTCGAACCTGCAGGTCTTTGGAGAAAAAGTGGGAGAAACCAACCCACCAAGCACAGAGAGAACTTGCAAACTCCATGCGCACAGAAACAGGATCTGAACCCAGACAGTTCTAACCACTACACCACCAAGCCACCCCACTATACACTGCTGCTGTTGTTGTTGCTGGTCTTTATGCCAGACGCCCTTCCTGACGCAAGCCTGGGGTTTGGGCGCTGGCTGGGAATCTAACCACATGGCAGGTGAAACACCTACCACTGAGCCACCAATACCCTAGATCCCCTGTACAGTATACTCACTCACTCACTCATCTTCTATACTGCTTTATCCTGTATTCAGGGTCGCGGGGGGCCTGGAGCCTATCCCAGGAGACTTAAAGAACAAGGTGGGGTACACCCTGGACAGGGCGTCAATCCATCGCAGGGCACGCACACATACACACACTCACACACTCATTCACACACTACGGGCAATTTGGGAACGTCAATTAACCTTACCTGCATATCTTTGGAATGTGAGAGGAAACCGGAGTACCTGGAGGAAACCCATCAAGCACGAGGAGAACACAAAGACCGGAATCAAGCCAGACCGGGAATCGAACCCGGACCCTGGTGGTGCAAGGCGACCACTACGCCACCGTGCTGACTACACTAAACTAAACTAAGTTTTAAAAAATGTTCATTCTGAATAATTTGCATTCAGTTATATTTGTATACTCTAAACACAAACTATACATAATATAGAGTATGTGTTATTTATAAGAAAGCTAACCAACCCAGATTTTATACTTTTTAACTAATTTGGGAACATCATCATCATCATCATCATCTAATATTTCATCATTAAATCCCTTCTCATTTTTGATTATCAATTCAAAATGTGTACATGCTTTTAACAGCATTTGTCAGTCACTAACCCTGTGAGCTCTGGTTGAACACGGTCAGCATGGCCATCTGGAAAGGTATTGATCTCTGCATGATTATTGAATCTCAGGTGTCACTCACTGAGAAAATCCAAATTGCTATTGATTCAGTTAGGCTCTGTTGGCTTACCTTAAAGTTCACACAAATTGATGATCCATTATATTATGGCAAATGAGTTATAGCTCACCTGCAATAAGATATATTAAAGATGGCAAAGTAATTCATTTACAGTCACATACCCCAACTGCCATCTGTACTCATAAATCAGTTACTGATGTGGATATTAGGTGACTGTACATTTAGTATCATCACAACCTAGATGTTATAGGCAGGGTTAGTAAGGAAGGGAAAAAAAATATTCAACTGCTTTACATAATTAGAGGACCATGGTGGTGCTGGCTGACTTGTGACCTCAACTTGCTCAATGTGAGTGATTTATAATTGCACAGATATTAGTGCAATCTGAAAAAAAACCTTTTGAGTCATTCCACTTTTCAGATTTTAAACTAATTCCAGAATAAGTGTTCACTGATTAAAAGTATAGTCAGTGATCCTAAACTCCAAACAAATACAGTTCTTCCTCGATTTCCTCATTGTGGTCTCTTAAAGCCATGCTCAGCTCTAAATGCAGGAATGGTAGGATTATAGACAGGGTGTTTAGGAAGCAAGTAGAACAACCTTTTGATTTTTCATCATTTGGAAGTTGTCCATGTACAAAGTATCTTCAGAGCAAATGTTATTGAAAGAGGGCACCCACATCACCTTTAAAGCTCTCTCTCTCTCTGTGGATAGGCTCATAAAACCCACAACCTGTGTTTAGAACTGCACGTTCCTGTTGGCTAAGGGCAAGGACTACTTCCACTGTTCTGCTTAGCACTGAGAGAACACGAAATGTCACATTATAAAAGTAGTGTACTATTCGGTGTTTTATGATATGAAAATTCTAGCTGACCCTAAAGACAGAATAGATCAGCAATCCATTATCCCCTTAAAATGAATATTCATTATGGTTCACATAAATCCAATTATTTCACACATTGACTGTGATGTTACACTTGGCATGTAGGATGTACCATATCCACATACATTATGTAAAATATTTGGTCATTTTTCTATGGCTTGTACTTGTACATGGTTATAAGGTTTATAACAACCATTGCTAGCTGTAAACTATGAAAATAGTAATTGGTGTAGCTTTCCCATATTTCAAATCTAGAGTACCTTGAATGACTTGCTGCCTTTTCTATTGATGTCAGGGCAAAAAGGTAAGCGGAAAAAAAGCAAATTTTTGTGCTGAAATGAGAAGAGTAACACTTTTTGTATTTACAGGTTACTGTAAATTTTTTGATGCAAGGACTTGTGGACTCATATTCACTACGTGATGTCTAACCTTTTAAGTTTCATCTCATATCGTTTCACAGAATATGGAGATGCATGCTGTGTGTGCTTGCTGCGGCGTATGGAGGGCAGATGAACCGTGTGCTCGGTAATTACTGTGGCTCAGAACCGGGCTAATTATGTCGTGAAACATTCCGACTGGCAGGTTGGCATGGTAACCACAGAGGTGTTAATTATCTTCTCTCTTTAGAAGGATGGGATCCCCTCTTCAAAAAAACAACACCTGGTAAACCCTCATGCTCTCTCTCTCTCTCTCTCTCTCTCTCCCTCTCACTCTCTCGTCTTTGCTGTTTTTTTCAGCAATGTTTTACTTTTAGTACTTTTACTTTTCTGACATACACGTTCTGACAGCACATCAGTCATAACATTAACAGCCACTGCCTGGTGAACCTAACAACATTGATCACCAACTATATGCCAACAAACTGGCGAAAGGCTCACTGGCTCCCAAGGCTCATCTATCCGTGCAGGGACCAAAGGCCAGCCCATCCAGGCCAATCTCACAGAAAAGCAGCACAAATAGTCAACACACTGGACAGACTAGCAAGACACCAAAGCACCCTGTATACCATAGACCACCACACATGGGGCCCAGCAGGCAAAGAGCTCAAGACTGTCAACCCAACCTCCACACTCCCCAGATCCCAATCTGATGAAGCCCCCATGGGATGCACCTGACAAACAAGTCCAATCCACAGAGGCCCCACCCCACAACCTATCCGCATCCCCAGAGGTGCAGAGCCACACTTGAGGGGCCAGAACTGCCCTGGTGGCATACAGGGAACCTAAAACCAACAGGTGGTATTAATGCTAATGATTTTGATGTTATGGTTGATCAGTATATATTTAAAAATCACATTGCTGCATAAATTATATTTTTGGTTTGATTGACATTTAGATATTTTAGTACAAAATAAATGTATACACAACACTTTCAAATATTTACATCTATTCTGAAAACTTACAGTTATATATTGTAGCATTGTAGCTTAATTTGTACATTAAGCATCATTCCAGAATAAAATCAAATTACCGTATGCATAAAATACATCACATACAAGAAGTCCCACAAAGACAGAGACAACTAAGTGAAGTTTACTATTATTATGTGTTTTCCAGATAACACTTATGCTGATAACATTTTGGGCTGGATTTGTGTGTGTGTTAACTTTGATGTTCTCTGATTCTTCTTTATCTAGTCTGGGGTGAAGTATAATATTAACCCCACAAAAAATGTTGACAGTTGCATATTCCTTCATTTGGCACTAAACACACAGCACACAAACAGACTTGCCTCATTTCCCCACAGTAGCCTAAAAATAATGGCACTATCGATGGACATGTGTCCCTCCTCCTATTTGGCAGAGTGTAATTGGTTTGCTGAGCTCTACCCTCTGTTTAGACACAACCCCCTCAGTAAGGGGCCTTGACCTGACTAGTTTAACCCACAGAATTTTCCATTTAAACCAATTCCTTTTTTTATACTTTACCACTTTGGAAAAAAATACAAAAATAACAAAAAAGCATGATTGCACTTATCAGAGGTCTATATTTCCAGCTGGGAACACCTTGACATTCAAAGCTCTGGTTATCAGTCTATGATTGTGTGCATATATGTGTGCATAGAGTTTTCCATAAACCACATTTGGTGTGTCACTACTAATATTCAAAGATGAATTTATTTGAAATACATAGTATATCTGTATCTGAAAGTATTTTAAGGACATGCTATTTATATTGCTAATTTTTATAATATTTCTATTTATGATAATAGATTATATTATGCTGTACTTGCATATCTATTCATAACAAAACCTATCAAATGAAAAGTATATTTATTTCAGCAATGTAACTGAGGTACTCTGATTGCAAATTCCTATGTATATTTTTTTTTATTTCTGACTGAAATCAGAGTTCATTTTTTATCCTTGAAATTCTGAGTTTTAAAAGATACAACATGTCTCATAAAACTCTCAGTACCACTGCTTAAACAAGCTGTTCTACACTCCCTGATAGCACTGAGTCTTCTGACTGTGAATAAATAATAGTTCTGTCTCTGAAGAAATAATACTTGGCTTGTAGTGACATTTACACTATATTACAGCTATCACGACCTTAGTAAAAGGTTCTATTTTGAATTCCAGCTTCACAACTTTAATCAAACTAAGTCGAGATAGCGTGTATTTTTATTTCTGTTAGTGCTACCATGCAGAATCTGTTGATAATTTGAGGTGATATTTTGAATTATGTAAATAACAAGGTTGTACTGTATAATGCATTCGTTGAAAGCCCACTAGTTTCTGTGATCATATTACCTTTGCACAAAAGCCCACTCTCTATTTCTCAAGGGCACGCCGTCTGGTAGACAAAGCTGCATTGTGGAAAAAGAAGTTCCTGTGAGTTTTATTCCACAAATATATACTACAGCATTATGAAGTGTTTGATATTGCAGAGTACACAATTTACACTGAGGTTAGTGCTATCGGGAGTGACCTTAAAATACCAGTCACTTGCATGCACACACACACACACACACACACACACACACACACACACACACACACACACACACACACACACACACACAC
>JAQMYI010000023.1:21823399-21835677 GCA_030014275.1 Clariallabes melas | reverse complement strand
AATAAATGCTTAGTGCTTAACTGATGAATAGAATGAGATAGAATAAATTTAAATAAAACAAATAAACACAACAACAAATTCATAACTGATACAATATGGCTCTTACAACGGGAAAAAGGCAAGCCGGCAGAGACAGTGTGTTGCTGTAGACAATGTTCTGCTAGGAAACCTTGGATACTGGCGTTCATTTGGCTGTTATTTGACATGTACCACATACCTAAACAGCATTATAGACCAAGTACACCATTGCATAAGGGCAGTATTCCATAATGGCAGTGTCCTCTTTCCGTCGGATACTTGTTTAGGAATTGTTTTAGGAACACGACAAAGAGCTCAAGGTGTTGACTCTGCCTTCAATTCCCAAGACCTCAATCTGACGTGGGACAAACAAGTCCATGAACGTTCCAACCCAAAACAAAGGGGTTGGAAAGCATGCCCTGATATGCCCCAGAGCTATTTTCTCAGCATAGGAGGGTTCTACACAAAATTAAGCAGGCGGTTTTATGGCTGATCAGGGTGTTTTTTTGTGTGCTCCAACGTCCATTTCTCCAAAGTCCAATCTTTATCCTCCCTTTTAAATTAAAATCTATTCAATTCATTTCCCTATTAATTGTTATGGCTGTGCAGAGGTTTAGTCGCAATCCTGTGAGTTTCTCGTCACATTGTGTGTGTATACCTATATAACTATGATTTCTACCATGTTATGATTTTGATCTGATTAAGTGATCCTAGTTTTTTTTTTCAGTCCACATGAAGTTGACATATCATTTCCATCCTTTTAGGTTTTAATAATGGGCTCTTAACCCATTTAAAATCTCCTTAGTTGTTTTCTTTGCTTGATGCAGGCTATAAACATTGACATTGGAACAGGTTGTTTTTTTTTTTTTTGGCCAGAAGCGCATGTTGTATATTTTATATACACTGTAGATTGTCTAGATGAAAAGCTATGCAGTAAATCACATCTGTGAATCTTTACAGCTCTTGTGTGTCCCACTCTGAGAGTAAGCTTATCTTTTTTATGATCTCAGAGCTTTTCCTGTGTGCTGTGAGATAACACATTTTGGAAGCCAGCCTCAGATGGGGTGCGTCCGATTTAGCCGAAATTGTTCATTCACACAATCTTCATCAGTGAAATAAATGCGTATCCCTGGGACAGGTAACAAAACCCTCTTTTCGAGAGCCTTAATTATATTGCAGTGCAAAAAGGCTGCATAATGCTTCTTGAAAGAAAGACACAATCTTGTTCTCTATCCGCGTCAGACACCGAGGTTTGTCATGTCAGCGTCATTTCTCAATTTTCTGCAAGAACAGTCAGTCCCCTGCATTAGTTTTTATCACAAACACACTGCCGCAGTACCGCCACTAAGGTGTTTCTTATCCAGTGCAGAAATAAAGCTTTATACATTTGACTGTCTTAAACTATTTTGCCAAATGCTGCCTTTTTTTTTGCAGAAGAAGAGCTCTGAGCTGAGGGAAGTGACATTGTGCAATATTGAGACATGTCTTCTCTCCCAGCTGGAGTAACCAGCAGGAGGAAACACACCCAATTATTCAGCCATGAGCCAAACCTGCTGGCATTCGCAGAAATCAATCATGATTGCACGCTACTCTTACAAACGTGTGCACATGCACCTCACACACACAGAACCAATTATTTACACACCAGTGCACATGTACGACAAATCCTCAAGGGAAAATAGACTCTATTTTAGGATGTGCATGAACTAAGGTGAGAACTGCTGAAACGAGTATACTGTTAGCCTTGATTATTATTATATGATTATTATTATGCTTTTTGTGTTGTGGTTATTCCTTCGAGGTTGTTTTTCTTCTGCGCGGGGAAAAAAAGGCAAGCCTTCATTACGACACTCATCGTACAGTAAAAGTGAAATTAATTTCCCTTAGCCATGTGGAGAAACTTAAAGGCTGTTTCTGATCCATTAAGTCACCGCCCCTGAAAAGTCTGCCAGGTTGAATGTAATTCAGTGCTAGAAGAAGAATAAAACATGAGGAAATGGAGTTATTGTAACCACAGAGTTTGCTAAGTTGCTCATTAAATTGCAGCACACCCCGAAGCATTCTATTGCAATTTGCCAACATTTACACACTTCTCCATTTATTAAAAAAAATATTTGTATGATTTATTTTTTCATCGTTATTGTTATTGTTAATGTTGTGGAATGACCACAGAAAAAGATGGGTTATATTAATGAGGTTGTAGCAGTTATGTAGCCTTAACCATTATAGGTGTAAAAGAATTTAAAATTCTGTACAAGACATTTGATAAGTCTTGGTCTCCGAATGAATAAACTCCAGCTTTAACTATTGCTGGGAAATTTTCCCTGTAAATTCATTTAAATTAATTTAATAGAACAGGCAGCTAGAGCTGGAAGATTTAAATATAGTTTGTTACTGTACTTTTCATCTACTGTATATATACAGTACTTTAATTGACTAGTTATATTTGAGGAGACTTTTTACTTTGATTCCACTACATCATACGGCAAATATTGATGCTTTGTACTTCACTGCATTTCTGCATGGTGTTGCGTTACATACTGTAACAACAGTGGTGTGTATGTGTTGCGTGAATATCTCCCCCTGCTGACTATTATGTGTAATTGCGAGATTTGTTGTTCCTCAGCAGGTGAGCGGGTGTTTGAAATCAGAGGCGGAAACGGTTGCAGACAGCGACGGAAACAACATGTTTATAGTCAGGAAGCCCAAACACAGAGAGAGAGAGAGAGAGAGAGAGCAAATGAAAGAGTTTTTACAATGACTTAAAGGCTACTGTGAACTAATATAAGTACATTTAAAGGTGAGTGCCTTTGTACAGTACTTTTACTCAAGTACAGTAGAAATGTAACTAGAGGAACGTTACTTTTACTTGAGTAATATTTTACCCAGGGTATCTCAAGTGCAGGGTTTGTGTACTTTGCCTACCTCTGCAGGCTGCAAATTGACATGGCCGTGTAGCAAAATATTCAAATATAACTTACGAGTTATGGAATTTATACAGGTTTAAAAAGTCAGACGAAAAGTTTATTATTAAAATATAATTCAACATTACATCCTAAGCACTAATTCGTCAGTCATAAATACATCATTTCCAACAAACTGGGAAACTGGACATTCATGTTTTACATTGTTCATGTCCGATGGTGAAAAACACAGATTTGGAAATAAAACTGTGAGTTGACCTCTGTTGTGGTTGTATTTTGCCTTGAAAGACATGATCCCCATTTTTTTGTGCTTTGAATAAATGCACATTCAGTGTATACATTATATACATTAATTTCAATGTATCGAAAATATATCGCTTTATCCTGTATTCAGGGTCGCGGGGATCTGGAGCCTATCCCAGAATGCTTAGGGCAAGAGGCAGGCTACACCCTGGACAGGGTGCCAATCCATCGCAGGACACACACATACACACACGCACTACGGGCAATTTGGGAACGCCAATTAGCCTAACCTGCATATTTTTGACTGTGGGAGGAAACTGGAGTACCCGGAGGAAACCCACCAAGCGCGAGGAGAACATACAAACTTCATGCACACAGAGACGGGAATCGAACCCGGACACTGGAGGTGCAAGGCGACAGTGCTAACCACTACACCACCGTGCAACCCCCTGTATACTAATTGTATTCATTAAACATTTGATTATTTAGATTGTAAAAACCGCTGCATTCAAGTCCATGATAAACCAGCGGTGTTCTTACTCTCATAGAGGATCTTGAAGCCACTGTTTGAGCGGCTGTTGTCGGTGGTAAAGAGCATGTAGAGGTGATTGCTGCTGCTGAACAGAAACTGAGGCACCTGTGTGCCATTAAATGAACTGATCAGCGGAGACAGAAGATTAGGCCCGTCGTGGATCTCCAGGAAATCACAGTTCAGCTCTGTCTGGAACCTGGAAAGTCAAATTTGTGAAAATTAGTAAAAGGGATGTAAAATTGGTAAAGCATTGAATAGTGTTAGGCACAAGTTTCATATACTTTTCGAAAGTGATCTTGATAGAGCGGCCTGGTTCAGCCTCGATGACCCATTCACAGCTGAGAGAGTCTTTGTAATAGCCTGGCCAGCCAGGAGACAAGATGACCCCACTCGGGGCAGAAAAGTGACCGCCACAAGGGGCTGTGGAAGGATTAAGAAAAAGCCAGGTTAGTCTGAAGAACATAATGTTTTTTTTTTTTAAAGGTTAAGAATTTTTCATAGAAATCATTTTCGATGCTTGTTCATCTGTTTAACATTTACATTTACGTGATTCAAATATTTTCCAAAAGTAAGTCAACTGAAAAACTTATTTGTATTCCATTCATGTCCATTCATATTCATACTTGTCAACCAGACAAGTAAGTTTAATACATTCTGTACTTCTTTACTGACTTTCACAAAACCTACTGTAATGTTATGTAAAAACAGCACCAGCTTCTCATTCTGACTCCCACCGTCTGCTTTGGTCGATGATAGTAAGAGTGATTTCTGTACTTCTTAGAATCACAAACATGCAAGTATGTGGAAACCCAGACATAAAGGAGGAAATGAACCAATGCAATGCTGTTATATACAGTAGCTCTCTGCCTAGCACAGCACATAGACAGAACAACTAACGTAGCCCAAACCTTGGCCTACATAGGATACAGGCAACGTCATCGTTCTGTTGAGTATTGTATAAAAATAGTTTTTGTACTTTATATACAGTAAAGATAAATGGTTATAATATCAAGAGATAGCAATATGTTATTACATTAGGATAGTATACATTTTTTAAGCCACATACGGGACATACAACTGGGCACGTATTTTTGCCTGGTGGGCTAGACAATTAAATTATCATCTGTGCATCCATGTAAGGGGTGAATTATTTGATAATAATAATAATAATAATAATAATAATAATAATAATAATAATAAAGAAAAAAGAAAATCACATTGCGATTATTTAGACATATTGCAATTGTGATTTAAACTCCTATTAAATGTAGCATTTTGTAGTTTGACGTATGTATCCAGGTTAACAACAAATATGGCAAAAATGATCTCATTAAGAGGATGTTTGCCCATATATATTTACTACCTCAAAAATAGGAAAAAAGAACAAATACTTAAATTATTGACAAACATTACATAAATTCCCAACTATGCCTACTGTATATGACCTCTGATAAACTGCAGCCTTTTGCACATCAAATAATTTCACAGCTCCATATTGTGATTTACAATTTTTATGTAATTTATCCATGTAATCCATGAACAGTACACATTGGAGCCTCAATTCTGAATTACAATGAATGACCTTTTTTCAGTTTTGCAGTTACTGTATATAGTACTGTACAAAAGTCTTATACAGACGACTCTCATTTCTTTATATTATTTTGAATGTACAGTAGATTACATTAACGTAATGGGAGCACATGTTTTACTGCGATAGGCTGCAAAGTGCCTAAAGAAACAAGTTTAAAAACTGGTTGTTTATGTAACAACCCCAGCAGCGACCTCATTTCCCCTCTCGTCTGTTCCAACCACTCAGCATTCAGCATCAGCAGTGTACTATACTGTACTAATCACCGTCCTGATCATCTGTTTATCATCTGGACCTGTTTCTCACTGGTTCATGCCTTCAGTTAGATGGATTTAATACCTGAATGATTCATAGGTCACTGTGTGGCTTAAAAATATTCCTCTGAAACTGCTCAGGAAGAGGGACTGGACTGATAAAGAGAGACTTGCTAAAAATGAGAGACAAAAAAAGTTCTTCAGAACTATTCCTCAAGACTACATTAAAATACAAGACAGTCTGACTCTCTGGAAACACAATCTGAAGACATGAGGGGTGGATCAAGACTTTTGCGCAGTACTGTACAGAAACTATATTAAAGTTTTCTTTATGTGCTGATTTTTTTTCCCTGGGGCTGTTATTGCTTTGAGTTCAAGGGAAACCATACGGTCTATGAAGAAGAAAAAAATGCATTAGCAGTAGCACTAAAACCTGTTGTATGAATTTTGAGTTCTCCACCGGAACTGAAACCGAGCATGAGACAGAGACGGATAGACAGGAGAGAACGACAGAAATTTGTGAGTGAAGTCTGATCCGGTTCTTACAGCACATCCTGGTTTGGTTTCGTACTGTACGTGCCACAAGCTTTCACTTTTTAGTCCATTCACACTCATATTCGCTGCATAAGGTAAAGAGGATTCTGTAGTAATTGCCCTTCACAGCTGCTGCCACTCGACTGAAGCAGGGTAAAATTACCTTCACATTTCGGAATGGGTCCGCTCCACATCACCTTGCCGGTGCTCAACTCGCAGGTCACAGTCTCTGCTCCCTGTGTCTTAATGAAGCCATCCTCACAGATGATGGAGATTGAGCTGCCTAGCTGAAAACTGTCACCAAATCTCCGGGCGTTTAGAGGAATTCCAGGATCCGGACACTCGTTATGGCCAAATGCTGTTGGTTCGAGAAAAATAAATGAATAATGGTCAAAAAATAAATAAATAAAATCAAATAAAAAAAAAATAATAATAAATTTTTCATAACACTTCCACATCATAATAAGACTGGCATGAGCACGGCAGGTATGATACGTTATGTACAGTGGTAATTACCACTAGTAGGGCACAAGACAGGGTACACATTTACATTTAGCAGATGCCCTCATCCAGAGCGACTTACATTTTTATCTCATTATACATCTGAGCAATTGAAGTTTAAGGGCCTTACTCAAGGCTCAGGCTCTTGCTCAGTGGTAACTTGGTGGTTGTGGGGTTTGAACCTGGGATCATCTGAACCATTATCCAATGCCTCAACCACTGAGCTACCCCTGACCCTACCATGCTACAGGGTACACCTGCGATGGATTGGTACCAATCCATCGCAGGACGCACACTCACACTATGGAAAATTTGGGAACGCCAATCAGCCTAATCTGTATTTCTTTGGTCTGTGGGAGGAAACCGGAGTACCCAGTACCAAGCACGGGGAGAACATGCAAACTCCATGCACACAGACCCGAGTTGGGAAGCGAACCCGGATTCTGGAGGTCTGTATCAGTCATAAAAGTTTATTTTTAAAGAAGCGTGGTAGTGAAGCTTTTATCCCAAAGTGTTATTGATTGCGCCTTGTACTATGGCAATCTACAGTACGCCTCGAGGATGTTACAAGTAATGATTGTTTTCACCGCTTGAATACTCATTAAGTCTCTTCTGCATATGGAGTCATTAGAAAATAGCGATTTCGTTTGTTTGTTTTTTTTAGAGAATGTCAAATGGTTCTTTTTTTAGTTACTTCATCAGCAATAAGCAACAAGACAAAAATTTTGGCAAGCATTAAAAAATATTTTCCTCTTCCATTAAGGGCCTTACTTATTAATTGACCGACCACCACATGTGAGTCTTTCAATCATTTCCATGTTAAAAAAAAGTTTCATAAAGTGGAAAAAGAACCCTAAGGCAGATGGCTTAGAAGTCGAGCACTTAACCACCGAGTCGGACCGACTGACTGACTGACGGATGTCTAGTGACAGCGAAAAGCCTGAAAGAAGGACACCATGTTTGTCAGAACGAATACAGATATAACAGCGCTCCATCACGTTTCTGACAGCTCTTTAGTGACAACACAGAGCAAAGTGTCAGTCCGTTATGGAGGTCGTGTCCTACAGCACGACCTAATGAGAGCCGCCTGAGATGTGTCGTGGAAAAGTACAGTAAGCAGAACTTTGTTCTTATTTATGAAAGGAAAAAATATATATATATATATATGGAGAGGTTTTAAGTTTTCACTCAGGTGCATGTAAATAAGGTGATGCTTTGTAGAAATTTTAGATTTCACAAGGACATATAGGGAGTAGGGTTGCGGAAAAATTTCATCTGGAAAGTGGCTGAATATAACGCTTTCAGAATAAAATCAGTGAAAAAGGTGTTAGAAAAGGTGACTTGTTTTGCCCAAATAACACCAGCAAACAGGATATGCACTATAAATAGTTTTATATACAGGATTTTAAAATTAATTGTGTTCAGATGCTGTCAGTTTTTAGACAAGCATTTACAACTAACCATCAATCCATCCATGTAGGAACCTCTGTAGTCCAACTAGGGACCATGGAGACCAAACGTGACCATTGTATTAATTCCCAGTCAAAATTCATACTCTACGGGCAATTTGGGAACACCAGTTAGCCTAATCTGCATGTCTTTGGACTGTAGGAAGAAACCCACCAAGCACAGGGAGAACATGCAATCTCCATGCACACAGACCCCGAGGTGGGAATCGAACCCAGACCCTGGAGGTGCAAGGCAACAGTGCTAACCACAAAGCCATCGTTTTGCTTCTAAACAACTTTAAAAACACACAAAACTCTAAAATATTTTGGTCATACCACCAATTACACTTTGATATCATCCACATACTGCATCTTTCCAAATTACCCATTAAAAGTAGGAATACAATACAATACAATACAAGGAATGAGATACGCACTGCTGTAGGTGATGTTAAAGCCCCGGCCGGACATGGAGTGGTCAGCCTGGAACTCCAGACGGAGGATGTTGCTGTTGCTGGTGAGGTGAGAAGGAACCTCGGCTCCGGTGAAGCGTCCCAGGACAGCGGAGTCCAGCAGCTCCCCGTCCTTTACTGTCAGGATGTCATAAGGAGCCTCCAGATCAAAATCGTTGAAGGCCAGGTGGATGCGGCTGCCTGGTTCTGACAGAATCAGCCACACACAGTTGAGGTTGTTCCCATAGCCTTCTGGGTAATCAGGAGAAAGCACTGTGCCCATAGGAGCAGTAAAGTTGGAGAGACAGGGAACTGAAAGAGCAGAAGAGAGCAGAGGAGAAAAGACTGGAACATAGAAAAATGGAAGAGGCTAGAATAGAATAGAATAGAATAGAATAGAATAGAATAGAATCCAAGCAGATTAGAATAGAATTAACCAGAATCAAGCATTTACAACTAACAGTGGAAGTGGGAGGTTTTCATACAGAGTATAGTATGCAAGACCATGATAAAATGATGCACAGTTTTAACAGCCATATACAGTATAACTATTAAAAATAACATTTTGCATTCATACGCATTTATCTAAAAAACTGCAAAATGATCTCAGTGAAGGGTGCCAATATTTACACAAACTCTCCATAAGTTCCTAATTTAGATTTTAGATTTAGATCCCCCGTCCTTCCTCTTCATCTACAAACGGGTTAACGCTGTAAGAACTTGTACAACTTGTCAAGAACGCAGAAGAAACCAATAAGGACGTACAGTACAGTAGTATTGTCTCCCTTGACATGGAGCTGCCACAGTTTTTTGGGGGGGACATGCTAAAAAAAAAGCCTCGTAACTTAACAAGGACATCGTAATGATGGCATTGATGTGTTAGGGACTTAAGGACGCTTAGGGACTTAGAGACACAGACAGGAAATATGCCTGGGTTGTTATTTCGGTTGCTACTTCGCTGCTGCACCATCAATGGAGCTCATGATGTACAACAACCTCTTCAGGCTTGTGCTATGACAGTGGTGGGTCCTCGCCACATTAGATAAAAGACCAACAAGTCAAATTAGTGAAAACACGATAGACACATTGAGAAGCTGCTATGAAGTACTTGATAACTGGACACTGCTGGATTATTCAATATTTTTAGGACGCGGCGGGAACTTCATGGTCCTCATCTGAGTGCGAACAGGTGTGTAATGAGAATGGAACAGACCGAAGGCAAATAGAGTGCACTAGCTTAAAGTAGCACAGAACAGGATAGAAGAGTAGTTTAGTCCAGAACAGAACAGAATAAACATACTGAATCTGAACAGAATAGAATAGAAAAGTGTGAACGCATTCTCTTTATAAGAAACATCTCTGTAAAATATACCCAAAAGTGTTCAAGTTGCTTTGTTTTAGCCTTTTACAATTAACAAAATTGTGTTCATATGCGTTTGCGTGTCCATGTGTGTGTGTGTGTGTGTGTGTGTGTGTGTGTGTGTGTGTGTGTGTGTGTGTTTGTAAGATAGAGAGAGAGAGAGAGAACCACTGCAGCCTTACACTTATATAATCTCGCTTAATAAAGATCTAACCAACAAAGTAAAAGTAAGTGAGGGCACACAGCATGTCAAAAAATAAAAAATAAAAAGATTTTTGCTTTTTTCTTAAAAATACCAAATCGTTTCGTTAAAAAAAAATCCAAGCGCAGGCTCACATACTGCAGGCAATTTGGTTCCAGACTCTGTGTGAAATATTAATGTTGCATATGCCATGAATGGGCTGTGTGCTATAAATAACCCAGATCTGTTCACTAGTCCAATTAGATAAGGAAGGGAATTTGGCCTGTGGACTTTAGAAGAACTACAAACTACAGAAAATAAAATAAATGTAGACAATCAGCTCTACTGTATATTTCCAAAATATGAAATTTGCCAGGTACCACAGGGGGTTGACTGTAATGCTCTTCTCATTATATTAAAGCTGATACTCACAGATGCAGATCGGGACATTGGCAGACCACTGGTTGTTGTTCTGGCAGGAAATGGTCTTCTCTCCGATCAGCTCAAAGCCGAACTGACACTCAAAGCGTAGTACATCTCCATTAGAGAAACCGTCTCCTTCCCTCATCCCGTAGAGAGGTGTGCCGGGGTCGCCACAACTCTCCTTGTCAATTTCTATAAAAGAATTCATAAATCATTCACTTCGGTTCGATTCTAGTGTAATCATCAAGCAGTTTTAGCCATAGATATCGTCGCAAGGCGAGCACTGAAGTACATTAGAGTGAAGGAAATCCAAAGACAAAATCAGATACAGTACACTGTATACAGTAACTGCACTGTATATTACTTACAGTATACAGTACAGTGGATGTCGAAGGTTTTCATACACCTAGGTTGAAGTCATTGTCAGTTGTTATTCATTGTCATTATTTGGCATGCCAGTTAGGACATCTACTTTATGCATGACACAAGTATTATTTTTTTTTTTAAACAATTGTTTACAGATTATTTCACTTATAGTTCACTATTTCAGTGGATCAGACATTTATACCTTTAAACAACTTAGAAAACCCCAGAAAATGACCTCATGGATTTATTGTAATGACTGATAGGCTAATTGATATCAGTTGAGTCACTTGGAGGTGTACAGTACACGTGGATGTATTTTATGCCCAACCTTCAGACTCACTGCCTGTTTGTTTGACATCATGAGGACCTGAGAGGACAATTCCCAATTGCCTGAAGGTACACATTCATCCATACAAACAATACCAGGAAAGTGTAAACACTATGCGATCATCTCTTCCCAGGGAGTCTCCTAGAGATGTTCGTACTATGAACAGCAAAGGACCTTGTGAAGACGTATGAGTAAATTATGTATAAAAAGTATCTATATCCACAGTAAAACAAGACCAATATTGATATAACCTGAAAGGTTTTTCAACAAGTGAAGACGCTATGGCTCCCAAACCACCATAAAAGACTCAGATTTTGGTTTGGAGCTGCACATGGAGACAAAGATCTTACTTTTCAGAGAAATGTTCAATCAAACGAAAAATGAACTGTTTGGCCCTAATGACTATTTTTATCTAAAGGGAAAGGCTTACAATCTGAGGAACACCATCACAACCGTGAAGCATGGGGTTGGTAGCATCATATTGTTGGGGTGCTTTGCTCCAGGAGGAACTGATGCACTTCACAGACGCCCTTATCCAGAGTGACTTATATTTTTATCTTGTTATACATTTGAACAGTCAAGGGCCTGGCTCAAGGGCCCAACTGGGGCAACTTAGTGGTGGTGGGGTTCGAACGTGGGACCTTCTGGACCATAGTACAATGCCTTAACCACTGAGCTACCACTGATTTCCCAAAATGCACTAGATGGCATCATGAGGAAGTTGGATTATGGGGATATACAGTATAGTTTAAAGCAGCATCTCAAGATATCGGCCGGGAAGTTAAAGCTTGGTTGTAATTGGTTTTTCCAAATGGACAATGACCACAAGCGTACTTCCAAAGTTGTGGCAAAATAGATTATGGACAACAAAGTCAAGGTATTAGAATGGCCATTACAAAGCATAGTAACTAATACTAACTAACGGTATGCAAACTTCTGACCCACTGGGAATGTGAGGAAAGAATTAAAATCTAAAAAAAAGAAAAAAAAATGTTCTTTCTACTATTATTCTGACATTTCTCATTCTTAAAATAATATAGTAACCCTAACTGTCTGACCCATCCTGGTGCCCGGTTTCTGCTTGGAGATTTCGTCACATGGATGCCCCGTGTGTCTGGTGCCCGGC
>JAQMYI010000023.1:21756990-21770991 GCA_030014275.1 Clariallabes melas | reverse complement strand
TATATGTTTTTTTTTGTTTGTTTGTTTTTTATTAACACATTTTTTCCCACTTCTTTCATGTAATTTCAATTTCCAAAAATCCAAGATCAAGTTTGCGCTGTTTTCCAACATTGTACTTCTTTCCCATTTCCAATTTAATGGAGCGTTGTCAAGAATAAAAACATTTTTGCCCTCGTTTTACCATAGTACAGTAGATATACAAATTTATACTTGATTTTTATAGATTTATTGACTAAAGGCAGTGACAATAATGAAAACCACTAATCAACTGGCTAACTTGTAAATGTGCAAAATTTAGTCACGGTGTACTCATTTATTTCATTAAAAAGTCCCTCCCTCACTATTACGCTGAATAATGATGCGGTTTTGTCGTCCTTTTCCCCTCATCCATATTTCAGCATGATACATTTGCGTTTAATTTGGTGATGATGAAAACAGACACCGTATAAACATAGTGTGCACAATATCTCAGCACAGGGAATTCAAGGCCATAAAGAGGGCGGACAAAGTCAAACACCTGATCGTAAGTCCATTAATCATGCATACGGCACATTGCTGGAAAAAATGATGTGAAAACACACCAAAAAAAAAAAAAAAAAACTCAAACAAAATGGCTACATAATTAGAAGTTTGTGATTATTTCCTGTTTTTCAGCTGGAAATTGTTTTCAAGTATAATTTTTGGAGCATTATCATTTTGGAACTACATACAGTATTGTATTAAAGTATTTATTTATTTTTTAAATAAAATTGCAGGAGAAGATATAATACAGTATGTCCACTATATGAACAAAAGTATTTGGACATTGTATCCGAATACATATACTTCTATATGATGTCGGTCTCCCTTTTGCAGGTATAACAGTTTTTACTCTTCTTGGAAGGCCGTCTACAAGATTTTAAAGTGTTTCTGTGGGAATTCGTGTCCATTCATTCTGTAGAGCATTTATGAGGTCAGGCACTGATGTTGGACGAGAAGGCCTGGCTTGCAATCTCTTCAGTTCCAGTTCATCCCAAAGATGTTTGATGGGGTTGAGGTCAGGGCTCTGTGTTAGGACCATTCAAGTTCTTCCACACAGAACTCATCACACCATGTCTTTATAGTCCTTGCTTTGTGCACTTGGGCACGGTGCCACAAAGTTGCATAGAAGTACAGTATAGCATTGTCCAAGATGTCTTGGTATGCTCAAGCATTAAGACTGATCTTCACTGGGGGTGAGGGACCTGATTGAATTCAATAATTAACAAGTTTGGACAAATACTTTTAACCTTTCTGTTTAAATTTCCTTTTGAATGTTAAATATGTAATGGGGAAAAAAATGAAGAAAACTTTAGCTGGAGATTAGAACTATACAAGAACAGGAAACAATTACATACAATAAATGCTAATTTGTTTTGGCAGCATACTGTATATAGCACATAACAAATAGGGAAACAATAAGTCCTCTAGTAAAATAATGTCCAACAAGGAGACCCAGCTGTGCCATTTATCGCCCGTGGTCGGAAGTCCGCAGGAACTGGCTGCGTTCCCAATTACGCTGAGTGCTCGGTAGAAATAGCAGCAGAACCCATACACCCTGAAGAAAGCTTGCACAGCCCTTGCCCTGTTACAGTAGATACACAACAGTAGACTGTTAAAGTGGTTGAAAAACAAGATTACATGTTCCTACATGATTAAGATTGCTGTGTGGTTGTTGGCGTCCATTGATTCACCCGGTTTACCTGGCATAGAATGAGAACTGCACATCGCCTTGGATTAATATAGTCAGATATCAATATATGCCTGCTAGGAATAGATGGGTGCATGGGAGGACTAAACCGCTTAAAGAGATTTAAAGAGGATCTCACTGTAGATTTCAGGTGTTTGTAAGAAATCCGACAACCACAACTTTTTCTTGGTGTATAGACATGTGTTACAAAAGTTAATTTTCTTCTCTAATTGCAGGTACAGGTTTACTAGAGATGGACTTGAATACAAATGTTATTCTGAATTAACACATAATGCGTTCTAAACAGAGCATCTGGTTGAGATTAGTGATATGCCTCAGGCCTGGAATCAGACGGGAGGAGCCATTTTTACCGGAAGCTAATAGAGCAAAGAAAGATCATGTTCATTCTTAATAACTGCATGGTCAGGGTTGTGATGGTGGTTGAGATCGGCCTTTTTTGGAGGGAAAAAAGTCGACAAAATTGTGTTAGAGAAAATCACAGGTAGGTACACTCCGCTTTATACCTACCGCTTTATCCTATATCCAGGGTCGTAGGGGGGGCTGGAGCCCATCTCAGGAGACTTAGGGCATGATGCAGGGTACACTTTGGACAGAGTGCCAATCCATCGCAGGGCACACACTCACATTCGCTCAACGGGCAATTTGGAAACGCCAATTAGCCTAATCGGCAAGTTTTTGGACGGTAGGAGGAAACTGGAGTACCCGGAGAACATGCAAACTCCATGCACACAGACCCTGAGGTTTGTAATCAAACCCAGATCCTGAAGGTCCAAGGTGACAGGGTTAACCACTAAGCCAATATCAAGTCAGGTGATGTGACTGACGTTGAGTAACTTTTTTCCGATAATTCCTGGGTGGGATCATCTGAGGGGTCCACGGTGAATCTCCATGGAGATTTCAAAAACCCAGTTTAGGCCACACCCATTTTGGTCATATCAAAAGATACAGACACAGTTATGAATATTTTGACCACCAAGCAAATAATAATCCAGATAATTACAACGTGTCACACGGTCCCTTCTAATAAGCTTTGATTTACATAACACAAAACCTTTGGTACTTAAACTGACTTAGAGAAAAGATAGAGATTAGAGAAATCCTCCTCTAGGAAGTACTCAAATGTACAACCGCGCACACATTTTCTGTTAAGAGGATAAACCGGCCACCGTGGTAGATACAAACAAACAAATATGACATTTATGTGCTTTTTATTGTTGGGGAAAAAACGTCCCTTAGTTGGCACCAGCTCACAAAGCGCTCGTAAATGAATCAGTATTCCTGCTGGGCATGGGAAGAAAGATCGGATAAACAATCCAGTGAATCACTGGACGAGAATTTCTGGGTTTATGCAGGCAGATGAAGGCAGTGCAAAGAGAAAGCATGCTGAGAGACAAGTTACAGTCCACTCGCCACTCTGTCTGAGAAGTGGCGGCTCATCATTATTAGGGATCTCATCCGAATTGGTAGTGATCCGTCTTTGAATGTGCCTTTGGCCTTGCTGTCACAGGGAATCAGGGGATTAAGCACACCGCCTTGTGTCTTCTTGTTTATCTTCCTGGTCTTGTATTGAACAACTCAAAACCACTGACTTATTCCAATTTCTCCTTGTTAGATAATGATGCGTGATCCATGGTGGAGACCGAGCTGGTGGATCGAGCTCTCCAGACCAAAGAAAGACCAGTTTGATGGTCTTAACATCAGGTTGTTCCTGCAATGTTGCACAACATGATTACCTGCATTATCCTCATTAGGCTGATGATAGTTTAAACGACTAATTTGTTGATATTTTAAGAAAAACTACCAAGCAGTTCCAGGCAGGAGCGAATTAAAAAACTGTGAAGATCAAACGAGACCATGCAGAAGGACGGGTACAGAGTAAGCAATGAAGGGAAGAATAATCAGCTCTCAGTCAAGTAGACTTGCACAATGCCTACTAACTCCAGTGCATTTCCACTCACTGCGGTTGTGTCCGTATTGTTTATGCAGAATTATACTCCATATCTGCATTCCTGTGGCACTCACACGGAAAACCTGACAGCTGTTTTCTACTGTAATATGCATTGTTCCATGAAACGTTAAACACAATCGTTTTTAATTCCACTCCTCTACTGAGAGCTTCCAGTTTATTGTCCAGTGATTGAGCGCTGGCCTGCATGGCAGGGCAGACTGGTGGCAGTGGTGTTTCAGGTGAGTGTTTCCTCACCTGTATTGCTTTTTGCCCCATTTGCTTGTTGTGGTTATTCCCAGGTGAGTCACGCCAGCTGTACAAAGAAACCCTCCAGTGTTATGTGTAAGATTTTCAAATGATAAACCCTGGATTCATCCTCTGAGGATGAATGGCAAGGCACTTGATAGTTGTACATATAACTGAGCAGAATATCACACCCTATTATTATTACCCTAATGTCTGTACCTTTAAATTAAAGGTGATGTTCTGAATATTATACTCATTGTTTCATTTTAAAACCGGCGTGATGGTGGGGAAAAAATGGACTGACTGCCCAAATACATGTCTCGATAGTCTTGAAAACTCAATTTCTAGCTGTCAGTAGGGAGATTTCAGTCAAATGTATCTGTGTGCGTGGACTTTGCATGTTCTTCCCGTGCTTGGTGGGTTTCACCCGGGTACTCCGATTTCCTCCAACAGTCCAAAGACAGGCAGATTAACTGGCGGTCCCAAATTTTCCATAGTGTGGGTGTATGTGTGTGATGCCCTGCACTGTCCATGGTGTGCTCTACCAACATATATATCCTTCCGCGACTAACTAACCGCCACTGGCAGAACTAGTGCTGATTGACAGTTAGTGTAATTAACAGGGGTGAAAGCAGTTTAAATTTTTTAATGATACTACTGTATGCAGCCAAAAGGTGAGGAGAATAAACCATGGAGGTGGTGGACTAATTCCACTTTAGACTATCCGCTAACTTCCGGGTTCCAGGGTTTAATCCAAAAATTCCCTTGTTCCACACACCAAGTGGTGCCCTTGATCAGGGGCTAGAGAGGGGTTTGGGATTCAGCCTTGTGTTTAAGGCTAGTTAGCTTTGTATCTAGCTTTAAACATGAACAATATGACATGGTTTCTATTGGGTCTCTTGATTATAGGTGAGTATATCTCACCTATGTGGTTTTGCGCGATGGCCGTACATACGGTTCATTATGATTCACCGCGAGTTTTTGCCGTTGTGAGTACGTTTCCATCTTTCCGCGCAAAAAATTAAACATGTTTAATTTTTTTGGCGGGCCTCGCGGAAGTTTGCGGACCTTGGCGGAACTTCGCAGAACGTCAGCGGAACGTCAGCGGGCAATCGCGGCAACTCACGGTGCCCGACACTGCATCTCACCGTGAGTCAAACCTCACAGGTGAGATAGGGGTATTAGTACTGTATCTGTTGATCATGTACAAGTTATCAAGTTGTCTCTTCCTATCACTGTTTCAGCTCAGGTGGACCCGATTGAGATCTGATCTGATCTCACGATAAGCCGATGTAGACTGGTTCAGCAGGGTTTATAAAAAGATCAATTACAGTCTACAGTTTCCATCAAGATAACAAAAACATAACAAAGTGTACAGTAAGAGTCCAGTGATTTATGTGATTTTGTAACTTACTATGATGATTTGTACCGAGTTCAAGCTCCTGTAAAAAGTCAAATATTACCGCCCTCGTTTTTTGGATATTGATTTAACCGCTGCGTTCTATGCATCTTAAGTGATATGTGCACAGCACACTCTGTACAAAGAATACTGTAACAGTTAGTGAGAGTCAACATGTTTGAACACAATCAATTTGCAACATAAACATGTGATAAACTGTAAACAAAGACACCACTAACTAAAGCCTGTTCTTGATAGAATAGAAAGCAGTTTCATTTAATTATCAGGAAGAATGAAATCCATTTTAAACTCCATTCACTTGGAAATAAACGTCTGGCACCATGTGTCGCACCGTTATCAGAGTAGGCCTTTTTTGTATTATGGGAGTCCTGCCATTATTAGCATTATTAGTTTAGAAATTCTGAATGTGGGAACAATGCAGTCAGACGCTGGTGCTTGAATTGACCTTGTGCATGCTTGTACACGGCTGTAGCTGTTTACTAGGAATAGATTAATAAAACATGCAGAAACAAACACCATCTGCCTTCTTGTCTCGCCCAATACGCATCAATAGCTTTTTCTGTGCAAATCATTGGAAGTCATGGACACACAGACCATCTGAACCACCGTGCCTTTTTACGAAAACCGCCAACTCAAACTGTACTTTATTTTCAACTTTAAATATTTAGATCTTCCTGGAAAGGATCACAGAACATATTTGCCTTACAGTTAACCCTAAAAGCTGTATGATATTTGGCCAAATTTTTCTTCTTCAGGGAAAATCCCACATCATAAAGTAATGAGAAATATAATATAATGGGAAATGATTGATTTAGCGACCACTGTTATGAAAGAAGTCTTGTCTAAAAAAAATTCAATAGAAAGAGCAGTGAGATGCATCCAGTTTCCATAAATAAGAAGATGGAATCAAAATACACAATACAGTTTGTGACCCATCACATCACATCACATCACATCACATCACATCACATAAGTCAAATGTTTTGGTGATTTGAGTTAGGCATATTTTTTAGACTCCTGGTTCAATTTGTGTATGAGGAGGGCCTTGGGAAAGTCTATACAGTCCTATGCACTGTAGTGGTACCTCGGCATACAAACGCCCAACCTACTGTAGCTAATTTTCGCCTTAAGATCTACAATTTTGCAAAGAATTTGCCTAGGCATGCAAAGATTTTTGGCACACAAGCGTCCAAAAAAAACTGATTTGTTATTTTATTTTTGGATGTTATTTTGTTTTTCGATTTGCTTTTTGGTTTTCGTTTTTTTTCCCAATTTTGTTATTTTGTTTTTGGATTTATTATTTTGTTTTCAGTTTTATTTTGTTTTTGAATTTTTGTCATTTTGTTTTCGGTTTTCTTATTTTGTTTTCGGTTTTCTTATTTTCTTTTTTAATTTTTATTTTGTTTGTTGTTGTTTTATTTTGTTTTTTGATTTGTTATTTTGTTTTCGGTTTTATTTTGTTGTTTTTCGATTTGTTTTGTTTTCGGTTTTCTTATTTTCTTTTTGAATTTTTATTTTGTTTGTTGTTTTTTTATTTTGTTTTTGGATTTATTATTTTGTTTTCGTTTTCTTTTCTTTTTTTATTTTTGTTATTTAGTTTTTTTCGGTTATTTTGTATTTCGGATTAGCTATTTTGTATTTCGGATTAGCTATTTTGTTTTTCGAATGAGTTATTTTGTTTTTCGAATTAGTTATTTTCATTTTTATTTGGTTATTTTGTTTTGTACTTCTCAGCCACCGTAGAAAATGTGTTTCAATATATGAAATTTTGCGTTAAAAGCTTGCCTCTGGAATGGATTAAATCTGTATGCCGAGGTACCACTGTGTGTGTGTGTGTGTGTGTACATGTATATATAAAACATTTATACATATATACTGTATATTGTATAGAGAGGGAGCCCTTAGACTCATTTTAAAACCAGGATTTTTCTGTTACCCATAAAAACTACTTAACAAACTAGGGGGGAAATGCACGTTTCTCCATCACAACCGGCGTTACCAGCTTGGACAGAGTTCATTGATGTGATTTAAAACAATGTTAAGGATTAAAACTTAGTTCTGTTCAGGATCATGATTTTTGCCAAAATTGAAATTTTTTATAAATTTCACCTACTGCAATCTATTGGCTATAGGGCAAAACTAACCTGTGTGACTTAATATTCCGGATCACAATATATAAATCGACGGTCGTGTCATTGCAGGACGGTGAAATAAACATGCAAAAAAAAAAAAAAAAACACAGAAGGGCTTTGTTGAATCGTCATAGCGGCAGAGAGAATCTAGGCTTTATCCTTATAGCGCATAACAGTGTATGAACTACAGCTTCCAGTTAGGTACTGTAGCTACGTAGCTAATTAGCATGCAAACGCTCTGTGAATCGAGTTGATTTACTATTATGACAACATGGATCTATTTCATGCCCTGCAGTCTAATAGCTACAAATCTGTGCTGCATGGCTGCACGATCACTATGGCAGAGAGCAGTCGTTTAATTATCTTCATCATATATTCTGATATGAAGTGTACATTATTGCACACTCTGTTAGGCATCAAGGTTACCATCAAACAAAGCCTGAACATTTTTTTTTTCTTTTTGCTGTTTAACTAGTCTCTTTTTTGCTGATTCATCCAGCAGAGTCTTGGTTTTCTCTTACTAACACAAAGATTAAATGCCCTCTGCATATAATGTATACAGTACTATATTATATTATTATCCAGCAAGTTTGAACGCTGACGCCACAACCATCCATGCTTTCAGGGATGGAGGGAGGGAGGGTTGGTATTACAATCTCTCCCATACCATCACTTCGCCACTAGCAAATTAGGGCCGTCATGCAGGTGGAAGTGGGCGGATATTGCTTTACTCTGAGACTGTTGCACCGTTTGCATGGAGTGTGAACAGATTGGTCACTTGGCTTCATGTACTTCAGATTGGTATCTGCCATGTGATGCGGAGCGCTGTCTAGAAGACTTAATTAGATTAGATTATTATTTCCCCCGCACAGATGTTTGCTACTGCTAATTTAGTGTTCATTTAATCACCACACAGACCACACTAATACCTGCACAAACCAATCGTCTCTCGTCGTTCAGGGATATCAGCCTCACGCTCACGGCTATTGCGTGGGCAGTGTTGGCTATAATTGCGTTCTGATTCGGACAAGCGTAGTCTTCCCAGCTGCCGTTTTGGGAATGATCCAATAGGTGGACCTGTAAGACCTCACATAACAGAATATTTTACTGAATCAGAGGAAAATCAAGAGAAGGAACCACTACCAAGAATTGTAGCTGTATTATTTTTTTCTAATCACTTTTACATTTAAATTATATTACATTTACTTTTCACCAAAATGTTTCAGAATTTTTTTTTTTTACTGAAAAATTCTTCTTACTGAGTAGGTAAAGGAGACTAAAAGGTAATCATTTTTATAGGTTTATATGATTTGGGCTCAATTTGGGCGATTGAGGTTTAAAGACTTTTTGTTTGTTTGTTTTGGCACAAACAGAGTAATAAATAACAAAAACAACATAAAATATAGGCTATCACCAAATTGCACGGTGCAGGCCTATTGCCATGATTTCGTACAGACTCACTAGGCACCTCGTGTCACTGTGTCTTCAACTGTTTGGATGTTTTGTATGCAGCTCAGTTAAACTTTAAAAATGATAGGTGAACTGCTTGAAGTGTCTGCCGCGCCGCGATACGCTTACTGGCCGACTTTGGCACACGGACACGCACACAATCTCAGCGTCTCACTCTCTCTCTCTCTATTTCTCTCTCTCTCTCTCTCTCTTTCTCTCTCACACACACTGCATGCATGATGGTGGTATTTGATGTTCTCTCTCTATTTTATTCACAGAAAAGGAGGTACTTAAGTCTTAGACCATTTCCTGAGTGAATACAAAGTGCCGTGTCCATCTGTTACCACATCAAAAGAGAATGAGCCGGAGAAAATAAAGAAAGGGGAAGTTTTTACAGACAACCCGCAGCGTGCCATATTATACTGTAGTCTGGGAAATTTGGGAACAGCAATTTGGGAACGACAATTAATCTAATCTGCATGTCTTTGGACTGTGGGAGGAAACCGGAATACCCGGAGGAAACCTACCAAGCACGGGGGAAGGGGGGGGGGGATTTGATGCAAACTCCATGCACACAGGTGGGAATCGAACTCAAACCCTGAAGGTGCGAGGCCACTGTGATAACCACTAAGGCACATTTCCATCTGTTTTTTTTTTTTTTTTTTTTTTTTAGAATTTTTTTTATTCTGTAAAGCTGCTTTGCTACAATGCAAATATTTTTTCTTAAAAAGTGCTATACAAACAAACATTTAATTGAATCTTTTTGCCATTATTGTTATTATGATTATAAATTATGATTCCTCATTAATGACAGGATACGCTCTGTTTGAAAAATAGGTCAGACACTGTAAATAAACAATAACACGGAATTTAAATCCAATGACTTTGTTTCATTACTTCAGATTACATTTCACAAATAATTATCAATATAATGAAAACATTTAATCATAAATATTTAACAGTTACCAAAATGAAAAAATAAAAAAAACTTAACCTTTATTCATTTAATTATTGTAAATAATCTCTTGCAATGCCACCAAGGGCCACCAGGGGGCTGCGGCCCTCATTTTGGGAAACACATGTCTCTGTATACTGTATTACAATTACAACTTCCCTTAGGGTTAGGGCTAACCCTAGGGCCTTAACCCTGTTCTAAGCGTGATAATTCTCCTGAATGCATGAACCAAGCGTCATGAAGACAGGCTTCGCCAAGGTTCGAGTGTCCTGCACGCATTCCTGACCTCAACCCCACTGAACACGTTTAGAATTGTACTGAACTGCAACCCGGACTGCACCCCGTCCAGGTACCTCCCCGTCCTCATTACACTGTATAGTGTAAATTTGGCACATATGCACACATTTATAAATACACACACAAAAATATTCACAGCTTTCAGTATTTCTTTCTGTCTTAATCTATAACTTTACTATGAGATTTCAAAACTCAGCAGAACCCTTTAACATATCCGTTTGACCCATATTCACACAAATTCATTAACCCGAAGCAAATTTCCGCTGAAACAAACAAAAGAAAATGACATGCTTACATGAAATCCTTATACACTTACTGTACATACTGCACTGTACATCACAAATACTAAATAATGTGATCTTTTAATACATTATATATACGTCTGAGTTTCTCCATGCTCTCCTTTGCATCCTGGTCGACTGAGTGAGCATCCCATCATGCATTTACAGTAGCTATGCAACCACGGGGTCGTTAGAGGTCAATCCAAACGAACGGTGCTCAGGTAAGCAAACAAAGTGACAAACACATGCTTGCATGCGCTCGTATCGTATCTGGAGCGAGCAGAGCGGTCTGTGCAAACCACATGCTACGCTGGCGAGAAGTCAGGAGTGTGTCGCGTTGCAGTTCCAACAGGACGCTAATTAACAAACAGGATACACTTTTAAAAAAATGACACGTTCTGTTTTATAGCTTTCTGTGAAATGCATTTTATGCAATAATTAAAACAATGTGTATACTCCTACAGAAATGCATATTGTGTGTATACATTGAGGCCTTGCCAAATGCCTTCTAACAGATACATGAATAGCATGAATAGTTCTTTTCCTTAAGCGATATAAGAAAACCCTGACCGATTACAAAACGTTTAGCCGGTTGCCCCGACCGTCATAGTAAATAAAACCTTCAGCTCTACTCGTGGCCATAAACCCTTGAGTGATGTATTACCGGTCAGTGTAAAGTACTCATGTAACTTTAGTTGCTTGAACGATATTAAACTAACCTGAGCACGTTAAAGCATTTTTATCTCCGACTCATGACGATGCCTTCTATTACCGTCTGCGGATTTAGAGTACAATACCGCACCACTCACACACTGAAGTACTGAACTGCTATCACAAGTGTAAATGTATAAAACATTGAGGTTCTTGTGTTATAACGTCCTCGTCTCGACTCGACTCGGGTTCGATTTGAGAAAAATGTACTTTCACTATACGGGGCATTCACCAGCCATTTTATTAGGTACACTCATTCAACTGCCCGTCAATGCAACATTTCAAATGGTCAAGATTTGAATCTCAAACTGAGCAGCAGAATGGAGAAGGGATGTGATTTGAATGTGGTTGGTTGTTGGTGCCAGATGGGCTGGTCTGAGTACATCTGAAACTGATAATCTACTGGGATTTTCACAGACGACCATCACTTGGATTTAGTCACAATCCTCTGAAGAGGAGAAAATATCCAGATGTCCCTAGACGAAAACGTCTTGTTGATGGCCAGACAAGGGAGCATCGCTGAATGCAAACAAAACCGAATCCTAAAGCAGAGGGGCTACAACAGCAGAAGACCACGTCAGATGCTGCTCTTGTACTGTGAGCTAAGAACAAGAAACTGAGGCTACGGTTCACATGGGCTTCCAAAAATTGGACAACAGCAGATTTCTGTTGCGATGTTCAGATGGGAGGGTCAGAATTTGGTGTAAATGACATGAAAGCATGGATCAATCCTGCCATGTATCGACGGTTCAGGTTGGTGGTGGTGATGTAATGGTAGAAGGGGAAGGGGAAGATTTTACTGGCACGCCTTAACACCTGACGATCGTTGATGAACTTGTCCATCCCTTTACAACCACAGGATAATGTGCCATGTCAAAAACCTAAACCTAAACTCGATTGGATTGAAACCTAAATCTCAATCCAATAGGAGCACTTTGGAGATGTGATGGAACAGGAGATTTGCATCATGGATGTCGCCAACAGCTGTGTGATGCTGTCATGTCACCATGGACCAAAATCTGTTTCCAGCCCCTTGTTGAATCAATGCCATGAAGAATTAATGCGGTTCTGAACGAGAAAAAGTGGGTCCAGCACCTAATGAAGTGGCCGGTGAGTGTACCATCTTTTACAGTCCTTTATACTCCGCTTTAGTTATCCAAGTAAGTATTTTTACAGTATTTTTGGGGGGGGTAAAGAAGAAGCATGCTAAAATGCCAGACAGGTTTTAGCTATCAGGAAGAACTACTGTATGCAGGAAAAATAAGTGTGCTGGTTAAAAGAAATCACATTAACTAAATATCTTACACATTCTATCTTTTTGCTGGAAAATTCAGCACAATTGGATATTTATTAAGTGTAATGGCATAGAAACTATAACCATACTTGTGTTAACGTTTAATGTAATACAGTATAACAAAATATACTGTATGTAAACTGGAAAACCCTACTTCTTATTTCAACAAAGACATTATGTCTACGCCTGATATAAAATACTGACTCTACTCTTCTGAACTTCGATAGACTTATACATATATGTGGTACCAGTTCATTATAGCACTCGAAGTTTCCAGAGAACTAGAACAAAAGTCCTCCATCACCTGCGCAAGAAAAGCTTCAGAGGTTGCCGTCAAAACAAACCATTTACTTCTACAGGTTTACAAAGTTCCGGGAGGGTAGACGAGCTCTTTCGGCTCCCACAGGGACGACTGGCACTGCAAACCGAGATGTCAATAATGCTGTGTCTATTGCTGTTTTATTAGTGGGATGATAAAGTGAGCACCAAAGGAATTCCATCTCTTAGCAATGGATTGTTTAAAGGTCAGCGCATTCGTTCTCTCAATAGTTCTAACACAGGTCCTGGCATCATCTAAGACTCTCTTAGGGAGCCAAAAAGTTATACGAAATAATTATACGCAGAGCATTCTTATGTAGGAAATGCTGTTAGACAGATTTCAACTTTAATGAGTTAAATTTAAAGAGTGAGCAGTGGGTTGTTGGATATTATTTCTGGGGGATAAAAAACAGGCAGAGACAATGGGACATCCAGGGCTGTTTTGCAATTTTTATTTAAAACATGCTTTCTGTACCATATTTAATTACTTACTTACTTACTTACTACTAACTTACCTACTTATTTACTTACTTACTTATAGGCCCAAGAGGAGATTTATTGATGTGATGAGGGAGGACATGCAGGAGGTTGGAGTGACAAAGGAAGATGTGGAAGACAGAGTTAGATGGAGACAAATGGTCCGCTGTGGCCACCCCTAATGGAAGCATCAGAAAGAGGAATTGGTACTAACTTATTTACTTATTTACATTTTTACATATTTACTTACTTATTTACTTACTTATTTACATATTTACTTACTTATTTACTTACTTATTTACTTACTTATTTATTTCCTTCCTTACTTACTTATATCTTATTTACTTGCTTATGTACTTATTTACTTGCTTATGTACTTATTTACTTACTTATTAACGTATTTACTTACTTATTTACTTACTTACTTGCTTACGTATGTCTTATTTACTTGCTTATGTACTTATTTACTTACTTACCTATTTACCTACTTACTTATGTATTTACTTGCTTATGTACTTATTTACTTTACTTATTTATTTACTTACTTACCTATTTACCTACTTACTTATGTACTTATTTATTTACTTATTTACCTATTTACCTACTTACTTATGTACTTACGTACTTATTTATTTACTTATTTACCTATTTACCCACTTACTTATGTACTTATTAACCTACTTACTTATGTACATACTTACTTATTTACTTACATACCTATTTACCTACTTAATTACGTACTTA
>JAQMYI010000023.1:21727390-21749134 GCA_030014275.1 Clariallabes melas | reverse complement strand
TATATATATATATATATATATATATATATATCCCTGTTTCTACATTGTCTATCAATAGCAAACATCTCACACTTAATATACAAGTCTGCACTTTCAGTTGGATGAATTGCTTAGAATGACCTGCACTGTAATAAGACAAAACAAAATATATATATATATATTAATTTATGCTGGAGTGACAGCACTGTCAAGCACTTTTTTATTATTATATTATATATATATTTTTATTTATTATTATTTCTTTTTATACTTTGCACCCTTTCTTGGGTCCATGTCCAACTTGAGAACCTTAGATCACACATACGTAGATTTCTCAGATATACTGTACAAATGTGGGAAGCTATAATGCAAAACTAACTGACATTAATGTTCAATTTACTAATAGTGTAGCTTGTTATGCAAACTGCGCTTGGGACCATCTATTATGTAAATGTGTGCTGCATAAGGTGTAAATTGCAGTTTAATCGCCGCTGTAAAATGGATGCAGTCAAGCATTAAACAGGAAAAAAAAAGTCTGATAATGAAGAGATAAATGTTTTAATAATGAAGACTGTGGTGTAAGAGAAAAAAAATATATTATAATAATCATACCGAGGGGTATTAGTACTGTAGGGCTATCCAGGGATATGGGAATTTAGTAGGGATGACATAATAATATCCAATAGGTGTAAGGCATAGAGAATGAAATGAGGTGTATAGAATATGTGGCTTCATTTTAAAAAGTTTCTGTTTAGCATTTCTTTGCTAGATATGAAATGACATGATGCACTCCCAGATGTGTATGACATAAGTCGCCCAATGGACAAGCATTACATATTCTAACACACTTTTTCCCAAGATCCTGAACCTGTTTCATAGATAAGATATGTTTATTTTGCGATATTTTTTTGTTTATTTTGTGTGCTTTCTAAGAAACCACGTGATGTCATTTGGTCGAAACACTGCATAAACATCTCTGAGCAACACTGATGCTAATGCGCAGCTGTTCCTGGAGGCAGGTGAACAGAATATTTATCCTGAATATGCAATAAGGCACAATTCCCATTTCTCTATTCCTTTTTTTTAATTTTTTTTATACTAACTCCCCTGATTTTCCGATCCACCCTCAAATGCATCACGGTTTTATATGTTAAGAGACACACGCGCAAGCTTTGTCGAACAGAATGCGGCCTAATTATGCTGAAAATCGGCGCGAGCTTTCCAGAGGCAGATGTGCATCAGATGGTCTGATGGGGTATTTGAAAGTCTGTGTGCTGAGTTTAGCAATATCAAAGTAATTATAACATGCTCACTCACTCACTCACTCACTCACTCACTCACTCACTCACTCAGTCATCGTCTATACCGATTTATATAGGGTCAAAGGGGGCCTGGAGCCGATCCCAGGAGACTTAGGGCACGAGGCGGGGTACACCCTGGACAGGGTGCCAATCCATCACATTCACACACTACAGGCAATTTGGGACCGGCATTAGTCTAATCTGCATGTTTTTTGGACTGTGGGAGGAAACCAGAATATCCGGAGGAAACTCTCCGAGCACAGGGAGAACATGCAAACTCTACACACACGGGAGTTTTGGACCAGGACCACGGAGGTGCAAGAAAAAAAAAAAAAAGACTCATATGGGCAGGTTACACTTTGAGAGAGTTATTTAAAATGCAGCCAATCAGCTAATCATTAAACAGGACACTTTAAAGGAAACCGTGGGAAGAAGTGATAAATTGACAACGATCAATAAGACCATTAACGCTCTCAGGCTCGTGCTTCATTTAAAAGCTTCGGTAAAGTCAGTTCTAAGTGTATTCTTGGTTAGAAACCATGTGTGGTGCTCTGGAGATAATGGCAGCCATTAGGGGTGTTGTTTGCTTAACATGTAGTACAGAGAAATGAAGGCTTACTATAGTATATTTTTAAATTATAGGTGATGAGTGAACTGTGTTTTCTTATGGAAGGTGTTTCTGTTGTGTGAGGGTCTCTAACGCTGATACTGATTTCAATGAGAATGGAAACAGTGGGTGGGGCTTCTGACCCCAAGACTGATGAAAACTCACATTGCTACTCAGAGAAGCTCATTATTCACGCTGTCAAGGTGTCAAATAACTAGAACATATTTTTACACATGTGCTGCTGATAAACAATGGTTATTTATGCATTAATCAGGGCAGTACATACAGATTAGTATTTAGGTTAAGGTATATTTACTGTATCTATTTTAATTCCCTGATCTAATAATGACTTTTACGTGTTTATTTGATATTAAAAAAAAGGACTTCTAAAAAGAGGTCTGTAGTTATAGTCTAGGGTTTAAATAGAACAGTATGTACAGTACAAAGCTAAAATAATTTGTACACTAATAAATACTAGACAGTGATGATTCCTGGAGAAATTGTCACGTAGGAGCGACATGCAGTATTTCGGCCAATATGGTTATAAAGATATGAGTCTGTATCATTACTGTGATGTTCTGTAAGGGAGTGTGTGTGTGGAAGTTGAGCGGGCGTGGCTCGGGCCACTCGCTATAGTCGCCCCTCCACCTGCACACGGAACTCACAGACAGGAAGTGCGATCCCAAGTGTCATGTGTGTATTTCAAAAAATGAAGTTCATACTGTATGAAGCTAGTTTCTCCAAAGTTGTTTTTTCGGTGTGTGTCGTCTACTCTACAAACCCCACCGAGTGATATTTTTTTCTGCAGTGAATTCAGGGCCAAACCTGGTGAAGTGGTGATCTATTTTTGATCGACATGATTTGTAGTAAAGTGGAGTTTCTCGAGCACTGCAACATGCTGTGTCTTGTTTTTCCGATCGGACCAAAATCGAGCGAGGTAAGAGTTACGGGATGAAGTGTTTCAGTGGTACCGAATGGATGCTCATAACTTGAAAATATGGCTTTTTTTTTTTTTTGGGAGGGTGGATTTATTTCTTCCATTTGGTTCCTTTGCGCATGGGAGACCCGGCCGAACGTTTCAATATATAAGTTTCTTGGCGGCTGTGCAAAATTCAGGTCGACAGGGTGTCTAGTGACTGAGGTCCCCTGTAAAATATTCTAAAGTTTAACCAAGCAAATATTTCATTATTATTTTTTCTTTTTTATTATTTGTTCATTTCTAAAGAAACTTTTAAATTTAACCTTAGGAAATTTGATGGCACACTTAACATTAAGCCACCTGCTAAATTAATGTTAGGTACTCAATAAGTCATATCTGTTATATTCAATATATTTAAGACTGCCACAGTTGTCTCGCAACATTCTAAATATAGAGTCCATGCCGACTCTGTGAAAAGACCTTCACACCCTCTAACAGCTGCTAGCTATAATAATTCCCATTTCTAATGGGTAGTAACATAAGAAATTGGATGTCTATGATAACTAATTTCTTTACATTAAGAGAGCGAGATTGCAGGTGACTTCCTGAGCATCTGCTGGAAAGAAAGTAATAATTAAACTCCATATTACAATTCACGACCTACAGCGAATAAAACAGACAGTAATGGATTCAAATAATTGGTGGTTTCTACAAACGTACTTGATCATTTTAGTAGAAATATTCCTGCTGCAGAAAGTTCTGAACAATTAATTACGAATATTTAATTTAAAAAGTATACAGTACAGTATACAGGGTTTGTTTTCAGTTTAACAGGCAAGTTCAGTGGTCTCTAAATGTTCTGGCTTAAATCATCTAAGGCATGTAAAAGTCAACCATGTGAGATCTATTTAAGGCTATAATAAGGACATTAGCAATGTGCCGCATGTACTGATTCAACAAAGGAAAAAAATCCTTTATGTACTACTTCTACTACTACTAATAATAATAATAATAATAATTCAGTCAGTGCTGTGACATAGAAAGTGTCAAATTGGAACTAGCAGGATATTCGTATATACAGTATACAGTACTGTGTATGTCAGCTCAAATGTCAAATGTCATCATGTCCCAGCTTCGGGTATGAAATGGTTCTGGCTACTAGAGTAGACTGGCAGAGGAGAGAGAGAGAAAGAGAGAGAGAGAGAGAGAGAGACAGAGAGAGAGAGAGAGAGAGAGAGACAGGAGCAAAAGAGTCAGACATTCAACTAAAATTACCACCTTGGGATTCTATGCCTCCGTGAAGTTGGAGTTTATGCACGTCATGCACGTCTATTCAGAGTGAAGGTCTTCACTACATATATAAGACAGTATGCAGTAAGACTTTGAAGGAATGTAATGATAGATCCTGTATAAAGTGTATTTTTGGCTATGGTGGAAGTTATTGCTACAGCAAATTGATATGTATAAATCTAGTGAAAATATTTCAGTGAGAAACATACACAGTATTGGTGCTGATTATTTATTTATTGATTGATTGATTGATTGATTGATTTTTAAGTTTAAATGTTTTTTTTTTAATACATTTGATACAAAAAAGTGTGTGCCAAAGAAGCTACTTCAACATGGAAGTAACCAACCTTGCTTCCCTAAGACTGTTGGGTTGCTAACTTCTTCAGCCGTTTTGGAGAGATGATTTTACAGTATACGTGTGTCAAAAAAGCCATTTTTCAGCCGTATACTGTCTCGTTTCAAACAATAATCATTTAAAATAAAAAATATCCATTGTGTTTTTGTAATCTGCCAAATAATTATTGTTAATATATATACCGTTGAAATTCCTGGGCTACCTGAGGTTTTTTGATGTTTTTTTTTGGTAAAAGCTTAAAAAGCAAAAAATCTGTAGTGTCCGTAACCATGTCAAATTCACGTTGCAATATCTTAATATCTCAATTGCATTTTAGGTTTATGTCTTTCATGTGAAATCTAAATTGGCCCAAGTTTCACCTGACTGACAGTTAACATCAATGAAAGATTTAAATTCAAAAAAGTTACGGACACTACATAAAAGGTCATTAAATTTTATTAACAAATGTGTTTCTTTTTATTTGCTAAAACTATGTGTATGCGTATTTGTAATATTCTGATCCTATCTTAAATTCACTTTTTCACCTAAGTAAGACACTTTTTAGAACCAGTACCATGTATTGGTACCTTGGATGACTGTATTCAGTTAGAGAGTATTTTTAAAATGGTGTACACAGGACTGATAGGGAGGTCTGTCATACTGCACAGTGAAAATCACTTGGAACTCAATATCAGCAAAAGCAATGAGGTTGTGCTGCACTATGGGAGGGGAGAGAAAGAGGGCCTGTCATCCAGAGAGAGGAAGTGAAAAAGGTTGGCTTGTGCAGGTACATTGAGGTCCAAATCAACAACTAACTGGAATGGAGTCACAACACTCAAGTCCTCTTCAGGATGGGGCAGAGTGAACTGTTCCTTCAAGGTGTGATCCTTCAATGTGTGCGCCAGTCTCCTGTAGAAATTCCCTCACCCTGCAGTAACCAGTGTTCTGTTCTTTGTGGTGGTGACATCAAGGCTTGGCGAAGCTCAAGAAGCTTTTACAGAATTTTAGGCTGATCAGGATGAAGGTGGACAGCGTGGAGGCAGTGGAAGACAGGACAGTGAGGGACAGCGAGGTTCTCAACAAAAGTTTGAGAACACCCATAAGATTGTGTGGGCAGGAGTTCATTGTCCTGCACAAGAGATCCTGTATCACATTGACATGACGCGGTAACAGTGTCTGTAGACCTTTGACCCAAAAACTGTAATCAGTTCATCCCCATAGCCAAGTTGACATTTGTACCAATTTTGAATAAATTGCCCCATGGCGTTTCTTGAGATATCGCTTCACAAAGAGTGGATGAACAAACACGAGGTCAGCGACTTTGCCCTGTGACCTGAAAGTTCATACTTCAATTCATCCTAGAGTGGACATTTGTGGCAATTTTGAAGAAATGTCCTCAAGGCACTGCTGTTACAGTATATTGCATTCCATTACAAGAATGGTCCATACGGACAGACGGAAAACCTAACGCTTTAAAACAGGATTTTTAACCTTTTTTTCTTGACGAACAAGTTAGGCATTTATTTGTTTTCCAATTTTAGGGGGATATAATATATAAGACACTATATGGTCAAAAGTTTGTGAACTCCTAACCATCATACCATCATGTTTTTGCTGAACATTCTATTGTCTCATCATCTATACCGCTTTATCCTGTCTAGACGGTCACCGGGGGCCTGGAGCCTTTCCCAGGAGACTTGAGGGCATGAGGTGGGGTACACCTTGGATGGGGTGCCGATCCATTACACAAACATACTTACTTCAGGCAATTTGGGAACACCAATATGCCTAATCTGCATGTCTTTGGACTGAGGGAGGATTCCGGAGTACCAGGCGGAAACCCACCATGCACGGCTAGAACAAGCAAACTCCATGCACACAGACCCCGGAGATGCAAAGCGACAGTGCTTACCACTAACTGATTGATTTGTTTGTTTGTTTGTTTGTTTGTTTGTTTGTTTAACTCTTCTGGGAAGTCTTTCAAGTAGAGAAGGCCTGGGGTGCATTTGTAGTTCCAATTCATCCTGAAGGTGTTCATTGGGGTTGAGGTCAGGGTTCTGTGTAGGACACTCGAGTTGTTCAACTTGCTTTCTGTCATGCTGCAGCATGTTTGGCATTATTAGTTCCTGTGGCGGGTAATTGTAATTCTACACAAGGCAAAGGCGTCCTAGACTTTATTTAACTTTAAATTCATACCAATTTATGCTGCCAAATTTATTGGCAGCAGATTTGCCAGCAAGTCAATGCAGATGCACAGTAAAGCCTGTAAATCATAATGCAAGTAATTTACTATGATAGATGCTATCATTTCTTTACAGTACTCTGCTGTATTAAATATTACCCCACTGTAAATATAAGCAATTTTACTACACTGGTATTTTGCCAGTAACAAACTATAAATGTCTAATATACAACTGTACTTAAACATTATTTACTGTAATTCTTATAGAGTACTCTTCTGCACCGCATGCTACAGTAGGTAAAACATCATTAGGCTGCATTCACATAGATTCTTGATGGTTGGTGTGCATAAAAGTTTTATTTATTTTTTTTATTTTATGCAAAGCAAACAGAACGTGCCAATTTTGGATCCATCAGTAGAACAGTGTGAATGTAGTTGAAGGACTGTTATCCATTATTGAATGATAAAATTGAGAGGAACAGTTTACCAGCAGGTGGCACAGTGGCTTAGTGGTTGGCACTGTCGCCTTGGATCTACTGGGTTTGGGTTTGATTCCCACCTCAGGTCTGTGCGTTTGCTTTCTGGGGTTTCCTCCTGGTACTCCGGTTTCCTCCCACAGTCCAAAGACATGAAGATAAGGCGAATTGGCGTTCCCAAATTGCCTGTAGTGTGTGTGTGTGTGTGTATATGTGTGATAAAGCGGTACAGATGATTAGTGAGTAAGTTGTTTTGAGCTGTTGAGAAGAAGAGGTCATGTTGGTAAAGCCTCTTCAAGATGTTCGCATCCATGATGCCACCGTCAACCGTTTAAGACGCCATGACATTATTGTCTTCACTTTGTCTTGATTGACAGACAAAGTCATTCTGATGAAAAGTGGCAATGGGAAATTAAAGCCAACTTTGCACAAATGACTTTTTGAAAAAACTACTGAAATAAAATAAAAAAAAAAAACAGCCTCTGCTAATAATCTTTGCTATTGTGAAAATAATCATGGAGACACAATACTCCGGAATAATAAGCAGATTGTAATGCAGGATGAAAACTCAAATTTATTATTTCAAATTAAAGTGTGTTTAATTATTCCACAATTTCATGGTCATATTACACTGTCTGGCCGAAGAAAAATATTGGCATTTGTAATTAAATAAGCAAGTTACTTATGAGGCTTTGATTAAATAACTACTGCAGTGATTAATGAGTTTCAGCTGGGAACAATTCTTTTAAGCCTAAATGATGCAGTGAGTAGCTTCTCATTGTTTCTAAAATGTGCTGTAAGATATATTATGCTCATGAATAAGATGTTACTGTATTTTAAAGGGGTTAAAGTATTGGGCCTACATCAAGCAAAGAAAACAACTAAGGAGATCACTGGAACTGAGTTAAGAACTGTCCAACACATAAAAGGAAATACTGAACCGTTAAACGCTTGGTGAAAATGGTCTTACAGAATATAGTGAAAGTAAAAGCATTTCCAAATGCACAATGTGATGAGAACTCACAGGATTGGAACTAAACATCTGTGTAGCCATTAGAAAACCACTGGTTATTGAGGCTAATCTTGCACCTTGCACCATCATGGTCTGGGTTTTATTCTCGCTTTGGGGTCTGTGTGCATGGAGTTTGCATGTTCTCCCAGTGCTTGGTGGGTTTCCTCCCGGTAATCCGGTTTCAAAGACATGCAAAGTAGGTTAATTAGCGTTCCCAAATTGAGAATTAACCCTAGTGTGTACGTAAATGCATGTGTGAATGTTAACCATGGGTCCCACCACGGTCGTAAATTGGGAAGAAATACAATGGTCAACCTTGGTCTCCACGGTCCCTAGTTGGACTACAGAGGTTCCTGGATGGATGGATGGATGGATGGATGGATGGATGGAGCTCCTTACTTATGGGTGCGATGGTCAGGTATCAACAAGTTCTTGGTCAATTAGGGTAGATGATAGTCAATTTAATTCAGTTATAGATATAATTTGATTAACAGAACTTGTAAGACTTTTTTTGCATATTTTCTTCAACATTATAATTTACTCAGCTGAACAGAGTTAATACACTTAATTGTGTCTCTTTAGAATCTTTAGAGAAGTGCAGAGCTTAATTCTCTGTAACCTAAATTTAGTTTGTGGTCCAAAACATTTAGAAATTTTCAAGGATACGCTGGTTAGGTCTGTTATATGCTGTTTCCAATGTTGCAGAATAGCCGTAGTTACACAGTGGGATTCGTGATGCATTGGGTCATTACAGTTTAGACCATACTACTTAGTATGTATTGTGTGGTTTGGGACACAGCCTTGAATTGGATCCGAATGTACTGTATGTATTAATCAGTACAACGAATGCTGCAAAATGTTTTTCTCCAAGTATTTTTAGTACTTTTTTGCCTGCAAGGGCTAAATCTTAAGCTCTTAAGCACCGTATATCATGCAACTTTAAAATATGCGTTATATAAAGAAGTTATCACACAAAGGGTAAGCAGAGATAACTTAAGGACTATCTGTGCTAATATGGTTTACAGTGAAAACAATACTCTGAAAATGAAGATCTGTCCCCAGAGATTTATGTAGTCGATGAATATGACTTCGGTACAGTGGTGGTACGTATTAACGCAATACAGTATCCGGTCCATCTACAGGCAATTTGGGAACACCAGTTAGCTTAATCTGCATGTCTTTGTACTGTGGGAGGAAACCGGAGTACCCGGAGGAAACCCACCGAGCACAGGGAGAACATGCAAACTCCATGCTCGCAGACCAGATGCGGGAATCGAACCCAGGACCTGGAGGTGCAAGGCAACAGTGCTAACCACGACACCACCATGCCACCACACTTAACTATACTTCAATGCATTTGATATAGCATTTATAAAAGTAATTATCCTGTAATGGAATAGAAATACAGTGCAACTATGCTGTTTATTCTGTTTGCATCCTTTTGCAAATTTATTATCTTCATTATTATCTTTTACAATATTGCAGGTCCAAATGTACATTCCTCGGGGCACAAAGCGGGGTACACACTGGACTGGGTGCCAATCCATCGAAGGGCACAACTCCACACTCATTCACACACCATGGACAATTTGGGAACGCCAATTAGCCTAATCTGCAGGTCTTTGGACCAGAATACCTAAAGAAACCCACCAAGCACGGGGAGAACATGCAAACTGACCGCGCACACAGAGAACCATGTACACGGACCCCGAGTGGAGAAGATCATAATTCATAAAATCCATTGAATAATGACCATAAGGTAAATAACTGAAAAATCTTCTCGGGACGTAAAATGCCAGTAGATCTGGCCAACGATATAGTCTGTTTCACCGGACCAAGTCGCATTTTTAATAAAACAGATAATCATAATTTTCTTGAAACAATTAGCCCAGGTCCCATCACCAGACAGTGCATCATTATTATTTAAATGCTGATATGAATTCCTGCCATGAATACATTACGCATTAAGTACCACCTAATGACTCCATAATGCAAGAGAGTGCAATCATGCTATCAGTACTAAATTACACTACATCTATTAGGTATGAAACAACTTTTTAATTAATCTGAATCAGTCAATCATCTATTCTCGTGGGTCATCCTGATTAGAGAGTTTCTTTACACTAATTAAACTGTGCAATTCTGTAATTAATAAAAAAAAAGAAGAAAAGAAAAAAAAGAAAAAAAGAAAGAAAAACAGTATGATTACTACAGCTGAGGTGACTGGACACTGAACGGCTGCTTTTAAAACTTTATTAAACTTTTCATTTAATGTCCATGAATAATTTTTTCAAAAGCAGTCGTTTGGTGTCCAATCACCTTTTTTTTATTATTATTGTTTTGTTTTAAAAAATCTTCCAGATGTTAAAATCCTTTAACTGGAAAAGCAGCTTTGATAACATCTCAACCAATGTCAAACCATACTGTACACTGATAGAGCCCCAGCACTGCCAAGTTGCCAAGTTGATTCCTTGGACAAGCTGTGAGGCTTTGACTGGACTTTTAGTGTGATTTCCACTGAAACCCTCCTTACAGCATCATCAGCTTCCTCTGTGATCTCTATCAGTGCCACAGCTGTCTACGCTGAAATCTTTCCATGGATCATGAAGCATCCAAGACACACCATCAGAACATAACAAAAAACCCTCTTCACTGCCTTCTTTAATGTTGGCAATCCAATCCCATGTACGCTCATCGGGTATGTCTGCCGTTACGCTCCTCTCCATTCATTATTCAATTGTCTGTGAATGGCCTACACTTTATTTGTATATTCACAGATCAGCCATAGGATTAAGTCATAAAACATTATGCCCAATATTATGTGGGTTCCTCTTGTGCAGCCAGGGAAGCTCTGGCCCCTTGGGGCATCAACTCTGGTCTCCACAAGACCTCTAGGGGTGTGGTGTCTGGCACTGGGACAGGTGTTCCTTAGGGTGTTAAGATCTGGGGAATTTGGACACCAGATCAACATCATTGAACTCTTTGCCTGATACCGATCTGATACCGATCTGATACCATTCTCTCAAGGCCAGCATTGACTTTTTTCAGCAATGTATGCTCCATCAGCGTTTCTGTGGGATCGGACCAGATTGGCTGGCCTTTGGTACCAGGCATAAATTAGCCTGTTGTGTATAATTGATTGATATTCAAATGTTTATCTAATTACCTGGTGGTGATGATCGACACATTCACTTAATTGGATGTAAATTAAGCGTAATTTAAATACTAGGCAAATTATTACCTGTCCTTATCTTGGTCTTGCAGTCATCTTCAAATCATATCAGACTCATGAATCATTTAATGCAATTATTATTACTAGTGGTGCTTGTGATGCAAAGCATCATTAGTATTATCTTGCAGGCTTCTTTTTTATTATTATTATTTTTTTAAATTCTTCTTCTGTACAAACTTTGGCATGTAACTAGTCCCGTACCATTTGTCATAGACCCATGAAAGAGGTGTCAAATCGTGCAGCTTATACATACTTAAATGGGGTGCTTTGACTTTTCCAAGGGGTGGGGCGCCCAAAAAATACCAAAGACTTAACTTTGAGACTAATTTGACGAATTCTAGCGCAGAGCAAGAATTTTGTAGAAATATAAGATTTTACCACATTTGAAGAGGCTTGCAAGCTGTGTCAGAACATACCCCCGCAACAGGGTATAAGTTGTACCCCTGGGATATAAGAGGTGCCCAAATTTGCCACAATGACCTATACTGTAATAGTGAAGGTACTCCCCATAGAAACAGGAAGTGCTCACAGTTGCATTCCCTTCTATGGTAACTTTCATAGGAACTTTGAAACTCAACTCAACTGTGGATCCCGTTGTCATAGAGACATGGGGGTGGGCTGATTTTACTCAGGCAACCAATCAGTCTCTCAGGATCATTGTGAAGCTGTCAAGCCGCGCCCTAGCAACCACTTTGGAGCACCTTAGCAACTGATCCCGTAGACTGTCGTTATAAAAGGTCCAGCGGGCCGAGTTTTGCCACGGCAAGCACCAATCACATTATCTTCAGATTATATACCTGTCTAGTTATTATTATTATTATTATTATTATTATTATTATTATTTGATACAAATCTTAAATATCTAATTGAATCATAATAATAATAACCTTTGGTACCATGCACTAGCGACTACAACAAAAGAGCATGGGCTTAATGGTCTGGAAAAAACTCAAAGTAAAGAAACAAGGTATTATTGAGCAGAGGTCACACCACACTTTAACTTTAATATCACTTGGTGCAATAGAAACATAATTACCTGGCTAGATAATCTCATCTATACATTCCTATGACACCAAGAACACCTTTTCTTTCCGCTAACATGTGTTCCACTAGAGCGAAGAAAATGAAAAACACTTACAATAGTATGTTTAATCCACTGTTTCTGGTTGGGGCAAATGTACAGTAGTAATGGTTTAATTTGTACATACTGTATACAAGTAGTATATCCCTCTCATTACTAACCTTTTTATTATATGTTAATGGAAAAGCAAAGCGGACAGTTTAAATAGGTTGCTATATAACGTACATGCCTGAGAGGTTATAAACACTAAGCTATGCAATAACAAACTGAAAAAAATACTAATGTACTACATATATTACAGTGGAACTTCAGACAGCGCTAGGGATGGTGTAACACACTCGGACGAAAGTGTTATCCGCCCCTTCTCCTGGGAACACATTGCCGTGGCTTAATTTGTAGATGAATTAAACTCGCAAATTGTTAATATTACAATATTATTATTATTATTGCATACCAAACCTCCATGTGCTTATACGCTGTTTACACCACCATTACATCACTTCGTGATTAAAGCGATTTCAGTGTAACCCCCACGCGTGACTGACATTTCGACGATTCAAACTAATGCAATGAGCAGATCAAAGATTCAAACTTTTTCTAATAAAACGCATGCCTAATTTTATGCCATGCATGTATTAGTACTAATGAAATTATACTTTAAGTACACGCTTTTGACACTTGCCATTATTTGACAAAGACATAGTGGAGTCCGGTCAAGCTAATTACTCCCTCCGGCCAGGAGTGAGATTTTATCTGAACATGCTCATACACTCTCCCCAAAGGACCAACGACTTGGTGCCAGGAGTGACTGCAAAAGGAATACTTCATTATCTGCGGCAGAGACTCCAGGCTGTAAAATAAAGCACTGAGTGGATGGGGCACAAAAAGAAGGATAAAAATAACATATACAGTACATACAAACATCTCCATGATGATGACTGGAGGAAGGCTGACAAGGCCAGACGTTGCTGCAATCCCAACTTTATTTTCCTTCTATAGACTGTCTGAGTTGGGAGCCACAGGTAGTTAATGTCAATAAGAAGAGCACCGCCCAAAAACAGGACGAGAATCGTTATGCCATTTCTTTGAGACGTTTCAGCAGACTAATTTGGAGCAAGATATTAGGCATGCTGCTTCTTAAACAACACGGCGCTTCGGACCTGCCGTTTTACATCATCATATTTCCGTTCGTGAAATTGGTAAAGTCTGTACTGATTCCCCCTTGGCTAATTACATCGTTCCTATAAGATAAATAAATTAATAAAGAAATAAAACTCATGCCATTTTACACTAAGTCATGGAGTCTGAACACCAAACACAGATTGAACTGCATTCTTACGTAGGTTTACTATACAGTATATATATTAAAACTTGATCTTCAACATATTGCAGTATGTAAGGGTTGGCAAACACTTTCATATTCCGCTTAGATCAATATTGTGGTCAGATCAATCAGCTGAATTTATGGTAAATATGTGCTTGATGTTGGTCACAAAGAATACACAAAGCCAGACACACACGAGACGATTATGGCTTTTTTTTTTTGATGACCTGCTGTAACTTAATAATTAAGCAGCTTTTGATGAGCAAAGAAGAATCAAGAGACAGCTATTTCCAAAGAGTAAATTCATGTTGAATTATTGATTAAAAATTCTGTTGCATCCGCAAAGATACTATACTGTCTAATTTTCTTTCTTTTTTTTTTTTCGCAAAAATTGAAAATATCTGTCTCTTACTGTTTTGAGTAACAGCGCATAAGTGGGCTAAATTGGGCAAAATAAAAAAATTAACAAACGATAACAGGACAAGTAATAATTCATATCTAACAACATAACCATTAGGAAAACATCTGAGGTTGCATGTGAAGTCAGAGTGCACGGCCTGTTCCTGGAACGTTCAAAATCTAAAGTGATCTGATTTGAACAGTTTCAAAGGGTTACTTGTTTACAGCAGCTCTAGACGGGGACATTTCAAGTGATTAAAACGTCAGCTTACCTTGATAATGGGCACTAAAGCCTCTGTATCGATGGTTGCTGTCAGTTACAAAGTGTAGCCTCAGCCAGTTCTTGTTGCTGACAATAGGAGACGGCATATTCATTCCAGATAACCTGAAGGAAACAAAAGGAAAGAAATCTTTAAGCTACAGTAAGCAACTTATCGGCCAAAAACCGACAAAACAAACAAAAGAAATAAAAAAACATTCCAAACCTTTTAACCGTTTGAGGCCATTTACTGGGACGTACAGAAAAGAGCAAGCTACTGTAACTGACCTTATACTGGCTTCCATAAGTCAACCTTATCAAGTTGTAATACTGCGATCAGCAAAAGCTGTGAACATACTGTACTCTATACTGTATGCATGAACAGTTTGACAGCAAAACGAGATAAAAACCATTTTCTGAGTTTCGGCTAATTTTGCCTCATTTTGGCAAATTATTATCCGCAGACACACACGGTTATCTATAACAAAATATTTTTGCTGAAAATCACTATGTACTCTTCTTTTAGAAGCTTACTCATTGGCTTTGTGTGCGAGAGACAGCAGATATACACATAAAACTAAAAAAAAACAAACACTTTTTTCTCAAAACAGCCATAACGGAGATAAACAGTTTGACAGCAAAATGAGATATATCTCTCTCTCTCTCTCTCTCTCTCTCGATGTACAGAACCAGTTATGAGTTTGGACACAAGTTTGGATTTATTGTCTACATTCTAGAACAATAAAGGAGAATTTGAAAACTACGAAATAACACCTATGGCTTTAGGTATTTAAGTAACAACAACAGCAATAACAGTCAGTTTTTATTTCTCGAACAGTTCTTCCAAGAACAGTATTGTGTCAAGTGCATTTGCGAAACCAATCAAGCACCATGATGAGGAAACTGTCTCTCATGAAGACCATCCCAGGAGAACAAGACCAAAACTGACCTCTGCTGCAGAGGAGAAGTTCATTTAGGGTCACCAGCCTCATAAATCACCAATTAACAAACAGCACCTCAGATCAGAATAGAGCCGTTATGAAGGATTGACAGAGCAGAAGACAGAGCAGATATACATCTCAATATCAACTGTTCGAAGGAGATTATTGTGTATTTTGGATAAACGCCTTCAGTATTGTTTTACAGTGTAGAAAGAAATAAAAAATCAGGAACGGCCATGGAATCAGAAGTTGTGTCCAAACTTTTGACTGGTACTGTAACGTATACTGTATACTGCATAGTATGGTTGCTATGCAACGTTGCTACAGTATAAGGAACATCTGACATGATTTGGCCTACTTATACCCTAGGAGGAAAGGGACAAATCAAATCAAATCAAAGGCTCCCTCCCCTTTAATGACACATTTCTACCCTTATGGGAATAACCCAAAATGAATCTGCCCACATCCAAAGGGTTTGAGGATTTACATAATGTACAGTACGGGAGATTTTTAATTAAGTTGTTCATGAATTCTAAGAGTCCACTTGATGGCTAAAGGTTTTTGGACACCTGGCCATCACACTCTAAGGTCTGCACAAAGTTTGAAGCACAATATCATAAACAGTTTCTGCTTTAGCATTACCATATCCCTTCACTGCTAAGAACTAAGAAAATATTTCAGCAGCACGATGCCCCTGTTTGCAAAAGGTGAGGTCAGTGAAGACCTGGTTTGCCAAGGTCGGAGTAGAAGATCCCAGTTGTCTTGCACTGAGCCTTGACCGCAACTGCACTGAACACCTCCGAGATGAACTGGAACAGCAGATGCACCCCAGGCACCGCAGCTGACATTCCCTGACCCTCATAATGCTCTTGTAGCTGAATGAGCACAAATCTAGCCCCATAGCCATGTTCCGAAATCCAGTGGAAAGCCTTCCCAGAAGAGTGGAGGTTATAATAACACTGAAGGAGGAACTGAATCTACCGGGTTAAAAAAAAAAAACACACGGCAATAATGATCTTTAGAAAGATAGTACTGTATATGTTACTCCAGTTCAGTTCCAGTTTATCAATGTGCGCTGAAGCTGTTCTGCTGGCTCATGGTGGCCCAACACTTTACTCAAGTCAGTTTCCTTTAATTTGTCACCCGTCCGTACACACGACCTACGCATTCCTCGACGTGGCAAGTGTGCCAGTGATTGATCACAAGCCTGTGACAAAGGACAGAGGTCATTCTGATTTCTACCCCTCATCACTCGTCCCTTTCTCTTACCCTACTTTCCACTTTCCACTAAATTCGTCCAAGTGTTATTGATGCCTGACAGAAGATGTCATTAAAAGCACATGGCCACATGAATCATTCTTTAATAGCCTTCACAGGCTGGAGCTCTGCCATATCATTACTGTTATCACTCCTGCGGTGGAACTACACACACCCGCGACAGAGTGTGCAACTGCAGTACGGGGACAGAGGGGAGACGTAGCACAGCGATATTAAGGATTTACTGCTATGCCGAAATCGGTGTTTGAACACCAGGGAATGGGGCGGGGTGTATGCAGGAGAACCGTAATGAAATCTCTATACGAAGCAAGTTCTGCTGTAGATTATGCAACGTACAGTGATTTTGCGATGTTAGTAGTACAGTACTTGGCATGACAAGTAAACTAAACATTTTCTTATAGCAGACTGTATAGCACGGTCACTTCTCATGCATCCAAAAAATACCACTATTTACCGCTTGACTGCTCATACAGTACCACAATAAACTGTTAAATAAATAAATAAATAAAAACACGCCCGCCCAAAAATACAGCAAATTGATGGACCTACTGTTTGTGTTCAACCAGAGTGAACATACGACACGTAAATTGCAACATGGTTTGAAAGCCGTTCCTCGAACTCAAACTTTCAAATTTTCAATGAAGAGTTCTGACCTTAATCAATCAGTTCTAAATCAAGACTCAAGTCTTGCTGAGGTCTAGAGAGAGCTGATTGGCCGAGCTCTCTCAGAGGGGAGGGATGAGAGGTACTTAGTGCTCCCACATTAATCACATTAATCTCTACAGCCAATCAGGGGCGTCTGTGAGCTCACGCAAGCGGGAAGAGCGGATAGCGCTGTCCTCCGAGTGTGTTGCGCCTCCCCCTTTTCATCTTTCGTTATATACTTTAATGCTTTTTATTTCATACTTTTTATTGATATTGTTATGGAATAGAAGGTATCAATAAAAGTTTTATTTTATTTAGATTTTATTTCACTGCTCTTTGTATGTAACTTTTTATTTATTCATTTAAAGCCAGCTTGACAACTGATTGTATCTGAGCAATTTAAGGTGCAGGACATTACTCAAGGGCCCAGCCCAATGCCCTGTCACTTTATACTGTAGTACAGTACTTGCTTTTTAAAGAATTGTGTTTTGACGGAAAGCCGTGTATATTATATACAGGAGAGATGGGTGTTGGAAAGTGCCATCAAAATGTTGAACCTTCTCAGAATTATCAAACATAAAAGGTTATATACAGTATATATATATATATATATACATATATATACATTGTACATACATTTTGACATACATTTCGTAGGTCTTTATAATGCAAAATGTCTAAACCGTACCCATATTTGGATGATTTCTTTGCAAAACCTTCACACTAACTACAAAGTATGACATAATGTGTCTACATGCTTTGATGATTTCCTGCCCATATTTATAGAAACACTTATGAGATTTCTGCAGTGTAAAAGATTCCAGATGCAGCTGGTATGAATATGAGAGCCAATTTAGGAGTCCTGGTAGGAAACTGTAATAATAATTTTAATGAAATGAGCTGTAATTTTGCTGGAACATAAATCCACCTAAGCTGAAAAAAATGAGGCCTCACACAGAGCAGGAACTCAAGCATCTCACACTCCCACCTTCTTATTCGGAATCACTCAAATCGAGAAGTAAACATGCTTTTAATCTAAAGCATGTACTCTTTGGTGTGTGGGCATGTTTGTGTATGTTCCACTATTTGTTGGTGATAGTAGTATAGTGTAAAGCACCTCAATATGCGCCTGATATAGTCCAGTGCTTGGCAAAACATCTGTTTATAAGTAGTTATGGAGCACATCTGTATATGTATTAACATTTATCGGATGCCATTATCAAGAGCAATTTACAGAAGATCTTGTTTTATCACATCATTATGCTACTGTAGTTAAAGAAACTAGTTAGTATGAGTTGGTACAGCCATATACTGTATAATAAAAACCGTAGTTAAGGTATTGCCATATCACATTATTTACTGCCTACTGCAGTCTCAGAAATGAAATGTCAATGTACTATCGACCAAAATACAGTATAGGTGCTGATAAAAATTTTTTTATGTTATACATATACAGTAATATAGAAAGTGTGTGTGCCAAAAAAAGCTACTTCTGAAGTTTATGCAACACGATCTTGCTTAGCTCAAAATTTCAACTTGGTAACTTCAGCCGATGATTTTTACATGTGGCCCCAAAAATGGCCGTTTTTTTTTAGTGTTATACTGTCTCGCTTCAAACGATAATCATTCAAAATGCAAATGATTCATATTTCTATACAAGTATTGATACTAAAAATTTGTGTAAGCTTCTAGCAGCATGACCTGTAAAAACATTGTTGCTTACTATAAATGAAAGTTTTTATAAAAGCTTAAAAAAATCAATCAATCAATAAATAAATAAATCTGTAGTGTCCGTAACCATTTCAAATTCATGTTGCAATATCTTAATGCAATTTTGCATTTTAGAATAATACATGTTTTCAGGTTTATGTCTTTTCATGTGAAATCTAAAATGGCCAAGTTTCATCTGAACGACAGTTAAGACCGTTGAAAGATTTGAATTTTAAAAAGTTCCGGACACTGAAACATAAAAGGGCGTGAAACTGTATTAAGCAAACGTGTTTCTTTTTATCTAATAAAAATATAAATGTGCAGCATATATACAAAAAATGAAGCATGGATCGGGATATAAAAAGCATTTTGCAAGTATTATGAAAAATGGTGTTATACAATCCTGTCTGAAAATTCACTTTTTCATTTAGGTGAGACACTTTTCGAACTGATACCATGTTTTGTACGTATGCATTTTGAGATGCTTTTCTGTTCACAACAGTTGTAAAGAGTTGTTATTTAACTTGTAGCCTGTACCTGTAGCCTTCTCTAGTCAATAAGGTATTACCACCACAGAACTGTCACTCGCTGGCCTTTTTTTCCTTTTCTTTTTTTTTAAACCCTGGAGACTGCTGCATTTGGAAAAGCGCTCTGTTGCTGGTCTGTTAATGACCCGGGTATGTGTGAATTGTATGTGTGAAAACCGCCGGTGGGCAGAAAGATTAATTAGAATAGGTAAATATTAAATGTTTTAAACAAAGCCTGCTTGATCCCATGAGACACTTCCTCACTCACCTGGCCTAACCTTCCTGCTAAAGCTCCCTGCTTGGTGGTGAAATGTAAAATGGCACAAACTGGCACAAAAACGCAAAGAATAAAAAGAGATAAAAGTCTGTAGTGGTTGACTGAGATGACCGGTGAGGAGAGCCTGGTGTATACTAGGTGAATGTGAAAAGACAATAAATGGAATAGACGAATATTAAGGAAAGGGAAAAGACAGAGAGGCATGGACATGGGTACTGTAGGGTAGGACAGACACAAACAGGAAGGGAGGGGCTGCATTTACTGCGGCGTTTACAATGATTTCTCTGTCTTCCAGCTCTGTAAAAACGCCTTCAAGGTCTCTGAAATAAGTGTCAGGGAATAGATAGTGACAGCGACGGTTAAGAATGAACAGACAGCGAGCTGCTACATGACAGTGATGTCACTACATTGTCTTCAACGAACCTCTGTACTCGTAATATTTAACATGCCTCTCGCCTGAGGGAAAGAAGCGGCAGAGGCTTTATGAATGAAGTGCTACATAAAGAAAATAACTATCTTAAAAATTAAATTTGACAAGTTAAGTGAATAACATTGATTATCTCTTTACTTTGGCACTTGGGAGTGGGATGTACAGAAATTAGGAAGCAAGTGGACGTAAGTTAGTTCTCAAAGTTGATGTTAAAAACAGGCAGGTAGTGTATAATAAGACGGATTAGAATAAACTGTGACGGCTAGACGACTCTGTCTTAAAAAATGACAGGTCTTATACATTTACTTAAGTAACTTTTTGAAAAGAATGTACTTCTATGAGTGGTTTCACTGCACCATACTTTTATTTTTATTTGAGTAGATATAGATCTACAGTATATAGATATAGATTATTTGTGAAGAAGAAACGCTACTCATACTCCGCTATACTCAGCTACACTCGACTCGATACTTTTCTTACCATTTATTCTACACATTAAATATTCTTTATTTTTGCCGAAGAAATGCAGCCGGTGGATCTACAGGACCACATGACCGTGTTTCACCAATCATAATGTGATCATAATTTTTTTTTTTTAATAAATAAAAATCAGCCGCGGTAGACAGGGAAGGAAAAGTTTAGCTGTTTTATTTACTCTTGCAATGTTAGCATATATAATTAGCAAATACGCTAGCGGCTAAAAAATACGTATATGTTTCTTACATTTGTTCTGCTGGACCCAGTTTATGGTAAAGTCAGATCTCTTGTACATACAGTACTGTATCTTCTAATGTTATTTTCTATCTGCTGAGCCATTTGGAGGGCGACTGAATATACAGTGTATCTTACACTGCAAATAGTTTACACTGTTCACACATACATACTGTACGTTACCTACAGTAGGGATTTGTTTCAGAAGCTTTATGTTGTTAAAAAAAGTGAGTTTAGGAAATTTGTGTTTCTTGTTATTAATTTATTTTATTTTATTTATTTCATGATTTGGAAATTTCAAGAAATTGTATATTATTTTGTCTGGCTGTGTCATGTTCTGTTAGGTGTTGGACTGTGGGCATGAAGGTGATGTGTAGGCGCAGAGGGGATGAGGTGAAACAGTCTTTTTAATGATAAACCAAACAAAACATGAACAAAGGAAGTTGGCTTTCTTTGGGAGCGTGCTATAAACAGAACTCATAAAATCATACTTAAACATACACAGACTGGCGATTACACAAACTACTATACAATACAGACAAGGGGTACTACAAACATCTGACAGGACTAGACAAACTAAACCTTGGGGACTACACACAAGGGACTAAACACACAAGACAGGCTTGACTAGGCCTACTAGCTGTTATGTACATTAGAGGTCTGCATTCCCGCGGCTCTCCCGCGGGACCCGACAAGATATTTTGCGGCGCGGGAATAAATTTATAAACAAAACGCGGTAGCGGTCGGAAACTAGTGTAATTTGGACGGGAGCGGGCGGTCTAATAATAAATATACCGCTCCCGACGTCCTTCCTGAACAGCATATCTGCG
>JAQMYI010000023.1:21698047-21708242 GCA_030014275.1 Clariallabes melas | reverse complement strand
TATATATATGTGTGTGTGTGTGTGTGTGTGTGTGTGTGTGTGTGTGTGTGTGTGTGTGTGTGTGTGTGTGTGTGTTTTACATTATACATTATTTTGCAGTGAAGTGTTTTTTTCTTATGTTGAAATATAAATGAAACAGCATGCTGTAATTGTGTTTTACATTTCTTTATTTGTTTGTTTATTCATGCTCTCACATATGTGTGTTCGGATGCAAATTAGAGCTCATAATCAAGTAAATATTGTCATCATCGGAACACCGGGAAGCTCCTTAACAGATAATAGCTGTTGATTTCTTTCACCCCTCCTTCTCGGTCTTTCTTTTTGTCTAGTTGATCACGTGTTGCTTAAAGGAGACTAGTGCAAGTGTTACATGCACGAAGGCCTCACATACTGTTTGGGCCATGATTAGTCCCTAATCAGACAAGAACAAACTGATTATTAGCTTGACGCCACTTGACGGTCTTCAGGGAATCTGCTGTGTCTGTCTCTCGCTCTTTTTTTTCCTGTCTCTCTCTCTCTCTCTCTCTCTCCCCCTTTATCCCTCTGTCACTTCTTTTTTCGATCACTCTGTCTCTTCTCCTGTCACCTCCTCTTAATCATTGGAGCAACATTCTCTCCTGATTGCACCCTGAGTCTGATTGCTGCAGTCTGCCATCTGCAGTGACTCTCAAATGTCACTTCCAAACTTGCTTTACCAAAAACTCATCTTCTTTTTTTTTCTCATTACTAACTAGTTCCCCAGCGTCTTATTTAAGGTTCAAACAAGAACAATTTTAACGGACCTTATTCTTTATTAAATATCATGTTACATTTATTAATTTGAAATAGATTGGCTCAGATTATCTCTCTTAATTTATACAGCACTACAAGTGCAAAATTTGCAAAATACCTACCGTTCTCAAATCTCATTGGTCCAAGGGGGTTCATTGGCTATAACTGTAGCTCTGTCAAGTTTATACGAACCTTCATTAATTCACATGCTTTGTTTTTTTTTTGTTTTTTTAAATGGTAAAACAAATATTATCACTTGCAACATTAAATATAACTATAAACAGGTAAAACAAATTGTTACAGCTTAATAAAACTACACATGCATATGTCATCTAACTGAGGTGTTCGAGGAGCAAAAACTCTTCAGGACGTGCCGATAGTTAAGTTAGTTAAGTTAAGCCTTTATTCATCACACATAAATTACTGCAGTTAAATTCTTTTTATTCTTCACATATCCCAGCTTTATTGGTAGGCTGGGTCACAGTGCAGGATCAGCCATTTTTAAGGCACCCCTAAAGCAGACAAGGTTAAAGGCCTTCCCTAAGGGCCCAACGGCAGCAACCTAACAGAGCTGGGGCTTGAACCACCAATCTTCATATCAGTAACTAAGAGCTTAACACACCGAGCCAACATCAGTAATTAAAATAGCTTTGTTTCATGCCAGGTTGCTTCACATCACCTGTTTTAGTACATCGTTATATGATTTATCCATCCATCCATCCATCCATCCATCCATCCATCCATCTAGGAAGCTCTGTAGTCCAACTAAGTACTGTGGAGGCCAATGGTGATTACTATTGTATTCTGATTTTACGACCGTGGTGGGATCTCCAATCAACATTCACACACTATAGGCAATTTCAAGAATGGCAATTAGCCTCATCATGCCTTTGAACTGTGGGAGGAAACAGGAGTACCCGGAGAAACCCACCAAGCACAGGGAGAACACGCAAACTCCATGCAGACCTGTGGAGGGAATGAAACCCAGACCCTGGAGGTTCAAGGCTACAGTGGTAACCACTACGCCACCATGATTTATATTTAGAGCCTTTGAAACTCCTTCATCTGCTTGGGAATTGTCCTCATACCAACTGTGCATGTGTGCAGGTAGATAAGGTACTGTATGTGGTGAGAATTTAAATATAATTCTTCCACATGATTATTTCATTTCATCTGGTCCATATGTTGACCAAACAGTTAATGTCTTAGGAAATAATAGTTTCAGTAAGCAAGAAAAATAAGAAAAGAAAACGAAACAGTATTATTAGTTCCACAGCGCAACATATGGATGCAACCTGATTGTGTGTAGATGATCTACAACACAGAGCAGGAGGTGTACAATGGCGGTGGTTGTGCTGTAGGTGAGGCAGAAGATGGATCATTGATCCACTCTGCATCAGAGGCTGTATTTTCCTGAGAGCTCTCCAGTACGGTTGCATGTCTTAAACACTGTCCAGTGATTTATCAAGCCTTCGGCGGGCTGCCAGTTGCTGTGGTGATTAATTACATGCAGTGGACATGCAGCGCACATGAAAGTGCATGGTGTGACATGAACAAGTGATGCTCATATACAAAGGGGAATTAATCACAGGCAAATTACAGCAGGGTGTAAATGTCTAATATTGAGAACTGCATCAAGAAAATGAGAGTTAATATTTTAAACACAATTATATTATAGTTAACAAATGCATTAGAACTCAGCTAGTAACATGTGTTCCATGTGCTATTTTGGGGATTCCCTAATTGAGTGGTATTTAGCTCGTATAACTATGATAAATTAAACTTTTAAATCATTAAACCATCTCAATTTAAATATTTTAAAAAGGGGTTTCCATTGGTGTGGTTTTTTTTTTACTCTTTTTAATAATTAAGAACTAAGGATTTATTTATTTATTTATTTATTTTATGTTTTTATTCCCCCTTATGAGTGAGAGAAGGCAAAATGTGGCTAACTAGAATGTATGCTAATGTTATAAGGACATGTGTATAATTCTGTTAAAAATGTGGATAATTATTTCAAATCTATACAAATAATAAAACTGTAAACTTGGTGTGTCTGTACATTTGAAGATATTAAATAAATAAATAAATAAATAAATAAATTGTGATGTAGCCCATGTGTTAAGATATAAAGATACCTTTGAAATTTAAATGGAAAACACCCTTAGAGGTATATTATTAAAAATTATTTAAAAACTAATTAAAAAATTAGTTAGTCTCAAAATGAACAACAGGTGGCGCTGTACATTTTTTTTATACACGCTTATGGGTGTGCAATTGAAAGCTACTTAATAAACGCGATCTCACACCTTCATTCCGCGCACTTGACAGTAACACGCAAAAATTTTAGTTAATTTAAAAATTCAACAGATGGCGCTGGATTATTTTATGTTTTTAACACCATGTGGAATTAAATTTCACCTAACTGAAGTTGCGAATACATCTAGTATTTCACAAAAGTGAATGTGTTCAAGAGATAAGTGAATGTTGTGGAAGTGCCTGTACTCTACATATTTCTTAATTGTGAGTCATGGATATAATGCTTTGTCTTTTAATTTATGTAGTAAATTAGCTATAAAGTATTTTAGCATGTGCATTTTAGGGTAAAGTGTAAATATAGTGAACTTGGGTGACACACACACACACACACACACATTTTATTCTGCTTCACAATGTATTTTATATAATGCAAATAAGTTGTTTTTTAGCAGAGTATGACAGACACATAGGTATGTACATTTAGTAACCACCAGTGTTGGGGGACGTTATTTTTAAAGTAACTAATTACATTACAAAATTACTGTCATTAGAAAGTAATCAGTTACATTACAGCGTTACTTTGATAAAAGTAACTAGTTCGAGTACTTTTCCATTGCAGAAAATTAAAACTCCTTTGTGATTCCTCATGCATGTTGTTTTAGTCGAGACCTTTATAATTATTCTACCGTCATCACTCAGCGAAGTTTGGCCCATAATCTGTTAATTACTAATACCCCTGTCTCACCTACGCGGTTTCGCGCGGTGGCCGTAAGTACGGCTCATCATGATTCGATGAAACAAGTTGTGGCGCTGTGATTAGGTTTCCATCTTTCCGCGCATCGGCCCTCTCGGAAGCTCGCGGACCTCGTAGAACTTCGCGGAAAGTCATTCACAGCGGCTCACGGTGCTTCTCACCGTGAGTCAAACCGCATAGGTGAGATAGAGGGCGTGGCTTGTAGGACGACTTTCACACACACACTAACGGAATGACTGCTGTCTGGCTCACCGATTACATAAATTGTCTGATTAATGGATTACGTTATTGAAAATATAACTAAATAACTGAGTACTTACATGGCGAACCTAACGCATTCGATTGGCCATGAGTCAACAATTCTTGCATCCATGAAAGAAACCTCCTAGTTGATGTCACTGGATGAACACATTTAATAAGAAATGATATTGGTGCTGATCCTGGCCTGAAGGGTTTGATTGGCTTGTGTCATACCAAGTGAAGAAGAAATGTGATCGGTGCATCTAGCATGAACAATTACAAAAACAAAAAAAAAGTGAAAAATTAAAGGGAAAAACAAAGCAAAACATGTATTAATAAGAAAATAGATATAGTATAAACCACGGGAACTCGTTCAGAGTATATCGGCATGAATTCTACAGGTCTGGGGAACAGATACTCCCCTAACTGGTGGTTTCATGATGGTGGTGGTTTCACTCCGTCTGACATTAACATGTCCATTAGGTTTTCAATTTGATTGAGGTCTGGTGACTGCAAAGGTCATAGCATTTAAAGTACATCATTTTCATACTTTAGCGAATCATGCCGTAAGCCCTTGTGCCCTTTCGATGTGGACATCATCATTCCGGATCTCGGAGGCCAATCACATCACAATAGATGTGTTTCATTATAGGATGAAGGCAATCAGTCAGAAGAACTTCCTATTGATTTCCAGTCCAGGCCTTCAGTCTTGGGGAACGTGTGAATCCGAACCATCGAGGAAAAGATAAAAGCCTCCATCACTACACGTCCACCTTGTGTTGGAGTCTGCATGTCATCGAAAGCATTGCTTCACTTTTCTAACATTTATTTTTTATTTTACTGCAAACGAAATGGGAGAAATGAAACCGGAATCATGGATGGAAATGAACCGGCCCCGATGTATATTTCAACAGGCTGTGGGGAAATTAATGCGGAATTACATTTCTATTTATCATTCCCACGAAGACCTGCTCTCCGACATGCCGAGCCTCTCTTCTGAGTGTCAACAAATGCAAAGACTTTGTGAAAACACTGGGTATTATTACAGCTGCACAAAACACGGCTACAATGAAACCTGTCAGGACAAAAGCTATTACACTGCAGGCAAACTGTGTGCAATCTGCATCTGACTTTCTACCATTCCGGACCTGCTGTCCATCACAGAGAACACCGCCACAGGCTGCTAGATCACACTGACACACACACGTGCACATGCACAAGCACACACACACACACACAGTGAGGCATATTTCTTTAGGCGGCAACCTGATGATCATGAATTCCTATAATCTCAACCAGACGAGCATAAAATCACAAACAAAAGGCGCATTTGGTCTCATTTTTATTAGGTCCAATATGATGTCCAAGAACAAATTAGCATTTCCAAGAAGCACATCAATGCAAACCCATGTCCAGTTCCAGTAAATGCAAAAGTCTTTGAGTTAAATATTAATAGCAATGTAAATGTAAAGCATGTAAATAATTAAATTTGCTCATTTACTTATACATTCATACATGAATTTTTCATACCCCTTATCCTGTCTAGGGGCACTGGGGATGGGGATGGGGTGGGGGGTTGGAACTTATCCCAGGAAGCTTACTGCACAAAGCAGGAGACACACCGGATGGGGTGCCAACGCGTCACATGGCACAGACACACACACCCAATCATACATGGGGGGGAAACATGGAAACGCTAATCAGCCTCCAACACAAGTCTTTGGACAGTAGGAGGAAAATGGAGTACCTGGAGGAATAACACCAAGCACAAAGCAGGGAGAACATGTACTGTACAGTAATCTCCACACACACACAGCCCAGAGAGGCGAGTCGAACCCCCAACCCTGGAGGTGTGAGGCAACCCACTTAAAGTTGAAGCCACCATGTCCCTATTAAAAAAAACAAACAATAAATGAAATTCAATTACTTTTAATAATATAGTGTTTTTTACTGCAGCTTTACAGAAAGTCAGAGGTGATGGTGACAAGAATAAATTCTCTTCGAGAGAAACCAGACTCAAAAGGGAAACACTGAATAGTGAGATCATAAACTGTACAATATAATTAGTGCTGCACAATTAATCAAATCTAAATCTAAATCGCAATATGGACCTGTGCAACTGTTTAATCGCAAAAGGCTGAGAATTTATTACAGGTGCAATACACAGGAATTTATGTATTTCAGTTTAGTTAATTATTAACTGAATTATTATTAACTCAATTAATTATTGAGTTTGTCAATAATTTAAGTTTTTTTTTAATATATAATTTTGAATTCATAAATACAGTAAATACTGCCGAACATCCTGTTAATGAGATCATTTGTCCAATTATTTAGTGTAAGCCTAGACAAATGTGTTTAAATCAAATTAGTACATTTAGTAGTTTATCGTATCGCTTTTTAAATTAAATCAGTTTGGTTTACGTTTTTTTATTTATTTATTAGCCTGAATTTTCCGACTGTATAACAGTGGACTCTGTTCTTAGCAATCGCTGTCTTAAGGCTCTCCATGTATACCTGTAGCGGTCTCATCCGATATTCTAATACCATTGTACTCATTCTATTGATTACAGACGGTACAGTATAATTGTTTTTACTTTCAGTTTTCAACCAAACGTAATTGTTCGTCTCTCTATCACAGTCCTGCTCACTTGCCTACTGTATAGTTTTCGGTGTTGGTCTTTCGGCTGTCTCTCCCAAAGGTGACCTTTCATTCCACACAACAACTTGGCACAGATTTGAAGCAACGCTCCCATTTTATCCAGGGCATGGGACTGGCCCTATGTCCAGTGACTGGGGTTTGGGTATTGGGTGGGAATTGAACCCAGGCCTTTCGCATAGAAGGTGAGAAACCTACAGTACAGTACCACTGAGCCACCGATGCCCCTATTGTACTGTATAGGTTTGTGTAATTTGTATTGTTCTACCTGGGACGATATTTGCTCAGCCGATCACCTTTTAGTTTTCTCTTACAAATGCATTTTGGTGGAATAAAAGGTGATTGAGTAGATAGTAAACCTTTATCATGTTCATTGTATTTATTCTGGTCCATTCCATGACTCCTGATGACTTGTTACAGACTGGTAAAAAAAAAAAAAAATATATATATATATATATATCAGACCACTTATAGATTGGATTAGACCACTAATAGACTGAATGCATCTATTGAGGTAAACATCTTAGACTTAGCACTGATGTACAGTTAAATTAAACTAAATGCTGCAGATGATGATTAAATTAATAAATAGGAACAAATGTTTCACTATAACAGGTTGCAAAGAGCCTAAAGATACAATTTAAACATTGGTTGTTTGTGTAACAGCCTCATTTCCCCTCTCGTCTGTTCTAACCACTCAGCATTCAGCATCAGCAGTAAACTAATCACCACCTGATCATCTGTTTATCATCTGCATCTGTTTCTCACTGGTTCGTGCCTTAATTTAATCATTCATATGGTCATATGAAATAGGATACAACTAAATTAGATAGATCTGGGAAAAAATAAAAATACAAGAAAGTCGGGCTCTTTGGAGGCACATTATGAAGAAGTGAGGGCTAGCTCAAGACTTTTGCACAGTACTGTACTGTATCTTTACATCAATCGAGTTTAGTGTTGTCATAATAGTATGAATTTCCGTATAGCTGTTGGGGGTGAAGCTGTGCTCGGTTCCTCCAAAGTCACAATATAATCCGTTTTAAGACATTTGTTTACTGATGTGAATGCAGGAAAAAAAAATTAACCTTATATTGATCTTTTTTTTCTTTATCTTTGAAAGTCAGGGGGGCTTTCGTCCTGCTAGCACATAGATACCGACCGCCCCTGTTGGGAAGTTAGAAGATTTAATTTCCTGTTTTTAAGGGCGTGAGCAAGGTGTTTGTTCGTCGGTCTCGAATAAGCTTGATTTAAAGGGCAATTCATACGGGGTGCCTTTCTGAATGTTTCTGAGCGAATGCGCCGTTTCACAGCACAGCAGTTCCCCCTCGGGCAAAGGATAAGAAACATTCGTGTGTCACGCCGACCACATTTTGGACAATTTCTTTATTTTATTTTCTCTTGCATCTAAGTAAAAAGAAAATTTTATAAAAATCACGCAGAAACTTTTGTTGAAAGTCATAATCTTTAGAGATGTCATGATTGTGCGACAAAGAATAGTGATAATCATAGAGCCCATTTATCAATCGCCCCATTGTTTCATGTTGCATTTTTATCAAGGTTTACAGTATATTGACGTTTTTGTAACAATAGCTACCCCTATTACGGCTATCCCAGTATCCCACGCTTCACCCACTCCAGGTAGCTCTGAGAAAAGAAATAATGACACAGATACATTTGACTGATTCTTTTATCCAAAGATGAAACCTTGCCTTAAAAATCAATCCAGGGATCATTATATTATTACATCCTTGCACTATTTCCTGTAAACAAAGAAGGAAAAAAGTGCTTCGTGAAGGCTTTGAGCTGAGTCACATTGTTATAAGATGAAGAATGGCACTGACTTGATAACCAAGTCTGATATCTGCTTCTATTTATATAGGATTCATCCGAGTGACTTTCTGTCATGCCTTTTGGCCGTTTTGGCTCGGGAAAAAAAAAAAAAAAAAGAAAAGAATCTAAATAAAATTCTTGCCGAAGCGTAATAGCCGTGTGGTACGCTCTGCCGCTGGTGGGAGCAGAAGTAATCAGAAAGAGGAGCCAACATGCTGATATTAGACTTTCAGCACAGGAAACAAGGAACTCACAGAAGGTGAAATTCATGGTCACAGAAAAAGAAAAGGAAAAGAAAAGAAGAAAAAAAATGGAGCCAGTGTTCGGATTTAAATCTACGGAATTTCGAAGGAGTTTCACATCCGTCATACACAGGTGAGAATAAGGAAGGTGTTTGTGGGATTCAATTTTATTATAGTAAATTAATAAACCCACATTTATTTGATTTTGCTTATGACTGCAGGTTCAGCTTTAATTTTCTTTGGGCGGCGAGACTTATTAAGAACCATCTAAAATTGCATTTGATTCTGCTCCAGGAGAGTTATATCTCCTACAGTTTCGCTGGTGCACTGATCAAATCCACCTGCGTCTAACAGGATGGAGGATGGAGCAGGATACAGGAGCCCAGCCTATAAAATAACTCTCTATTAATTATGTGGACTTAATGTCTCCAAGTACTCCACTCAGTGCTTTAATCACGAATGAATGGTTGCTGTTTACCAAAAAAAAAGAAAAACAAACAAAAATCGAATGTATTCTTAGAGTCCTCCATTTACATACTGTATATCTGACCTGAGGTCTTCATGTTTTTACATTTACAATGCACGGCATATATTTGTATACATTTACTCACGATCAGGCCATGACATAAATAAAGTGAAACATTATGCCCAATATATATTACGCCGGTTCCCTTTGTGCCACTGGAGCAGCTCTGGCTGAATGACCTCAGGGGTATCCTGTGGACCCTTTGGGTGCTGTGGGTTGCAGGGTGAGGTCTCCGTCGATTGGACTTGTTTGTCCAGTATATTCCATAAGTGCTCCATCAATTGAGGTCTGGGGAATTTGGAGACTGGGTCGGCAGCGGGCTGTGGTTTACTGGGTGTTCTGGTGCCGATCTATCATAGCATTAACCTTTTTTTCTGTGATTTATGCTGGATTGGCTTTTCTGTGGCGTCAGAGTGGACAGGCTAGCCGTAGGTCTCCAAGGGCACGAGTCAGCTTTAGGTGCCCATAATAGTGTCCCCAGTTTACTGGTACTTTGTACTGTATATAAACACTAATTACTGTTAATATTATGGCAGATTCATCCATCTAGGAGGCTCTGTAGTCCAACTAGGGACCATTGAGGTCAATGGTGACTGTTGTATTTATTACCATTTGTATAATCGTGGTAGGACTTCCATCTAACATCTGCTCACATACTGTATTCATACACTATGGGCAATTTGGAAATAACGACTTGCCTAATCATGTCTGCATGGAGGAAACTAGAAAACCCAAAAGAAATCCACCAAGCACGGGGAGAACCTGCAAACTACATGCACACAGACTCGATGCATGAATCGAAACCATGACCTGGAGGTGCAAGGCGACAGTACTAACCACACTACTGTTCAAAAGTTTTAGAACACTTTCTAACTCCATGATGGTTCCTGATTTTTATTTCTTTCTACATTGTA
>JAQMYI010000023.1:21663111-21685164 GCA_030014275.1 Clariallabes melas | reverse complement strand
TGCCTTCAAATTTTGTGATATATTTGTGTTTTTCTGTGTTTAATGGACACACACACACACACACACACACACACACACACACAGTGGTTCAGACTTTGTGGTCATGTCTATCAGGAGCACAGTCAATGGGCCGTGAAACACAGGTCACGCGGTGGTGTTCAGGCTTTTACAGCACAGCTGGTCATTTCCCAACACCGCTGTGGGTCAATACACCTCAGGAACACGGTACAGCCTGCACTGGCTTCCTTCAGCCGCCTCCACGCTTCATTCCACCATGAAATTCTAATAAAAAAAGCCTGACTATCCTGTTCCTGTCCGGTTCAGACAAACAGCTGGAGGAGAACAGGAGAAGCTTTTGAATAATGTGAACTGCTTTTTTCCTCCCAGAAATGCGTTCATTAGAACACAGAGCTGCGGGGCAGACGAGCTGCGCTATCGCATTAGACACGGCTCCTTACGCAGACACAGCGACTCACACGCCGCAGAGACCTCCAGAATAATAATGAACCTGTGAAGAGCAGCGACTGCTCCACCTGAGATCACTCATCCTAAACTAAATGAAACCGAACAGATTAATAACATGGATCTTAAAGCCGTTATCTACAGAGCTTGACAGATAAGAAATGCATATGAATACAAGTTTTATTTATGTTTTTTTATTTTTTTATTTTACAGTATTATACCACAGTATTACGTTACTTATTGAAAGGTGATACAAAGCTGTTCTGCGCACCTGTCAAAACTTGCTACCTACTGTCAAACCTTGCTACTTACCGTTCTTTGCAGTTATTATTACTATTTGCACTGTTGCCACTTTGTCATAAAGGCAATTTCACATCAAGGTTTCACATTGCATTTCACTTGATTTCACTTATTAGTATTATTCATGTATTTCATTTACTTTTACATTTTTTTTTCATTATTACTTACATATATACATATATGCTTATAGTACTTTTTTTGTTTGTTTGTTTGTTTTAGCAGTGCACTAGTAACTTTGGTCAGCTCTCACATATTTCCCTGTGTCTTCTGACTAGATTGATATTTTTTGCACACAATTGCCTACTTTAGGTAACAGAAAACGCAATTCACATTTTATGTCGTACACAGCTTTTTTTTATTTTCTCATGTGTTTTTCTTCAACATGATTTTTTTTTTTTTTTTTTACAATTTACACTTATATATTTTTTTTTCATATTTAATGCATTTATTTTCACCTGAAACCAAAAGTTTCATCTGCTTTATATTTTTCACCAGATTAATACATTTTTGTAGACATTGTTTTTTTTTCTTAATTTATTTTACTTAAATTAACTTTTACACGCCTTTTTCTTTTATTACAAGACCTCCCAATCCAACTCAAAGCCTTAACACACTGAGCCACCACTGAAACTGAAAGTATCTTTCATCATTAGCTAAATTGGTACCTATAGTCAGAAATTGCTACCCATTGTCAAACTTTGCAACCCAACATTAAAACTTTTTAATATTGAGCACATTTTACAAATGTACTTTTCCCACATTTAACTGAGTAAGATTTGGACTCACTTCAACTTTAATTTTAACTTAAAATTTTACTTCAATATCATTTCTTGCATTTCATCTACCAAGTGTGTTTAGATTTTTGTTTGTTTGTTTGTTCCTCTAATTTGACAAGAAGCTATTAAATGATAATTCACTTTTTTTTTTAAACCCAGGGAATTTGTATAATTACCCAGGTGTGTTATAGTTGTAGTTATCCAGTGGAATGCTCTAAGCATCTGAGCTGTTTGTAGAACTACTACTGTACCTATTTAAGCTATTTTAAGCTACAGTAGCTACAGTCATCTACAGTACCTTCATTTAGCAGCTGCTCACTACAGACAAACAGTGTAGGTATACAGTATAAAACCTCAATCAGAATTTCTATGAAACATCACACAGTAATGCATGTACAGTATAAGGCACAGCACTGACAGTTTTATTCTAATTACTTTCATAATCATTTACAATATTTAAATAAAGCAATTTTTCCAATTAAAAAGGCATCACAGGTCTTGAAGGTTTTCCACAAATCTGCATCAGTACACTGTGAATACAGGACACTCATTCACTCACACACACACACACACACACTCACACACACGGTCTCTGCGATAACCATCTTTAATAAAGCTGTATTTACATGCTGCATGTCTGCAACTGCGAGATAACGTCAGCTGTTAAATGTTATCATGGATCACAGGAGAGAAACTCATCTCCACTGGAAAAGTGGGGAAACGTGTAAGATGTGTGAAAATGCTCGCCTGAGCGCTCAGGTTTCCTCAGAATCCATCGAAGTCTCCGGAGGAAGCCGTGTACAGGTTATGAGATCTCAACTTCAGAAAAGATTTACACCTTATTTATGTTTCAACAAATGTGTTTAAATCTAATGTTGTAATTATATATCTCATTTATTTATTAAATACTTTGTGCCTCTAATTAATGTATTCACACTGGCACTGTTACATCACACGCATACGCACATTTTGATCAGTTTTTGTTAATTTATTTATTTTAAAAACATTACCCTTTGTAATGCACTTATAGGCAATGAAACAAGAAAAGCAAATAACTAATGAACTAAAATAAACATTATCAAAAATAAATTGTCAATACGTAAAATGTTTTTTTCCCCACTCACTATTCTAACACTTAAGTACTAATTAACTCAAAACATGTCAAAGATTTAAAAATAATAAGATTCCAATAAACATTAAAATATAGCAAATTCTGTTTGATTTATATAACATTTGTAATCTTTATTCATTCATCTAAAAAATTAAGACATCTCATCTCATCTTCTATACCGCTTTATCCTGTATTCAGGGTCGCAGGGGCCTGGAGCCTATCCCAGGAGACTTAGGGCATGAGGCGGGGTACACCCTGGACAGGGTGCCAATCCATCGTAGGGCACACACACACACACACTTATTAAGTAAATCTCAGTGTAAATCTGTCAAATACTGAAATTAAAAAAAATTATTGCTGTAGAGTAAAGATGCGCCGATCAATCGGCCAGATCTTCAGTTTTTCAGCTGGGCGTAACGGAAAAGCGCTCACCCCATCATCCGTACTGTAGCTTGTTCCAGTCCTGGCTGGTCACTGATCTGTAGTCTAGGCAGCGGTTTGGTTTGGCTGCACTCGCAGAGGGGAGGGGAGGAGGGGGGGGTGGCGTACGCATGCTCTCACATCAAGCATTAATAGTCAATCATGGGTGTCTGCGAGCTCATGCCGATACCCACCGACCACCATATTTATGGAGGTGCAACAGCAGGAGCCAACATCAGGTCATTTTTTGCCTACAAGCAGAGCCTAGAGCCATATTGATTTACTGAAGAAGAAGAAAAAAATAAATCATCGCTCTCAGCTGTTCTTTAAGCTCCAGTGTACAAATTGGGAAAGAATTATCCGTTCACGTCATGTTTGAAAAGATGTGGTCAGCTGTCATCATCTGTCTCGAGTCATTTTCAGTTGGAAGACTTTAGAGAAAAGGTCATCGATATCTAATAGTCGAGGTTTTACAGGGCGCTGGCGTCTCAGGCGGATGAAGATCTGGATTTCTGGTAGCGGGTGCGAGTTTAATCACGATTCATCACAGTTTTAAAATACTCAGATGTTCCTGTCTTATATAAACGTGCAATGTTGGAATAAAGAAATGTATGACAAACTAGTTAGAGGAAACAGATTAAACATTAACAATTAACAAAAGTTTAATTTTATATCTCTCAAATGGGCTGGGTAGTACTGTATGTGGTGTGACACCGAACACGGATCCACAGATCCTAAAATCAACAACCTCGAGTTTTAGCCACCTGAGCCATCAGGCCCACATCTTACAATTAATGCATTATTGTCAAAATAGCTCCTCTTGAAGGACCTCGAGTATAAAAAAAACTTGGGTTTATCCAAACTTCCATCTAGAAGCTTTTTATAATAAGACTTGCCGTTCAGGACATCTGGTGATGTTTCCTCAGTCATCTTATTATCTGCTGTAAAAGTGCCGTTATCACCCACAGCCGGGATTATGGAAAGCCATTAGGGTCAAACTTAGTCATATGATTGGAAAAAATTGTAATTTGTTAAAATTTCTGGATTAATCTCATGCATTAATGCATTAATATTGACAGGTTATGTATTTAAAAAATGTATAATTATGATTATAATAAAAATTATATAAAATAAAAATAGATAGATAGATAGATAGATAGATAGATAGATAGATAGATAGATAAATTAATAAATAATAATAATAATAATAGGAAAACTGCAATCAGTACTATAAATCCTTCGACAGAGCCCACTAGCAATTGAACTGAACTTATAACTGACGTTATAAAGCTGTTAAACATTTGCCCACCTCCTTTTGTAACCACAAACAAACACTTTTCCTATGCAATCTTAATAAAGCATATTAAATAGCTAAAAGAAAAAGAAAAGAAACAGGCGAATGCATAAAGACAGACACTTTATCACAACCAGAAACACAGAAACAGGAACACGGCTATGAATGCTGAGCGCTACAAGCAAGTCTTTGCAAAGCATACAGGAAAAGGCAGAGACGAAAGATAATCAACACATAAGAAGGTGGAGGCAGAGTGGAGGGGAGGGGAGGGGAGCCAATCATTACAGGGGAAGCCTAATCAGAGAAAACCATGCTATGGATTTTCTCACTCTGCGCGCAATGTAAAATTGAAAATGAGAAAGAAGCAGACTGAGACATCTAGACCTTTTTCTTAATGCAGTAATTATACATGCTTTGAATATCGTCACAGGCAAATTGGCGTGGAGGGGCCAAATCAATAGACTAATCTGGGCAACAATCGATAAGCTGCAGAGATGAAACAGTGTTATGATGAGGACATTAGAAAATATTACGGGCTTCAAATAGAAAGAATTTGTACGTACATTATCTATGGTCTAAAAATTCCTCACTTGGTGTATAACATCAAAGAAAGAGGGAGAAGAAGACACACGTGCATGCGCACACACACACACACACACACACACACACACACACACACACACACACACACACACGTAGCCCTCTAATTCCCCTCTACACAACGCACTATGATGACAAAACTTTGATGCAAACTAATTTCGGCAAGCGCTCTACCTCTAAAATTAAACTACGACGCTTTCATTCTGTCTGCACACCTCAAGTAAAGGTCTGCACGTCTTATAGCATTACCGTCGCTCTCGATCTGTAGCTTGTAGCTTAGCATGGGAAAGCAGAGCCACACCGACACACAGACATACACACACAAAGTGGACACGGCGTCTGACTCACCATATTGTCGGTGGCTCGGACCCCTCCACTTCCAAGTAGTCGTATTTTTCCTCCGTCTGGAAGTCTGTAAAAATGATGGAGATGGTGTCTCCGGGATCAGCAAGTATGGTCCACGTACAGTCCGCACTATTGTAATATTCACTCGGGAAATTGGGACTCGAAATGATGCCACTTGAACCCCTCAGAGTACCACCACATGTGTCCTCAGCTGTCAACCAAACATGAAAAGACTTTTGTTAGGTGTTGGCCTTTGTTTACTGTACAAGGTAAACAACAGGAAATGGCAGCTGAACCTTGAACCATGAATTTAGTAGGATTGAAGCCAGATTGCGTCAGATTGGATCATTGGAAAAAAATATATTGATAAATATTCTATTCATCATGTAATAAATCTCAGCAACAGTTACGTTGCTTTATTAGATAAATTTAGAAATATGTATTAAGCTATTGTACCTGGTGGTGGGTGTTAAGACTACACCTTTATTTTTTTTTCATAAATTAATATCTTTTTTTTTTTTTTTTCAAACTAGCTTCAGAACGTATGGTGCACTCATGCCTCCGTCAAAAATGTAAATAAGTTGAATTATTACAAGGTTGTGTTGAATTAAAACAAGGTCCCAGCTGCATTTCCCATCAGACTCAGAGCTCTGCTCTTGTCTATTTTGCTCCAATTAAATTTGAGAGTTATCGTTTAAATTTACCAGATTGAGATTTATTTGATTTTTTTGGTTTTAGGGGGGGGTGGTGGGAAGAAATTCGGAATAGATTAGAGTATGTACAGATAAAGACACATGGACTAGTCTTGCGCAAACATGATAAATTATATAGGTATAATTTATACAAAACGGACGTCCGGCGATATGTGCATATGGACACGGCGCCAAGCCGAGCGTATGCACATACGGCTCCTTACAGACAGTATATGTAGAAAGTGATACTCTGCGTTAGAGAATCACTTTTAACGTGAGATCATACAGACTATCAAGTGCTCAATTCCGGTCAATAGAGAAAAGTATATGAGAAGGAAGAAAAAAAAAAAAAAACTGATAAAGAGACACACTTTCTCAAACTCCTGGGTAGGAACCATGTCAATGCATATACACCCATTAAGCAGACTGTAGCCATGCACACACTCATACACACACACACATACACACGCAGGCGTCCAGACAGACATGCACATACTGTATACTTGTGAATTCGTGTCTGGCAAAAGTATTCAAACCCACTAAAAACTCTTTCTTCCTTTTAACATGCTAGATAAAGTTATAGATACCAGACTCCAGGATCCACAGACGTCTCTCTATTTAGCTTTCAGTCTAACAGTACAACCCCTGTGTGTGTGCGTGCAAGTACAAAACCAACCTCATAGAGGTTAGAAATACCGAATGCAATGGAATCAATAGTTAATACACACACCAATTAACATACACAACCAGCGAATGTCACTGAACTTGTGATTGGCAGCTACATAAGAAATTATTTAGACATTATAACGCAATGCTGTTGAATTCACGACTCAGAAAGTGTTGATACATTTTCTATAATAATAATGCATTTCTATTGTAAATCTAAGCCTACAGTACTTTTCCTTTAGCACAGGAATGTCTTCAGAACTGGTGGAATCACAAGCAGCCTTTTTTTCTTTTAGTAAGTAAATGACAAAAAAAAAATGAAAGTTAAAAAAAGCTGTTAAAAAATGAAAGATTTTGTCCCCAGACACCAGACGCATCCCAAAGAGACACACGGGGCATCCATGTGACTTCTTACCCTGATGCGGGCGACCTTCACCCTTTTGCATTACTCCAAATTCCAATCTTTATGCTTGTTATTGTTGTAATTTTTATGCTGCAAATCAAGGTCATACTGTATATCCCTTAATTGGGCGAAGAAACACATTTGGAAACCACCATGGCATGGTATATTTTTGTAATATTTTAAGTCATTTAGCCTCTAACAAATGTGAATTAATAATAATAAAAATAATAATAACAATAATATGTGTATGTTTTTGGGGGGAAGGGGGCAGTGTACAGTATGTCATAAGTCAAGTCAATGAAATCACACTGCATCACGACAGTACTTTTAATAATAGAAATGTCAAAATTTCAAAATATCAAATAAAATTCTATTTGAGTCGAACAGATGCTGTGAAGGTGACCCATGGGCTTGTTCTATTAACAGCTGAAATCCATTGCTTTTGAGCAATGAACAGGAAATTCCTTGACCATGATCTCTGCTTACTGTGAAGTAGAATTAGTATCGAAGGGTTAGAGCCACTAACAATGGTGTGATGATGGATCCCTTTGGAAACCATTTGTGTCAGTCATTTGTAAATCAATTTTCGCATTTCCATGCATCCTTTGCTGCCGGGTCTAAACGAACAGCGGTGGCATCCGAAAACCAGACAGCTCAGCACTCGTTTGAACCGGAATAACAGCACAACTAAACATCATACAGAGATGAGAAATAAAAAAAAAAAGTCACCGTTCCCTCATTATTTTGGAGCACATCGCACCCGGCCAAAACAACTTCAGCAACGGCCAACAAATCATTCACATCATGCTATTTAAAGCGCCTTCAGCTAAAGCATGTCAAATCTCAGGTCAAATTGGCCTTTGTGTAGCTGCCCATTTTCCTAAAATAATGAATGCCTTCCCGCGTCTCGGTGCCCACACACACACACACACACACACACACACACACTGGATACATGACATGAGAAACACATACCATTATTTTGCTGGCTTTTGGATTGATAGTGCTACAGTATCGGAGGAATCGGAGAATGAGTGGTTTCTTCTTTAGTTACCACTGCATCTGTCTAAAATTACTCCATTGTACGGTATATAACTCCTTGACTGTGTACTGTTTACATATGCAAATTACTTTGCACTGCGACGAATACACTTCTGGTTAGATGCTAACTGTATTTCGTTGCCTTGCACCATACATGTGCAGTAACAATAAAGTTAAATCTAAAAAAACAACAGCAACAACAACAAAGAAATTAATACAATAAAATAAAAATCCAGTGTGTGACTGATGGAACTTAGTTAGTGACCTAGTAACCCAGTGTAATAATCTATCCAATGACAGAAACTTCAAAGCACTATTTGTAAGACGCACTGGATAAGAGTCTCTGCCGAATGCCTAAATGTAAATCTAATCTAACCTAATCTAATCTAACCTAATCTAATATAATCTAATCTAATATAATCCAACCTGATCTAATATAATAGAACCTAATCTAATCCAATCGAACCTAATCTATCCTAACCTAATCTAATCTAATCTAATCTAATATAATATAATCTAACCTAGTCTAATCTAATCTAATCTAATCTAACCTAACCCAATCTAATCTAACCTAATCTAATCTAATATAATCTAACCTAATCTAATCCAATCGAACCTAATCTATCCTAACCTAATCTAATCTAATCTAATCTAACCTAACCTAATCTAACCTAACCTTATCTAATCTAATCGAATCGAATCGAATCTAACCTAACCTAATCTAATCTAACCTAACCTAATATAATATAATCGAACCTAATCTAATCCAATCGAACCTAATCTATCCTAACCTAATCTGACCTAATCTAATCTAATCTAATCTAATCTAATCTAATCTAATCTAATCCGACCTGATCTGATCAAATCTAATCTAAAACTTTTAAAGAGCACTATAATCTAAATCTGACAAACAGTTCAACAAGTTGTCTGTATGTACAGTATAAGGGATGTGATGGAACCGAACATGAATACATTCTATAGGAATGAGCAGATAAGGTGTCTCAAATACTGTACTGTACATGCCTCCAGAATGTTTTCACGCCGCATTTTGCTGTATTGTTCAATTAAATTTATTTACTGTATATCAGAATCAAAAAGAGAAAAGAAAAAAAAAATCATAACTAATGAGGATTCGACCCTCATCGCAAACTGTCCTTTTGAATCGATTAAGCATTTGTCTTGGATGTGTCTCTTAAAGCCTTGTGCAATTTCAGTTTTGGTGTTTTCTATCTTCTATCTATCTCTTAATGGAAATTTTCTCCAATTCTGGCAAATTAGATAGAGAGTGTTAATGGACAGCAATTTTCAGGTCATGCCACAGATTTTTAATTAGATTTAAGTCCAGGCATTGACACAGCAATTCCAGAACACAAAAAAAATCCCCCCACAAGCTATTCTTTTGTAGTTTTTTTTTGCGCTTTGGCTCTTTTTCATTTTCACCAGCAATGCAGAAGATGTCTGGCTGTCAGGAACAGGGTCTCCTTAACAATTTCCACTTGATCGGGCTTCAACTTGTCTTAATCCACTGCTGTGGAAGTAAATGATTACCCAATAGCAAAAAATATCTGCCAACAGATATACAGATATCTCATGCTAAATGTAAAAATTCAGGTTAATAATCTCATGTGTGGTTTATTGGAATTGTATTGTATAATAGGAAACATTGGCTGAATTTGTTTATACTCAATAAGGTGTCATTTTTGCAGGTTGTGCTTCTTCTAGTAAACTTGCTCGGAATGTCCACCGGATGTCTTCACTGAGACAGTGACCAGTACTAGTTTTAAAATGCAGGACTGATTGAGATGCTACAGGCATACATAGACCTGTCACACACCTGTCACACAGCAGTGGAGGAAATGGCACAGCTAATCCCCAGGGACCCACCAGTCTTCCCGTCCACCATCCCAGCCACAGCATGGTTAGATTCTACACATCTGAGTGAAGTGGGCCATTACAGATGAGACAAATGAGACACTCCTCAGACATGATGTGTCTATAACACCTGACGTTTAACCATTTCATTTCTCTCTCCTCTACTCTCACCTTCTTCGTTGTTCACCTAACAAGCCTTCTCAGGATCCTTGATGCTGGAGGATATAAAATATGTGGAACCTACCAACTTCCCTTAGAATGAAGAAACTACTTGGGTGAGTAGTGACATGACTCAACCTCCATTTTCAAATCATTTCAAAGCCATGATTAAACAGAACAACTGTAAGAAATTATCATTATTATGGTGTTCCATCTATCCATCCAAAAACATCTGTAGTCCAAATAGGGACCGTGGAGGCCAGTGGTGACCATTGTATTTATTCCCATTTTTACTCCGTAATAGGACATTATTCGGTGTTATTATTATTATTATTATTATTGTTATTATTGTTATTATTATTCAAATTGTACGACTGTACTTTTATATCCTTCTCCTACAAATAATAGCATGCAGTAATTAAACATATCCTGATGCAATGCAGCATTATGGTTTATTTTAATCACTAAACAAAACCATGGAGAAAAAACAACAACAACAGAAATCATCTGGAGAACATATGGTTATCACTATAGATATCAGCATGCCATGAAGGAGCAGGTACAGCATATTCCAATATGGTAATTTAAGTTTTTACAGCAGGATGCAAGCACATTCTCTACAAGATAATAAAACCAAAAACCTACTGATAAACAATCACTAATGTCTGTCATTCTTCTCCCCACGTGGTCATGTTTTCCCAGGCTGTCATGTGTTTTGCCACGCCCTCGGACCACCCTGTCTGCACGCCAGTTTCTCATTTACCTCTGGTTCCTCCTGGCATTTAAAGAACCGCATTGCGCAGTCTCGCTGCCGGATTATTGCATGCTCTCTTGCCCAATTCTCTGGCATTTTTCACGGATTATTTTCATGTTGCCAAGTTTGCTTTGTTTCTCATTTTTCCCCCCTTTCGTGTCATGTTTTGGATTTGTTGTGTTGCTCTCAGATTTCAGGGCTTTGGTCTAACGCTTCCACTTTTTGACTACGGCTCTGTCTAACAATTTGGCTTCGTCATCGAGCAAATAGGGCTCACGGCACTGATCTATGCTTCCGCTTCCTCGACCACGTACTGAACTAATGTTTTGACTATGTTCCAACACTGGCTGGCCATACTGCCACGCCCATCTGCATCCGTACTCTCAGCCACGCCCCCTCCATCAAAAGGACATTTTCTCTCTCTTTCTCATCAACTGTCAACCTTCTGCAACTGGATTCTTTACATCAAGTTCAGCCCCTGACAGAAGGCGGAGCACTTCGGAGCACACCAGCAGAAACCGCGCAGCAAGAAGCATGTCCTCGTCTATGTCACGACCCAGCTCTGAGGGGAGCACTGTGGTCTGGGAGATCAGCTTATGACTATGCCATAGAGTTCCAGAGACTGGCCCTTTCAAGTTGATGGAATGACCAAGCCTTGTGTGACTTGTTCTTTGAGGGTCTGTCAGAGCTGGTTAAGGATGAGCTAGTCTCCCGGGAACTACCCTCGTCTCTTCAAGAGCTCATGGATTTGGCTGTCCGGGTGGACTGGCGTCTTCGTCTCCGGAGACCAATCAGGATGTCATCACCAAAGAGAACTTGACAAAGCAAGCAGGAGTAACCCACGAAGCAGGAGTAACCCACGAAGCCGGATACGACCTACATCTCCCCTGGGGAGCGACGGCGCCGCCGGGTGGAAAGAGAATGCTTCTACTGTGGAAAGTCTGCACAACTACTTAAGAACTGTCTAGTAAAATGCGGAGCACTCTAGTACAGCTGTAAGCACTAGAAGGCAAGACTCCAGAAAGGCTTCCAGACCAACGCCGGCTACCACTTGTATTCCTTGTTCACTTCCTAAAGACTCACCATGTTCCAGGTTTTAACTGACTCAGGCTCTGACCGGAACTTGATCAACGCCGATTTAGAGCTTTGGGAATTCCCTTTCTGCCTGTGGAACCCCCCCCTCAAAGTCCAAACCATCGACACAGGAGCCCACTCCCATCAATCACTCACTGACCCCCACTCTAGGCCATAACCTGCGATAGTCCTTGGCCTACCTTGGTTAACCATCCACTATGCGGTGGGTCAACCCCACCTTTCACTTCTCTGTTATGTCTTCTCACCTCATGCCCACACTCTCTTCTCAACCGTCAACCTTCTGCAACTGGATTATTCACGTCAAGTTCAGCCCCCGACAAATGTCAGTCTGACAGACAAAGTCTCTAAGGTGGCTTTACTTCTACACCAATGGGTAGTCCAATAAACAAGCTTAAGTCTGTACTGAAATATCGTGACCCAAATTTGATTTCAACATGGCGTGCCAGTCTAGCTGTCACGTGTCCATTCCTTCATGACCACAGGATAATGAAACGTTGTTGTCACAAAGCTAAAATAAACTCCAACTGTTTGATGAGTTCATTGTACTCCAGCGAGTCACCAATATCTCAAAAATCCAATAGAGCCCCTTTGCGATGTGGTGGAACGAGAGATTCACATCATGCACGTGCAGGACTGCGAGGAATCTGCAGCAACTTTGTGATGCTCGAATGTCAATATGGACCAAAATCTCAAAGTAATGCTTCCAGCAACATGTTTAATCTACGCCATGAAGAATTAAGGCCGGTCTGAAATCAAAAGTGGGTCCAACCCAGTACCGCAATAAAGTGGACAGTGAGTGCTTTTATTTAAAGCTAGAAAAAAAAAAAAGAATAAACTTTTTGTCTTTACAAAGGTGTTATGCATTTGCTATCCCCACTAAATAAAGGTCTCAAACATTTGGCCCTAGATTACTATCATGATTAAAGTATTATAGTTAATTCTGGGACTGAATTCTCCAGATGTCATTTTGATAAACAGGAGCAGATGCTTCTCTCACCACTAAATTGATGACATTAAGCCCAATTACGAGTTACTAAAGCGGCTGAGGTTTTAAATTAGTCTTAATCAGAGGAAGGAGACAACAGCACAGACAGAGGAGACATTGGTCTGGACTTTACTGGCCTTTTAACCTTCTAAGAAAAGAAGAAAAAAAAACATCCTGTAACGGTTATAGTACCTTTACCTTCTTTTGTTGTTTTTCGGTTAATGATTGTTCTCTGTTTTCATGACGTACAGATAAAAAGGCGAGGCAGCCGTAAAGCTTTTAGAACAAAACTGTCTGTGGAGTCACAGTGCATATTTCACTGCTGATCAAATCAGTTGAGGAGCAACCATTCAGGAATCAGAGGAGCTTTATCAGGAGAAAGTATGTTTTACTAGAAGTTACTAGATAGGCAATAAACCTGTACTGTATATATAATGTAAAATAAAATACAAACTGTTGGAAACAATGCATTTCACTTTGCAGCTTATGGCGCAGATAAACACTCCTTTGAGACTTCCATTCATCTGAACTCCTCTTAAATTTACATCAAAGGGAGTCTCAAAGCGACATTTTTATTCACCTTATGCAGTAAAACAAAAGGGGCCGAGTCGGTGCCTTTCGGCCAGTGGAGAAGAGCCAACAGTAAAAAGAGAGCATAACAATGGGTTAAGGGTTTGTTTTCACTTGCTTTTATTATTATTATTATTATTATTATTATTATTATTATTAACACTTTCTAGCGGTTTTCTTCATTTATAGAACAAAAAAAAAAGGGACAATGACACTTCAAAGAATTCGCTCCAAACACATTATGCTCTGTTATCATCAAAAACATAATTATGTAACACCCTGGGCCTCTGAAAATAATACACACATAATGACTGGCATTAAAATGTGTGAAGCTTTAGGCATCAGGTTAGGAGGTTTAGTATCTGTATCTGTATCTGTGGTACAGTATGTATATCTACTGTATACAGTATAAAACCAAAATAATGACTTTTATAATGCGGTATACAGGCTGCTGTCAGACTATTTACAGGAGACAGTATGGAAAAATTCCTCTCTATCACTAATATCTTTATATCCTGATATACCATCTATAAAGACAGTCACTAGTCTCTATTCTTTAGTCCTTGAAAGTACTGTAATAAGACAAAAACAAAACTTTTCACATTACTAAGAAGCCACAAATGTCTTTGCCCGGAAGACACGCTTATGACAGGAAACATACTGTACTGAAACTTAAATTGAACTATTCTTACAGAAATCTTTTTCTATATTGACGATTATATGTCTTCTTTTGTTAAATATCAACACTATTTTAACCTGTTCATTATTATATTTATTAGAACAAGTGCATCGTTATAAGCCTATCATTTGAATTACAGCCGTAGCTGCTGTCTGAGCTGGATGAAGGTATGGTTTTAATCATTAAAAATTATTTTTTTTTAAATTTCATGCGTAAAGTCTAAGGACCGTGCATCTGTGTAACGCAAACAACTATACTGGCTCACTACATGGTTGTTTAAAATGTCAGATGATGTATTTTTCTGGGGGGGAAAAAGACCGCACCCTGATGTGAGTGTACTTAGGAAGTTTTAGGAAGAAATATACCAGGAAAATCTTAACATGAAGAGCATGATATGCAAAATCTGTCATACAAAGGTAAATACTGTATTAGCTGGCGTCCAATGACAATGTACTTCTTTGACAGCTGTAAAGATGCTTCCTTCAGGTCCCGGGTTCTCCCGGGTCATCGGGTCTGAGTGCATGGAGTTTGCATGTTCTCTCCGTGTTTGGTGGGTTTCCTCCAGGTACTCCGGTTTCCTCCCACAGTCCAAAGACATGCAGATTAGTCTTACTGGCATTACCAAACTTCCCGTAGTGTGTGAATGTTGACCGGAGGTCCTGCCACGGCCGTACAAATGGGAATAAATACAATGGTTCACCCTTGGTCACTCCTCATTTCCTAGTTGGACTAAAGAGGTTCCTAGTTGATGTATTTATGAGTAATGTTCTCTGGGTTAGAGAACCCTTATCAATCCAGAGCACCTGCTCCAACCTAGTTCCTATATTTCCATGCATAGTTAAGTTGCTTATTCTTTTTTCCATGTTGGAGGTTTGATTTTTGCGAAACAATTCTTCCATGAAGACCACTTGATGTCTCCGGACAGTAGATGTAGGTGTACCTGGGTCCCGCTGGTTTCCCTGCAGTTCTTTGCTGATGGCACTGCTGGACGCTGCATGATGTGTCTTTCATCTGGTGCATTAAATTGCCTTGGCCGACCACTGTGTCCACAGTCTTCATCATTGGCCGTTTCTTTGAACTTCTTCAAAATAGCTTGAACAGCACATCTTGAAAAACCCGTCTGCTCTGACTGCATCGTCTGGGCTGATGAGAATCTGCTTGATGCTGGTTTGAAGCCAAAGGGTAGTCACACAAAATATTGATTTGATTTCTTGTTTTTGCTCACTTTGCAATAGAAATATATATGTTTCTGAAAGCATTCTTTTTGAAAGTTTTATTTTTTTAATTATTCATATATTTTTTTTTATCTCATTAACTTTTAGTTTAGAAGTAAAAGCCTTGATGAATATATTTGAAGATAATGGAATTAGCAACTAAATTAGGACTGTCCCGTTTAACTAATTCTGTTCTGAGAAGATGCATAATTAAAACTTTAGAAAACTAAGGCTGTAGAAGTGTGAGAATCTATCTTCTACTTGTATTTCTAGCTGAAACAAACAAAATTAAACACCTATAGTGACATTACGTGCCTCAGATAAACTGCAGATGCACAAAGTAAATTAAATCCTTAATACTTAAGAACTTGGACTCGCCTGGTCGGAGGTTCTAAACAAACTAAACAAACTTTTCCGAAGGAAGTGCTGTGCCCTTTACATGCCTGCGGTTTGATAAATGGAGGCTAATTGGATGCAATGATGTCTTGGTTCAGTGCTTCCATGTCTCGCTGGTCCAGTGACCCACAAGCTGACACTGTTCAGTTTTCCAAAACAAAGATAAACAGTCACAGGCCAGTCCCTCAAAATAAAAACAAGAACAAAAAATAAATAAATTTATCAACGTATTCGGATTATTATTATAAATCTTTCATAAACCATTTTACTATATTCCAATATTATAGTGAGAGCTGCCTGCAGCGCATCATCAACATAATCCTACGCAGGGAAAAATGGCCACATTATAGAGGCTATTTCAGTTATATGTTTTGACATTTACAGTATTTACAGTATATGGATCGCTTTGATAGACTGGCTTAGAGAAAGTAATATGTTTGATGTTTGCCTTCAGGAAACCAACATAGAGCTGACCATGATTGGAGATCACTTAATCACTTGACAATATACTTTATTGTAAATTTCCACTGCCATATGCATAATGTATAACAAGAGTTTAGGGCAAGAAGTTTTGTGGCCACTTGTTAGTGAGACTAATCAGAAATAAGGCTTCAATTTGCAAGGGAGCATAAATATTGGACATGGTCATGTGGTCTGATGAGACCAGAATGATGGGTGCAACATGTCAGACCTTGGAGCGCTAGATAAAAGTCATGTGATCTGATGAGTCCGGATTGGTAAGAAGCGAAGCAACGATCATGCAGTGTCCAGTGTACAGTACAAGCCTCCTATTGTTCAAAACAATTAATGAAAAAAAAAACCCGATATGCCTCTAGACAAGTTTGTATCATGTCTCGAGTAATGCATGAATTAAATCATTCGTACCTGAGGATGAGTTGCGAACAATCCATTTTAAAGATTCATTTAAATGAAAGTGCTGCGGTTATTGGTCCAGAAGTTGACGACCACTATTCAAAAGTAGATGAATCAATGCAAGCGAGTTGTGGTTTTGTTGTCGTGACTCAGTGGGTAAGGCATTGAGTCATAGATCAGAAGGTTGTGTGTTTTTAAATCCCAGCAAGGTCAATTTATCGCGAGTGAACAGGATCTTTTATCTTTAGCTGAGTTATATTCTGCACTGGCCAAATAACTGAGTGTACTAGATTATGGAGATTTTATATAAGGTTTATATATTTTTTTTTTGCTTGGCAATATGTTTCTTAGTAAATATGTTTACTAGCATTTGTTTTTTTAGCATAGGTATTTCATTTAAGACAAAAAAAAAAAAATCTAATTTCCGGTTAACAATTATATAGTCTGTAATTACATGTTTAATTTATTTAAGTCTGGTTTATTTCATCAGCATGTTATTAATGCTTTTTTCCCCCCAACAGGCCAAACACACCAAGTTAAACTGAAGTACACATTTTTTTTCTCTTTGGCAATAAAGAGAGACTTGGATCATGGACTGTTTTTCTGTTTTACATGCGTGCCATTGGGAAGAGTGGAAGAAGAACCAGAGCATGATCATGGACCATCATAAATACATTATGAAAGCATAAATATTTAATAATAGCTACAGTAATTTCCTACAATAAATCTAAAAGTTTTAGCTCTTGCTTTCAATCTCATTATCTGAAAACAGCAACAAGTTATCATTCTATACCATCAAGAAAACATAGCCGCTCTAGAATGTTTTAATGAGATCTATATCTTTAAAAATTCATCCGTATCTTTTTGAAGTGCTCTCCTAGGGTTTAGCGTTACACAGCTAATGAAATAGTGTTTGTGCATTTTCGGAGTTTAAGCATGTTCAGATTTCCTTCGAAGGGAAATGAGATGAGAGAAATATCGGTTCGGCTCTCAGACACATGCCCAGGAGACCGGTTCATCGTCCGGTAAAGTGAACGACGCCAGCTCGACGCACTCTCCGAGGAGGATTTTTGAAATGCCAGCTCTGACAGCCTCAACAAATATGCATGTACAAACACATTTTCATGCTTGAAACCCCAATAGGTGTGAACCCATTCCAATTGATCTTGTCCAACATGTGTACCTTTCAGGTCAGGCTTAAAAATCGCTACGATGGCATATAATGGGGGGTAAAATGACCAAGGCCGCATCATTTGCAAAGCTTATACACAAAGCTGTGGAGTATATCGTAATGTAAAAGCAGAGACACTCATGTTCTCAGGTGTTTGTCTCTTCTCATCATGATCACCACCACTGCAAAGAGGGCAGAAATATTACAGGACCTGCTAGCCTAAGCCAAATCATCTGCTCCCTGGCTGTTCAATTCATCACTGGTCTGCCTGGGGGATCCGGTCCAGCAACGGTTCGTGTCAAAACAAAGCATTTTGATGGTAACTCAAAGGCACATAAGCATACAACTCCGGCTCTGACCTACTGGAGCACAGAATTACCTCCACGCTTCATAAATTGAAGCGTAAGTGTATGAAATATACAAACGATACACAATATAATCCACATTTTCTACACAACCAACGAGAAAGACAATATCCCCAATAAGTTATATTTATATTTAAATTATCCAGTATAACTATAATTGGATTTTCTTTTCAAATGAAATTAATAAAATGAATGAAACTTTGAATTTAATTCAACTTTGGCGACAAGTATTTGCCGCAAGTTAAACTTGCAACCTAAATGAAATGTTATCAGCAAACAGAAACACTTTAACTTTCCCTTAAAGTGGGCGTGGCTATACACATCACTCCACACAGCCAATAAATGGGCTAGTTTACTGTGTATATAGACAGAGTACTGTATGTGAAAGAGACACAAACTACGGTAATGCATGCCACAATCCTCGAGAAACAGAAACTGATTATGAAGACTGAACCCTCAAAAATAAATAGACAGATCAATGCATGTTTATTCCTCCTGCTGAAAGTTTAAAACCAGATTGTCGGATTTGTGAGCTAATAACAAGCAGTGATGTGGAGCGCCACTATGATCAAACATACGCGCAGCAGTCCGAGGTGATGGCATTTAAAATACCGGAACTGAGAGCCCAGTGTTATGCGCTCAAATCAAAATGTTGAGTAGAAGTAAAGCTATATGCCAAATTATGTCATAACAAAAACTGGCTGGACAAAATTTCATGAAACTTTTGCACTATGTACTTAGAAATGCACTACATCTGCCTGATGTTTAACCTCCACCATAGGTTCAATCAAAATGTTAAAGAAAAAGCGATGTTATAAACAGTTATGTGGCAGATTAAAAACTACAAGTAGAACTACAATATGGGCAGATCTTAAATAAACTGCTGCACAGAATTTCGTCTAGTCTAACAAAATATAGGAATGGCACTAGCAGTCCAGTGACTTGCAACCACTTAGTGACTGGGGTTGGTTCCCTGACCTGGAATTGAATCTATATAGAATATGTAAAATGCATAATTTAATTAACAAAGGAATTGGTAATTACAAGATAAAAGGCTGAAAATTGCTGGTTGCCTGGGAATGCAAACGCTGTTAGACTACTACTTATGAAATACATAGTGTACTGTCCATACTTTTTAACACCGGAGTTGAATTCTGTCTTTACTGTATATCCTAATTACCGTGGCCCAGTGGTAGGTTTCTTACCTGCCATGCGGAAGGTCCAGGTTTGATTCCTACCTGATGCCCAAACCCTAATTCCTGGATGCAGTGCTGGTCCCAAGCCTGGATAAAATACGTCAGGAAGGGCGTCTGGCATGATAACCTGTGCTCAGTTACTGTACGGCTCGGGAGCAGCCGAAAGACCCACAGTAATGGTAGAAACTGCTTCTTTTTTTTTCTTTTCTTTTTGTCATTAGTGATCATAACAATGTTGCAAATGAAATTTTTATGCTTTTTGCTAATTCTCATCGGCGATCATACCTAGCAATTACTTTTTAATAGGTGATTAGCATAATTCTGACATGACAATTATACTCCAAGTGTGTTAGGATGAAATGTGTGTACTGTACAGTAGCTCTAACGGCACATGGAGGAAAGCAAAATTATCACTTAATCTGATACTAATTTTTAAAGAGCAGCTTCTCTGTCTGGTCATTATTGCTGAGTCATCATGGATAAATAATTTCTTAATGGAGAAATGACTTGGCTCAGCAAATCTGCCACAGAGTTAGGGCTGCAAGAGTGGATGAGTTTCAAACAGACAAACAAATGAAATTAGCAGAAATTGATTAACATCTGATTAACATTTCAATCCATGTACAGTACAATCACGCCGTCTTTTAAAACAGGGATCGTTCTGTGTTTCGCACAGTTTAGGGTACTCCAAAGTCTCTGTGAGATCCTGAGGATGGAAGAAGGATCAGTTTTAATGCTCCTCACACTCCTCCAGACACATCAAGCACCTCTGCAGGAGGCACCTTTGTACAAGCTCTAACTAATTCACGGCCATCTTCCCCTGCACTTAATCTGCGACTCTGTTAAGCATACACAGCGGGGAGGCCTTTATGCTCCGTGGAACATGTTTAGTTTTATGTTGTTCAGAGCCTGAGGGTCTTACTTCTTTACGCGTCTGCCTTCTCGTTCTCTTAGTCCTCCTCGCTTTCCCACTATTATCCCTTAATCATCCCGGTCCACGTGTTTCGGATATATACACACAGAATGTGGTGCGTTTTGGTCCGAGTGCTACGAACACGGCCGGCTGTTCCAGGTAAAGCAGATTAGCAGGGACTTAGTCAGACTCCTTGAAATTCTCCTAAAGCATGGAGAATGGTAATGGACAAGTCCATCAAAGCTTGAACCCCCTCATCATCCTCAAAGCTTTCGCAAATCCCAATCCCACCATAGCATCTGTTAATTAGCCAACTTAATTATGGGCCCAGCCCTGACCGACAGGAGCGCGAGCCATCCTACACCGATGTAATTAAACAAAGCAGCTAATATTCCCAGTCACCTCCCGGGCTATAAAAAAAAAGCATTAATAAATTATCAAAACATCTGAAGGTCTGTTTTTTTTTTTTTTTTTTTTATCAGAGGAGGTAAAGCTTTGATTCATTTGTAGCACGAAGATGAAATGTCACACTTCAAAGAATTATCTCTAAAGACATTATGCTGGATTTTCATTTAGAACATCATCTGAAACCCTCTGGCTCTTTGAAAATGGAAGTAATTCTAATGACTGGTCATTAAAAGCTGGGAAGATTCGGACAGTAATATGGGTTTAATATGCATCAATATACAGTATATGCGCATGCATATGAGGACTTTTAGCATATACTATTTCGAAGAAGCTATTTCAATGACAAAGGAATGAGGCACCTACAGTAGTATAACAGTCCACTTTAGACATTTTCAGACAGTCAGGAAACCTCCCTATCAACGTATTAATCAACAGGCATAACGAGCTGTAACATCCAAGTGTCCAAATGAAGTGAAAGCAGGAAGGACAGGTTGATAGTGTAGCGATTCTGTCCTAAGCATTAACAGCCTAACATAAAGCAGACTCTCCAAACAGAGTAACTGCACATGGATCAAGTTGCTAATCTATAGAGTGTGGATAGTTTATCTAGTCAAAATATCTACTTAGCCATAAACTCTTGACACTGTTTGCTGACAGGCTGATTGATGACAGTCTAATGGTTTGTACAGTGTCTACTGTGGACTCACTCACTTGTCTACACCGCGTCATCCTGTATACAGGGTCAAGCAAGGGGCCGATCCATTGCAGGGCACACACACACACACATATACATGCACTCACACACTACAGGCAATTTGGGAACGCCAATTAGCCAAATCTTCATGAAGGAGAACATGCAAACTCCATCACACAGACCCGAAGAGGGAACTGAACCTGGACTCTGAAGGTGCAAGGAGAAAGTGCTAACCACTATGCTACTGTGCCAATTTGACCAAATTTGGCCAAATTGCAGTATTGGTGCTGATTTAATAATTTTTTTAAGTTATACATATAATACAGAAAATGTGTGTGCCAAAGAAGCTACTTCTAAAGTTTATGCAACCTGGAAGTGAACGATCTGTTTTGGAGAGATGATTTTATATGTGCCCCCAAAATGGCCATTTCTCAGCGTTATACTTTCTCGCTTCATACAATAATCATTTAAAATGCAAATTATACATACAGTGGAACCTCGGATTACAAGTAACACGGATTACGAGTGTTCCGCAAGACGAGCAAAGATTTTTAATACATTTTGACTTGAAAAACGAGCGTTGTCTTGGTTTACGAGCA
>JAQMYI010000023.1:21628648-21641066 GCA_030014275.1 Clariallabes melas | reverse complement strand
TAAAGTGTACTTATAGTGGGGTACAGTGGGCTAGAAAAAAAAACGCTGTCTCAGTGCTGTAGATAGGATTGCAATTATTGCAATTAGTTTCTTATTTATTCATCTAAAACAGGCATATTATGTATTAAAAAAAACACACAGCTTTATTTTACATAGATATTTGTGAAAGTAAAATAAGCAGGACACAATTGGCATCCAATTGTTGAATCAGCAATCAATAAAACAACGACCAATAAAACTAAGCTAGATCATACTTTTTTAAAATTTAATTTAATTTTTTAGATATTTTGTTGCGGACCAAATTACTTATTAACAATTTGAGTCTTTGTACACTTAGTGTATACATTATTAAACTTTACCCACACTAAATGAAAGAATGCAGTATGCACAAAGCCTATATTCTTAGGCGTTAACATTTTAGTCCAAAAACCAATATAGAAGCTTTTTAATGTAAATATCGTTAGCATCAAGACATAATGTTTCATTCAGGCAACAGATTCTGACTACAGTACATAGAGGATATGATCTACTTTTCTTTCTTTTTTTCTTTTTACATGCAACATGCACTTTTATCTCGACCTGGCACTTACCTTTTACACTTCATATACTTTTATGTGAGCCAATATGCCACCGGTGTAGAACACTTACAGCACCACATCACTAACTACAGTACACAGTTCAAAGCCCACCTTAAAAGATAATAAGCTGTGCATTTCATTCACCCAATACATGTTATAGTGCAGTGCCTTGCTGGAGTCAATACGTAAGATTTACAGTACTATGTTAGATCCAGTTTAATACTGCCCAAGTATTATGGGGCTGGATGGGGACTGGCAACTTTATGCAGATAAAGTGCAACTTTATCCACTGGGCCGAAACTGAACCCAGGCATTCCCACATGGAACACTGTGACCTCATTAATATCAGGTGCATATCAAAATTGGTTTATTATATCAAAACCCTATCATCAATGCTAATGTTAATAATTATCATACAGTATGCTTTGAGGAATCCTGTCTTAAAAAAAGGGATAATTTTAGAATTGAATGCAGATACAGTAGTTGTGCCCTGTTTTGAAAAAAACATGTATAAATGCAGCCATGGCTACAGTAGAGCCACATAGTTTGTTTCTATGCACAATAATTCAGCTCGTATAGATAATTAACGTCACCACACTGATGTTGTTCATGCACAATGTTTCATGCACAATGTTTTTGTTTAACCTAAAACATTTTTTTGCATCTCTCGGCATTTTCAGGGCTACCTTTTGCCGAGATGCGTATTTATATTTGCTTCTGTGGAATTGCACACCTCAGCAAAAGTTGTACATCTGCAACATACATTATCATATTTTGCTATAAGATGATATGCAGTCATATAAATATACTATGCATGTATTTCCGATTCCAGACGAGCCAAATGCTGTTTCTGCAAAGTATGTTTGCGGCATGAAACGGCGGTGAGTGCAGCCGATGATAAATCGGCACTTAAGCTTGTAATGTTCATTTCAGCCCGAGGCATTACTCGGGCCAAAAAGTCAACCTCCAGATATGAGCCATTTCCATAGATGGAGTTATTTTATATCTGCCTAATTAAGAGTATAGAAATCTTCCTTTATGACAAACACAGCTCTTGAGTTTTACTGGCTATTGGTACTGTACTCTCGACCTCTAGCACAAACTGTAGACATCCAGCACCGTATTCCTTGTTTAACAGCAGTAAAAGTTTACTGGCCTGGAGTAGCATACTCATTATGTTAATAAAATGCCCTCCACGCTTGCCTGGAGGATGTCCAGACACAAAATGCCTGTGTTTCAGGGCCACAAAAGGCCACATTGATTTTTCTTTTTTTTTCTATTTTTTTAAAAGTTAATTTTGTTGTTCCGTTTTGACTTGGCTGTCCAAATAAAAAAAACAAACACGTTTCTCTAATTTACCATGTAATACATTTGTGCACAAAGTTGCCTTCACAATAAAAAAAAAAAAAAAAAAAAAAAAAACAACGTGCCGGTGGGGTACACCCTGGGGTACCTGACATGAATTGATGGTAATGCTTCATAATACTGAGGTTAGGGGTAATCTAGGATGAACAGACCTTACAAAATCTCCCGCGTCGACAAAAATACCTGCGTGGCGGAGCTGTCATGTTGATTTCATACTCTGACATGACAGCCTGCTTTAAAGCTCCCTGAAGCAACAGTGCACTAAATACACACAATCAAGCTTCCTTATAAACTTGTAAATTATTTGGATACACCTCCAACCCTAATTATACGCATTCGCTTCTAAGGTCATGGTGAGGAGGCACTTTAACATTGTAGATAATTGCTGTGTATAGGACTCATTTTAAAGCCCAGAATACAGATGTATTTAAACGTCAGCAGCTCCTGACAAAAAAACAGATATCAATATTTAAACAGCAGTGGCATTAAGTGTAATAAACACACAATATATAAAAACACGCTCTAATAGAAGACATACGCAAGCTCTAATACAGAAGCCCTAATACAGACATACAGTACAAAGCGATATCAAAAAGTTTCCCATTGGTGTATGGGTACAACCCTGAGACGAATAAGCGGTCTTCACAGTGGAGGAGACCATCATCTTCATGGCAGGTAAAGGCGAGGCAGTTCGGCCGAGTGCATGATCATTGTTTTTTTCAACATCCGTGGCACATTTTCATGGAGAATTCGTCCCCAGGGGCCAGACCGCCGAGGTTTTAAGGCGAAAGCAACAGGATCTGTGGCGCACAAATCTCGAAACTTTTTGGTACCATCTCGTAATACAGCAAATTAAATTTTGTACTATTTTGCACTGATGGTTCGGTGCTCATTTGTTGGACATAACTGAAGTGTGACTAGCAGGAGAGCACAGAAAATAAACTGCAGTTTTATCTGTGTTTGATTATCATTACTAATTTTTAGTTATTTGTAAAATGTTAGACCCTGTTTGACACTTTGCTGTGCAGGCTTTTTTAATTTTCTCAAAAAATCTGGCCTTTTTGGACACAAAAACCAAAGTGCCATTTTTTAAATTTTTGGTGCCGTAGCTACATTAAAAAAAAAAAAAAAAAAAAAAGATTCCTTGGTTCAGTAAACATGACAAAAATAATTCTGTGATTATAAATGCCTTAAATTCTCTGCCAAATCCGTTCATGTAAATATGAGAATAAAACTTGAAGTTCATATTTTATTTGCTTTACTGGTTTGAATTTTTTTTTTGGCAAGTGCTCTCAAAACTAGAAAAAAGGTAATGCATAAAGTTAACACCTTTGTACAGTAAATGTCAAAAGTGTAACATCCATATTCTTACTGGCTCATCTACCATTTTATTATTATTAAAGAATAATAAAAAAGCACTCATATTTTTGAGTTGTTTGAGTCTAATGTACTCCAATGTGATATAATGCATAAAAGTTGGCAGGTTAAATAGAGTCTTAAGTCAAATAGAGGACGTTTACGTCAAACTGGGACTTTTGATTGTGCAGAATAACAGAACACCATTATGAACAATTTTTTTTTCACCTTTATTCCTCTACAGTATATAACCCCCTGCTATGCTAAAGCAGTAATAAAGGAAGTTTTTACTCTCATAACTCAGTTCTGTTATTCTGCATAATTAAAAGTCTAGTCTAGTTTGACATGGACACCCCTCATATAGTATGTAGTAAAAATGTCTGTGTCAAAGTTGTCTACTGTTCATTCATTCATTTTCTACCGCTTTATCCTTGATCAGGGTCGCGGGGGGCCTGGAGCCTATCCCAGGAGGCTTTCGGGCACAAGGCGGGGTAGTTGTCTACTGTATCATTTCCATTGTTATTCAGTTTATGCGCTGTGAATGAGGAAGAGTTTTAATATCCTGATAGAATGTTACACATTTGTAGGGTCATGCTGATATTCTGACTAAGTGATCACAGTTAGTCAACGATGCTGTCCATTAACCAATTTAAATTGGGAATCCTTTTTGCTCAAATTTTGCTAATTACACCACCTACAGTACCATGTCATAACGATGTTAGTCTGTGTTGTTCGCACTACTGTAGATAATGTTCACTGTCTGGCCAAAGAAAGTTGGCATTTTGATTTCAATGAACAAAATAAATATATAAAAAAAAAAACTTAGAGCCATTGATTGGATAATTACTGCAGTGATTACAAATGTTTCAGCTGGCAACATTTCTTTTAACCCCGACTGATTCAGTGAATTGCTTCTCATTTATGGCCTGATTCAGACTTTTTTTTGCCTGAATCAGGCACAAAAATTAACTAAGTGGTTGCTTAAATTACTGGATTCGGAGTAAGAACTATCCAACACATTATTTAACCATGGAACGATAGTGATGAAATTTCAACGTCTTGCCAGAAATGTGGTCAGAAAAAGGTCACGTTGTTGAAAATTGCTAGACGGCATAAAAATTGGACTTTGGGGCAATGGACAATGGTTGAGGTACACTTCTCCAGAGCGATGGGTGCATCAGGGTAAGAAGGGAAGCGAACGAAGTGGCTTGACTATTCTGTCATCAGTACAAGATCTGGGTGAAAAGGTTTTGCAACTCTGCAGGGAAATAAATGTGCACCATAATCAAGCTACAGGTCACATCAAAATATTACAGTACATGCCATTTTTTTGGGGCCTATAAAAACAAGTAATGTAATTTCACCATATGTGAATTGTACTCTGCTTTTTTTTTTGTTATTGTTTTATAACTTGCACCGCAATCCTGGAGGAATATTTTATCTAAATTATAAAAGTGGGATGACAGTAGGAACCTACTTGACTTGAAATGGATGTAGAATACTATTCAGCAAACCGTAAATTTTAAGCCAGAGTGTGCAGTGCAGACAGGTTCAGGTTAACAAGTGGCAGCTAAAACCATTCATCACACAATCAGCGGTGGAAATAAGAAGCAGCCGAGAACAACAAATAATCCCTGAGTGCTTTTAACACCGCCAAGCCCGAGTCTGAAGGTCCATTTATTACCAGATTTCACCGTAATGCTGACATTTGCGGATGTTCTATTGGTAAAGGTTTCTTGATTTAAACTTTCAATGTTTTTTTTTTGTTTGTTTGTTTGTTACTAATGAATAAACATCGATTTTTTTTTTTTCTTTTTTGGCAGGAAGGCCACGTCTCCCTTTATAAATGGAAATCAGGTAGTCTATGAAGCAGAAAGGAGGGTTCATATGTACTGTAAGTCTAACAGCTTGAAGGATGTGACATTGCTGTCATCCAGAAAAAGAAAAAAACAAAAAAAACAAACACTAAATATAAACCATCCATTTAAATGGAGTGAATGCCAAGCTCACAGTCAACTCGATAAAGAAAAAAAGAAAGAAAAAAAAAGAGGAACAATAGAGTATGAGAAACCCCGTCCAGTATGTCTTGCAAATCCGTTACAATTAATATTTAGTCATCGCTGCCCTGCAATGAGTCACTTTCTGTAATGTCTGGTAAGGTTGGAGACACCTGTAGGTAGATCTTTATCTACTCCTCCACTTGCCTCTTCAATTCAGACACAAGTCGTTAGTCAGATGTACATCTGGAGTTTAAGACGGTTATTTTTAAACCATTGAAACTCTGTTTCTTTTATTTGTAGTGCTAATTTGGAAGCATGTTTAAATCATCATCCTGATAAAAATCTACTGTATATCCACTATCTGTTGCCAAGTATGAACCTCTTGCCATAGGCAACCTGGGTTTGAGTTAAACTACTGTACTGTATGCTGAAACTTCTTTCAACTTCAAGAACTTGTGAACCAGCAATGACAAAGCATAATTGATCCTTCACCATAGTTTACAGTAGTAATGTTCACAAAGCTAACTAGAATTTTAATGAAATTTCAGAACATTATGGACCCATCAATTATATACTGGTGACAGGATCTTGGGCACCCAAGGCTTATTTATGTCAGTGGGGACCAATGGCCAGCTGGCCAGTCTTGTTCCACAGAACAGCTAATGCAGCACAAATCGCTGAAAAAAGTCAATGTTGGCCACAATACAAAGGCAGCAGAACACCCAGTGTACCACAGCCTGCCACATGGGGCTTGGCATGCAAAGAGCCCAAGGCCATGTACCCAGCCTCCACATTACCCAGCTCCCAATCCGATTGAGCACCCATGGGATGCACAGGACAAACAAGTCCAATCCCTCAGCGGCCCACTTGAGAGCCCTTACAGCACCAAAGACATCAGACACCACAGCATCCCCAGAGGTTTATGGTGTCACGGCCCCAGAGCTGCTCCAGTTGCACAAGGGGAACCTAATAGTTATAATGGTTGTAATGTTAATGTTCTCGATGTTACAGCTGATCAGTATTTACATGAGAGGAATAAGGGTGGGAGAATGGGAGCAGTAATGTGTTTATTAGAATTAATTACCATTTATATATAACAATGAAATACTAGTGTATGGTATCTAATGTATGTTTTATACATCAAATACATTTTTACCTGTTTGACTGGATGCCCTTTTCAAAGGATACACTATATGATCAAAAGTATTTGGCTAAGCCTGTTTATTATTGAATTCAGGTGTTTCAATCAATCAGGCCCCTTATGCCCAGGGAAGGGCAATCTTAACAGCATACCAAAACATCTTGGAGAATGCTACGCTTCTAGGCAACTTTGTAGCAACAGTTTGGTGAAGGCCCTTTTCTATTTCAACATGACCGTGTTATTGACAGTGCACAAAGCAAGGACTATAAAGACATGGTTTGATGAGTTCGGTGTGGAAGAACTCGACCGGCCCTAACACCGAGCCCTGACCTCAACCCCATCGAGCACCTTTGGGATGAACTGGAACTGGAGATTGCGAGCCAGGCCTTCTCGTCCAACATCAGTGCCTGACCTCATAAATGCTCTACAGAATGAATTCCCACAGAAACACTCCAAAATCTTGTAGACGGCCTTCCAAGAAGAGTGGAAGCTGGTATAGCTGCAAAAGGGGGACTGACTCCATATTGAAATATATGTACAGTATTTGGATACTTTGCCATTGCCGGTTTGGTCAATCCATATAGTGTATTAAATATATGCTTTTTAAGCTCCTGTACTGTATTTTTTCACAGTACTGTATATCTCTAATAACATCGTCTTAATCCTAAGGTGCTGCCTGATCCAAACGTTCCTTCACACGCTTAACCATTGGATAATCTAACAGTTTCTTTCCTTATGTTTATCTGTAACAAGTGAGAAATGCAAAAAATAAAAAATAAATGCTACATAAAACCGTGTATGTATTCTTCTCTTCTCTTTATCCATCTGCCAGTAACTGAACTCATATCGCCAACACTATATTTCCCCTGAGCCTAAGACATGTACATCGCAAGAGTCACAGTCTTATTATTCACACTCGTGGCTACATCTTTTCTTGCACAAAGCATTCTATAAATTGCAATTTCATTGACAGTGGGTAGTATCACATATGCCAAGATAAATCCCTGTATGGAGTACACATGCTGGCACATGAAACTACTTCCAGTTCCGACTGTTCTCTGGGGTGGGAGAATGTTCCGCACTGAACCACTCTCGGCTATTTGTCATTTTACCTCAGCTAACATGGCAATTTTCACGACAAAAAAAAAAAAAAAAAAAACGAGCATGATGCAAAGGCTATCATCTCCGCTTCACTATAAGAATTTACTTCTGTGGACATTTTAATAGCTTTGAGCATGGAACAACAAACCTTGATATGTTTGGAACAAAGACCTCACACAGACTCGCTGTAGGGAATCAGAATCATGAATACCAGCACAATAATGTCCTTTAATTTAGCATATGCTGGTAAAGAGAATTATAGTGTAATGTTTCTGTGCAGCAGACGCACTGGAAAACAGCACAGCTATGGATAACTATGGATTTCTTGGAGGTGCTTTATAATGAAAAGATAATTAATTATCTCTGTCACATTTACACAAACACACCAGGTGGTATCAAAAAGTTTCAGGATTAGTTTTGTTACACACCAACAGATCACGATCACAAGTAGCAGAAACCATCATAATGTCCTGTGTACATCAGGAGCTATGCAACTGGTGCTATTCTGACCACATGCCTTACAGAGACATTTTACTAGGTGTTTTGAGTTGCATGCACGTTTCAAGAGCAGAAGGACAATATTGGAAAATGATGGGAGATCAAGAAGACCTTCAACAAGCTCAACCCCCCAAAATGTCAAAACCATTCCGCAACTTGTGTATGATGATCATCGGAGAACAATGTACTGTACAACATTGCTGCCACTGTCAGTGTGTCATGCGGAACAGTCCAACAATCTTCAAGAGTGATCCTTGAACATGTGAAGTTGCTGCCAAGTTCGCCCCCAGGCTGCTGACCTGAACATTGCATCTAATTTTGCCAAGAACTCCGCCACCGTGCCAAGGATGACCGGTCTTTCATGTTGAGGATCATTAACTGCGACGGAACTTGGGTGTATGCGTAGAACCCTGAGATGATGCAACAGTGGAAGAGCTCATCATCTCCACGACCGAAAAAGGCGAGGCAGGTCCGCAGCTTGACCGAGTGCATGCTCATTGTCTTTTTTGACATTGTGCATTGAGAATTCGTCCCCAGGGGCTAAGCCCCTTAAGGCGCCTGAGCGAGGACGTACGGCAAAAGCGACCGGATCATTGGCGCGCAAATCTTGAAACTTTTCTATACCACCTCATATACAAAAGCATATAAGGGGTTTTTCCCCTTTCCTTGGCTTATAAAGACCTTCCCCATTTTTTTTTGTAGTCTGTGTTATATTAACTTAGTTAAGGTTTGTTACTATTATCGAGAAGGGAGAAACATAAAAGCAAGCATCCCCGCAGACAATAATAAAGTGTCTAAATACAAACTTAGTATCTCTCTAACACTAACAACAAAACACCCTTCATTTTAATCCACTGTAGGTCTATTTTCTTCAACCTCTATAAATACTGTACATTCCTTTAAAATCCATACCCTTCCAGACTACGCAAAACCCCTGAAACATCCTATCAAGGCAGGCGATTAAACACAGATGACTAAGGTTAGTCAAAATGTACATTAACGAACCCATGCAGAGAATCACACACATCATATACACACTGTAGGACCACCACACGAACTCCACCCAACAGAAATGGCGTACCGCCTTGGTTATCTAGGCCTTTGGATGGATTTTCTATGAATATACTGTAGACTATAAGAACTCCTTAATGTATACATTAATGTGTACTGTAAGTTCTTCTATGAACTCACAACTGTATGTATGAACTTTTAGTGCAAATGTCTATATGTCACATCAACCCTGCCAAAGCTCTAGAATCACAGAAGGACTGTACGCCACCGGCGAGAGCACACACACATATGTACTTCACAAATGCAGTGTATAGTGAACATCCCATCATGCAGCAATCACATTTAAAGAGTGAACTGTTCAGTGCTTACCTCGGCAGATAGGGACAGGGAAGTCCCATACAGCGGCATTGCCTGCGTTGGTCACGCAGGTGAGTTGGGGATGGCCGTCTAACACGTAGCCGCTTACACAGCTGTAGCGGATTTTGTCCCCAACGTTGAAGCGGGTTCCATACAGGATTCCCTTAGGAGGAACGCCCGGGTTCCCACATGAGCTGCTCTGCAATTCTGAGAATGAGACAAAAAGACATCATATAAACAAATCTGCACAAAGTATTGCACTCAAATGTTTTATTCTTGGAATTTTCTTAATATTAATGAATATTTAATACAGGTTCATGTACAGATACAGTATATGCCGGAAAAAAAGTTTCATGCCTCAACCCCAAACAGCAACTTCGTGTTAGTTATCCTTCTGTAAACAATGATGATTTGAGGGCAAGAGGTTTTTCTGAATCTTTGACTGAAGTTGGGAAAACAAGCAGGCTATAGCCTACAGCAAACTCATTTTCATAATACAGTACGATAAAATCGACATATGGGCTTCCTGTTCTTTATTTAAAACAGAACTTTCTGGCTGTAAAAGTCTGTATTATTATTATTCTACTCATCCACACAAGTCCTTCCTTCCAAAAACTTTATTTCTGTACTGCTTCATCACACTGGTCAAGAAGCAATAACAAGCATTTGGAGCAGGGTTGTTCAAATGCTGTCCTGGAGGGCGAGTGTCCAGAACTCACCAACACTTAAACACACCCTTTGAACCTGGCAATTAACAGATGAGTTGAATCAGCTGAGTGTGAGCAGAAGAATCACCAAGGACCTGTAGGAGTAGGAGAGGAGTACAACTTTTTGGAGCTAACTCCTAGTTGTCATTCGAGGAACGAGGTACGGTTTTGGCACACATTTTTCAAAATTGGAGGTTGCCCCTACCTTTGGCATTCAAAGTGTAAAACGTCCTCAAATTCCTCAAAAGGTCTTTAAGTTGTCTTCGTGAACATTGGATATTACTAATTATTCCGTCAAAAAGTCAGAGGTAGTGCTGACGTTTTTATGGATTTAATGGGTCCTGAAGGCTTTCCCAAAAAGTTACTTGTTTCTAGGGTCCCTTAGATGTCCTATCTATGCCCACTGCGGTGGTACTGTAACAACCATTATCCTACAGTATTCCTTCCTCACTCATCGTCTACACCATTTTATCCTGTGTACAGGGTCACGGGGGGGCCTGGAGCTTATTCCTGGACAGGGAACAAATTCATCGCAGGGCACACACATATACACCATGTTCAATTTGGGAACGCTAATTAGCCTAATCTGCATGTCTTTGGACTGTGGGAGGAAACCCACCAAGCACAGAGACGGATTAACCTATAACAAGAAGTGATATATAAGATATATGATAAATGCTGTAAATGATTCTGCCTCAATGTAGTTTTGTCATTTCAAGTCTACCTGTATTGATCCTTTAACCAGGATGGCCATCTTGCCTATATTTCAACACTAGATATATATTTAAGCAATTTCCCTCTGAGATTAATAAAGTTCTTTTGAATCTTGAATCTTGAATCTTGATATTGGTCATGCGTTCAGTGCACCTCACTAGGACCTCGAGGCATTTTAGGCAGCTTCAACTTACAGAAGCACCAATTTGAGATTTTATGTTGGTGTTTATAGGCTGTAAAATTACACTCCTCCTTAAGTCTTCACGTCTGGAAAGTCAACAAGGTTGCCGAAGGCAAATAAAGGACTGTCAAAACACCAGTTTATTTTGCGAAAGTTAGAATAGAGCCAAGACCTCACTTAATTGGTGTAATGTGTATTAATCTGTAGATCACAAGCCAATTTTTTCCCCCCTCATCACTTCTCATCCGCTTGGACGGGAGTACTGTACGTTCAGTCCTTCAGATTTGTTATCACCAGCAACATCATTCTTCCACCAGGGTAAAACACCACAGGCACCAGGACGGCATCCAAAACAAAACTGCATTCACATACTCCATGATCAGCACCAAACCCACACACACACACACACACCTAGAGGATGCTGCATGCATCAAGCCTCTCAGGATGGTAGGCAGCTCATTGAGGCGGAATATTAAAAAAGCTGCATGCCAGAGAGGAAAACTAATAGCATCTAGGTTTCGTTGGGGGAAAACAAACCCAAACTAATAAATTCTACACAACTATACTAATATCATAAAACTGGCACAGATAAAGAAGTTACTTAAGATAAATAAACTAATCAACAATATCAAATAAGTACAAAAAAAAAAACTTGGGTCGAGATGAGAGCCTATGCTTCGTCTTGCCTCTGAGCCACAACCTTACCACATACAGAGCTGACACATAATGACATCATCGTTAATTGCCTTTAACTGACTTTTGACCTTTCCCTTGGGCTGTACAAATATTCACCCTTCATTAACTTGTCTACATTTTGTAATGTTACAGCCTGGAACTGAAATGAACTTAATTTCCATTGTGGTTTGCAATATTAAGTACTAATAAATGCACAAGTACAAGACAGTTGTTTTTTTGGAGACCACTAAATTACTTTCAAATTTTTATGAACACATTCAGCTCAGTGTGTCAGGGGCAGCTCAGGGTGTAATGGCTCCAAATTAGTAATTTTAAGGTTGCTAGATCGAGGCCCAACTCCACCTAGTTGCTGCTGTTGGGCCCTCGAACAAGGCCCTTAATGCTGAATGATCCTGGGGCCCATATTCCATTATCATCCAGATGAGGATGGGTTCCCTATTAAATCTGGTTCCTCTCAAGGTTTCTTCCTACAGCCATCTCAGGGAGTTTTTCCTTGCCACTGTCGCCCTCGGCTTGCTCATCAGGGACACTCTTATCATTTTGATTCATACACATTCACCTTTCATACAAACTTCCGTAATTCTTTTTATTGTGTAACGCTGCTTCGCGACAATGACAACTGTTAAAAGTGCTATACACTCACTCATCTTCTATACCACTTTATCCTGTATTCAGGGTCACGGGGACCTGGAGCCTATCCCAGGAGACTTAGG
>JAQMYI010000023.1:21609760-21621591 GCA_030014275.1 Clariallabes melas | reverse complement strand
TGTGGGAGCCCCCTAGTGACGGGGAGGAATTGGACACGACTAAATTAGGGAGAAAATCTGGAAAAAATCCAAAAAAATTATAATAATAATTTTTTTTTAAAAAGCGACTTAGTGGATCGGGGAACAAAACATAAAAAAATTGGGTCCACGGCCAGGATGTGGCCCAAAAGTTGATTGACAGCATGCCAGGGCAAATTGCAGAGGTCTATAGACTATTTGCATAAACTTAATGTAATTTGCATAAACTTAATGTAATTGTCAATAAAAGCCATTGACACTTATACCATCCTTGTAATTATACTTTAGTATACCAGAGTAAAATCTAACAAAAAGATCTAAAAACACTGAAGCAGCAGACTTTGTAAAAAAAATGTATATTTGTGTCATCCTGAAAACGTTTGGGCACGGCTGTAGTGTAAAAAAGCAGGAAAAAAAAAAAACTATAAACATTATGAGCTTGTACCAATTACATTTTTAGGTAAACATGAAATAATATTACATTATCTTTTAGAACACTTGACATCATCATAAATAAAGCATCGTAAATAAAGTTTTTTGTTTGTTTGTTTTTTGCTTCATTCGATTATGATCTCGGGAGTTTGGAGGCCGGGTCGGCTACATGACTATGCATATAAATATACAACGTTTGTCATGGCAGATAACATGCCAACAATGTCTCTGTCTCTATATACGTAGTATGTCCAGACTTACAGCAGCAGCATGCTACCGTTATCATAATTGTCATGACAGCAACCTTACGCTTTCACACTGTAACTAATGTAATCTTATCATGCAAACTGAGACAAAATTCACTGGCATCAAACATTATGGCTAATGTCATGGCGATAATTATTATGGTAGCATACTGTATACAGTAACAACTGTATTACTGTCACTCCATAACAGCACATGACATTTAACATTACATGTTTATGCCATGGTTGTGTCACATACAGTATACTAAAGTAGTGTGATTGACAAATAGCCTAAGAAAGTGGAGATTACATTAAATAAACTCAATATAGTCTTTGTTTTATATTATAGCGCTTACTGGTCTTAGGTTAAAAGCCTCTTTTAATGTTTAATAGTTTCTCACAAACAGTTTGACAGTTACTCACTAAAACCAAATTAAATGATCGTCTTATGTATAGTAATAAACTGAAAGAGAGAGAGAGAGAGAGAGAGAGAGAGAGAGAGAGAGAGAAAATACACTATACAGTACCATATACATCCAACTAATATAATCTATTTAGCAATGAACATCTCTTATAGTATTCCTCTAGCGATCCAATGTATAATTCATGTGTAATTCATAGTAAGTTTGTTCTTTATATCACAATCCGAGTCACACTGAGGGAAGGGAAAGTGATCAAGGTTAATAAAGAGATTGTGATGATTCTGAGATCCGATGAGATCGTCCGCTGATGTCAGAAACTGCTGAGCTTAGCAAAGTACAAATCCAACTTTTCACTATCAAGGACAGTAGATGCCCTTGGGAAATTACGTAAACGAGGACCTAAACTGATATTAAAGCTCAGTAGCACATGTGTGTGAAAATATATATATATATAGGAAAGGAAAAGGAGAATCTGCACTTCACCTTCACTCAATAGTGTTGCTTTTCAGTTTACTGTGGATTACAAGAAACTAATTTAACATCGCTTGGATTATGTTTTTAACAGCAGCACAACACCACTTGACCCCAATCACATGCATTGAAACGGGCATGTGTGTTTGTGTGTGTGTGTGTGTGTGAAGGTGATTCTATGATGGTGCCTCAAATAGTTTATAGAAATCTCATCGCATATACGTTCATACATACAAGGTGGGTTCAAGTCAAACTAAGACTTGTAATGGAATTTCTTGTGAATGAACTCGTAAAAAACCAATTGACATTTACAGAAGAATTCATGCGCAGTGCGGTGATGAGATTCTTATCCGCAGTTAAATATCTGAACGGTGCAAACATTTTAAAGGAGGCTATACATCCGTGAACGACAATCCCGGCCGAGGTGGCTCAGAGCTCACCGCAGTCTTTTATATAAACATTCACAGAGTAGAACGCCTGACCCATGAATATCGACAGATAACTTGTCACCAACTTGCTGGTCAACGAAGGTAAAAATAATAAAACTATTCCCTTTTTGCAAACTGCATGATCTTTATTCTTAAATCTGACTGTCCTGCACTGAAAATAACTAACCGCTTGAGAAGACTTGGTAGAAAGAGTCCACCATTCATACTGTCTTCATTTCATCTTGGTGTGAAGCAGAAATAAATTCTGCATCCACCCTGCTGGACCTTGTCATTTAGCATAGGATCAACTCTGAAGATCAAGGCCCTCCTAATTGAAGAATAAATAAATAAATACAAAAATGCATAATAAAATACCATCATTTAAATCAATCAGCAGACATTCAGTACACCATCCGAAGTGAGATAATTGCTCTGCAAAGCACAGATGCGTTCCACCCTTAGTCACAGGGAAAAGAAAACCAACACACTTGGTCAGTTCACACTATGTGAGTCAAATCAGTGTCACACAAGTGACATCATTCTGTGAAACAAAAAAGCAGAGTTTGGTTTGGTTGTTCTGAGAATGCTCAAAGAACGAGACGGGAAATCAGGACCATGGACAGGGTCCATCATGCTCCTACGTGAGGAGCCTTGAGGGGCTGGTGTTAAAACTCAGGACCACGACCTCTCACTTTCAAACATGGAAAATAAACCGATTTCCATTCCCCGCGGATTTTTATGGGCAGCAGGCTGCAAAGATTAATGTCTACAAGTGAACTGGATGGCAGTCAGTTGGAAAAAATATATGTTTAAAAAGCAAGGAAACGAAAAGGAGAATCAGCACTGCATCTTCGGTCGGTGGCACCAACTGTTCTCGTGCAGGTCAACAATTTCACTATAGAAACCCCACGAGGAAGCTTAAGTAGGTATTTATTGCCAGCTGGACAGGTCTTTAAAATCATTCTCGTATTTCCTGCTGCACACTAAAGGATTTTTCATTCAATTTAGCCCTCGCTCGGCCTGTCCTGACAAATCTCCCCTTTGAGGTTCAATCAAGCCTTTTATTGGTGTTTTTTGTCTTGGATAGTGGACAAGATGGCTCGTGATAATGTGTACGGCCTGAATGCAGAACACGCCTTACATTTAATGAGATCAAATAGCTGAGAACTGCTAAAACAATCCCAAAATGATTGAGCTCCTGAAACAACCTGTTCTTTGTAAATCATGTAATGTGTGCAGTAATAGGGTGGAAAAGAAGTCATTAAATGCACAATGCACGCGATTGCTAAATGGAAAGTCATTTGGCTTAATGTGCATACTGAACAAAGGTATAGAGGTCTTAGAGATTATTTAGCTTGAGATCCATTATTTTCAAATGTTCAGGAATAACATTATATAAGAAATAATGTATATAAGAATAAAAAAATATATATATATGTATAGCTTGAGCTATGCAACAATGGCTGGTATGAAACAGCAGCAAAAAAAGTTTTTATTGCTAAACTAGTACGAAAGTACAAGAAAGGAATGCCCTTAAATGGTAAAACATAATAAAATGGTGTGTGCATGTGTGCAGAAACGATGAAAAAAACTACACACAAAAAAAATATATATTCAAAATGATGTAATAATTAGTCCCAGGAATTGATATGTGAACAATGGCACTTTTTTAACGTTCTGCGCAATTGAACTGCTAATCGTTAACTCGCAATGTATAGCACCATCAAAGGAAAATCAATATCGCACGAGCCTAATGATAACGATCGAGTGCAATTAATTGCGTAGCCCTCTGTTTTAGCTTATTGGCTCTGTTGGATTGCTTTTAGCCAACTCCATCAGAAACTGTTTCCTGGTGACCAACATCAATGTCTTTTCATTCTGGCAACCTTTGGATCTCCTCCTATTTCTTTAAGAGGCACTCAAAATGGTCACCAGCAAAGATAGAGGAGTACGATGATGAGAACGCTTCTAATAAAATGCTAGCTGACAGGGAAACGATAGAGGAAGAGTAATGGATGGGTGAATCAGCATGTCATAAAACTAAGAGCTCCTTTGGCCCATGCTCAACCCCAGAAAGGCCAAATGTATGGTGGAGACATCATAAGCCATAGACACAAGATTTTATGATAAACACTGTATGACATATAGTTTAAAAGATTAGAATCATTACTACCCGGAGGAGCACTTTATGATATGCATATGTAGCATATAAAATCAGAAAACTTTTTTTATATATATATATATATATAAATTAATTACTTAATGAAGGAGACTTTAAGTTAATCCATGTTATAACTAGATTTATTAGTAAATCTTTCACATGCAACTTTAAAGTATAGACTGTTAGGCAAAATCTGACATACAACATACTTCTACTACTCCATTGATTCTATTACATGTATAAAATATATATTTTTTTTTTTCTGTATTAATAATAGCACATAATATCTCATTTGCTTTATGCACTTTTTTAGCCCTGGAGTCTTTAACAGTGGTGCCGTGAGAAAGCAAAGAAAAACTCCAGGAATTCATGCTTGGATCTTGATCCCACTGTGATCCTGACCAGGATAAAGTGATTACTGATGATGAATGAATGAATGAACAGTGACTTTTTAACCACAAGACTGCTGCCGGATTGATATGTTTGTTTCTCAAATCGTCGGTGACATTTAAACACTCCGGTAATGTTGCTCCACCTAAGACACTTGGATCAGTGCAACAGCGATTACCATGTATTTAGCATTTTCAGCTTCAAAAATGATCCACCACTTGAATATCTGGTCGATGGTGATCACTTTAAACTGATGAACCATAGAACAACATAGCGACATACAGTATTAACAGATAGACTACAATCAGTAATTATTGGATATACTCTCAAAAGGCACCCACAGTACAGTATATGCAGGTTTACCAGATTACAGGTATGATGAGTCTAATGGCCAGTTCGCACTTTGCCGATTTTTGCTAGGAACCACTACAAATTTATAAATTGTCATTACCCGTGGATTATCATAAGGAAGGCAACAGATTGCTTGGGCGTGTCGGGATGACTTGCATTGATCCATAGTTTGCCGGCATTTCCTGTGAATTTTTAAATTTGAGAAGGCTCAAATATTTCGTCGTGAAGCTGCATTATGACCTTTTACGACTCATACAGTAGATCTGCCATACTGTAGGTCCACCGCATTCGCAGCCGCACCAGGTTAACGGCTATAACAAGCTACGACAAACTATGGTAGAAAGCGATAGTGGCTGAGTGTGTTAAAGGTCAGCGGTTCAAGTCCCAGCTCCACCAGGTTGCCGCTGTTGTGCTGTTAAGCAAAGCCCTTAACCCGCTTTGCTTCAGGGCCGCCATAAAAATGGCTGACCAAGCGCTCTGACCGCTGACAACCAAAGCTGGGATATGCGAAGAACAAAGAATTTCACATAAAGGATGAAATAAAGGAGGAGTGGACCAGTCATTCCAAGCAGTTGGAACAGCTATTCCATTCCCAAGACAGGGGTGGTTCCATGGCACGCCACAAAATCATGAAAGTCGGTACTTGGCTTAGGCCGATAAGTGACTGTATGCAGGCATGTACTGTAATTCACCTGATGATGAATCTTTATATGCAAATACTCACACCCACACTACAGTATCTTTAGAAAATGGGAACATATAGCTGGATTTAGCTTGATTCCAGCCCACCTTACATTACCCCCAGTGTTCCTTTTTGTTTTCTGGATTTGTATTTTCATTTGCATTTCCATCAGGTGGGGTGCCAGAGAAAGTTTCATGCCAGAGGACATATGAAGGAAGAAGCAAATATGTGCAGTGCAGCCTTTCTTTGATCAAATTCCTCTGCCTCCTCAAGAATTGGTGGAGCTGCATATTAAATGCAGTGGGGGAGCAAGTGACGCCAGTCGGCAGTCAGTCAGCTGGAACTGCCGAAGACGGGCATCAGCTGCCCTGCGAGATAGCGCACCCAGGCTTTGATTATGTTAGGTGGCAGAGTGTGTTGTGAGGTACATTTAAAAGAATGCGTGCTATCCTGTTTCCTTTTATATATATATACTAAAATTTGTTACTATGCATGTCTATTTTTAATTAAACCGTTTCAGGTGTTGGAACTAAATAAAACCGTCAGAATGTAATATTAGAGTGAAAAATAATTAGGAAAGAGTCATAGAAATGGAGTATAATTAAGAGAGTTGCTTTCATGAGAGCAAGAGATGGTATCTGGGGAAATCAAGCCCTTAGTTTGAGTGAGACATTTGGGTTTTCCATATACACACAAGTGTAGAGAGAAAGAGAGGGAGAGAGAGAGAGAGAGAGAGAGAGAAAGAGAGAGAGAGCGAACATGGCCTACTGGTCTCTTCATTACCCAGACTATAAATGCAACCACTCAAAAGGTCACTTCCACAGCAGCACCATCAATTAAAGCAGCGTTTCAACCTTGGCTACTGAAATCCTGATGTAGGACATGTCCAACATTCGAGTGAACACACACTCTGCTGAGGAGGAAGCCGAGCACAAGAGGATTATGGAGGGACAATGGCTCATCTCAGCTTCAGCATAACAACCAGGGATTAGAATTTCCACACCGGTAAGACAGGTATACCGAATTCAAGAAATCACCAAAGCTATCAGGCTAACTAGAGCTAGAAGCTTTCTGGAAGGTGGCCGCTTCAGTTGAATTAATTCTGTCTGACCCACTTCGGCACGCATCGGTAGCTCGGTACAGTCTGCTAAATGCTCTAGTCTGTTATATCGTAAACAGCTTTGCTGAAACCAACAGCACGGAAATAGGAGTCAGGATCAACTCGTAGAGGAAAGACACAACAGCTTGGGACAGAGCAAATATATCCTGGGCTACAAAACACACAGAATCTTGTTTCAAAATGTTAAGGACAGAAATACATAAAATGGTCGCCACTATTTTCTCACAAGTATCTCACAAGTACTATACTTATTTAGGCCTATTTATATCATGAGCCGGTTCAAATAAAAAATATATATATATATATTTGCTCCAGTATTTGTCTTGGCTTAAAGAACTAAAAAAAAGGGCTTTTTTTAAATTTAATGCACAGGACACAAAGTCTACCTTCTAGTCTTTGGAAATCTGTTTTCATAATTTGTCTATTGCCTTCCAAATAATTGTAATGTTAGCCTTTTATGTTTATTGAAAAATGTCCGGTAACTGTAGCATCCCCCCCAAAAAACCTATGTAAATGTAGGGTAAAGGTTCTGAGTGTGTTCAAGAACCAGATCATGGCTCTGGTGAACTGAGAACAATTTGATGGTATTCAAGTGCATTAGTGTAGCAGGAGATATAGGGGAAAAAGGTAGGTTTTACTCTTACAGCTGTGTTCTGTTTTGTTTTTGGCAATTAAAAGTCTCGGGTTGACTTAAACGCCCCTTGTAGAATACTGTATATACATTGCCCGGCCAAAAAAACACACACACACAAAAAAAAAAAGGCACAACCTGGATTTAACTAAGCAAATAGGTTGGTTAATTGCTGCAGTGATTTAATATGTTTCAGCTGGAAGTTATTTAACACTAACTGATGCAATGAGTAGCTTATCATTTCTTTCTTCAACCATGACAGAGACGTATCCTGTGGTCGTGGCAAAGATGTTACTCTGTTTCAGAAGGATCCAATTAGTGGTCTGCATCACGCTAAGAAAACAACTAAGGAGAATGCAGAAACGACTGAAATAGGGTTTAGAACTGAAAAATGCATTATTAAAACCTGGAGGGATGGTGGTCATACAACACCTTCGAGCAACAAACGGGGCTGGATTTATTTATTTATTTATTTTTTTGAATGATCGTTATCTGAGATCACTTAAAAGTTTGGTGAAATCAAAATCATTAAATAATAATAAGTAAAAAAAAAAAACTTTTGAACTTATGTCTATGTTTAATGTTTAATAGTGAAAGTAAGAGCATTTTCACATGCACAATGAGATCGGGACTGAACCACAGTGTAGCCTTAAAAAAAAAAAAAGGCTTCAATTTGCTAAGGAGCATAAAGAATGGAAAAGGTCATGTGGGTGCAGTGTGATGATCTGGGGTTGCTTCTGTTGGTCAGGTGCCCAAAAAAATCAAAGTCAATGGACAACCTGAATATATTGAATGACAAGGGTTTTCCATCAATGGATTTTTTTTTCTTCCTGATGGCATGGGCATATTCCATGATGATGATGATGATGATGCCATGAATCATTAGGGTTCGGGGATCATGAGACATCATCTTCACACATGGACATGGAGTCCAGACTTTAAACCCACTGAGAATCTTGAAGAGATCTTGTACAATATCTTGGAGAAAAATTAATGAGACTATGAATGGAAATAAATGACATTACATAAGCTTATCGAAACGATGTCATAGTGTGTGGCAAAGTGTGGTATACAGTAATCAAAGGTGGTCCGACAAAATATTCACGTGTGTGATTTTTTATTTTGGCTGGGCAGTGTACAATAACCGAGTGGAAAAGTACTGTAAAGTTACTATAGAGCTTTGTATTACATCAATTCCGTTGAAATAGAGCAATCAAATACATGGTAACCAGTTTCCATAAAGCTCCCGAGGCATGTCAAATTTGTAGCACCCAAACACACAAAAAGACAAAAACCAAAAAGAAAATAACAGCTAAATATATCACTGTTGCTCGAAGGCTCATGGCGTACTGAGTTAATGAACAGTCTTCCCTGAAACCAGACAGGCGTCAGTTCTATGATGTGACATTTCTCACTGTGTACTGTAATGTTAAAGGATGACACAGTAGTGACACCACTTCCTTCTGTAATGATGCAAAATAATACAAAAAAAAAAAAAAAGATTTATGTGAATTTACTCACAAGGTCATTAACCCCAACTCATTTTTAAATGCAATGAGAACCAACTAGACAGCAGATGAATAAAAACAACAACAACACAAAGATAAATCAAATCACACAACGATGAAAAAAAAAAAAAAACCTGACTCTTAAACCACACTACCATCACTATGATTTAAAAAGCATCTTTTTAAAATATCAGTCAATAAGTGCTGGGAGAATTTTTGATATATAACGTAGCTTGGCTACATGGAAATAATCTTACTGTGAATGAGACATTGATTTTGAGAAGGTTTGATTTGCAGTTGGAGAAACTAAAACCCCACGAGACACTGATTACTCTGGAGACTGGAATTATTTGCGATGCGTGTACCGTATGTGGTTGTTGCATCAAAGCGTGAGGAATCTAAATTATTACTGTAGAAGTTTTCTAAATGCAAAAGTAAAAGTACATGTTTTTAGGTAAATCAAGAGACCAAACTATACAATATGACCGAAAGTACTGGATAAGGGCTGTTCAAGTCAAACCAGGACTCTTGATTACTAATGAACTACACTAATGCATTTATACCAGAGTTTCACTAGAGCTTGGATACCATCAAGGCAGAACGTTTTTTTCAGTAGCCATGATCAGACTCCCTGCTTCACGTCTGAAACGTTATCTGGCCTCCCAGGAACTCCTTTAATTGCCCAAACATGTGTAAATCACTTGGATTGAGGTTGGGGATGTGGTAAGAACTCCCAGCCCAGTTCCTGTAATGTGCAAGTACCATTTGTGAGTGATTGTGTGTAGAGTTCCCACAGACAGTTGTGTCTCTTACACAAGTTGGCGTTCCGCTTGCTGAAAGCTCACACGAACGACTGCAGTGGGCTCCGAGCCACCTTGACCGGGATCGTCATTCACGAATGCACAGCCTTCTTTAAAAGGTTTGCACCGTTCCAATGTATAAAGAAAATATATTTACTTCTGTATATATTAAACCCTTTTTTAAAAAAAATTTTTTTAACACCTTCATTAATTACAAATTTCATCACAAGTCCCGTTTTGACTTGAACGCCCCTCATATTGTATGTGGTCACCTGACCATCACATTTAAATTCAATATGTTTTTGTGTAAATTATCTGATTATATTAGGGCTAACCCTAACACTAACCCTAACCCTAACCCACAACAATGTGAGAAACTGATAAAGTCATACAGGAGACGATTACTTCAAGTTATTGCTGCTAAAGATAGAGCTACAAACTATTGCATCATCGTTCGTTTGATGCTGTATTTGTAGGTACAGTATAAGACCTACTACAATCAGATGACTTTCATCACGTTTTTACAAAAAAACACACTGACTTAAGAGAGAGGTACCAACTTCTACACATGACTGTAAGTGCCTTTCACAAAATGTTGGAGGCAGACAATTGTATAGAATGTCTTTGTATCTTGTACAATTACAACTTCACTTCAGTGGAAAGTTGGTTAGAGTATGAAGCACAAACTTGTTCCAGAATCGCAGTGCTCCTGTGCACAAACTGAGCTCCATGAAGACATAGTTTGCCAAGATTGGAGTGGATGAAATCCTCCACAGAGCGCTGAGCTCAACCCCAGTGAACACCTTTGGGATGAACAGGTCTCCGCAGGCAAAACCGGTGCCAGAACTCACTAATGTTCTTGTGGCTAAATAAGCAAATTCCCAGATCCACACTCTGAAAACTATTGGAAAGCCTTCACAGGACAGTGGAGGCTGTTAAGGCAGCAAAGGGTTTTGGAATGGGATACGCAACAAGCCCATATGGGGGTGCCGGTCCAGGATTGTTGTGAAAATATTCATATGTTGCAGAAAAAAAGGGCAAATGAGGTGAAGTTGACCACACTGCTGCTGGCCTTGTGTTAAATTGAAAAGTTTTTTTTTCTTTCTTTCTTTGGTTTGTTTTATCACTTAGGCGTTTTTAATTTGTGTTGTCGCTAGGGCAAACATATGGACATAGGCATTCATGCTTGATGAATTGCTTAACTGATTTATACAGTATGTAATAATTATAAACACTTGTTTTAATGCATTTTGTTTTAGAATGTTGGGTGCCTATAAACAAGTCCTTTGGCATTTTATTAGATACAAGTAATTGAATGATCATTTTAAATACATTTAATAATAGTTATGGTATTGGCGCTTCAGATAGGATCATATAACACCATCTTTCATAATACTTTTTAAATATTTTTCATTACACCCTTTTTGTGAATATGCATACACATTTATATTTTTATCATATAAGAAACACCTTTGCTAAATAACATTCCATGCCCTTTTACTGCCTGTAGTGTCCGTAACTTTTTGGAATTCAAATCTTTCAATGATCTTAATCGTCATTCAGATGAAACTTTGCCAATTTAAATTTCACATAAAAACATATAAACCTTAAATTGTGTACAGTATTATTCTAAAATACAAAATTGTTAGGATACAGAATTGCAACATGAATTTGACATGGTTACGGACACTACAGATTTTGTGCTTTCTAAGCTTTTACCCAAAAAACATCTTTTATGCAGAGCACTGATGTCGCAAAGGAATTGTGATGGTATATGTGATAACAATAATGTCTTATGGCCACGTAAAATAAGGTGCGTGTGTGTCTAATTTGAAGCATTTAAATAAAACCTCTGTTGTTAGTAATTTGGGGGGAAAATCCTTCATTTTTTAAGGATGGCTTTAATTTAGCAACAATTTTTACAGGTCATATGCTTCTAGAAGCTTACACCAATTTTATTATCAATACTCATGAAGAAACATGAATAATTTGTATTTTAAATGATTATTGTTTGAAGTGAGACAATATAACGCTGAAAAATGGTCACTTTTGAGGCACGTATAAAATCATCTCTCCAAAACGGCTGAAGTTAGCCACTTGAAATTTTTAGGTAAGCAAGATCGATCACTTCCATGTTGCATAAACTTTAGAAGTAACTTCTTTGGCAACACA
>JAQMYI010000023.1:21554292-21569483 GCA_030014275.1 Clariallabes melas | reverse complement strand
TGAAAGCATGGCAGCCACGTGCAGTGATGTTAAATTTAAAATAAAATGTTAAAATGAATGTTTGCATGTTCTCAAATCCTGTTATTTTTGGTAAATTTTAGCTTAGATTAAAGAATTCCTTGTAAAGTTATGGATTTCCCCAAAACAAAACAATCTGTAGTGTCTGTAACCATGTCAAATTCATGTTGCAATATCTTAACAATTTTGCATTAAAAAAATTCATAATAATTTTCAGGTTTATGTATTTTTATGTGAATTGGCCAAATTTCATCTAAATGACAGTTAAGATCGTTGAAAGATTTGAATTTTAAAAAGGTTACGGACACTACATACTGTAAAAGGGCAAAAAGTGAAATTATATTTAGCAAATGGGTGTCTTTTTATCTGATTCATATAAAAATGTCTATGCAAATTTACAAAAAAACAAAGCATGGATCGCGAGATAAGAAGCATTACGTAATATGAAAAATGGTGTCATACTGTACTGTATGATTCTATCTAAAAATTCACTTTTTCATCTAGTTGAGACACTTTTTAGCACAGATATCATGTTTTAGCCCAAAAGGAAAAATGAAGCAGAACATTAAATATTACATATGCTGCTCATTAAAATAAATGAAGAAAAAAAAAGGGGGGGGGGGCAGTCTGGGGATCACTTTGCTTTTTGTTGCTTCTGCCAGACCACTAAGCAGACTGGTCTAGAAAAGCCAATTTCATTCACTGGCTGACTGCCAGATTCTCTTTTTATTTATTTATTTTTATCTCATTCTTTTTATATAACATACATAGGAAATGCTTTGGACATCCATATACTAAGTGGTTGTACAAAGGTGAAATGTGGACCGGCAATCGATTACCTATTACTTAATCCTCCCTGCGTTCTGGTACAAGTCCGTGCTTTTCGTGTTAGGATTTCTTGTAGTTTTTACTCACAACCACTTTGACGAATTAAATGAACATTTTAAAAAGCCAGATTATGAAAAATGTATTTGAATTTCAGTATTTGGTGGAAAAAGTAGGCAGTGGTGTCTACAATGGACTATCACCTGACCTTAATGCAATCAAGCTGTGACAAAAGGTTTGGGAGGGATTATAATAATCATAGGCAAACCAATACTTATAATCAACTGTAAGTAGGGAGCAATCAAAAAAGAAAAATACACCAATCAGCATTAATTTAATATTAACACCACATTAAGATTGATTATCAATTATATGTCAGTAAACTGGTGACAAGATCATGGGCACGCCAGTCGCACCATTCTTATAGACAGAACCCTCGGAAAAGCCAATTCAGCACAAATAATCGACAATGCTGGCCGTGACAGAAAGGTATCAGAGCATCCAATGTCCCACAGAACATCACACACAGGACTCAACAGGCACAAAGCCTAAGGCCACCAACCTGGTCTCCAAACTCCCCAATTTCCAATCTGATCAAGCACCCATGGGATGTGTCAGACAAACTCATCCGATCCATGGAGGCCCCAATCCGCAACATACAGTAGAGCCCCTAAAGGATCTGCTGCCAACATCCTGGTGCCAGACACCACAGCACACCCCAAGAGGCCCTCCAGATCCACACCCTTACAGGCCAGAGCCACCCTGGTGGCACAAGGGGAACCCAAAACCTACAGCATGTGGGTTCCAATGTTCCAAGCAGGTGGGTTCCAAGGAAAAATAACTATTGCAAGGGGGGTTGGAAAAAACACTAGACTATTTTTCCCGGGATCTAGAAGGGGCTTCCTGAACAACATATAAGCAAATCCATATCTATCAGACAATTCTCATGTCTTCAAAGCAAGTTAAGCTATACAACTTCAAGAATATGAGACCTGCATGCGTACAGTATTCGTGTGCCAGGAATATCGGTTATATCTATCCTTTTTTAATAGGCTATTTCATGGAATATTTTGGAAAATGGGTTTAATGTCGCATGACGCAGCATGCTCAGCCTGGAGATATCAGCCTTGGCAATATTAAAGGTGAAAAAAAAAAAAAAGAATTATAAAAAATCTACATGTCAATGCAAGGTGAGCGGGATGGCTGTCAGGAAGCTTACACCAAACTCTAATTAATTCTGGAGCTTACAGGGACGGCTCCTGAGCTGTGAAATGGCAAGAGCGTCATCTGCACACACTCACACTCAGATCCCCGCGTTTCTAGACACACACACACACATCATTTCTGTTCTTCCTAAGGGACCCCCACGCCCATATTTACCCCCCTTTTAATTCCACAGCACCACTCGTCAATCATACAGTCCGTGCTGTTTTGTGATACAAGCATGTAGGCATATGGAGCTCTACGGACACTACGGGTTCTGGTAACACGCTACATGGAAGCTGAATCCGAAAAAAAAAAATGCTGACCTTTTAAATGCGACACCTGATGAAAGTAAATGCATCTACGCAATTAATCGATCTGGAAACCAAGACATTTTCCACTGCTGTCCTTCTTTCTGTCAATTAAACAGAAAGACAGAAAGGAGTTCACCAACTCAAGACAACAGGAGGGCATATTTTTTTTACTTTTACTCCACTACATCCTCGAAGAAATATCTGTACTCCTACTTAACTACATTCCTGCATGGCGACAAGTGTTTGAAATGAAACGCGGGGGAAATGAGACCCTACTGTGAGCTAATGTACATACCGCTGTACTTTACATACTTAAGTAAATTTGAAGGTGACTACTTTTTTTACTTCTACTTTTACTTGAGTAACCTTTGCCCTTAGGAATCTCTACATTTACTCAAGTACAGGATTTGTGTACTTTGCCCACTTCTGCACTTTCTATTGGTAGAAAGTCACTAGTTACAAGAAGCAATGTTACCCATTTAACACTTGTTACAGTATATATATGCTGTAGCAAATTATTTGAATATGAAGATGGAGAAGTGAAAATCAGTTGTAACTGAACATTTCATTTTCTTAGTTTCTTACTCAACTCGTCAGTCATCTTTGGGCGTGTTGATTAATAATTAGCAGGCTGACTTGAAGGGTGGCACGGTGGTATATTAGTAAGCACTGTCACCTTGCACCTCCATGGTCCGGGTTTGATTCCCAGCCAGGCTCGATTCCCCTTGATTTCCGTCTCTCGATTCATGACCCGTGCTTGGTGGGTTTCCTCTGGGTATTCCAGTTTCCTCCCACAGTCCAAAGACATACAGATTAGGCTAATTGGCGTTCCAAAACTGCCCGTAGTGTGTGAATGAGTGTGTGTGAGCCCTGTGATGGATTGGCACCCTCTCTCCAGGCTGTCGAGAGGGTGCCAATCCATCACCAAGATTTGGGTATGCCAAGGCTCCTGGGATGGCTCCAGGCGCCTGTGACCCTGAATACAAGATGAAGTGGTACAGACGATGAAAGAGAGAGGCTGACTTGACTTTAAATTACAGTCCAAATCTACCAGTTGGGTATGCCGTGCCAGTATCAGCATCACTACTGCTACTCTAACATGGTCAATCCCAAGGCTAGCATTTCTAATTCAGTAGAGTCCATTCTTGGCTTCAATGGAGCTTAGATATTGGCTGCTCAAGTGCAAATGTTGCAGCATGGCTCATGAGATCATTTAAGTCAAAGCTCTGTATAGAGGAAACTATATACAGTACAGTAAATACACTAATAAAATGAACTTCTTAGTCTTTAGGTTGCAGGGTAATGTACTTTATAAGCTGAGAAAGGGAGGATAAAGGCAACCCAGTTGGGAAAAAAAACAAAAAGTTTACATGTACACACGTTCGCAGAGAAACCTTAGCTCCAACCCAATACGGTTGCTAGTCAGCTACATAGTATGGAATAACAGTATAGAGGTGCCGAGGTAGGGCAGCGGTCTGGAGGCTGCACACAGTGGAGATACAGGGAACTGGAGATGAGCAAACTCTGTTTCCATGTCTAGACAACTCTGAAAGCGTAATAGTGAAGAGCAGGATATTGCAAGTAAGAATCACTCAACCATGCTACTGCTGTTGTGCATATTCACAGGCCTGCAGGGTGCAAGCAGCCACACGCCTTGTTCAGAAGCTACAGCACATGAATCAGCACTAATTCATGTCTCAAAATGGTCTGGAAAGATGATCCGAACAGAATCCGTCTCCCAACTATCTTACAGTACATATCACACAAATAAAACGAACCCAGGGACAGCAGTTTTCCAAATATTCCCAAACCAGGTGGTGAGAAAGAGACAGTTGATGGAGGTGGTGATGGTGATGATGATGATGATCATGTTGTTACTGCCCACTTCCCTTAAAAAAGGAGACAATGTCCTTGAAACGGTGGACAGCCTTCTACAGTCCACTATAAGCCGGCGGTGCTTTTCAGCACCTCCTAAAAATGATTTCATTAAGTGCAATACAGTTGTCCCTGCTAGTGCTGTTGGTGAGTGGTTGTTCAGCACTGGATGAGACATTTGCCTACTGAAACGCAACCATCTGTCAGACAGTGGTTTTCAGCGGCTTCTTATGTGTCAAGTTAACAAGTGCTGCTGCTGTAGTTAACAAGATACTTGAAAAAAAAAATTGGTAAAAGAAATTTTATGTCTCTGGGTAAAGATGGCAGACATCTCACTGGCACAGAGTTTAAACTGAATAATAAAAATAGATCATCTCAACAGAACCTACTGTAAGAGGAAGAAAGGGAGCCAGTTGATGTTTTTTTTTTTGTTTTGTTTTTTGTCACAGTTCATTAATGGTAAGTGCTTTGTACTGATAGTGCTTTACAAATGGAAAATGAGAAGCTCTTCATTTGATAATTGTTTGATGTGTTAAGGGCCTGGTAAAAAATGTGCATTTTATTATGGGGCTAAAAGAAAACATCTTGTCGTACTTAATGTTCCTCATAGGATTGTACAGGTTTCTAACCAGGGAATATTCTGGTATGTTCTCACCGAGGGCCGTATTCGGAGTTGCACACAGCGATGATTTGCTTCAAATAGAGCCTCAAGTCTCAAGTTGCACACAATTCTTAACTTAGATTTGAGCACTTTTTTCTTGCGTGATATCAACTTGAGACAGAAACGGTATTAAGTCTATCGCTACTGTAAAGGTTTGATGTAACCAGCAGCTTATGGACATTCAGGTGGACAGTGATGACATTAACAATAGCATATAAAAGCAATACTTATTTTACACACATTTTTGTGGTACAGATGTTACTCCATGATCCTCGTTCATCTCTCCAAATCTTTGACGTATATATTACTAGCGTAGCATGACGGGAAAAGAGTTTGTAAGAAACGGGTAAAAGGTTTTATTATTATTTCAGGTTGAAGCCCACGTACATGTCTGTCTGTCTGTCTGTCTTTCTGTACAGCAGAACTCTCTGTTTAACTTATTAATACTGTACAAAGAAATCACATTCAGTAAGGTTGAGTATCTTACATCTTGTTTACATTAAATTGTAATTCTTTCGTCGTCAGACAAATACACTCCCTGTTCGGTAATCGGAGAGAGAATCAACAGATGAGAAATCGAAAAATTCGATTGGATAAAGACTAATCCCAGTAAAAAATATTCCGTTTTCTAATTAATTTCTACCGGTGCAGGTGTTGGTTTACATTGGGCTAGTAGCTTATTAGTAGCTTATTTTAAACTAGATTATTAAATCTGCCACATAACTGTTCATAACATCACTTTTACTCAACATTTTGATTTCACTTATGGTGCAGGTTAAACTTCAGCCAGATGTCTAAGTACTGCAGAAGTTTCAATAAAACTGTACCGATTTAAGACGCGCCCACAGTTTGATGCAATATGCTGTCCGGCCTTGCCGTTTAAAATCTGGCACATAACTGCTCATAACTAGTCACCATTTTGATTTCATTTATAAGTTTTACTGTACTTCAGGCAAATACCAAACTAGTGCCAAAGTTTCATAAAATTCTGTCTAGCCAGTTTTGCGTGATGCTGTGACAAATTCCAGATGGACAGATATACAGATATACATACATACGTACAGACATACAGGCAACAATTTTACTTTATATAGATAATATGTGCAGTACTGTACAATATAGATATTGCTACTGCTATTATGCTTCTATTGCTGTTATTTATTATTATTTATTTTGCAATACTCAACAGCGTACACCATAACTACTTTTTAAACTAGTCCGTTCCGGCAAAGTAACAGTCTGGCGTTAACAGTCTGGTCTGCAGCTCCTCCTCGACTGTGTGGAGAGTATTCTTGAGAGTACCCTTGCCCCAATGGGCCTGTATTAGCACTTGTGCATGAAAACTTTATGAAGATTAACACTTCTTAAATGGCTCTGCCCCATCTGCACATATGGACAAGCTGCTACTTGATGTAACCACAATACACAACGCATGGCACCAATTATACAGACACTGGACCAATCACACTTATACATGCTAGTTAAATAACTCATTTCGGATTTCGCTATTATATTAACCTCCACTTTCCTGGATGGGTTTTTGAGCTAGATTTTGGAGCATGGATGTGGGGATTTGTGCTCATTCAGCCACAGAAGCATTAGTGATGTTGGGTGATGAGGCCTGGTGCTCATTCGGCGTTACAATTTATCTGAAAGGTGTTCATTCGGGTTGAGGTCAGGGCTCTGGGCAGGACACCGGTTCTTTGACCAACCTTAGCAAACCATGTCTTTATAAGCTTCATTTTGTGCATAGGGTCATTGTGATGCTGGAACAGGTTTTTGACCTTTTAGCTCCAGTAAAGCAAAACTATAATTACAGTTGCATACAAAGACATTCTAGACAATTGCGTGCCTCCAACATTGTTACATCAGGCTTTTAGTTTTGCCTCTTCATGGCATTCTTCATGGTATAGATGCTACAAGGTGCTGGAAACATCGCATGGCGATTTTACGCAGTTGCTGCAGATTTGTCGGGTGGACACCCATGATGTGAATCTCATGTTTCACCCCATCCCAAAGGTGCTCTACTGGCTCTACCGTGGAGGCCATTTGAGTACAGTGAACTCATTGTAATGCTCGAGAAAACAGTATGACATAGAGTGTCTTCTTGTGGTCATAAAGGGATGGAAATGATCATCAACAATAGGATATTGCATATCCTAGCATTTGAACATTTACATTTAGACAATAGGCAGATGACCTTATCCAGAGCGACTTATGTTTTTATCTCATTATACATCTGAGCACATGAGGGCTAAGGGCCTTGCTCGAGGGCCCAACAATGGTAACTTTGTGGTCGCGGGGTTTGAACCTGGGACCTTCCAAACCGTTGTCCAATGCCTTAAACACTGAGCCCTGACCCCAAACCATGCTCAATTGGTACTAAATGTACCAGGAAAATATCCCCATATTCATCAGGAGCCTGAACTGTTGCTACAAGGCAGGATGGATCCATGCTTTCATGTTGTTTACACCAAATTCTGACCCGACCATCCAAATGTCACAGCAGACCAGGCAACTTTTTTTTTTTTCCAATCTTCTGTTATCCAATTTTGGTGAGCCCATGTGACCTGTACCCTCTGTTTTTAGCTTACAGCAGTGGAACCCAGTGAGGTCTTCTGCTGCTGTATCTGATCTGCTTCAAGGTTCAACGTGTTGTGCGTTAAGCGATGCTCTTTGGCATACCTCGGTTGTAACAAGATATTATTTAGAGTTACTGTTGCCTTTCCATCAGCTCGAACAAGTCTGACCATTCTCCTCTGACCTGTGGCATCAACAAGGCATTTTTACCTAGAGAGCTGCTACTCACTGGATATTTTCTCTTTTTCACACCATTCTCTGTAAAACTTAAAGATGGTTGGGTGTGAAAATGCCAGTAGATCAGCAGTTACAGAAATACCCAGACCAAACTATCTGGCACGAAACAACTGTGCCACATTCAACGTAACTTAAATCATCTTTATTTCCATATTCTGTTGCTCAGTTTGGAATTACACAGATCATCTTGAACATGTCTAGATGCCTAAACTTCGTTGCTTCGATGTGATTGACTCATTAGACGTTTGCGATGATGAGCAGTTGAGCAGGTGTAACTAAAGAAGTGGCCGGTGTATGTGAGTGCATATATCATGTGATGATTGATAATAGGAGAGACGGACCACTGCAAGATTCTCAATGAGGTTCACGTAGGTCTGGACTCTTTTTTTGGCCAATCCATGTGTGAAAATAGTATCTCATGCTCCCTGAACCACTGTTTCATAATTTGAGCCCGATGAATCATGGCATCGTCATCTTGGAATACGCCCATGCCATCAGGGACAAAATACCCACTGGGCATGGAATATATTCAGGTAGTCAACTGCCATAATTGTTTTGGCCACATAATGTTGCTGAACCTAGACCTGACCAACAGAAGCAACATAACAGATGATAACAGTGGCTTAGAGGGGAGGCACTAGGCATGATGGGTGCATCACTTCATTCGCATATCTTCTTAGCCTGACACGTCCATCCTTCTGGAACGGGGTAAATCTGGACTCATCAGACCACATGACCTTTTCCAATGCTTCATAGTCCATCCTTTACGCTTCATAGCAAAATAAAGGCTTTTTTCTGATTAGCCTCACTGATAAGTGGTTTTCCTAAGGCTACACAGCTGTTTAGTCCCAATCCCTTGAATACTCTACACATTGTTTGTGCATAAATGTTTCTACTTTGGTCACCACCATCCTCCCATGTTTTAATAATGTGTTGGACAGTTCTCAGTAATCTCCTTAGTTGTTTTCTTTGCTTGATGCAGGACAATAATTTGACACTTTTGTAACAGAGGCTTTAAACTATTTTCTTTGATGACGACTTTTTTTTTTTTGGCCGGGCAGACGACTTTTTTTTTTTTGGGCCAAGCAGAGTATGAAAAGGATATATTTTTTCCCTACCCTTTCATTTTAAAAATACCTTATCAACAGGGTAGTCTGGCTGTAGCTTTGTTTTCCTTCTAGTGTCTTTAGCTGCCAAGTGATATTTCATGAACAGCAGCTCAAATAATGGTGTGCTGGCAGAGCTATAAAAGATAGTGGGCTGGGAATTGATAATAACAAAAAAATGGGGGGAAATTAAATATCTGTTTCACTGCTGGAAAACAAATGATGTTTCCTTGTCTATAAAGTATGAATGCTCTGGGTAGGATGTTCTGATAACACTGAGTTCTACAGTGAGATCAAAACGGCAGGCCTAAATTTCTGCACTAAAAAAAACCTAATAAATAAATAACCAATCAAATAAGCAAAAACACAAATAAATAAATAAATAAATAAATAAATAAAAGCCTAGCATGGTAAGATAGTGTTGTATCTAGTAGGCTTAATTGAATAGTATTTTATGGCTTTAATACAGACTTGGACAAGTGAACTACATATGCACAGACCAACTCATCCTGGGAGGATGGGACATAATTCTGCATAATTCTGTTTGTCTTCCGTCTATACCGTTCTCACCGGCACTGCATTTCAAATAAACGTTTTTACAGTTGTAGGGGCTGGCAGGCCACCTCAAAGGGAGCCGTTGAACGAGTAAGAGACAGGTCACGACATCAGCAACTAAGGAAAGAAATGGTTACACGTCTCCAACTCAGATGGTGCAAATCTGCAAAGCAACTTCCTGGCACAAGAGAGAAGCAATTTCACATCTTCACTCAAACGGTGTAGATCAGCACAAATCCCTTGAATAGGGAAATTTCACAACCCCCTGGCAGTTGCTGACCCCCGGAAGGCGTTTCCTCTGGGCCCCAGACAAGAGAACATACAAAGCTTTAGGGACACGTACTATGTTAATCAGTTGTTAATCAGTCCTGAAATTTAAGATGGTTTAAGGTGTTTTGCAACGGGCAAGGAGTCATTTCCTCTTTTAAAATTTTTTTTTTTTTATTAAGGTGACTCAAGGCAACATACTTAAATACCTGTGCCTTCAATAATGCAGACACCCCATCAGAGGCCCTGGTTCAAGCACAGATGACACACTTTCAATAAATAATGTCACAGGTAGTGGTGCGATGCAGACTGGTCTCGCGTCGGGTGACAATCCACAGAAGACATCATCACTTCTGAGTCCAAAAAGAAAGTCTGAGAACGGTTAGAGAACTCATTACAGAATGAGTTTGTTGGTCAATTATGAACAGGATTTAAAATATCTAGCTACTAACTGTGCAGAGGTTTTCTTCAAAGCCTCTCCCATGCTAGAAAAGCAGTAACGAGCCAGTTTGATCTTGTACAGTTTAATGTTGTGTCATTGTTCTTTAACATGTCCATTAATACTCTGACAATAAAAAGCATTAAACAGGCAGTCAAGCTCGTTGAATGATATCCCTTGAAATAACCTCGGGCAACTCTGCAATTGATGCTGACTTTGCAGTTTGCATGGCCCTGATTTAGACTCTGCGATGCTGGAAAACACTTTTGATTGCAGTCAGGCTATGATTAATACTGTGCTGCATAAGCCGTCTCCATATTTCTTAAGGAAAAGGTGAGGTTTTTCATCTCTACTACTCTTTAGAAGATGTATGCCCCTAGACATTGATGTGGAAAAGTTAGTGCCCCTTGTTTTAATTCCATTTTTTTTGTGTAAAAGGATCTTATCATAGCAGCGCATTTGAACTGTAACTTTTTTTTACCGTGCCATTGTTTATTTAACAAGTAGGCAATATGAAGTACCCTCTTGATTTAATAGTTTGTAGATCCACCTTTAGCAGCAATTAATTTAAGTACTCGTTTCCTTTATGACTTTATCAGTCTCTCACATCTCTTTGGTCCATTCTTCTTTAAAACATCGCTTCAGTTCATTGAGGTTTTTGGGGAAACATCTTAAGGCACAACATTAAAGTTCGAATGTGGTCTGGACTTAGTCTAGGCCATTCTACAACCTTGATTCTTTTATTTTTGAGCCATTCTGATGTAGATTTACTAGTGTGCTTCAGATCATTGACCTGTTACATTCCCCCAATGGCCTCATATTTGCCTCTAGAACACTTTGGTATACAGGGGGGTTCATGGTCGACTGCAAAGTCCTGTGGATGCAAAAACAAGCCCAGATGATCATCTCTCCACTGTTGAGCTTCACAGTAGGTATGAACTGTTCCTGCTGAAATGCTGTTTGGTTTTCGCCAAACATTGCACTGGCCAAGTAACTCCACTTTGGTCTGATCTGGCTATACTGTAGGTCATTGTTCCAAAAGCCTTGTGCTTTGTTTAGATTCGGTTTTGTGAATCTTAGTCGTGGGTCCATGTTCTTTTTAGACAGAAGAGGCTTTCTCTTGGTAATCTTTCCGCACAAACCATACTTGTTCAGTCTTCTTCTAACTGTGCTGTCATGGACTTTAACGTTTATCATGCTTGTTGCGGCCTATGAGATGTACTGTAGCGCGCGTACATTGCACCATCTGACCTTGGGGTAAATGTGCAGGAACGTTCACACCCTGTACGATTGGTAATTGTCTTGAATGGTTTCCACTTATTAATATAATCTTTCTCACTGTAAAACACTGAACTCTAAATGGTTTGGAAATGGTTTTATAACCCTTTCCAGAACGGTGTGCTCCAACAATTGCTTCTCTAACACCATTGCACAAAACCAAAAAACGGCCCAGCATCGACCTACCTCTCAGCTCTAGTCACCACTCGCACTGCACCACGTTCCCACCGATCCTCCAACACTCCGGCACCTAAGTGGTGGAATGAACTTCCTCTAGATCCTCTTTAAACGACAACTTAAGACATATATGTTTCTTCAGTACTTGGGCTAATCCCTCCCTCCACCCCACCCGAAAAACAAACAAACAAACAAAAACTTTCCAGCAGTACGTACTCAGTTAGTAACCGAGTAACCCAGTGCAAGGATCCTACAAGGCACATTTGTAAGACACTCTGAATAAGAGCGTCTGCCAGATGCCTAAATGTAAATTGCATTGTGTTAATACACACCTGAATGATCAGCAAACTGCCAAAACTTCTGCTTTTATAGAGGTCTGTGCGCCTGCTCATTATCAATTAATCAAGGGCTGGTGATTAGCAACACCTGGCTGTACAGTAATTTATCTTCTGAAATCCAGTGGAAGCAGAATGGGGATATTTAATATTGCCAACATATTTGGTTTTGTTTTTTTGCTTGATTTAAAAAATTTTTTTTTTATAAATAATGGCTTTATAAATAAAGGTGGTTGTTTGTCTGAGGTTGTATTTGCCTCATGCTAAGAATCAGATGATCAGATGAAAACACAGAAGAATTGATAGAGGGGACATTGAAAAAGCAATGAATAAATATGCAGAATCGTACTCAAGGTAGAGTAAAATACTTGAAAAAGGCTGGATAATGATTATATCTTCCTACTGTAAACATGTTCCATAATGCAGTACATGGGTAACAATAAATAAATAAAAGCTCATTTAGAACCCTGTCCAGGGTGGTGTACCCCGTCTAGTGCCTTACGTCTCCTGGGATAGGCTCCAGGCCCCCCGCGACCCTGTATACAGGATAAAGTGGTACAGATGATGAGTGAGTGAGTGAGTGAGTAATTTATCTAGAGTATTTAGAATACCTCTCTAAAAGATTCGTGGGAATGACTGTGCTGTATTGTTGTTTAGTCACTTTAAATAGTCACCAAATGAAATGATGACTCATAGATGACTATCTGATATCTAACACCATTCATGTGCAATTATTCCCGTTTGAACAGGCTTAGTCAAGTGAAAAACTTGCGTAAGTGTTAGGTAGACCTAAAGATTAAAATACCCTGAGTAAAAAGAGTATATCAAAGTATAAAGAAATATCTGGTACGTTTTCATGGATGAAAAGAGATCATGGTATTTAAGTTTTCCAGAACTAAATTTCAAGTGTTAAATGCATTTGAGTTGCATATGAGATTAAACAAATTTGAATTTAACCTAGTTTGAAAACAAGAGGTCCCACTGAAATATTTCACTAACCGTTCCCATTTGCAAAGTACACTACTCATCCATAAAATAAAGTAAGTACGTTCAGCCTTTATTCGTCATATATACATTACTGCACAGTGAAATTCTTCATTCTTCGCATATCCCAGCTTTGTTAGTAGGATAGGGTCAGAGCACAGGGTCAGCCATTTTAAAGGATTAAGGGTCCCATTTGCTCAAGGGCCCATCGGCGGCCAACCTGGCAGAGCTGGGGCTCGAACCACCGACCTTCTGATTAGTAACTCAGAGCCTTAAGACATTGAGGTTATCAATTATATACCAGTAAACTGGTGACAGGGTCATGAGCGCCCAAGGATTATTTAAGTCTGTGAGGAGAAAAAGCTAGTCTGATCCCACAGAAAAGCCAATGATAGCTATAATAGAAAGGTATCAGAACACTACTGTACATTACAGCTTGCTGTGTATCAGGAAAAAAAAAAAAACAAGGCCAGCCGACCCGGTCTCTAAGCTCTCCAGATCTCAATCTGATCCAGCATGCATGGGATGTGCTGGACAAACAAGTCTGCTCCATGGATGCCCCCATCGTGCTGCACCTCAAATCATATTCATATTCAAATCTTATTTGTCACATAAACAGTCATACACAGTATGATATGCAGTGAAATGCTTATACGCCTTATACCGCCTGTGACCTTAAAAAAAATATATATCAATAAGAAATAATTTATGGAATACAATAAGAAAAAATATATAGAAAAACTTAAGCTAAAGAAAATATAGCTAGAGAAGATAAGAACAAAATATGAATATAAAAAAAACTGTACAAATATTGAAAATATAGAAAACTTTAGTTGTGGAAATAGAATAGAATTTAAATAGAAATGTCCAGGGTGTGTGTGCAAATGTGCATGAATGTGCAGATGTGAAATGTCCATAAATGTCCAGGGTGTGTGTGCAAATGTCCATAAGTGTGCCTGGTGCCAGATACCCTGGTATACCTTCATGCTCCAAAGGGGTCCGAGCTTTTTTTGTGGATCAAAGGGGAATCCACAATGTTTTAAGCGTTTAATGTTATGGCTGATCGGTGTACAAGTAAAATGAATTCAAACTACCTCTCATGGGGAACTCTTGGGAACTCTTGAGTAAGCAAACATCCAGCACACGGATCCTTAAAATCCACCTATGCATTACAGTATACAGTATGTCAAGCACTATTTTTTATTTAGCGGTGTATTATTGAAGTAAATTGTGACGTCCATTCGCTAACTCTATCTAATCAAATATTGTAGTCTAAAATTATCTCATCATGTCTACGTTCGGAGTGTCAGAAATGTCCGGTTCTTTGGAAGTGCTGATAGCTTATCAAACACCGACCCGAACATCAAACCTAACTCATCAATGTGCCATTCTTTTGTAGGACAAAAAGAAAAAAAGAAAAGATAACAGCAGTGCTAAGGATGTGCTGTGAACAAACACTTGGTAGTGTAAGTGACAACATAATTGGAAATATCTGAAGATAAGTCCCATCTTTCTCAAACGTCTGTCAGTCTTGAAGAAGCGCAGCACTTTACTGGGCGCTAAATCAGTTTAAATAAGAGGTTAATTCATGTACAGATTCTGGGGCCACATTCACCAGAATAAATAAATAAATAAATAAAATAAAATAAAATAAATCTTATCGTACCGATTTTTCGAAGGTTCTCTAAGTGCACCTAGATAAGAGCTCCCTCATAAAACCTATTCACAAAAAAATCGCTAAGAGGTAGCGGTGTGGTACAGGATTTCACAAATGATGTTGGTGCTTTGAGTCAACTTGCATTCATGTGCGATTTTCGAAACTAGTAATTTCTTCTCCATTTTTTAGAGATTTAAGCAATGTTGTTACTTTTTATTCAATCAAAACATTTTCCTGGAAAATATCTTTTTAACATCTGAGTTTGTTCGAGTCTATGGTGAGATATACTTGTACAGTATAAGGTTCACTTGCTGATTGTTGTAAAGTACTCGTCATAGTCAAAAGTATTAGAAGAGGCAATCGGATATCAGTATACACACACAGGGACGCTTATTATATCACTTAATACATATTTGTAGTGCTTTGCTGATATGACAATTATATGATTATGTAAAAGATTTTTATATTTGTTTTATATTAAAGTATATAAAACCCCCCCACACACTCATCGCTTTATCCCATAGACAGGGTAGCGGGGGGCTTGGAGCCTATCCCAGGAGACTTAGGGCATGAGGCGGGATACACCCTGGACAAGGTGCCAATCGATTCAAGATTCAAGATTCAAAGAACTTTATTAATCCCAGAGGGAAATTGCTTTGTCTTGGTCATACAGTTGCATT
>JAQMYI010000023.1:21497695-21518336 GCA_030014275.1 Clariallabes melas | reverse complement strand
AACACGTGATAGTCTTCGGCCCTCCCGACTGAGTGGTAGTAGTAGCCTTAATGTGGGAGCCCCCTAGTGACAGGGGGGTATTGGACATGACTAAATTAGGGAGGAAAAAAAAAAAAAGGTCGAATATAAGCTAACTTCTCTGCTTCCAGGGTGGAATTCCAAATAGCGTTAAATTGAAAGCTTGTGTACTATCCAGGGTGTACAATTCTGTCCAATGTAACAATTAACGATTATTAGAACACCTGTGATTGAAGCATATAGTTAACCAGTTAAATGTCCCAGTGCTGTTATGCTCTATTAGCAGCACTCAGGGAATGCCTCTTGTCCAATCAGATTACTCGAACTAACAGCACCGTGAACATATTGCATAGAATTACCCTTCCACAAGCAACATTTATTAATATTAATCTTCCATTACTGTGAAGTTTTTAGCCTCTTCCGCTCCGTTTCTACTCGCCTTTAATGAGCTCTTTCTCTTAGCCCAGCTCCAACGTGTTCAGCCGCTGTGAGTCGAGGACACAAATTATAATATGAGTAGACCATATATCGAGCAAAACACACCTGTGGGATTATTTGCAATTTTTCCCTGATGATGTGTATTTACATGATTTATTCCATATAAGATCAGCTCCACGTAACGCGTCTCTCTCTCTCTCCTTCACTGGTAATAAAGTTAACCATGTCCAACTTTCTCTAGATCTGTCCAGTGTGTGTCCCTAATGTGTGTGCGTGTGTTTAACGGTGTGTATGAAGGAGGAATTCATTAGTCAGACCCTCCCAATACCCTCTCTCACACACACACACAAACACTAATGCACACCCTGGTTGCTATGGTAACCAAGGTTTAGAGATTCTCTGTCTAAGCCAGTCTGCCTGGTTCTTGGGGAAGAAAGAAAAAAAAAAAAAAGGAAGAAATATGCTAAAGGGAGGTAATGATATAAACACTAGCAGAGTGTGTAAAGGGCACTGGAGTGAAGAAGAAGAAGAAAGGGAGAAGGAGACACCCAATTAGCAGCTATGTGAAGACGCCATGATAAGGAGCATCATTATTTCCGTGGGCTTACGCAACACTTTCAAATGACTACTTTGTTTCGACCGTATGCCTTCTTGACCTGTCTCTTTACAACCTTCAAAAAAATCTAATCATGCGTTTTTTACGAAGAGGCAACATAACAACTGCCTAAATAATAAACTGCTGGGTGCAGCTGTGTTAATACAGCGGAGATTCAAATCCATGCATCTGGCGTGTTCACTGTAGCCATTTCCTCACCAGGGTTTAGGGGGGCTTTTGCGGCAATGCCGTAATCCTGACCTGGAAATTTCTAGCGATATGGCAGAAAACTTACACCAGTGCAGAGAAAGCGAGTTACAGGGTGAGATGTCTGAGAGGTGAGCAGACATATCATGATATACAAAAAAAAAAAAAAAAAAGAAACGAAAAAAGAGTTTTCTCTGCTATGATGTTTTTTTTAGAAGAAAGTCTGCTCTGGGACAGGAGCTTTGGACCTAAACACTCACCACTGATATCGATTTCCACTTCTATGGGTAGACAATATTGCCGAACTGCAATTCGAGTTCCATTACAAACTCAACGACGACAGAAGGAGCAATGTTTAAATATGCAAAGGGTGACCAAAAAAACATCAGAATGAGAACCCACTCATAATACCTAATTACACCATAAATATTAAGGTCAATAAAACATTTACAGTATGTGCACGCTTAATTAAACACTATGTGCTCGCTGCCAAAAGCAGCACCAAGTTAATAGAGGAATATAGTGACCTCTAACTCAATGATTCTTCAGTTGCACTTGATCTCACACTCCAATGAGCTGCGCTCTCACTCGGATGTGAGCCCCTTTGTTTAGCAGGAAAACCTTTGCCAGCTAATTCCATGCATACATTAACACGAGCCGAGAAAAAAAAAGAAAGGAAAAAAACCCACCTTTTTTTTATGTTTTCTCTCATGTTTTTTTTTTTCCCCCACAAGGCCCAATGTTGGGTCCAATATTTTTCCTGACCGTTATTACAGCTATTAGTGATATCAGTCAGTGGTTTAACAAATTTTGTACAAAGAAGCCTTTTTATTTTATTCTGAGCTCTGAGCAGGGATCCTGCTTTCTGGTAAACTAATTAGATCTGCAATTACCCTGCTATAAAAATTGGGTTTTAACCTTCACTAAGTTGTGTCATAGAACCGCTTCTCATCATGCTCTTTGTCTGACGGGCAACCGAGATGATCCAGGAACGACGACGGACCAGGATCAAGGGATAGAATAACTCTAACTAAGCACAAAGGTTCAAAGCAAAGAGGGCCGTGAAAAGATGGAGCGAATGCTATACCCAGCATACACTGCATACAGTACAGTATGTGGCGGAAATATACAATGAGGCACTAAAGATTCGGGGAGTTATTGTGTTTTATGAAGCTGCTGGAAAAGATGAGGGGGCCATTTTTTATTCCACGCTATCCAATATATGCTTATTACCTCTGCCTACACCTGAAGCTGTGCATGCTGAAGTGAAATGACCCTTTCTTTCATCTTATTCTGCAACGACATTGACTGAAGTCGCTTTATTGCGATAAGTTAAAAGTTTTTCCAGCAATATTAGAAAGAAATTTGGTAAATAAAGTATTTTTCATGAAATACACTGACCGGCAACTTCATAAGATACACCTGTTCAACTATTATCAATGCAAATGTCTAATTAGCTGTTCGCATGGCGGCAACTCATGCAATTAGGTGTGTAGACACGGTCAAGAGGTTCTGCTCAAGTTCAAACCAAGATTCAGAATGGGAAAGAATGGTGACTTTGAAAGTGGCATGGTTGTTTAGGGACAGATGGGCTAGTCTGAGTATTTGTGAAACTGCTGAATCTACTGGGATTTTCACACACAACCAATTCTAGGATAACAGTGGTTTGAGAAAAAGAAAATACCTAGCGAGCAGCAGTTCTCTGGGTGAAAATGCCCCGTTGGTGCCAGAGGTTTGCGGAGGATGGCCAGACTGGTTCAAGCTGATAGAAAGGCAACAATAGCTCGAATAATATCTTGTTACAACCGAGACATGGCGAAGAGCATCTCTGAACACACAACATACTGTATCGAACCCTGAAGCAGATGGGCTACAACAGCAGAAGAACACTCCGGGTGCCACTCCTGTCAGTTACAAACAGGAAATTTGACTGGACAACAGATGAGTCTCAATTTCTGCAAAAGGATTCAGATGGTAGGGTCAGAATTTGGCATACAACATGAAAGCATGGATTCAACTCACCTCGCATCAATGGTTCAGGCTATCGGTGGTGATTTGGGGATATTTTCTTAGCGCCAATTCAGCATGGAATAAACGCCACATCCTACCTGAGTACTGATGGTGACCGTGTCCATCCCTTAATGACCACAGGACAATGCACCATGCCACAAAGCTAAAATCATATCAAACTGGATTCTTAAACTTGACAACGGGTTTACCTTTACTCAAATGGCCTCCAGAGTCACCAAGTCTCAATGCAGTAGAGAACCTTTGTGGATGTGGCGGAACGGGGGATTCGCATCACGGATGTGGAGTCGACAAACCTGCGGCAATCGTGTGATGGACCAAAATCTCGAAGGAATGTTTCCAGCACATTGTTGTATCTACAGTATGCCATGAAGAATTTCGGCAGTTCCGATGGGTCCAACCCAGTACTAGCATGGTGTGCCTATACAAAACATTTTACACAAATTGATAGGGAATATGATACCTTTTTGATGATAATGTGGCATATTTGCACATAAAGAGGAAATTACCATGGCAGAGGACCAGCCACAGACCTTTTCCTACAACACATAATACACTTTTAAATAAATATTAAAGATGAGACTTCATAAACTTTTTTGTACAATCCAGAGACGAAATCTTGATCCAAAAAAAAAAAAACACTGCCAAGAGTTTCTCCAAAAGTTTGTTGTCCCTGATGGAAAGCCAGCGAGATTTACACTCTCAAGATTTGGAAGAGCTCGTCGCCAGAAAAACGTACAAAAGCTTTTTGACACCCTAGGCAGAATATCTGATACACACGCGCACACACACACACAAAATAATTGAAATATTAATGCCTTCCTATGCTACACATAACTCTAACACTAACCATAACCTCAGTATACAAAAAGGAAACATATCGGCTGTTTATGTTTTTTAAAATGTCCTCATAAGATCAATTCCGTCAGACATTCCTGTCCATGTGGGGACATTTGGTCCTCACTAAGATATAAGAACATCACTGCATCGACTACAGGCGTAATCCCAAACCAAGCATGTCCTCATCACCGATCTGTCCAGATTGTGTCTTAGAGTGTACAAAGTCCAAATTTATGGATACAAAAAATAAAAAGAATCCAAGTAGCTTCCAAGTAGAACACTGTGTTTCATGTCCCACTGTGTATAACCATGAGTGCTCTTGATGCTGCAATTCTCAAAATTACACAGACATTGAAACCAACAGCACTCCGCATACAAAACAACCGCCGGTGAAATCGGAAGTGTTGTAATGTACTAACATATTGTTGAAATTATTACATTAAATGACTTCATTTTTGACTAAACTGTATATAAATGCGCTGTAAGAGATCGATACTAATCCATGTGCCCTTCTCTATGTATTCACACACACACACACAGTTATTGATTTCATGACTGCTTGCTGTGAATCTCAGTTCTTATGAACTGCTGCAAATCAGTAAGTGAGAGGAGTATAATCTGTGATTTAGCACTACAGAGTCCACAACCATGAATAAATTCACTCTTGTGATGTCAGCCGGGAGTCATCATTGATGAACTAGAAAAATGCAATCTTGTAATCTTCCTCAACATATTTGTGAATAAATAGACTTGACTGATATGGTAAATAGTGCCTTGATCATAAGCTGGCGAGTCTCCAGTTTCTGTGATTATTATTTTTTTTTCTTTCTGTGATTCTGTTCATTTATTTAAATTGACGGTAAAAAGACCTGCTGAAATCGTCTGAAAGCACCTGGATTTTCTAGCTGCTCAAACAATGAATTAAGGTCGAGCGGACTCGACACGTTCTACTGTACATCCTATTATCGGTCAGTCGTATTTAACAACATGAACATTTGCGTGGTTAGAATCAGAATCACGTTAACTAGCTAACAGGAATCCAAATCTAAAAATTACTGTCTACTTGATTGCATGGTGCTTGGTGGGTTTCCTCCGGGTACTCTGGTTTCCTCCCACAGTCCAAAGACATGCAGATTAGACTAAATGGCGTTCCCAAATCGCGTGAACGTGTGTGTGAGTGTGTATGCCGCGTGAAGGAGTGGCACCGCGTCCAGGGGTCTCTCAGGGGTATCTCGTTGTTATAGACGATTAGTGAGTATGATCCCCATACCGTACCATAGCTGTATATTTCTATGGTTCCCACATGACCTGCTTATAGATTTATGTTTCAATTAATAACCATGAAAATGGCCTGGATCGCATTGATTTAAGCAGTTTCCACTATGATTTATTATGACTGCAATTGCTCAAATAGGTTAAGGACTGAAATTGCCACGAACGCTTTCATACCCAAGTGTTGGTAACCTCAATAAAGTGGACAGATTAAACACATGACCTGTTATACAATTGCACTTTTGACCTCATAGCATAAAATCATAGAGTTTTTTGTCACACTATCCAGTATTCAGTATCCAGGTTTATTCCTTATGTTCAAATCAGGGAGTTTTTCCTTTGCCTATGTCTTGCTCATTAGGGTTTTTTGTTTGTTTGTTTGTTTGTTTGTTTTTTATCCAGCATGATTATTTGTGTGAGGCTGCTTTGCAAGAATGTCAATTGTTATTGATTAGCGTTATACAAATAATATTGAATTGAATAGGATGAACTATAGTATTGTGGTACATCGGCATTAAAAACGCCCCGATTTGTGAATTTTCACCTAAAATTTTGCAAGAAATTTCCTTCTGCGTGTGCAGCATGCAACGAACAACCTGAGCCGAACTGATCGCGCTAAGCCGATCAAACTTTGTTTGCGTCCGTAGAAAGCCAAGCAAAGTGAGTTTATATGTTTTTTTTTGTGTGTTTTTATTTAGGTATTTTGTGAAAGACTTAGCGAATATTTGTAATATTTTAACTGGGTCTCTGGATTGGATGATCCGCATTTACATTATTTTCCATGGGAAATGTGTTTCGCAATACGAATTTTCACCTTCAGAACTCGCCTTCGGAGCAGATTACATCCGTATGTCGAGGTATCGCTGTGTGTAGTGTAGAATAGCATAGTATAGTATAGCATAGCATAGCATAGCATAGCATAGTATAGCATAGCATAGCATAGGATAGCATAGCATAGCAAAGTATTAGTATAGCATAGCATAGCATAGTATAGCATAGCATAGTATAGTATAGCATAGCATAGTATAGAATAGTATAGCATTGCATAGCATAGTATAGCATAGCATACTGTAGTATAGCATAGTATAGTATAGTATATCATAGTATAGTATAGCATAGCATAGCATAGTATAGTATAGCATAGTATAGCATAGCATAGTATAGTATAATATAGCATAGCATAGCATAGTATAATATAGCATAGTATAGCATAGCATAGTATTGTATAGTATAGTATGAAGCACAGGTGTGATGTTAGTGTGGTTGCACTATCTAAATTAATTCACTGATTTATTTATTTAAACAAAAACATTTATTTCTATTATTTGTGCTCAAGTTGCTTTTAATTTAGAGACAGGAATGAGCATTTATACTGTACAGATGCAACATGTATTCATCTCAGCAATGAGCTTTACCAACTTTAATTATGAAGTGTAATTATTGAGTCACTGTTGCTGAGTCTTTCGAACTTTGGTGTGGAAATCAGCAGACGACAGAATAGATCGACGCTACGCTTTTAGCTGATGCACGCAGATAACCCTCTTTCATCTTGCTTAGATGAAACAGTATGATTTAACTTTTATCTCACCACAATTGAATACTACAGTATTTTCTACAACGCTCTGCAGTGAACCAGTTAAAGGTAGAAACGAGCTCCAGTTTTGCCTGCGGCGTCCATTACACGCTACAGTATGTACAAGAATCACTTCCTGTTTTGATTAAAAGTGGATGTGTGTCTCTTCCTGATTTTTCGCTATGAAATAAAAAAAAAAATCAAATCTTTCTTAACATATTTATATTGCTTACATTTAAAGACGGTTCTGTTTCCGTTTGTAATGCTTTGCATCTCCATAAAGCCTATATCTATTTTCCATATTCCACTTTACAGAATTGTCTTAAATGGGGAAACTCTGCACAATTATTCTACGCACTTGCATTTACCGCCTCTTATCTCTGTATCTGCTAGAGATTTACAATCCTACCGTAGTAGGTGAAGGCCCAACCTCAACCAGTCCCACAAACATGCCAACAAGAGAGCTGTGTTCAACGTTAAGCTCTCCGTTTGATGTTCTCAGAAACCAAGCGCACCGGAGCCTCCATGACTAGCAATAAGGGGCTCCAGTTCTTTTTTTTCCTCTCATGCGGGACCAGTGATCAAAGAATGGATGTGTTGTGGAAGGTAGTCGAAATGATTAGCTGTTGTTCATGGCAGCTTAGTATTGCACTGATTACACTGTGGCAAGAGTGCATCAAGGACTTTCCTCCTTTCTCCAACACGTCTTTTAAATAGTGAATAATCAAACGCTTCACTGGAAGAAGCTTCAGTGGGACATGAAACATCTCTTCTTCTTGTTTAAGGATGGGAGGAAGAAGGGCTTTCATTCGATTTAGCAAACCCCCTTCTCATGCTCGTCTTAAGAGAAGTAGTGGTTGTCATGTCTGACAGCTCTAACAGTGCCCTGCCAGGGGATCGACACAGTTAGCACCCACCGGTCTCCACAGCTAAGCTTCCGGCCCTGAATCCAGATCAACCTTCCAATATCCAGTAGGTGTGAAATTATCCTTCACTCTTTTGGGATACCAACTCGGGCTACTGCTTTAGCCTCTTCATGAATAATTATGCCCTGTTCTGTGGACTTAAGAGCAGGGTCTTAAGAGCTTACGTCTCAAAAAGTGCTACAACAGGGCAGCAGATCGCTGCCAAGAAACCTGATGAAGAGCCGGCGGAACTCTTCCGAGATGTATTGATTGACATTTCCACTGATCAGGACTCGCTTCATTAGTGAGATAAAAAAAAAAAAGTAAACAGCACTGAGGTTAGTAGTTCTGATTAGGAATAAGCAGACAAAATGAGATTTTATCATTTCATTGAGTTGCGTTGGAGAACTGACTCCAAGATTCTACTGCATTTTAACAGAAGAGTGTTGATCTTATTGTGGGAAAGTTTAAATCCTGAAGATGCAACAGCCATCAATTTCTAGGAGACAAAAATTACATGTCCTGTCGATCAGACTGACAGCAGCCAATCATGAGTGTCGATGAGCAGATGTATGCAGAAGAGGGCAGTCCTATGAGTGGCAGGCCTCAAATGGAAATGAGTTAGAAAATACAATCGTTGTGTTAATTATTTTGTATACATGCACAATTAATTCTATCTCTTATAATAAAAATGCATTTAGAGTATTATGGAACAATGTCCCATGGAAAAATCATGATGAGGTGCAACTGAAAAGTGGATGCCCTATTGTTAAGTGGTTGCGAGTTTGAATCCCAGTGATCTACACCCATCTGTGTTCAGGAGTCAAATAAGTTAAGTGTATCAAACCATGCTTTAAGGTAATGATTTGAGAGATATCTACAATAACTTTACACTACCTCTACCTTCATCTTAAACATCCTAAGGGCAGAAATATCACTCACTCATCGTCTATACCGCTTTATCCTTTTTATTAAGGGTTTCGGGGGTCCAGGAGCCTATCCCAGGAGGCTTAGGGCGCGAGGCAGGGTACACACCCTGGATAGGGTGCCAATCCATCACAGGGCACACACACATACACACATTTACACACTACGGGCAATTTGGGAACACCAGTCAGCCTAATCTGCAGGTCTTTGGACAGTGGGAGGAAACCGGAGTACCCGGAGGAAACCCACCAAGCACGGGAAGAACATGCAAACCCTGAAGGTGCGAGGTGCCAGTGCTAACCACTACACCATTGTGCAGCCTGGGCAGAAATTTACTATGCATTCGCATAGTCAACCAGCAGCGTCTCGAATACCAAGCGAAGTGAGTTTACTTTTTTTTTTTTATGAATTAAAATAAATGAAGACATCACACCATGGGTCCCAAGAATGTTAGCAAGGACGGTAGCAAGGAGAAAAGGAGTCCTTTTCAGTTTAGTTTTTGAAGCAGCCGGTGCCAAGAGGAATCGTAAACTTCATTTACAGTACATGTCTTTTCGAAATGGTTTTATATGCAAACAATATGATTATAGTGCTGGAAACTGGTAATATTGGTAATATTTTATGGGTGGCTGGAACGGATTATCTGCATTTACATTATTTCCTTTTAAAAATTGCGTTTCGCAATACGAAGCATTTCGCCTTAAGAGAACTCGCCTCCGGAACGGATTAAATCTGTATGCCGAGGTACCGCTTTATTTGTTCTCATACTTTCCTATATACTATGCGTGTTACTGAAGGATTCCAGTAGGGGGCACACTGGGAAATTCAATCAGACAGATTCCATAAAGTAAACAAACATGGTGACAATCAAGGAGCTTGGGTGATGCTAAGATCAGGGCAGAAAAAGTGACAGTGCTAAGACTGTACTTCAACTGTTTTGACAAGTGTTTGTCAATGTGCAACTGTATTATCGGACCTGGTCGTAGAAATGCTATTTAAATTTTCTGCCATTTGTGACATAACTGCTGACTACCCCACCTCCACCCTTTGCATGCATGCTGTATTTTGCATGCATACAAGGACGTGTCACGTTAATTCCTGTAGACGTACTCAAGCCAGACACCAAACGAACGCAGGATATGAGAGGCAGCCGTCATGTGTCCGTGTGAGCGTAGCAATAAAAATTTCCGCCCTGAGGCCAAAGCAAATGCCATGTCTGATGGTGAATCTGAATTTGCAATGTGTAGCACTTGTGCATTAGTAATAAGCCACTGTGTGGTAGTGCTGCCGGAGAGGGACGAGAGAGATGTCAGCTCTCCTCCATCATCAAGAACACCTTCTTTTATACAGTATGTTAACATCTGATAGCTGTTTTTAGTCCAATCATAGCATGCATTCTGTATCCATTTCATGTGTATCAGATCACCTTGACTCAACTGAACCCTTGGTAGAGCCATCAATAAACAACAGAGCAGAGATTAACAGCGGGTAAACTCAAAAGTCAAAAGGCTATGGAGTATGACAGGAGCGTGAAATCGCAGAGATAGAGGAAAGGTAAAGCTCTGCAGGTGGAGTCGAGTAAACATGATGTAGCTGCTGACAGAAGAGACCAGCTTTCGGAGAGGAAGAAATCCAGGTCGTTAATATGAAGCAGTGTCATGGGGCATAAATCTTTGCAAGAGAGAGAGAAAGAAGGGAGAAGGTGAGAGAGAGAGATTCAGTTCTTCAGTTTGTTCTGCATTGCGCTCCACACCGTATAGCCAGTTGCCGTCACATAGTCAGCTGGTCTACAGAACGTATTTCGAGACCCCCCATCTTAAATCCTTCTTGCTATTTATCTGACTACTAACTATCTGTTCAATGTTACCCACTAAGAACTACGTGCAAAAGAAAAAGAAGCAACACAAAGGATTGCACAGCCATAAGCCATGCAAAAAAGGGGTCTGGAAAAAAACTCAAGCTGAGCTAAAAAGAAATGACAGACAGGCGTAAAAAAACAAAAACTGTAATTCTAAACGTGCGAGCCATGAATGACAATGACTTATATAAGACTGCAGCCCACAATGATGGGTACGTGTTGAAAATATTTTATTAATGAACGAAACGAATGAAACTGCTGCAGATATTATCACTGCTGGTAATATACATGAGATCAGACTTGGCAGCTTGGCTCACTCTCAAAGTTCTAAGCTAAAATATAAACATTGCAGAACTCTTGGCCATACGTCTGTCTTTCATTATTTCTTAGTTTCTTCCATTTTTGTTTTCCTTCTACACAGAGGCGTCTATAAGCTACCCACTGTATATATTAAGTCATTTCAACATATACTGTAAATTTTTTTGCATAATTTTCCTTCCTATTGTAATAAATCTTTTACACTCATGGAATGGAAAGCCATAAATCTAAAATGACATTCAAATACGAAGTCGCATAAACTGTATCTTTGGCATGCAGGCATTTTTCCAGTCTGTTTAGATTTTGTTGGTCGCTATGTGAACCATTCAAGTTGCTACTGTAGCACTGACATCTCAGTTTGTCCTGCCATTTAGAGATGACCAGATTGTGACTGCTGCCCACATACTGTATCCTCTCCCAAAACGCAGAACGGAGATGGAGACGGCCATAACACGTTCTGGTCTCCTTAGAGTTCGCTAATTGTGCTGATCTGTGAGAGTATGTGCTTAATGTCAAAGCAGATTATCTTTGGACAAAGCAGGTGAAGAAAACACAAACCAAAATCCAATACACATTAATGCAACTGCAAAATGGCTTTAAAAAAACAAACAAGTCCTTCTTTACTTGGTCACTGGAGTAGCATTAATGAGGTCAGACTTCTTCTTCTTCAATCATCTGCCTCCATCCGACCCTGTCCTCTCACACCAACCAAGTTCATGTCCTCTCTCTCTGCATCCACAAATCTCCTCTTTGGTCTTCCTCTAGACCTCCTGCCTGACAGTTCCAACCTCAGCATCCTTCTACCGATATGCTCACAGTCTCTCCTCTGAACATGTCCAAACCACCTCAATCTGGCCTCTCTGACTTTGTCTCCAAAACATCTCACATGGCTTGTCCCTCTGATGGACTCATTCTTGATCCTATCCATCCTTGTGATGAGGTTAGACATTGACCTCAATTAAGGAGTCATGGAGCACAGTCAGCATCTAGTTCCTTCAACACGTTCTTCCACATCAGCCTTGGCACACTGCATCTTTAAGGACCTCGCCGTTGCACACAATTGTATATGCTACGGCTTACGAAGACACTGTAGTAAATATATTTGTGTGTCAAAAAAGCTTGGTGAAGGCCCACCTATGGGTGTAATATTCAAGTGATACATACACTATATAACCATAAGTATGTTATTTCCATCCATCCATCCATCCATCCATCCATCCATCTAGAACCTCTGTAGTCCAGCTAGGGACAGTGGAGGCTAAGGGTGACCATTGTTTTTATTCCCATTTAATGACCATGGAAGAACCTCCAGCCAAATTCATGCGCATTCACACACTATAGGCAAATTGGGAACGGCAGTTAGCTTAATCTGCATGTCTTTGGAAACCCAAAAAACACGGGGACAAAAATGCAAACCTCAATGCACACAGACTCCGAGGCGAGAATCGAACCCCGACCCTGGCGGTGCAAGGCCACAGTGCTAACCACTAAGCCACCGTGCCACCAGTGTACATGTTTAGCACATTTTCAATTTATTTATGAGGGTGAGTCAAAAACGATCTGCACTCCGGCTATAATAAAACTTCTGTCAGCCATACTGTCTTATCAGCGCTTTCCGTTCATGGCCACTGTCTCCCCAGTCACTGCTGTGCAGGTGTGAATGTGTTACATCAGTTTATTTGTAACTGCCTTGTGAGCAAAAATAGATGCCACACTTTTGATTTGCACGGAAGAAGAGCCGCGTGCAGTGATTCATGTTTTTTCTTAGGGTGTACCTGGTGCTGTTATTTATTTATTTGTGTGCAGTACGGAGAAAGTTTTTTTTTTTTGTCAAGTGTATATGAATAGATAGAGAAGTTCAAAGAAGGTCAGACAAGCGCGTGTCGTCAACCTGTCCACGTTTAATGAGAAGTGTCCACATACTTTTGCCCACATTGCCAACAATCTGCAAAACTTGGTTTTGAGGTGTGAAAGCGTCCATCCCTATAGTCCTGATCTCGCTTCATCGGACTTTCACTTGCTTGGTCCTCGAAAGGACGAAGATTCACTTCTGATGAAGACAGTGGCGCATTGCGGCTCAGCCTAAAACATTTTTAATGAAGGGATTCGAAAGCTTCTGTTGATAATAAATGCTGTTTGTGGAACTGTTGTACTGTATAACACACTTAAGGTAATTCTGTTGTATTGGATATCAGCATTGTTTGTATTGGACACTCAGGCTGAACCCTCATGCCTACTGTATGGCCACATCACAACTATGCTGATTTTTTTTTAGCACAACCGCTCTCTATCTCGTGCGATATTGTATAATTATACATTTCAGTATGTTAGTGCTACATGCAACAAACAATGGAATTAATGGGCTCTAATATCTAGTTTGCAGTAAACTACTGTAAGGGACATTACAACAGTAGTAAGGTTCACAGTGGCTGAAATTAAATACATAAATAAGACATCGTAAAAAGAAATAATTGTACAAAAAAAAAAAAAATTAAATTGAAAAAAATGAAATTGTGGAACAAACACTTGGAAATTGTTTTCCGCAATCATGAATTGTTTTTCATCTTGCAATAAAAATCTGGTTATTATTCTAAAATATTCTTTTCACAAAATTAAATTCTATTCATTCTATTCAATTTAATACAGACGCATTTAAAAAAAAAAAAAAAAATTATTATTATTATTTTTTTAAGTCATTTGTCCAAAGTTAATTTCACAATGTTGTTTTCACAATTTATGATTTATTTTAGAACGGCGTAAGATGAGCTCTGTTGAGTGATGCGTAGTGTATATTTGCCAAAAATGTTTTTTAAAAAAGCGCTAGATGATGTGATGTAACTTCCCTTCTCCTTAACATTTTGATTTCAATTTATGACGCAGATTTAACTTCAGGCAGAAGGACTTGTTTCATTCAATTCTGTCCAGCCAGTTTTATGTGATGCTATGCCAGCATCTGGCTGGACAGACATACAGACATATAGACATACACACAGACAAGTTTTAAACATCCTTGTTTTGCACTAGACTAGTCACCATTAAATGACTAACACAGATCACATGTTGACTCTGAGCTTTGATGAGCAAAACCTAAGAAATTATTATGGGACATAATAACATAGGACTTATATGATAAGGGGGGGGGGGGGATCACACCCTGCTAAGTCAAAGTCAGGAGACCTAGTGATTACGCAGACTGTCTACCAAATGAGGCATTGCTCATTCATTGTCTCTTTGTTCCAAATTCTCAATATTATTTCTAGTGCCCCAGCTGTGCACTTTATAAAACACATCAGCATTACCTACTGAATAGTCAATTTACTGACCCCGAGCACACGACACAATGCAGCACTGACTCACACTACCATTTCAATGTAGGGAAGAAGAAGAAAAACATGGAATAAAGTAGTCATGCTTCTACAAAAGTGCTATAATTATTATACAGCCATAGCGATTTGCTTTGCTAATAGTGCAAGGTATGGAGGATGGAGATCTGGATCACAGTATAGTTTACAGTTCATATTGTGTGTTTTTTAATTATTTTTATTTTGTGTGTTTATTGTTATGCACTCGTTTTACACTGTCGTGTTGAAGAGGCGGATAGTAACGAGTTACATTTACTCCATTACATTCACTTGAGTAACTATTTGGAGAAAAATGTACTTCTATGAGTAGTTTTACTACACCATACTTTTTTACTTTTACTTGAGTAGATTTGTGAAGAAGAAACGCTACTTTTACTCCACTACACTCGACTCGTTACTTTTCTAACGATTTATTTTACACATGCAGCCGGTAGATCTACTGCATGACTGTTTCACCAATCAGACGCAGCAACAATAATCACATGACTCTGTTTGACCAATCAGCTGCAACCACATCTTCAGCTTGAATCGACCCTGCACACGCTCACTGCGCATGCACAAATGTTTCCGCATTTTTCTTGATTTTTGGGGAACGGCCATAAATCCATGCGGCTACTAGTGGGATCTTGCGGTTAGTGTACAATCTTGCTGTGAGTATAGAATGCTTTTTTTCATGTTTATGTGATTATACAGTATGTTAACTTTAATTGTACATATAATGTTATTTTAACAGTCTATGAATATATAAGTATATTTCAGTACAGAATCAATTTCTCTATCTGCCAAAACAGACATATAAATATATTTATTTATATATATATATATAGTCGTGTGTACTGTTCAGTGGCATTTTCTCCCGGAAGCCAAAGGAAGCTTTTTCAGACTGCAATTGTCATTTTAATGAAGAAAAAAATGAATAAAAAAACAAGCGTAACAGTTTATTTTGGTAATAAACTCCTTTGTGCTGTTGCTGACTGTCGTCTCTTCTCTGGTCTTCACTGAGTAATTTACAGTAAGGGAAACAGCGCCCCTTCAATGATATGTGGTGAAAGTGTGGTGAAACACGGTTTACCGTCATATCCGAAAGTTTTTGCCGATATATCCGAAAGGAAGCCAGGCTGACTCGACTTCCTCTTCTTAAAAAAAAATAAATAAATACAAAAAATTGGAAGATTGATTAATCAGATGAGGCTACCTTTATAGCACTGATAAGGTGTGATTTGCCACAACCGTAACAAAGGAAGTCAGGGTCGAAAGTTGAAAAGAAAAAAGCAAAAACAAAGGATTAACCAATCAGGTGAGGCTACAGTACAGTCATACCGCCAAAAAAACTGTGGCACCTTTCTACATCATTGTTAGAAAGAAGTAGAAAGTGCAATAATGGAGGATAAAAATGTTGAGTTTTTAGCAAAAACAAAAACTTTTTAGGCCAAACTAAACTAACACTAGAGCAACAACTATAAGGTAAAAACTATAGTTCAGACATTTACTGAGGAAAATGATGTCCACATGTAACTAAACAATACTGTTAAACTTTTAACACTACTAATAAAACTTTTTTTTTTAAATGTTAAGCTGCTGTTTTGATGGCCATGACTCTTTGACTCTCATTGTGCCATGCGTGTCTGGATTAGCTGCTTATGATAATTTACTGTGGTGATACAGTACGTTTTATTGCAACTGTTTACACAAAGACAATAAGAAGTACAGTATGGTAAGAATTTGTCAGGTTCATACAGTATAACAGGGTGTATAAGTCATGCGTTTAATACATGTAGCCTACTGAATATTTTAACAGGAATGTAAATTATGTTAACATTTCCTGATAGAATTTTTAATGAACGCTTTCTTTTATTCAGTGTCTGGTTATGCGTTTGGGAGAGAAGGTGCATAAATTAAAAGCATCAGCTGGAGTGTGTGCATGCACATTTGCAGATGTGTAGTAGAGAGTTCTGGATAACAAGCATCTGCATAATGTTGTTGGTCTTTCGGGCTGCTTCCGTCGAAGGGGTCACAACGGAGGACCACCAGATCCGCACAGGAACTTGGCACAGGTTTTACGCTGGATGCCCTTCCTGATGACACCATCCCATTTTATCCTGGCTTGGCATCGGCACTGCATCCCCATGACTGGGGTTTGGGCATTGGGTGGGAATCGAACCTGGGCCTTCCGCATGGCAGGTGATAAACCTACCACTGTGTCACCAATGCTCAGGTGTCCCACCCAGTCCAAACACATGCATTGTAGGCCGATTGGTCTGACTGAACTCCCCTTTATAGTGTGCAATTTTAGGTTGGGGTCATCAACAACAGTGACCATTTTTTACATTAGCCAAATATCATTTGATAAGACATTGTATAAACAATATATTAAGCACTTTATTAAAGAATTTACAGTTTATAATGGGACATGTGGGTATCATTTTATATGAAGTGTACCTACAGGGTTTCTTCATAACACCTTCATAAGAACTGTACAGTATAAATATTTTATGAATGAATCCTGGAAAAGGTATGAGTTGATATTAAAGATTTAAAGGCAACTTACATGGAAGGAAGAACAACAAAGATCAGCTATCATGAAGAGTTGGGTTACTGTTTCTGCTTTACTATCATCAGTCTAAAACAGTTTTAACCCAAGTACATAAGGAAAAAGTGGGTCTTTATTGAGTTGGTAGCTCAGCTGTTGGGACACCTAGCGGAAGTTTATTTCACTAGGAAAGAGTCCTGATCGATGCCTTCCTTGTACCCAGAGAGATGGTAGGACCAGTAAAGCAGCGCTGGAGGATCAGAGGAAACGTGGTGCAGTGCCGGATGTGATAATCGCTTTGAGGCAAGAAGGTCCAGGCCTGTTTTTATCCTTTCCATTTATTGCATGTCATTAGATTTTTCTTTCTATCTTTCTTTTTTTTTTAAACCAAAAATACATTCACACCACTCTGAGAAAGTTGTACTGTAGGTGGGACACTTAGTGCTTTTGTAGGAATGTTGGAATGGAAATGCAGGAAGTGAAGGTTCACTCACTAACTCACTCACTCATCTTCTATACCGCTTTATCCTGTATTCAGGGTCGCGGGAGGGCTGGAGCCCATCAAAGGAGGGTTAGGGCACGAGTCGGGGTACACCCTGGACAGGGCGCCAATCCATTGCAGGGCACACACACATACACACACTCATTCACACACTACGGGCAATTTGGGAACGCCAATCAGCTTAACCTGCATGTCTTTGGACTGTGGGAGGAAACCGGAGTACCCGGAGGAAACCCACCAAGCACGGGGAGAACATGCAAACTCCATGCACACAGAGACGGGAATCGAGCCCGGACCCTGGAGTTGCAAGGCGACCACCGTGCCGCTGTGAAGCAATGCATCCAAAAATATTGGTTATAGGCTGGATAAGAAGCGTTACATCATTGAAAATGATTTATTTAACTTGAACAAGAAAAGATGTTTAATTTCTGTAGGTACGAACATTCTGAATGGCAATCACTGTGAGTTTTAAACAGCATAATAAATATGAGGGGAAATATGAATGAAGTATGCCTAATTGCCTGAATCATTTTCTCCTCATGCAATTAGGTAAAGCTACACTATAAGATATCTACACAGTAAACTGTACATGCAGCTTTTATGTAACTTAAATAAAATATAATATATAAAATGTATATAATAAAAAATATATGATCTCTAGCCCATTAAAATTATGCTTGATATACTGTACATACTGTACATGTTACTGCAATGCTAACCATAGCCACAGGTAGCTCTGCTAAGCTAAAAACCAATCAAATTTGTGCAGAATCAGAAATATGCATCGAATAATTTTACTACACTGGATTGGAAGAAATGGGACAAGCATTATAAGATTAGGTTGTCCTCATTGGCGTTAATGTAAACACAGCTTTGTCCTGAAGTCGGTTCTAAAATACCACAGTGCTGGCACAGCTGGAATGTCACACCCCTTGTTGCGCCGCCCTTTCCATTGTCAACACAGATGGGTATACTTCTGACCACAGAAATAGCAGTTGCGTAGCAATGGCGGAAAAGAAATAGCCTTCTTTCAACAAAATTACCAGTATATCAGAATTATTATTGTACCACCAAGTTATGCTTATGCCTGCATGAAAATAGAGCTCCAAGGTATATCAAAAAAATCGGTTTGGTTCATTGGCACAAAGGAAGTACATACCAGTGAGCAACATTAAACAAGTTACAAATTGTTTTTATCTCTTACACACTATTGGATAGGAATAAATGGAAGATTGTTGAAAACTGGGACAGAAACACCAAGCTACAGTTTGTGAAAAATGTCCAAAAGGAAACCGAATTCTAGGGCAAGTCTTCCCAACAGGAAATAATAAGATTCCATCGCTGTAGTAGAGGTTAAAAAGAAAAGTATGCTCAAGTTTGATTCAAATCATATTGGCTCATCATGTTTGCTGAAAATGGTAGCATGGGTGTGGGTAAAACCTACACTTGGGGAGGACGTTTTTATCATCCTGGCATCTGATACAACGTTATATCTGTGATACATGTGATTAGCCTAGTACATGTGCAAATGAACAGACGACACAAAAATCACAGCAATCTGGTCACATTAATTTCCTGAATACTCTGAGCAGTCAAAGCAAAGCAAACTTCAAACTGTAGTCTGTAAAAAATATCAGGAGAAACTTGATAAAACATCTGGAACATAAAAATCAGCACAAGGAGGTCATTGCTACATCAAGCGAATGCTGGCAATGCTAGGTGAAAAGTGAAAATAACAGCGGTTACCCAGCATGCTGTTCTTGACAATCAGCCACTATCCGTCACTGTCAGCAATGAAGATAAAGAAACATACTATACTTACAACTGCACAAAAGCATTTTATCGAAGTGAAACAAAATCCATCTCATATCAAATGCAACCTTTACTCAAAACACTATTACTTCCTGGCAAGGATTTTTGGCTCTCCAAACGTTGTGGTGATGTGAATTTGGCAATTCTACTGATGTTGGGGTAACGCTGATATTGGGTTGTTTTTGAAAGTTGGAATTTCTTTGAAGAAATTACTTCAGAGCAATGTTAACTACATGACGATGTCATAGCATTCAACCCTATTAATACCAAACTGATGGCCTGAGCATGATTTAAAAACCAGTCACTTCACTGGGGGGACTTAATTATCTGGACCACTAGGGAACACTGTGTTGTTGTGCACAAATACACACACATACATAACAAGAAAGGTTACAAAAAATTCCAGACAACAGATATTCACCTAAATGAAGTACTGGAAAGCAGTAAAAAAAAAAAAAAAAGAAAAGCTGCTTAAACTCTGATTTGAACTCTGTTGTGTGGTGGAAGCTTCTGTGTCCAGTCTAATCTCTGTGGAAATCATAAGAGACCATGGATGTGGTCGGATGTTGCATGAAAAGTTGTTAACTAGCATGAAGTTTCCAAATAAAGGTTAAAAATAGTTTTGAGGTTGTATTTGCAACTCTGCATTTGGATGTGCCATTCATTAGGGTCTGTTAGGGTTCATGCTGTGTTAGTACTGTTACTAGCTCAAAACCTCACTCATCATCTATACCGCTTTATCCTGTATTCAGGGTCGTGGAGAGCCTGGAGCCTATCCCAGGAGACTTAGGGCATGAGGTAGTGTACACCCTGGACAGGGTGCCAATCCATCACAGGGCACACACACACACACACATACACACACTCACATTACGGACAATTTGGAAACACCAATTAGCCTAACCTGCATGTCTTTGGACTGTGGGAGGAAACCGGAGTACCCAGAGGAAACCCAGTAAGCACCGGGAGAACATGCAAACTCCATGCACACAAGACAAGAATCGAGCCTGGCTGGGAATCGAACCCGTACCCTGGAGGTGCATGGTGACAGTGCTAACCACTACACCACCTTGTAGCCAACTCATAACCTTTTGATATTTTTTTTAATTAACGAGCTATGATTTTAAAGAAGCCTGTAGACAAAGAAAAACATAAAAAAATAACTAAATAAAATGTTATGTAACTTGTTGGTTAACACTAAGTAGGTTAACGAGTACCAAAAACATGTGCTCATAGTCAATAGTCAATAAATAAAATACTGTAATTTTTTAGTAATAAGATTTTGGTAAAACTTAGAAACTAGGTGTTACAGGTCTGGTACAACAATATCATAGAAGACGATTGTGGTCTGTTGATGTCCTTAAAACAGCAGACTGCACACACTGTAAAAAATAAAAAGTTGACTTAACTTAAAAAGTTAAGGCAACCGGCTGCAAAGCAATTTTGAGTTCACTCA
>JAQMYI010000023.1:21328260-21338875 GCA_030014275.1 Clariallabes melas | reverse complement strand
ACACACACACACACACACACACACACACACACACACACACACACACACACACACACACACACACACACACTTTTAAAGCCCTTCAAACGAAAGCCATGTCACAAGAACAAAGCTACTGATTAAAAACACTTTTAACAACCTTTAAATTTCTGACTCCTACATACGTTCTGTGATGAATATCTCTCACTAAAGAGACTGCGGAACAGGCAAGGGGCATCTGTGTGCTGCACTGGTGAAGGACAGCACATTATTTATCCACACTGTCTTATTATCGGCTGTACAAGTGGTTGACTTTGATGAGGGTAGACCCCTAGGGTGGTGTTCCTGTAAAATGTAACTCATGTGCAGAATCACAATTTAAATTGTTCTGAAAGCAGCTCTGAAACACATCTTTTAGTCCCCCATGGTCTCCCTTCTCAAAACCTGACTGAAATAAAACAGGCTTGGATACAGAACAAATCATGATTTTTCTTTTTTTTTTTACAGAAACTCACATGAACTTATAAATATTATACGTATAAATATTCATAATCCATATGGAAAATGCATGTTTTCACATCTTCGTTTATACACAAATCATCTATTTTCATCAACCTTCATGACCAATTAGTTTTTCTTCATATAATCATTTTAACATGAATCACATTTATATAAAATGTCTATAATATTAACCTTATATTAAAGTTAACACACTTACATTTATATTTAGGCATTTGGCAAATGTGTCTATCCAGACTGACCTACAGAAGTGCTTTGTAGTTTCCATGATTAAATATGTTCTTACCCTGGTTCACTAGGTTACTAACTAGAAGTACCATCAGTCAGACACTGTTGGGAAGGATTTTTTTTTATGTTTTTGGGGTAGTTAACCCAACTACCAAAGAAACAGAACAAAAGTCTTTAGTTGTCACCAGTGTCATACAGCTGTTCTGACATTTAGAGGAAGTTCATTGCACCACCTACATGGCAGAACAGAAAATAGTCTACGGTAAATGCATGTCTTCCCCGATCCCTGAGAGATGGTGGGACAAGTCGAGCAGTGCTGGAGGATCCGAGGGAACCTGGTGCAGTGCGGCGTGTGATAAGTGATTTGAGATAAGTGGGTGCTGTGCCGTTTCCAGCTTCGTAAGCAAGCATCAGCGTTCTGAATTTCTGAATTCGATGCGGGCAGCTACAGGAAACCAGGGAGTGGAGAAGTGGGGTGATGTTTGAGAACTTAGAAATGTTGAAAACAAGTCATGAAGCCACATTTTGTGTCAGCCCCCAAACCCCCCCCCCCATATTTTCATTTGTAATCATACACTGGCACGACCATGTCAATTATTTTAGATTTTTGTTCCACATGATTCACTTTTTTTTATCCTTTTTTTATTTATTTATTTATTTTTTACATGTATTTACACACAATTCTTTAACATACTTCATTTCAATCATAGTTAAATTTGATTGTGATTGTTTTTCTAGCAATTCTTTTTTTCGTTTTGCATAACATTTATTTCTGGTAATTTTACAATGATTTATTTTAGCTTTTTTTTTTTTAAATGCAGAAATAATTTATTTTCATGTTATTTTTACACAATTACATTTTTTAAAAATGTTTATATCACAGCGTAAGGCATATCCTTTTTATTTTTTGTTTTTAGATGTGAATTTTTAATATGTTTAATGCAATTTTAGAGCATAATGTGTTGAAATGCACCTTCAAGTTTCCCCCCATTTGATCTTATTCATACTGTATGCTCAATTCAGATTTAGTTATGTAATCACGAATCAGGAAGAAAAAAGTCTATCCTAAATAAACTGTTATATAAACAAAATATAATAATTAAACTGACATAATTTACTTTTTCCATATGTTTTATTAATATTAAATCATCTTTGAACTGACTGCATTCAGGACAGCTTCACTTCACATTTTGTATACAAATGATCCTATTACCCAATTAAAGCACTAATGAGCTGATGGAGATCCTGTCTGCACATCCAAATTCACATTTACAAAGCGTATTAACACTAAACTTAATGACTTTTATATTAGAACAAAGTTTCCACACGAACAATTGTGAGGCATTAAAAGTGTTTACTTTTTACAATGTAGTTATACTTATGTGTATCGGTTACTGACAATATCAATTAATTCAACAGCAAATTGTGACTTTTTTTTTCTCTGTTTTTTATAATAACACCTTTTTTTTTCATAAAACAACTTTTTTCAACACACTGACTGAGCATAACTTTAATTGTACGGATACTGTTGATTAATTTCACGTATGTTAAGTGCCAATACTGCTATGCTTGATGGAATATTTTACATTTTTATTACTCTTTTAACTATTCTTATGAGTGATAAAAAATATATATATATATTTGAAATGCTAAACAGAGAAAGTATTATTTTACTTTCAGTTAAAAGGAACAGAAATGATGAAAAGCTAAAATGAAATGAAAATCATCAACACCTGAGCACAATAATGGCATGAATCAAGAACAACAATAGTGATTAAGAAAAGGGGCAAAACATGAACTAAAACAAATGACAAAAGAATTACAGTTGTCATGGCAATGGAGGTACAAAATAAGATCAGTTTATCTTACTTCTTTAGATGTTTATTTCTTTTTTTCATTGTCCTTTCAATAATTAGGCAAGTTGTCAGTCAAATATGTCATGGTGTCTCCAGTCTCCAACCCCAAGCCATCTTCTAACTGTGACTCTGACCTCTGTGGCTTTCTTCTCAATATATCTTTGCTAACCCAAATATTTCCAGTTGTTACATCCACACACAGGTGGGAAAAAATAAGATGCGCTCAAGCACAGCTGTGCTTTGTCTCTGCTGTCAAAGAGAGTAGCCATTGCTTTTGGAAGAGAAGTTGAAAAAACAGACGTCAAATCCAAGTGTTTTTAGACATAGTGCTGTCAATCACATGAGTCATGGCGGATCTCATAGATTTAGCATTTTTTGTCAATGATGAATTCGATTAAATCAGAATCTCCCTGCTTTAAGAAGGCATGGAACATACAAAGTAGAGCAAATGTAAATCATAATTATGAAGGTTATTATTATTATTATTATTTTATGTTTTAAATCATCCCTGCATGGTTTGGCTGCACCTGGACTCTTATTCAGCTGTCAGCTTCTCTGTATGTAGACCTCAAAAGTGTCAAAAGAATGATGGTTTGGTGTGCCTTTGCCTGCATTCTACCATGCACGAGGGACCAGGCTGTTTGTGGGAGAGGCAAGACTGAAACTGTGGATGAGACAAGGTGGAAGAAAGGCTTGTCCAGGAATAAACATGTGATGTCTCTACTCCAGAGATTTTTTATTTTATTATTTTTTTTATGTCTATGTGCTGGAAAAGGTATTTTTCATTAACTTCTTCAGAACACCCCATCATTTCAGAAAAAAGGAATACACACACACACACAAACACACAAGCATGCACAGACAAAAACTGAATATTGTGAAAGTTAACTTTCTTTTGTAATTTCATTTAAAAAGTGAGATTCATATAATCTAGATATATTATATGTGCAGTAAAATATTTCAAGGCTATTTTTGTTTTTTCAAATAAAAAAATCTCAGAATATCTGTATCTCAAAAGGTTCAATTAAAAATTAATTTACAATATGGAAATTCTAAAACATTATGTCAAATTACTGAATCACACAATACTTGGTCAGGACTCCTTTAGCATGAATTAGTGCAGTAATAAGGCATGGCATGGTGGCGATCAGCCTTAGCACCGTTGAGGTGTTATTGAAAACCAGGTTGCTTTGATAGCAGCTTTCACCTCATCTGTATTGTTGGGTCAGGTCGCATCTTCCTCTTAACAACACCCCATAGATTTCCTATGGGGTTCAGGTCAGGTGAGTTGACTTGACAATCAAGCACAGTAATATCATGGTCAGTGGTAGTTTTGGAACTGTGGGCAGGTGCTAAGTCCTGCTGGAAAGGAAATTTGGCACCTCTATAAAAGCTTATCATCCAGTTCTTTTTCTCTTTAGCCAAGGTAAGATGCTTCTGACATTGTCTCTGGTTCAGGAATAGCTTGATACTAGAAATGCAACAATTGCAGCCCATTTCCTGAATATATCCATGCATGGTGGCTCTTGATGCACTGACTCTAGCCTCACTCCACCCCCTGTGAAGTTCTCCCAAGGTTTCAAATCAGTTTGCTTGAAAATTGATTTAAGGCTGCAGTTATCTCTGTTGCTTGTGCATCTTTCACCTCTAGACTTTCCTTCAATGAAACATTCCGTGAATAGGCTTTAATACAGAACCTTATGTGGCTGACCTTCCTTGCGGAGAGTTTAGATGATCATCTTCTGGACAACTGTCAAGTCAGAAATCATCCCCATGTGTTTACTGAACTAGACTGAGAGATACATGGCTTGTATATAGTATGAGAAGTAATTTACTTAAACTGGAAATGCAATATTTTAATGTTTTTTAGACATTTCATCACCTTTAAGTTGGAATCATTGAAATTAAATCAGAAAAAAGGTTTGACTACTTTAGGTAGTTATTTTTTGTAGTTACATGTTATGTGATGAATTTAGAATATATGAGTTAAACTTTTTGAATTAATTTAAGATATTAAGATAATTTATTTTTCACAAAAATGTAAATTCTTCGAAATGCACTCTGCATGTGTGTACAATTAATTTATAAATCAATGAATGTAAACTTAAAAATCTGCCTGTATTTCTACATAAAAAAAACAGGTAGATTATGAGACGACCAGTCATCATACAATAAATTACTACATGGTTAAAATATGCAACTTTTCCATTCTGATTTTGTTCTCCCTAAATAATTTCAATTAGTATTACAATTTTAAATAGATCTCCAGTCAACAGAGATTTAGAGAGAGTCATCAGGTGAACTTGAACAGTTGTTGGACATTATTCAGTTGGCTAGTTTCCATGCACCTGTACCTGTTATAACTGTTGTTGCCCAACTGTCTTATGTATTGTGTGTTTTGAGATGATTTTCTGCTTAACACAGTTTAAAATTATTTGTGTATGGAAAAACCCAGGAGATCCGCAGTTTCTAAAAAAAAATAATAAAACCAGTCATTTTTCCCTTCCTGATGTGTAATGCGTAACTTAACTGAAGCTTACAATATGATGTTAGTCTGCATGATTTTATCCATATGACTGCTGACATGATTGCCTAATTGGATGATTGCATGAACCAGCCCCCAAAATAAGTAAATTGTACAGCTTTACACACCTAAACAACCAAAGGGTCACAACCTAAAGTTAAAGATTGGCAAGACTTTGCCTACGGCATTTGACTTCAGCTGGAGTCAGTTAATTGGTTCAGGAAATCAAGTAGTTAAGTGTTAACAGATAACAATTACTTGTGATGGTGGTGGGTAACTGTGGTGAGATTTGTAATGTCACAGCAGATGAGAAAAAAAAAAAAAGGTTAGGTTTTTCAAGAAAATGACAAGCAACTAAGCCAAATGACTTCAAAGAGAAGTATTTCAGAATGAAGGAATGGTTTAAAAAAAAAAAAGAAATACAGCATGCACATACTGTACAGCAAAATGTAACTTTGATATGGAAAAAGAACAATGTGATCTGTCATTTCCGTTCCGATTGCAGACTTAAAGTTCTACAGTATAATAAGCTGGAATCTTTCCTCTAACCAGTGTTTAAATTTTCACAGGCTGTGGGAGTCACTGTCCGTACTGAAATCAGGTATCACTGAACCTGAACTTAAGAAATTTATATAAAAAGCACAGAAAACAGATTTATTGCACATCATGTTTAATTGTTGTTGATGAGACATTGGAAACTGGACATTTTTATACACGTCCAAACGTGCAAAGTAAATGCTTTATGATATCGTCATGAGCATAACTTCCATTTTACACCAAAAATGTTGAGGTCTGTGGATGTCTGACTCCCCAATCTGACACGAAAGGAAATCCAACATGGTCATTTATGCCTTTGGTCCTGTTTGAATTTAAATGGGTGAAGCACCAGAGAGAGTGTGGACTGTCCACTTTATAGCCAGACACTCCAGATGGTGCTGTATACTGATGTTCAGCAGTGGGCGATTCTTGCCCTTCACCACCTGACAGAATACAAACTTTAGCCCTCTGTTCAACTTTTTAAGTCTGCATGACAAAAAGACTAGAAAAATCACTCATTAAGTTCCCAGTATTTCATAGAGTTTGATGGATTTGCATAACATGAAAATGGTTTACTCTTACCAGTCAAAATCTCATTTGGGATTCTGACTTGGGGGTAATGTGCAACAGTGCTTCCAGGTATTGTGTTGCAAGGTGATGCCCAGGAGCAGTCCAGTCCAATGGTCCGACAAGATCCATGACAATTCCTTTAAATGGGACCTTGGTTTGGAGTGGGCACAGCGGTGATTTGGGGAGAATTCACCAGCTGACTTGCTCAGGGTATTACTCAGCCCCAGCAGCACAGAATGTTACACTTGTGGAGAGGTAGAGGGGATTAGTAAAGTTGTCACAGGTTCACAGAGCTGGCTTTGGAGTAATGGACCCCTTGCCATGCCACAGCGATGGGAATTGTGGGGAAAGACAAGCGCGAAAGAGAGAGAAAGGTGTTGGAGTGGAACTGCAAGCTCCAGGATATGCTGCCAAGTTGTTCTCAGCCAATCCCCTTGCCTACAGTATGTCAGTGACACCAGTACAGTAAGTGTCACTGGACCCACAGCACAGCCAGATCAATGACCCCCTCAGGGTCTGCAGCCACCTCTGGCACCTCTGATATGCAAAGACAACTAGATGGCCATTCTTGCTCAATGTTGACATTGTGGTTTAAGGGTCAGGGGCAACCTGCTTAGCTCAGAGTATTCCAGCATGTTGTTCAGGTTCAGGAAGACCTCGGGACCTGCCACATCCTCCTTCATAAGGAGGTCTGTATATCAGCTGTCTGACATGTAGTTTTTAAGCATTAGCATACAAAAGAGAAACTACAGCTGCTGTTTCACTCACTGTTTCCAGATGGACCATAAATCTAACTTTCAATCCTATAATTGCAATATGCTAATATATTATAAATGCTTAAAACTAGCCACTGATCCCTAAGACATTTTGACGGCTGAGGTGTTCATCACTGTTCTGAAGCGGTGCAGCAAGTACCTTACACATCTATTTTTAAGAGTGCAACTTTACAGTACAGTAAATGAGTTTTGACAACAAAATCACTTTCTTTGTGATGATGCAGGAAACTCTTGTTCTGAACAATTTTGTAGGACAAGGAATTGAAATATTAACAAATGTTTATGTCTGAACATGCAGCGCCCTGACTCCTAACCCCAACCCACTAAGGACTCTATTATTAATCGTGAACTAGCCTGAAACTAACTGAAGAAAAATAATCGCTTTAAAAATGTGGCTTGACATGGAAACAATTGCATGGCTACACAAAAAGTGAGAGATTTGGAAAATATTCAATATACCTGATTCAAAATGAATGTTACCTATTTTATTTTCATTAAGGTAACATAATCGGGGCTAATGAACAATGTTCAAATCCTTTACTTCAATGGTGATACTGCTGCATTTACTAAAGCACAAAGTAGCACAAAGCAACAAATACATGTTGATATTTATTAGAAGCATCTGTAAATAAGTAAATGAGTGAAATAATGAATGAATGAATGAATGAATGAATGGATGAAAGAACGAATGAGTTTACCAGAAAATGAAAATACATGCAAATCCTGTATATAATTTAAATGCATATAATGTTCTGACTTAATTTGTATTATTCCTGTCTGTAAACTGTGAAGCTGTAGTTTCAATATAAAACGCATTTACACGCTTCATACAGTACTTGAGCAAAATCGACACGTGATAGAATAACTAAGCAGTCAAGCTATTGAATCAAAGTGAATATGTCAATTTGTTTTCATTTGCCTATACCAGCAATGTATTCCCCGACCACATTTGGCAGATTAAACAGTAAATATAGAAATGAAAGCTGTTAACAGATAAATGAATGTAGATGACGAATTTATCGCGCAAAATCATTTTGTTTATGCACAGCAATATGAATTGGAGGTGTATGCAAATGAGACAGTGTACTATTTAAAAAAAAACAGATCTACACCATAGAAAACATGAGACAAATCATGCTTAGTGGAAATAAAATTAATTCTTGGCACAAGAAGAAATTAAATAAAACAGAGCCTCGTGTGACTGCATATGAACAAGTAACGTCAGCCCTGGACATGAGTGTTTGTCATGCCCTTTATAACAGTATAAACTACATGAAGATTATGGGAAACATTGTTTTGGTTCATGTAAGTCCTTTTCTGGAATAATCCACAGTGACTTTAAAGGACTTCTTGCCAGAATTCAGTTTACAATTCTTTTAAACAATTTTATGCAAATCAGTTTGACAGGCTGCATAACAGGTTTATGAAAATGTCAAGCAAGGTAAAAAGGTTCGAGCATGATTAAAATAAGCATGTGGGTAGCTTTTTTATTTATTTATTTTATAAATCAGAGGTAGTCTCATTGTTGCAGTTATAACTACAGTACATGGCAAAATACAGAACTCTATAAACCACAGGGGGGGGTCACATCCCTGGTTCGGTTGGATTGAAGAAAATCACACTGCCTTGCAAAAAAGAACATCAAAACCTACAGTAGTATATAAGTATATAATGTCATAAAAAAAAAAAAACCTAAGGTGCTTAATGTCAGCCTCGTTCTTTATAGTTTTTCTCGAAAAGTTGAAAAATTCGCTATTCTACCATAAGGTAAGTTGAAATACAGTAATCACCCCTTGAGCATGTTACACCCTACAACTGAAATGAATTTCACTTGTTAAAAATTCCAAATATTAATAAATAAATAAATACATTTAAAAATGTAAATGCTATTTGTGTAAGTAACCCTAAAATAACTCAAGGGGCCCACGGTGCATGATTGACTTTTTAGTCATTTTTAGACAGTCAGATACTGTAGTTTCCAGGGTGCATGATGTTCCACTATTGTGACATCATATAAGAAAAGCCCCTCCCCCAACTTGTTGCTCAGCTCTGCTGTTCTATATTTACTTACATAGACACTGAAACAGCTCATTTGGAGAAGGAGTGAAATAAGGGGAATCTTTCTATGAAAGAACTCATTTATCTGAGAGGAATTTCAGCTAGAACATTAATAGACAGACCTAACATATGTGTTAACTTATTAAAGAAAAAGTTAAATATTGGAAATATACAGTTTTTAAAGGATATCTATCTATCTATCTATCTATCTATCTATCTATCTATCTATCTATCTATCAGCCACAACAATAAAATTAACTGCCTAATATTGTCCTCTTTGTGCCACCAAAACAGTTCTGACACTCAAGACACTCCACAAAACCTCTAAAAGTATGCTGTGGTATCTGACACTAAGGCACTAGCTGCAGATCCTTTAAATTGTAAGGTGAGGCCTCCATGGATCTGATGCATGTACAGTAGTACATCTTGGTACCATCTCTTTTCCAAGTAAGCGATGGTTCTCTGTGTTCTGACACCTTTCTATCAGAACCAGCATTAACTTTCTCAGCAATTTGTGCTACAGAAGCTCTTTTGTAAAAATCAGACCAGACAGGCAAGCCCTCACTCCCCAAGTGCATCATTAAACCTTGGGTGCACATGACCATTTCAATAATTCACCAATTGCCCTTCATTGGTCTATATTAAGACCAGTGCATACCAGAAACTCCCTTTAGAACTGATTATTTAGTCATCAAAATTTGTTCTTGTCAAAACAGTTCAGATTCTTACGCTTGTCCATGTCTCCTGCTTCCAACACAACGACTTTGAGAACTGAGTGTTCACTTGCTGCCTGATACGTCCCAACCCTTAACAGATGTGATTGTAACAAGATAATCAATGTTATTTACTTCACCTTTCAGTGGATTAAATTTTATGGCTGATCTGTGTATAAGGACAGCCTGATGATGTGCTCAAAGCCGAGCACCTTATTGATTTCCTGTCCTGCAGTTAGAACCTATAATAGGTTATTCGGGATGTCCTAATCTTAAAAGTCACTAAAACCATGTGAATCACATCTGCACTTTCAGAACAGAAGGTTCTGATCACACTGTGCTTTAAAGAAATCTCTTCTTAAGGTCAACAACTCAATCGCAGAGGCAATGAATCCTTCCCTGGTGTTTAGTACCTGCTTTGTATGAGAACTGTCTGATGAAATATCCGTCACCACACCACAGTATTTTTTGCAACGGAAAATCAAACATGATTCGGGTGAGTGGCAAAATAAATCTGGAAACAATGTCAAATGTTGTATTTGAGTAGCTTGCAATTCAAAACCTATAAACAGTTTCATGAATAAATAAAATATCATTAAGGTATGTATGCATGTAAACACAAACGCGCACGCACACACACACTTTTCCTGCTTTGCTCTTGACGAAGGCGGTCGCATCTGCTCTCCCTCCCTTATCTCTCCCTGCTTGCTTCTTTTGTCTGTCTTGTGAATACTTTTCAGAGACTCTCCTCGTCTTGCTTTTTGAAAATAAAAAAGGAAAATGGATTTGATCAAGTGGTCTCTGAATGCAATTGACACGATCTTCTCGACGAGAAGTGTGGGTTCTGGGGAACCT
>JAQMYI010000023.1:21316189-21326377 GCA_030014275.1 Clariallabes melas | reverse complement strand
CATGACTTTCATTCTTTGTGGTGCGAGTCTCCCCTCTCGGTGGCTGATAAGGAGTTCAATCTTCTTCGGCCTTTTCAATTCTTGGAGGTCTATGCCTGGAAAGTTGCTCTGGAGTGACACTTCTGTGGACTTTGGCAATCTCCTCTAACCCATAACAGATCAACTGATGAGCCTTCACATTCCCCTCGTGAGTTTTGACTCTAATTCTGAGGAGGTAACTTTTTGTGCTCACTCTAATGGCCATCTTGCCAACCCCATGAACCACCAAGAATAAGAATAACTTTCTCTCCTCTTAACTTGAGTCTATCAGCAGCTTTGTGTGTAATATAATTTGTGTCTGAAGCCAGATCTATCAGAGTGCCAATTTTTTGTCCTGCATTAGCAGTTACTTCCATCAACATCATAACAGGAAGTTCTTTAAATCCCTCCCGACAAAAAGTCCCATTTTGTCTGTCTTAGAGCAGACTACCATCTTAGCTTTGTTAGTGAATGCTCTCTTGAACTTTTCTGCTAGTTCTGATGAGAGTTCAGCCAGAAGCTCCTCCTGCTAACCCTAACTCTTTTGGACAAAGGAGCTAATGGTGGTCTGACAAGGCTCCCCTTTTACAGTCTTTGTTTCTGCAAAGATAATTGTTGTTGCACCTGTCAACATCCTTGTGACATCCCAAGCACTTTTTACACGCACCCAGTTCCTTTACAATGGATTTCTTCTCTGCTAGTTTTAGTTCTTTAAACTTTTTGCAGAAGATTTTGTCTCTATGCTTCTCTTCTCCACACACAATGCATCCACTTTCTGTAGAAACTTTCTTTGTCGTTCTGGTGAAGGTATACTTCTCAGACTTCTTTTCTGGCCTTGAAAGGCTTGAGCAGCTCAGAATCTCAGAAAAGGCAGAAAGGCCATTGCTCTCAATGGACTTTATCACAAGTGGGTTCTTGATTGCGCTGATATTTCCAATCTTCACACCGGTCTCTGAGTTTCTGAGTTCAATCTTCACACCGGTTTCTCATCTGATGCTGATTTCTTCCGGCTTATTATTGTGTGTTTTTCGCCTCACTGTTCTCGCGTTTTGTTTCAAAGTTTTCATGTTGTCGACCACGCTTTGTTTTCCCGTTTTCCCGATTCTCATCTCACATTTTGGATTAGTTGCTTCACTCTGATTTAACGGCTTTTGTACTCTCCCTCTCGTCCCTCAACTACGGCTCTGTTTTGCATTTTTTTTGGTGCAGGTGTTTGTTTACATTGAGCGTGCATTAGTAGATTATTTTAAATCCGGCACATAAATGTTTATAACATCGCTTTTACTCAATATTTTTATTTGAGCGCATAACACCGGGCTTTCAGTTTTGGTATTTTACACACCCTCGCCTTGGACTGCAGTAGATACGTTTGCTCTAACGACCCGTATTTTATCTCATAGTGACGATTCACATTACTGCTTTTGGAACATATGAAACAAACTGGTTTTAAACTGCGCAGGAAGATTAAACATACCTTGATCTGACCATTCATCCTTGAAGGTTCAGTTTTTATAGTCCACTTTCCGTTTTTTGGAGTAAGCTGTACTGTGTCGCACTTTAGTTTCTGTTTGGTGATGGTTTGTGTGCCTTGTAGGTGTCATCCGCATACTTTGTGTATGCACAAAAGTATAAAATACCCTTGCGTTGATTGGCTCTGGCCTCCCTTACACTCAATGTTTTAATTTCGTTTATGGTGCAGGTTTAAGGTATGCTGAGTGTCTGCTAAATAATTCAAGAAACAATATTTCCATACATAGGAAAGCTTGTCACATGATTCTTGATATATTCGGTCTGCTTAAAGTAACCCACACATTCACATATATGTATACAGCAACATAGCGTAGTAACGTAGTAATTATGCATGAAAACATTTTCGAATTAGCAGCATAAATGGATATTGGAATTTATTTATTTTATTATTTTTTTCCCCCAGATTTCCTCCCTTATTTAGTCGTGTCCAATTCCTCCCGTCACTAGGGGGCTCCCACATTAAGGCTACTACTACCACTCAGTCGGGAGGGCTGAAGACTTTCACGTGTTTCCTCCAAACCACGTGATGCCAGCCGCCCGCATCTTTTTGAACTGCTCGCTCACACACCGTTGGATGCGGTGTAACACACTCGGAGTACAGCGCTCCTTCTGCTTGCGTGAGCTCACAGACGCCCCTGATTGGCTGTAGAGCCGTGATTAATGTGGGAGCACTAAATACCTCTCATCCCACACCGCTGAGAGAGCTCGGCCAAACAGCTCTCTCTAGACCACCGTCTACGAGAGGTTACAGCATCACAACTCCGAGTGGCACAGTGCTCCCCCTATCACGATCTTCGGGTTATAGAGCGAGCATTTACCACTGCGCCACTCGGAGGCCCGATATTGGAATATTCTAAAGAAGAAGGAATTAACTGGCAAGTTCAGCAAGAGCAAAAAGGCCTGTATGGAGAAAGAAAGGAACAGCTGATGATCCAAAAGCGTACCACCTCATCCTTCAAACATGGTGGAGGCAGCATTATGGCATGTTCATGTACTGTATGGCCAATCTAGCAAGTGTTTAAAAAAAAAACTTTTTATGTTGACACACAGAAGCTCCCAGTTGTACTCAATGATCATCACGAACAGGAAGCTGAAAGGGATTGTAAAATTAAAAGACATGTCAGGACTTTCAGCACAGCTGAATTAATAATCTAAGTGGATGCATGAATAATTTTGTTGACCCTTTGTTGATTTCAGAGAAAAACGCAAAATAAATTAAACCTTATGATAAAATTCTTGGGCCTTTCTTCTATTAAAGATGAACATGTCGTACAAGCATTCTGCCCACAGAAAAAGTAAGAGAACTCCTTAAAAGTCCAATACTGAATGAGGTTCATGATCATGAGTGTATGGAAACTTCTAACCACAACTGTAAACCTAGCAATCAGAAACAAATATGAACCAGGTGCACATAGTTACACAGATGTGCCAGTTCCACACATTATAAGTTATGATCACTCATTTATTTTATCAAGTAAATGTCACTAGCAGGGCTCCATGGACCTTCTTACGAGGCTGTTTGAATTCATGAGTATTTCTGATTTTTCATAAATCAACAGCCCTTTTAAATGTGCTGCAGTGTTTCAATAATGAGCAGTGATTTTCTCACTAGTGTCCTTCTGTTAACATCATTCTCGTTCAGTGCCCATCTTCAACAGTCTTATTTCCCTGGGTCTTTGCAGGATACTATTTTCCTAGGAATTAAAATAACACTACTGAATTTCCTCCATTTGTAAGGCCTTGTTCACACGGGCGTTAAAATTCGAGCGTTTTTCTGGCGTTCGTAGCGTCCGGTGAGCGCGGATCAAGCGCCGAGGGTTTTATACACATACAGTAGGAGTCAATGAGAGTGTTCACACCGGCTTTGGTGACGTGCGTTTGTCCGGCTGCGCGTTTATACGGCGTCAAAAAAACGTTGCAACAAGTCAATCTAGCGTCACTACAAAACGCAACATAAACGTCTAGGACATTCAGAGCGCGTTCATTTATCCAAAAATTTATCGCCTGTGTGAACAAGGCCTAAGAGTATGTTTCATTCTAGCTTGATGGGCTTTAAAGTCTGTAGAAGAGTTTTTATAGCCTTCAAGTGCATGCATGTCTACAATTATTCTGCTGTCCACTAGAATTCTATTTTCATCAAGGAATGTTTCAGCCACAATACTCACACCACTGCCAAGTGAACTGAATAACACTGATTATCAATTATATACCAGCTCTGTGGTAGGCTTCTCACCTGTCATGCATGAGGTCCGGGTTCAATTCCCACCCAATGCCCAAACCCAAGCCACTGGATGCAGTGCCAGTCCCAAGCATGGATAATATGTAAGGGGTACGTCAATAAGGGCATCCGGCATAAAACGTGGTTCACTGTGGCGACCCCTTGACGGAAGCACCCAAAAGACTAACAACATACCAGTAAACTAGTGACGGGATCATGGGCACCAAAGGCTCAATGCGTATGGGGAGCAAAGTTTAGCCCATCTGGTTTGATTCCATAAAAACTTTTTAGTGTAGCAGAAATTGTTGAAAGAAATCAATGTTGGCTACGATACAAAGGCACCAAAACACCCAGTGCACCACAGCCTGCCGCTTATGGAGCTTAGCAGGCAAAGACTTCAAGGTCGTTGATCTGGCCTCCAAATTCCCCAGATCTCAATCCAATCAGGCATCTACTGTATGGAAGTCTGATCCATGAAAACTCCACCCTGCAAGCCACAGCACCCACAGGATCCCCTTCTAATGCCCCGGTGCCAGACAGCACAGTGCCCCACCAGAGCTCTTGTGGAGTCATGTCCTGAGGGGCCAGAACTGCCCCAGTGGCACAAGAGGAACCTACACAATATTGGTCTTAATAATTTTTTTTGGCATTGCATTTTAATGTTATGGATGATCTCTGTATACAAAGCACTTTTTTTTTTTTTTTTTTTAGATGAGTAGACTCGCTTCATTTTAGTAATAAGACTTTGTGGGCCTTTTTACAGGACAGTGCACTGCTTCAACCCACACCTGGAAATTCATCCTAATAATCGAAACATCAAGTCGAGTTAGCTTGAGCAAGTCATTAAGCCAGCCGGAGTTTCACATACTGCTTAAAATTAAGGCTGAATCCTGAAAATCTGTTCTCATCATCAATACTATAAACATGTTGCTGTGTGTTTGGCCAAGACTGTTTTTTAATGCAAAAACGCAAGTAATTCCAAAGGGCTCGCAAATGTTTATGTAGGATCTCAACGATCTGCATTGTCACCATTAGTGTGGTAGTAGATATAGCCTCAGATTTAGACCGGCCCTTAAGGGGTGTAGATAGAGTAGCTACAGTATATGTCTTTGATCTGCTTCTCTGTTTCTCTCTCTCTCTCGCTCGTGCCAACTTCCTTTTTCCATCTCATCCAGATAGAGACGTGACAATGCCTCATCTGTACTGCATCACTGCTACTAAGGAAAATGCTGTATCCATGGCAACAATGAACACATCAGATGATAAATTGTCTGACAATGTGGTGTAGAGGGGATTGCTTCATGCTTTCTAACTGGGAGTCATGCCTAGACAGGATCTAACTCACATATCCCTTTTACACACACACTTACAGCAATAAATGAGCTCAATTACAGCCGATGATAACACATACTCCAGATAGAACAAAGCAAAAAAATTTTTATATATATCTTTTTTGCTTTTGCTTTTTTGAGAGAGAGATTATTTATTATCCTCAAGAGGGACAGGTGTTATATATATATATATAAGCTAAGCCTTTATAACTTTTTTAGCACAATTTCTTAACCTGTTGAGTGACAGTACAAGAACTCAGTAGTACATATAACTTTAATAGTAATGGCTTGAACAATGTCTGGCTTCTTAAAAAAAAAAAATCTGCTATTTGTTTTCTGAGTTTAGTGTCTGACAGCAGGGCTTAAATTTTACAATAGGACATATTCATGTGTAGCTATAGCCAACCCCTTAGCTCTCAAGTGAGCTTAGATCTACCCAGGCCTGTCTACTTGCCTCCCCTCTGCTGCCATTCATAATTCAGAGCACCTTTTGGGTCAGGGCTCAAATAAGGCAATTCTTGGAAAAGGATGAGTGCTGGAAATGATGAAAGGCCACATATCTCAGCGGTGGATTTGAGGATTAGGAGTGATAGTGACTTTTAGGCTGGATGGATGTGGGAGAAGGCACTCATCAAGCATATTGATGAGTACATACGGGATCACATCGGCGCTGGACAAGCCAAGTGAAGAATAACCTCCGTATAAAATTTGTCACTTGTCACTCATTTATAGATGAGTATCGCTCAATCAGCATTTGGAACGAGAACTTACATACTGTATATACAGCGAGAGATCATTATCATCCGTCATTAAAAGTGCTGTTTTCTGTTCCATGTCTAGTTTATGGCTTTCTGTGAGAGCGTTTCATCATTTGTTTTCAGTGATGAATACATTTAGAAACTCAGCAGGGATCAGTGGTTTATTAAAACACATTTATAGACCCTGACTTGAACTAAGCTGACCATGTGTGCTGTGCATTGTTTTTTTTTTTCCTGCTTCAACCCACACCATCCCTACAGACTAGCCCCAGCCAGAGGCATTAAAAAGACATTGGATTTTAGTTACAGCCCAAAGCAAGTCAATAATTATTTAACAAATCCTTATTAGGTTTGAGTCTAGAATACATGACATTCCTCTGGCTGAAGTGCGCCGTTTTCAGCAGCACTACGAGAGTAATAACACTCATGTGCCACTCTGAAATGGATTGCACCATTATGAGCAAGGACGTAACAAAAAGGTGAAACCCGTGTTGAGGTTTTTAACAATGCAATTTCAGTCTGCTAATGAGTTCAATTTCGGTTACATCACTCGGTAAATCATCTCATTTCAGCCGTGCTGAAAATCCCGCCTGATAAAATAAGCTTTGAGTCCATCTGTTTATCGTTGCACTCGTTTCAGGATGAGACAGTTCTGTCACGGCAGATCTCATACGTTCTCTCTCCATCATCCCGCCACTCTCCTAGTCCTGATCCGACCTTCGGTACGATAGCCCTAACCCAATGCATTCTTTCGATTTAAATGCAGAGATCGTGAGCCTCTGGACACTGTGATGTGATCACAGATGGGTCACGTACTGTATAAATAGAATATTTACATGCTGTCTGAAGACAGATGCCCATTTTTGTTCATTTTGGCAGCTTGTGAACTCAACAGGGAATATAACTGAGTAGTGAGCACACAATTACTTAGATTTGATATTTTCAAATTTATATTAGCTTACTGGTTTAGCCCTTTCAACAGACTTTAATAGCAAAGCAATTCTTTGGTTTCACTCACTCATGTAGTAGTGCCAAGGATGATGATGCATTATAAACTCGAAAGTTTTTCCTTGTTACAATTTTCTGCTTGAATTATTCACTACATATACATAAAACAAGCATTGTTTGTTTTTGTTTGCTTTTTCAGTTTCTTTTTTATTAAAACATGATCAGGCGGCACGTTGACTTAGTGATTAGCGCTGTCGCCTTGCACCCCGAGCGTTTGGGTTCGATTACCCCCTTGGGGTCTGTGTGCATGTTGTCCCCCCCGCTGGGTGGGTTTCCTCCTAGTACTCCAGTTTCATCCCACAGTCCAAAGACATGCAGATTTGGCTACTTGGCGTTCCGAAATTTTGTATACTGTAAATGCGCGTGTTAGAGTGTGTATGTGTGTGCACACCCCGTCCAGGGTGTACCCCACCTCGTGCCCTAAGGTGCCTGGGATAGGTTCCAGGTCCCCTGAGACCCAGTATACAGGATAAAGAGGTGTAGACGATGAGTGAGTGAGTAAAACACGGCCAACGGATTTTTTTATACTAAATTGCATACTCACATTACACAAGTGCATTACACATATGAGGTGGAGTTATAGCGTTTTGCAAAAAAAAAAAAAGAAAAGAAAACTTGCAAAAATTCAAGTCTTCAAATATTTTTCCTTCTTAAAAACAAAGATGCTCTGCCAAAATCAAGTTCTTGTTTTACATTCAAACTATTAATATAAAATTGTAAAGAAAAAAAATGTTGGTCAACATTTAATATTAGTACTTTTGTGAAACAGCTACCACTCTGAATTTTAAGGAAAGCCAAGAGGCTATACGCATGGATGGAGGTCTCTCACTCCCCTACAAGGGTTCACAACTAATATTGTTCATATCTCAACAGTGACCCATCCTAGAAATGATTTATTTACTGAATTTCTGACCAGTGTGTCAAAACCGGCTCGGTTTCTGACCCCGATAGAGGGAATAGTGGTCGGCCACAAACAAGCAGATCTATTGCATATGTGTCAAGAGACATACAGTATACTGTATAGTCCATTACATCGACAACGCCGCCCAGGGGAAATGCATCCCCAGGAAATGGTTAAGGATCAGCTAATTAAAACTCCAAAGGTCAAACAGGGTTGAAAAGCACTTAGGGCTAGAGACCTAATTTACACACGATTATGCGCATGTTTATTAACCAACAGTGTTAAAATAGCATATCGACTATATAACAGAAATCAAAAGGCTAGTCTAAGGGGGCAGTGGTGGCTCAGTGTGTTAAGGCTCTGAGTTACGGATCGGAAGATTGGCGGTTCAAGCCCCAGCTACGCCAGGTTGCCGCTGTTGGGCCCTTGAGCTAAGCCCTTAACCCTGTCTGCTCCTGGGTCGCTGTAAAATCCCTGACCCCTACCTACTAACAAGAAGCTGGGATATGCGAAGAATAAAGAATTTCACTGTGCAGTAATGTATGTGTGACGAATAAAGGCTTAACTTAATTTGCCTAGGGGCAGTGGTGGCTCATACGGTTAAGGCTCTGGGTTGAGGGTTCAAGCACCTACACTGTCAAGCTGCTCTATTGAGTCCTTGATCAGGGCCCTTAACCCTATCTCCTCCTGGGGCGCGGTCTCCTGGCCCAACTTGTCCTCTGAACCCAGCTTCTTAATTGGGTTATATGAGAAAAATAATTTTACTGTGGTGTAAGCTGCATATAAATTGCAAAATAACTAAATCTTAAAGCATATTCACTTATATAAAGGTGGTAAAAAGTTCCAAATGTACTAGGTAGCTACATATTTTAGTTACAGAATTGGTCAGTGTTCAAAAGTTGAATTGTTTATCAAATTAAAGGCTTTTTGTTTTTTTTTGCCATGTAATACATTGCCTTTTTGTGAATTACATTGATGAGTAGTTGCTTTATTGCAGATCTTTGTAGAATGCTTTTGGTTGTACCTTTTCTTCTTTTGTTCACCTCTGCTTTGTTCTTTTTCACCTCTCCTTTCACAGCTCCTGCCTTTGATAGACAAAGCTCTTGGAAGCCGTGCATTGCAAAGCAGTCCTCTGTTCTCTCAGATCACTGAGATGCTCGTCTCATGGGAGAGGCGAGCGGTCGGGAATCAGGCCACCACTTTCCTCAGACTCCTGGCAGATTTCTGGGAGGGTTTAGGCAGGCTATGTGTGCGCTATGTGGACCAGGAGGAGCAGCAAGTTGAGCAGGTGGTGCTGCAGGGCATTGCCTCACTGCTGCAGATCATGCAGAATCCAGACAGCTGCTGCACCAAGCAGGGGAAGAAAAAGAAATCTGTAAAGGTTTGCTTCTCTGACGAGGAGGGGAATGGGCAAGTGGAGAAAACCCTGAGCCAGACTCCAGTGGTGGAGACCTTACACACGCAGGAGAAGACACATTCTCCCTTGAGGAGCAGCCACCTGTTGGAACTGGTGTGCCAGCTGGCCGAGCTGAACATGGTGTATGTGAGTGAGCGTGACTCGGAGAGGCACCTGCACTTCCTGGCCCTGTTGCTGCAAGCTTTCCCAACAACCCAGGTGTTCCAAGGGCTGGTGAAACCAGATGATGGGAAGACGGAGGTCGAGTTGGAGGCTGAGTTGGCAGAAAATCCAGCCATCCGTTTCCTCCTGCAGAGGGTGGTGGTGTGGCTCAGGCAGGACGACAGGAAAGACACGGACTTCCTGGTGGACATGGTGTTCAGTTCTTTGCAGTGCTGCAGCTCGAATGCGGAGCAGACTCTTGTACTCAACCACATCACCGTAAGTCCAACTAATCACACTATATGGCCTAAAGTTTAAAGGACACCTGACGCCAACATGTTGCCACAAAGTTAGAAGCACATAAAAGTACAGGTGATCATAGTATGCTTTAGCATTGCAATTTTTGACAGGGACTAAGAGGCCTGAACCTGTTCCAGCATGACAGTACCCTTGTGAACAAAGTAAGGTGTATGAAGACATGGTTGCCAAAGCTGGAGTGGGCAGCTCAGACGGTTAAGGCTCTGGGTTAAATTCGATTATATTTGATTTATATGGTGCTTTTAATAACGGCACAGACCCGTAAAGTCAACCCCATTGAACACCTTTGGAATGAACTGGAACGCCACCATGCTCCAAGCTCACTAGTACTCTTATGCCAGAATTGGCAAACACCTACAGTCATGCTCCAAAAATATAGTGGAAAGCTTTCTCAGAAGTGTGTGGAGATTATTGTATCAGTGAAAGCTGTCTAAATGTGGACTATCGTGTTCAAAAAGCACTTATGAGAATCATGGTGAAGTGAGCACAAACTTTGGGCCACATAGTGCATCATCTAGTGGAACTACACACAAGCTCCACCCCCCCCC
>JAQMYI010000023.1:21268266-21281380 GCA_030014275.1 Clariallabes melas | reverse complement strand
GACTTTTTCCAGCAAAAACTAAGAAAAATTATTTATTTTTTTTCCATTTTCCCCAAATATAAAAAATAATTAAGAAAAAAAAAAAAAAAAAAAAAAAGCATGGATCACATAAGCAAATAAATACAAATACAAGTGATCACATGTTTTTATGGTTAAATTATGAAAAAATGCCAAAATGAGTAACAGGTGAAAAAATGCAAATATATACATATATACACATATATATACACATATCTATATCTATATATATATATATATATATAAATAAATAAATAAATATTAATATAGACGCAAGCAGACCCCTGGAGCTACACTGTACCAATGTGCAAAGTGTTAATTTGAAAGTGTACTGAAAATGACACACACACACACACATATAAAAAGTGGAAAAAATGCACAATTTGCCAAAATCCTACGTTATTACTTCATTAATTATTATTATTCTCATTATTATTACTATTATTAATATCATTATTATTAATATTATATATAATATTAATATAGACGTAAGCAGACCCCTGGCGCTACACTGTACCAATGTGCAAAGTGTTCATTTGAAAGTGTATTGAAAATGACACACACACACACACACACACACACACACACACACACACGGAAAAAATGCACAATTTGCCAAAATCTTTCGTTATTACTTTATTAATTATTATTATTATTCTCATTATTATTATTATTATTATTATCATTATTATTATCAGCATCATTATTCAAGTTTAGATGTAACAGACATCTTTGCCATCTTTTTTGAATCTTTTTGCATGTAAAACCTACAACACAAAAAATGTTAAGGTGGCAGTTGAAGAAAAAAAAACAAAAAACAAAATAAAGAAATTCTAGACCATCATCTATGCACTTTAAATGCAGCAAAAGTGTAAAAACAATAATGTTCTAAAAATAACAGTTAAAACATTTACATAGTCTTGCCTTCTGCCTTGACGAGGGCCAAACAGGCTTCCAGGCATAAACAAATACTCCTTTGTGTTTCAATGTTGGTAAAGCCTTATACAAGGCCTTCAAAAAAAAAAAAAAGGCACAATCTTGTTTGCTTATTACAATGCAGTACCTGTTCATAGTAATAGCATGCTAATAAAACACATTTCTTCCTTGGCCCAAAAAAAAAAACGTATAACTGAAGTGCAAGCATTAACATTACAAATTGAAAGTTTTGCAGAAAAAAAAAAAAAAAAAAAAAAGATCTTGGTAATACCCAACTGTATAAATGCTCCAACAAAAAGCGACACTTTTTTTTTTTTTTTTTTTTAATAAATTCCAAGAGGCGTTTGCAGTTAAGCAGCATCGTAAGGCTATATATGTAAGGATCTGTGAAACGTAGAGACGCCTTCGAGACATTCAGGGCGTCTCTCTCTTTCTCCATCTCTCTCTTTCACATCCCCATTTCATATAAATAATGTCCGTGTGCAGCCAGACGAGACCCAGCTTGCCGAGTCCGTGGCTGATAAAAGGGACTACGGGTATGAGAAACATACAGTGAAACACAACAGAGCGCGCACACACACACGAGGGCTGACGTGATGACCGTTGGTGTTACACCAAACAAAAGAGTGTAAGAAAGTAGAAAAGTAAAATGCGTGCTCTCCTAATAAATTAAAGTTGTTGAGCGTGATATAATGTGATTGTGTTTTGGTACTGGAGATTTATTTTCAAATGCATAATCAAGAAATTTTTCGGGCAAATCGTTTAATAATAAGCCACAGTTCTCAGTTATTTGTTCCATAGGAGGAGCGATGCGGATTCGTGAAGGGAGTTATGATTTAAAGTGTAGTTTTGATGAAAAAAGAAAAAGAAAAAAAAAAAACAGCAGATCAGTGTTATACCTCTCTAAGAAAAGGTTCATCAGAAGGCACCGAAAACACCTGCAGTTACTAAACATTAACGACGGTTTTCATGAACGATCAGAACACAACGCTGACGCTCCAAATAGAAATGGATTATAAACCAAACCATGGTGGTTTAAAAAAAAAAAAAAAAAAAAAAAAGAGACCAGAGAGGTTGTGGAGTAAGGGGGCGGTAAAGGGGTGAGGTGCCTCACTCCAAAGCTTTAAGACACCAAAATTAGCATATAAAGCCTTATGAGTTTTATTAGCTTCCCTTGTTCAATGCCGATAGACAAATATAAGGGAATGCAAGTCCATTAGAACAAGCTACTTAACTATAAAGCATAAAAACACAAATAAGATGGATGAAGAAAGTCATAAAGGACTACGCTTGGAATGGATAGTGCCTTTGGTGGCTAAACATAAACTTTTGCTTAATGTCCACCTTAAAAAAAAAAAAAAAAAAAGTTAAAATATGAAAAAAAAAAAAAAAAAAAAAAAAAGTATGTATGATCGTATCTTTCCATTTTATGTGAAAGAATAAAGAAAAAAAAATAGCAGGTGTTTGCTTCATTACCTTGTTTGCTACATTTGCAAATGTAAACTTTTTCAGAGCCAAGCTCGAGGCCCTTATTCAGATGCAAGTTCAATGTTGCATATCAACATATCAGGTAGAAAATACTTTATTAGGCACTGGTAATATGATTATTCCTATTATCATCTTAGAAAAAATATCTTTTTTTTTTTCGTTTGTTTGTGTTTTTTTTTTGTTTGTTTTTTTTAATTCCTTCCCAAATTTCTGGAGTGACAGGTTACAATCTCAGCAACCAAGGCAGCAGCTCACATGTCTCGATGGAAATATGTAACAACAGTAAATCCAAGACTACTTCTCGAGCAGGGAAAATATACATTATGAAAAGCAACATTAAACCGTAAGATATTTAGTATATTGTTAACCAGAGAAAGAGAAAGGCCTAAACTAATGTATCATTCATTTCAACCATATACATTCCCTGAGGATGTTTGTTTTGAGGATGAAACTCACTTATGGTGTTGCCATAGTGACAAAGGACTGGCATGTTTGCACATTGTTTTTTTTTTTTTTCGTTTGTTTTTTTTTGCCACACATCCCCACTTTGTTCAAAACCAGGTGAGAGAACTTTCCAGAAGGCTGGGAACAGCCCTGATACAATAAACAGAATTCAGTTTGAGTAGTTGTACCCAGCTTACTGAACTGTTGTCAAAATGAAGAGTCTGGGTTAAAAGAAAAATCTAAATTTATAACCTACTTGTACCATTTTCCTTAAAGGCATTTCTTTAACAAAAAAACAGCCAAGAGTCTGTCACCATGAGTCTGAGTAGAAATGCTGTCCATCGATGGCCCTTAAATTGGTTGCTGAGGTGCCAGGAGGCATCTTGGCACATTTTGATCAAAAAAAAAAAAAAAAAAAAAAATAGAAAAATTGATACGCATTCAAGCGTACAATGTTTTTTTTTTTTTTCTCTTCTGTTGAGTCTCTTATTAGCTTCCTTCCATAATGCTCTAAATGTGCTTCATTCATCCACAACCTTAACATTTGGGTCAGGGGCAGGTCGGTGAAGCCCTCGTTGGATGTGGGTGGTGAAGTCATACTTATCAGCGCAGGCATGTAGGCAGATGCTGCACTGGAAGGGTCCGCCATCGCCATGGCAGCTCATATGTAGGGCATACATAACTTCGTCTAGAAACACGATGCCACAGTGAGCACATTTGCTGCACAGCTCGTCCTGGGTGCCCTGATCAATCCTTTCTGCTTTGATAGGCTGTTGGACAGCGCCATCGTCCTCTTTGGCCTCACTGTCTCTGTTTGCTAACGGAGATGCCCGTTTTTCCAGCGGGACCTTCTCCTTGGGCATGGCGGCACCGTTGGGCAGGGAACTGGGTTTGGAATGATGCTTGATGGCCAGGTCAAGAGGCGTGTCGCTCTCGGGTCCAGAAGGCGGAGGTGGTGGGAAGTGAGGGGGCAGGCTGAAAGTGGGGTAAGGCACAAAGCTTTGGCACGGGTTGGGTAGGCCAAGGTAATGGCCTGGGTTTCCTGGCACGGCCATCTTGTATTTGGTCCAAAAGCGAAGCCAGTCGGCCTCGTTCTGGAGCTCGCTGTGGACAATAGGTAGGCTGAAGACAGGGTACTGGTACTTCTCAATGGGGCTGCCCGGTGGTGAGTAGCTGGCCTGCTTTGATGGACGCAGGTATTTCTCTATGGGACTGCCCCTTTCAGAAGTGGCCTGCGTGCCCATACTTGGCCCGTTGCCCTCTGGCCCTGTGCTGTCACCAGGGCTCTTGTGAGCATGTAGAGGTGGCATGCGCTTGTGGATCTCCAGCGTCTGACTAAGTAGGAAGGCGTGGGTGGAGCGTGGGCTCGGCTGGCCCTTGCCCGGCTGGACGTGGGGCTCAGCTCCAGGCTCGTCAGACCTGCGCTCCAACGGGCTGCCGTTGAGCCGATCCTCGGAGCTGACGCGCTGCTGCTTGGAGCTTGGCTGCTCCGACGCCACGCTGTCAGGGTTCAGGCGTTTCCGTGTGCGCCGACGGATGATCTGCTCGCCGTTGTTCTGCTTGATGATGTTCAACGGCCTGGGAGTCTGAAAGATACAGTAGGGAAAGAGGGAAGGATAAATTATGGCTCAGTATTCCTCAAGGATAATTATTATTCTAATATTTGCAAGATTTTTCAACGCTTGTAATTTAAATCATGTTAAATTATCAGCCTCGGTATACGGGGCTGAGGCACGGAGGTCATTAGCAGTCTTGGCATCGTGACATTTGAATCTTCCTATAAAATTGCCTTGAAATTACAGTTGAATGATCATAAAGCTATATCCTTTGCTGAACATAAAACAATTCTCTATTCCTACTGGGATCCCACGATGAGAATTCAATTAAGCAGTGTAGTGTGCGGCATGCATGCTCAGACAACCCGGCGTGCAGATATCTTGACTACAGTCGCCATTGTAAATGAAATTTCCCTGCAATGATTCATCTCTTCCAGGAGTCTGAAGTCACACTACAGTAATTGGGTTGGTTAGAGTAATAAATTGGTCATCAAATGACTATTAATTACTACGGTATTATTCTGTTAGCGCTCCAGAGATAAACATGGGGAGCTCAAACAGACACTTCTACTTTATGATCTCTTGCACCAATAAAAAAAAATTTAAAAACCATGCACACGGACCCATGTACTGTCGTTACTCCATATGCAACATATGAACAGACGGCATAGTGGATGCGGCGGAGACTACGGCAGATTTATCAGTGAAAGTAAAACAAACCGTATGAGCCTTCATTAATCACCGTGTCCACGGTGTCATAACTTGTGCTGCTACCTATTCGTCTGCCCTAAAATTGCATAAAAATGGCTTTTGGCTCTAAAATGTAAGGTGGAAAACTTCAGTCAGGTGTCACATCTGATATCAGGTTCCACTCTGATGCTAGAAACACTTTTTTTCTTTTTCTTTCTCTATACAAATCCTCCCGCAAGCCACTGGGAGCCACATCTAATTGAGAGGGTAGAGGCGAAAGATGAAGGTGAAGCCCATTTCATTTCATTTTTCTTTCCCCCTCCAGGGCTGAGGAGAAAGAATATGGCACTAGAACGCAAATAAAAGTGTCCTGATTTCCCCTCTCTGGGTCATCCGGTGGCCGTGTAAGAGTCAGTACTACAGGGAACTTCAAAACTACAGTAACACGGAGCCGGGCTGCTGTTATTGCACCGTGGTTCATCGATACTGCACAGCATTTCACAGACGAAGAAGAAAATCAGGATGAACGCAAAAGGTTATCGGGTTAAGTGGGTGAGGATCCGTCCGTATCCTTTATTCCCATCAAAAGGCGATTTAATCAGAAACACAGTTCCATGTTTTTAGAAATTTAGAAATAATTAGACACATACTGTACTATATGGAGTGATGGTTTTAGTTTAGTTCATTGTGCAGCACTGCTTAGGTTCGCTTGATGTTGACGTGCACTGGACATCATCAGGCTGTAATGTCTTCATGTCAAGTTAGACAAAAAGAAAGAGTGCCCTCTACTGCCGGACCAGTTCTGGCCCGTGGTGCACAAGTAAGCACATACTGTATTACACACCTCTCGCTGTCTCCTACCATCTCTTGTAGTCTGTAGGTTGCCTTTAATTTAACAAAGATTGCGTTTGGCTCCGTTATTCCCATGGTAAGAGATTTCAACAACAAAAATATAAATTATAGTTTATGTTACAGCATTATGAAAAACCCTCAGCTTCTGCTTTTATTAAAAACTTATTAAATATCCAGTGCTTTTCTGTTGCTCCTTGGATAGGATCCACCGCGACCCTGCGCCAGATAATGTGGTTACTGAAGATGAATGAATGAATAAAGAAATGAATTGATTGATTAATGAAGAAGTGCTTCTGTATTTGTTCCGTTGGAGAACGTGACATTTGATAAGACGGATATTTTAATCTAACGAGCTAGGCCAAAATGTACATAGATATTACATTTCAGACAATCAATCAGCCAATTAATCAATCAAAAAAATCAATCGGGTGAAATCAGATTGTAGATTGTGACATTTTTCAGCAAAACTTTTTTTTTTTCATTTTTTAAAAAGACCATAAACATACCAATGCACATATAAATGCAAATAATAAAACCACAGACTAATCAAATCAATTGAAACAGAACACACACACACATGCTGTTCTGGCAACAATTTAAATCTATTAACAGTCACTGCCTATTAAAATTTAAAGAGATAACAATCCAACAACTATCCGACTATTTTAGCTAAATTTCCCTGACTTCACCCTAAATCAATAAGTATATATTATGGAAAAAAAATTATTAAATGCAATTCATCATGTAAATGCAATGCAGAAAGCAATGCAAAAAAAAAAAAAAAAAAAAAGAAGATCTGATCATTGACGCGTTTCAGGGCCAAGTATAGCGGTCACAGTGCTGACAGATTTCTTGAGGGCCGCTCTTGTATTTCCACATATTCTCGTGACGCCCCAGAAGTTCATGGAAATGTAAGCTCCTCTAACTGCTGTGTGTTTGCCCCGAGGCAGCGGATGACAGTGCTTAACTTTGCTGACAGAAAGTGAAACCAAGCCTCTGCAACCTTGAGCGCCCCCCGAGCTCAATCCTTTCTCAGTCGTCCTCCTGCGTGTGGCTGCTTTCTGCATTTCAGAAACCCATCGTTGTTCCTCAGGCTCCTCCGTGTTTAAAGCTTTCAGTGGGAAGTGTGGAGGATAAACATGAAGCACTGTGTGTGTGTGTGTGTGTGTGTGTGAGGTCAGTCTTTGGAATGAAATTTGAAGTGCATAAGCAAAACTATTCCAAAAGTGTCTTTTATATTTTTCTTTTTTTAACTTTCAAATTCATCATCTTTTTATTTATACTTTTTTTTTTTTTTTTTTTTTTAAGTGACGTGGAACTTTCAGGTAATATTTCGCTCTTCAGCTCTGTTCCACGTAATAAAAGTGCCATGTCGATGAATCTTGCGTGAAAAATGAAACAGAGGCTTCTCACAGAGTTTTATATTGGCCGGTTACTCGGGCCGTACCCAGTGCACATGTTGAGTCCTATTATTAGAAGATAAAATCTGAAAGACATTTATTGTAGCAATGTGTTCTGGCACAAGGACCTCCATTTAGAGCCCATGACAGCATGGGTTTATGAGGTGATATTATGAAATGACTTATGTACAAAAAGAATTTTTAAAAATGCTGCTAGAATGCCACTGTTGGACTGTATCAGAGTGCTGGTGTTCAAATATTGATGAACAGTCGAGCTGATTAATGAGAAGAAAAAAAAATATTGTGATTACACACAAAAAAGGGGCCCGTCTGTTAAAATTCTCTTCCTGTCTAACCTCAAAATCGAACATGGCTCAGGTGGGACCGGGTGCACTGATAATGCTTTGTCCATTTTGCTTATGGAGTGTGATGGAGTGTGATGTATAACGATGTGATGGTCCAGTGCAAACAGCACTGCAGGGAAAAACATTGAGAGGGGGAGGGGGAGGGGGGGGGAAACAAAACAAAACAAAAAAAAACACCCTTGAGCTGACATGACTAGACTGAGTATCTACTGTATAACCACTATTTCAGTCAATTACTTTAACAAAACAACAGATTATTTGTAGCAGGTCAATATACACAGAGACATAAATATCAATATACATAGAGACATTTACATTTCCCCCCCCCTTCATATGCCGGTTGTGGCGGGATTTAAATTTTGAGTTCCTCGCTGAATCATTTTTGTTTTGTCTGACAATTACAATGTTTACGTAAACATACAGTGCAGATGATTACACCACACTGTCTGAAAGTCTTCCGGTATTATGCATGGTATAAATTTTGTTATATACATTATGTTTTGTACACATTATATATGTTTATCATCTCTGGAAAACCGTTCACTATTTCCAAACATTCCTTAAAATTGATAAATAACATTACAGAAAAATATTTGCATGCCTGAAAAGAAAGCAAAATTTTTTTTTCAGATAAAAAAATATATATAATAAAAAAAAATAATAATAATTATCACCTAATGTAGGCTCCTGGGTTCTGCAGGAAAAAAGAAAGGAACGAGTGTGACAAAGTTTCCAGGAGAACTCATTCTCCAGCACACTCAGTAAAACCCAACAGCTAGTTTTACTTACCTTTACTTACATTTTTACTTTTACTGCGGAAAAGATTTGGACACGTACAAAAAAAAAAAAAAAAAAAAAAAAAAAACATGCCCCAACCAAAGATGCCTTTGAAAACTTTTCCACATAAAAGAAACTTCTACAAAGACTAAAGTACTTACTGTAAGTGTAATAAAACAAACACGGTCAATATTTGGTGTGAAAACTCTTTGCTTGGCATATTCTCCAGCACACTCAGTAAAACCTAACAGCTATTTTACTGTATAACGCACGGGTTACCAACGCTGGTCCTGGAGGAACACCTGCATTTCACATTTTAGTGTTGTCCCTGCTCCATCACCCCAACTTCTATTCAGAAAAGGCTGTTGATCTGATTAGTTAAAATCAGGTGTGCCGGGAGGAGAGGAAGCATTAAAGTGTGGGGCGCAGGTGTTCCTCCAGGGTCAGTGTTGGGAACCACTACGTTTGCACAGTACTGTGAGTAAAACAGCTGGTAGGTTTTACTGAGTGTGCTGGAGAACATGGCAGAGTTTTTATGATTACTTTGTCACACTCGCGCCACAGGAGGCTATGTTAGTTTCTTGTTTCCAAATTAAAACACGTCCGCCATTGTAAGACGTTCCTTTCTATAAAGGCATGCAAATATTCTATAATGTCATTTATTTATCAGTTTTAAGGTATGTTTGAAAATAATAAATAGTTTTCCCAGACATATTGTATATAAAATTTTTCACTAAGGATAATACAGAATTTTGTGCAGTACTGTATACATATACCGAATAACATCTCTCGCTCTGGATTTGTGCTATAACAATGTGGTAAACAAAGGCGTCGTTGTAATTCCTTATTTAACTGCATCAGACATCAGATGAACACATTGCTTTGGTTTGTTTAATCACATTTTAAAGGCTACCAGCAGCTTGGGTGAGAAACAGGATTAATCTAGGGGATCATGCTTTTTTTTATTATTATTTTTTTAGTTTTTCAGATTCTGTTTGAATGCCAGACAGCTACACTCTGAGCTCAGGGATTTTAAGGTGACAGCCAATGGAGAACCGGAGGTTTAGTGCAGGAGGAGAATAAGAATTGGAGATCTGTTTAAAATGTCAGCTTCACCTATTACTAGCATGCTATTCAAATCATATTCAGCGGAGGTGTCATGAACGTATTTCACGGCGGTGATGGTATTAATAAGGCAAGACTGCTTAACGTTCAAGTTTAAAATAACACATTTCTGCAATCACAGCTTGTACCGTCTGGAAATCACCCAAATCTACTCACACGCAGAAGCGTGCAGCGCTTACTCAATTCAACTTAGATAAGTTTTTTTTATGTCTATTCCTTAGATGAAAGGGTAAGAAAAAGACAGCATGGGTGCGCGTCAGTACACGTTATACTGTATATAACGGGGGGGAAAATTATTCACCATATTTCATAACGCCGGTCAAATTTCTAACACTTACAGTAGATGGATGGTAAGATATGAATCATTGTGACGGGCTCTTTCAGACCCTGGGCAGACTCGCACCACCTGGTGGCACACGGCCTCTGAAAGAGCGCCTTATGGCTCGAGCTTCCACCTCACCCTAGCTGACCACAGCGATTTAGGCATCACTCTGTTGCAAGGCATCTGCCACCCAGACTCTTGGCCTGATAGCCTCCCAAATCAAATGCCTCTCAAACTAACAGAGAGGGGAAAAAAAGAAAAAAATATATTTAAAAAATAATTTTGGCTCAGGACGGTACTATCCGAGTTTCAGAGCTTCTTAAACGTATAAGCAGAGTAAATTCCAGCAAACGGATTCTGGGCACAGGCATAATGGCTGTTCTGTTTCACCTGTGCGATTCCCCACATGTTGACGAATTTATTTACCAGTCATGTTTATCCAGACACTGTATCAAAGCCCAGGCACACCTTCGAGGTTCCAGGGCAGGGCTCGAGTGTGGAAAGAGACGGACGGCTGGACGGACGGACGAATGCAGGTTCACGCTCACGCATTTGGTTCATTCGGATCGAGTCGGAGAGCGGAGGACTGTAAAGGCTCGACTGTAAGCCGAATCCGATTGTGAAGTCCTTTCACGATTCAGTACGGAGAAGCTGTGTTTATGAAGAGGAGATTGTTTTCTGGGACTCTCCAGGCTCCAGAAATAATCATATAACCAGCGACTAAATCGAGGAGAAAACCGCACTGATCTGTCTACAAACGAGTATCCATTCAAAACTCAGTCGAAATTATATCATTTTCTGTTTTATTGACTTTGGGAATCAGAATTTTGGCATGATAAGGACCCAGGCTTGTGCAGACTACAGGACTGCTTCCAGAGGCTATTATCTGATTGAGGAGGTGAGAAAGTTACAAGGGTGCTGACTGCTCAGCTCTGAGCCTAAGAGGAATGGCTGCCACTGGCATCTTTCTGTTTAGCTGGACTTTCCTTTTATTTTTTTTCCCCCCTTCTCCTTAATCTGTAGGTGGGCTGGTGAAATGTCCTTCCCACCCTCGGACTGGATATTTTCTTAGTCCACATTCTCCCCCTCGCCCCTCCTTACCGAGTGGAGCTTCTGATAGAGGCCACACGCGTTGCACACATAGCCTCCGTTGGCATTTTTCCTCCACAGTGAGGTCTTGGTGGTCAGACAGTTGGCACAGAAGACACCTGATCCCCGCCGTCTCTGAAATCATAGAACAGAGAGAGAGAGAGAGAGAGAGAGAGAGAGAGAGAGAGAGAGAGAGAGAAAGAGAGAGAGTGAGACTGTGGACTACAAAGTAAGATGAATAGAAGGATGGAAAAAGAAGGCTAAAGAGGGACACTGTGATTGATAATCAAAGAGAGAGAGAGAGAGAGAGAGAGTAATCATGGGGCTTTCAGCAGCAAAGTGTGATGGCCTGATAGGGAGAGACATGCTGTCCAATCAGAACGTCAATACATAGCGTGATGGACAGAACTTATCCCTAATCTTCTGATGATTTCTGGACGTATTTTTATCATCGTGACAACACTAACCTCCGCCAGAGAGAATAAACTCTGGACTGGTGCGTCGCCCCAAACTAAAGCGATCTCAATTCCATCAGTGACAGCTCACCTTCAAAAACTTTTGTTACTAATACAAAGTCTTTACAGTGAGTGACAAGGAACGTGTCCGTCTGCATGAAAAAAAAATCCAGTCTCCCACCGAATACGTCTGGAATTATTTCTTGTCATCAACATGCTTAAAGAGAAACGATGCATCGCAACTCGACTGATGATTCCTGGTCTTATCAGTGACGGGACCTCGAAGCGAATCCCATGAACATCTTGCGGGTCAGCCGGGACATCAAGACAAGAATTATCCAGCTTATAGCCCCTGTAAAACTCATTTGCTCTTATAGAACGCGCGTGATTTATTTACCTTCAAGAAGGCTCGCGCAGGGACGATATTCCCTCTGCCAGAAAAATACAATGCTCCTAATTGTGCTCCGATAGTACGTTCCGAACGGAAAGCTTTCCGCAGACATAATTTTGGCGCGGAGGCTGGAGAGCTTTCTTGGCAGGCAAAGGGCACTTGATTCATCGGGTGTTTCGAAATGTATCAGTAAAAAAAAAAAAAAGTTTTGGGGAGAAGCCAGTTCCCTACAGGGCAATTTTTCCATCCAGATGCGAGCGTTATCAGAGGGCCCCGCGTCAGCTAAACTAATTATGATCTCGCATTCGCTGATACCTGCTCACTCTAAGGGTTGACATCCGCCATTAATCACAGGTACGTGCAAAGCGAAAAGAAATGAGAGTGAATGAAGGATGTTAGCCTATGTGGCCATACAGCCGCCAAATGACAGAAATAATTTAATAGGATGAAGCTTTTTTTTTTTTTTCTTCTTCTTGTGAGCTATCACCAAATGCAAAGCCACTTCGACAATAGTGCTTTTCATCCAAGCAGCGTTCCCGCTCCGTCTCCCAGCTCATACGTCAGGCCAGAAGCTATTTTAAAACTCTTGTCTCAACCATAAGGCTGCATTTATATTTCAGCATATAACTCACGTACCGTACGCGTTCTCAGGATTACCGACTTGTCAGCAGTTCTTTAAAAGTCGCTAGACACTCACGCACAGCAAAACAAATGTGAATCTTTTATATAATAATATCATTTACATTTTACACAGCAAGTACTTGATTAGGTATTCGTACAGCGTGCACCTGTGCGAAGAACGTCCGCTCCACACCTTCGAACCCTCGACGGCGAATTTGTTCGAAAAATCCAATTACGGGTAATTTACGCCCGATTCGATGCTCTCTTGTAACCCTAAAGCGAGAACGTATATATTTTCCCAACTCGCCGGGGTTTTTAGAGGGCCACATACTAGGTCTGACAGGCGTTGCGTGATTGATTGATTTATTCTTTCCTATCCTGTTCTAGCGTTACAAGCCAAACAGAGTGTCCATCATCAGCTCAGCCGGAGCTCCGTCTCTGGCCCTCTGGATTGCTCAGCCAAATCACTCACACGTGTTGCCTCGGCCCGGTCTCTCCGCATAGTATTAGCACAGCTGCTGAGAACGTGGCTAATGCGTTCAGGCTCAGCACACAACACCCACCCCTCTCCAGGGGGGGGGGGGG
>JAQMYI010000023.1:21256721-21268256 GCA_030014275.1 Clariallabes melas | reverse complement strand
CCCCCCCCCCCCGCCCTTTTTTTTTAGTCTCACTACTTTTGCTGTTCATTTGTCAAGGCTCCCAAAAAAAAAAAAAAAAACGGGTAATGTTCATCCTGATCAATCCCGGCCCAAAAGCGGCTGGCTAAACAAAAATCACACACTAAGAGCAGATCCGAACTCGGTGCTAGATTGACGTACATCAGTGCAAAAGGCTACCTGATGCGCGCACCAGCACAAAATACGCTAGCGGGGAGTCTGAAATTATAGCCGTCGCTCGTCACGCGCGCTGCTCCCGAGGCCGCCTATTAACCGCTCTCTGTGTGCTTTAAAAGATGATGTGAAGTGCTAAAATCATAGAGCTTTTTGAAAAGCTCGAGACTGTTGCAAGAATTTGCAAGTTCTGTAACAAAATTCAAGTGTTTAAATCTAAACTTAAATTCGTCTTAAAGGGCAGCCGTTGTGCAAAATTTACCTTTTAGGTAAAAACACATTAAAAAAAAAATGCTTTTTGTCCTTTTCACACTGTCTGGGCCTTAAACAAGCCAAATACAAGTTTTTGATTTCTCGGTTGTGACATCACATAAGAAAAGCCCCTCCCCTTACTTGCTGCTCAGCTCTGCCGTGCTGTTCTCTCTAGCAGTAGCTGATTTATATAAACATAAACAGTGAAATTGTGCACTTAACTGTACAAGAGGAGTGAAATAAAATGAGTTTAACTTGTAAAAACACTAACTTGTACAAGGAATAGTAAAATATGCGACCTTTAAAAATAAAGGTCATACTCATGTGTCGAAACGAAGGGTATTAATCGAGCTCATGTGCTGCTTTTGATCTTCATGAAGATATTTCAACAATATTTTTCTCGTGGTGAAATAAATGTGAGCAAATATAAACCAACATTGGGGAAAACCAGCACACCTGGCAACCCGTTCAATTCATTCAATGAGCACGCTGCTAATTTACACATGGTTAAAAATTTATTTGACTACATCTCCTAGCTGATATTGAGCTCGGTGGAGTTATGAGAAAGAAAGAGCAATGAAAAAATAAACAGGCACGGACATAACTCACGGCTATTTCCTAAATATCAATATATAGACTTTTTAAAATGTCCGTCTGGCGGCGACTCAACAACCTGCTCGCTTTACTCCTGCATAAGTTATGTGTACAAATAGACACCTAACAGGGGCTCTACACTTCTTAGTAGCTCACATGCCCCTGCAGGTGTGTGTGTGAGTGTGTGTGTGTATAGATGTGTGTATACTGTTTGTAATAGAGATATAAGGATTGCAAGATGTTGTGCGTAAGGTCTTAAACGCCAACACTTTCTCAATAAGTCTCAAAATGAAAAGAAAGGAATTAGTCTTCTGTCAAACCATTCATAATTCCAAACGTCCATTTCAATCATCATCTCGACGACGACGCCATCTGTAAAAACTAACATGTACAGTACCAGGCTTTGAAAGGTTTCAATCCCTCCCTCATTTGATCTCATAAAATATGACGGGTCAAAGAAAAATAAGAAAAAAAAAGAAAAAAACACCATAATCTCCTGGATGGGGCTGAAGCTGCTCGAAAGGGGAGAAAAGTCTTTTCTGTTTTCTCTAAGTGCTTGGCCATTTTTCTTGCCTGCCACGTCGGTCACTCTGCGGGGTAATGTATTGTCTTTTTTTTTTTTTCTTTCTCGGGCCTCCGTTCCCTCCCTGACCTACTTCGGTCCAGCTCTGCATCTTCTCCTCGTGTCGTGCCTGCTGGATGGGATCCATCACAGACTTCCCCTGGTGCCATGCATTATCCCACATGCTACAGCCTCCCGCCGCTGCCGTGACTCCCGCTATCCAGAAACACATGGCTTACTGTAACAACAAGAAACCTTGGCTCGTGCTTCACCACTTTTTATAAAGCATCCTGCCTGTGCCAAGGCTGAAAACGTCCATCATGTGTGTTTGGGGGTAATTACGGGCAACGTTGTAGATTTTCAGGGGTAATGTTCTAACAGGCAGCAGAGCAGCGCCTGGATTGTAAAAAGGCAGAGTGGGTGTTAGAGACACTTATTCAGGCAAATAGCAAACCGGCTCCCCGCGTTCGCGTCGCAGGCCTTGATGAATAGCCTTGCTGCTCTTGAGCGCTTTCTGTGGGTGGAACCCGGTGCGTTTTTTTACATTTTTTTTTTTTTTTTTTTTTACGTGATTGATTATTAATGCCTTGCTTCAGGTGCTCCGGGGAGCCGGACTGATTTCGCCCTCATAAAAAGAAGCAGAAGTAATTAGAGCCTGGACCTAATTACATCTATTTACTTAAAGAATGTGTTTCCCGGCTTCGACTACGTTTCTCTACTGCTCCCAGGTGAAAGTGCTGGTTGGCTGCCATCACACTTCTCTCTAACAAATCAATCATGTCACTCCAATCCTACAGTAGAAGCCATCGAGTGCTGTTAAAAACAGATAAACAGTTTCGAGATTGACCCGGAAGATGGAAATTATGACTTTTTTTTTTTTTAAATAATTTAATTCGATGCAGTTGTAGTATATGACGGAAATTCCCAGGAACAGTTTTATACCCGAGTCTCCAACAACGAAAGTGGACATTGTACCGACCCTGTTTTAACCTATAGCTATACCGGACACTGCTTCACGGTCATACTATCTAATATCCTCCAAACGAGCATGGCTTCCCTTTTTCCTCTTAAGGTTTCTTCCTCTTGTCGATGTGTTTTAATTCTATAAAGCTGCTTTTCAACAATGCCATTATTTACAGAGCTATACATATTGAATTGAACTGAACAGTTGGATTTCATACTTGTGCACGATTACATGCATAACACTAACACTGACAATGAGAAAGGATTCATCACTATGAGAGCACCTTTGGGCTGACATTAATCAAAAAAAAAAAGAAGATCTAAAAATAAAGATAAGGGTTTAAAAAAAAAAAAAAAAAAAAAAAAAAAAAAAGGAACTTTTTATACCCAAAGGCCAAAATCTAATTAAATTTTCCTAGGCAATTCACGGGCCCCTCTTACATTAAATAAACAATTATTTAATCAGCTGCAAGGGAAATTAGGCAAACCCCTACCGACATTTCCAATTTCGGGAATTCTGCATCAACGGTCTGTGGTGCAAGCGGCTCCGTCTCAACGCTGACGGCGAACATCTGGTTACAATTCGAGACATATCAAACCATCAAGTCCCGCTTCACAAGAAGCTTATCCTAGTTTACACAACGCTGATGTCTAGTGCTAAATTTGCAGTCCGACTCGAATATGTTGACGTTTAATACATTATTAGAATTTACTTCTCAAAGACTTATTGTACTTCAACACAAAAACGTGGGCGGTCGAATCTCGGAGTAAAGGAAAAAAGAAAAAACAAAAGCAAAGAATATTTGAATTCACCTCTGAGGCTTCTGAAACATTACGTGATGCAATGAGCTTAGCTCAGGAAAGTCATCTTAAAACAGTATCTGTTGATATACTGTACAGCAGCACGCAAAAGGGAAGAAGATAAATCAACTAAGAGCTTCACTACAGACAGCCTAAAGGTAAAAAAAGAAACAGACAGATGTTTTATTTTGACCTGACACAGCTGGGCATGCTCTCTCAGCCATTGTTCAATCATCCTAACCGGCACACTCGGAAAAGGGAGCGCTGTTTTCTGAGGCCGTCCTTAACCTCTCTCTCACTTTCTCTGTAGGATACACTGTAAGTGAAATCAAAGATTTAGATAAGTGCCTTTTCTACATGCGACGAAGATCCACCTGATAGCTTAGAAGCTCCATTTTACACAAGCATTAATAAACATTAAAAATAAAATAAAAATAAAAAGATTTTCACATTTTTTTAAACCAACAATATGTAGATATATTATTATTTGGTTATATATCATTATATCACTTATTAATAAGTTATATATTTATTATCCTTCATTATTATATTATCACACGTAATATATTGTGTGTGTAGATGTACATCATGTATGACACAGTTACTATTGTGTCAAAAGTCAAATTATTGGGCTGCATCAAGCAAAGAAAACAACTAAGGAGATTTGAAATGACTGGAACCGAGTTAAGAATACTTGAATCATCAACTTTGTAGAAGAAATGTGGTTGGAAATAAATGATGAATGGAGATCACTTAGACGCTTGGTGAAGTTGCATGGTTACGGTAAAAACCAGAGCTATGTTTAATAGTGAAAGTTAGAGCGTTTCCACACACACACACGACGGGGACTAAACAGCTGGGGGAAAGGTCATGTGAAGGTCAAGGTCAATGAAAAGAGGTCATGCGTTCTGATGAGTCCAGATTGAGACTCAAATTGTGAATCAGTGGTTCTGGTAGCATGAGGAATCATTTTCACACATAAACAGGACACCCTAGTGTCATAGCTAAAGGTGACTGAATGAAATCTTAGATTGGTGTGTCTTTTTTTGGCCAGGCAGTGTAGTTCCTAGACCTATCTAACCCTAGGAACCTAGTTCCTGCCACTACTGCAGAAATGCTTTGTGTATCCGGGAAAAATCCATTACAGAACCCCAACAATGCTTCAGTCCCTCCTTATCCATCCCAAGGCGTTATGAGTTCTGACACCATCAAAGACTGCAGTGTGTCCTACTGTATCCAGGCCTCCTGTGATACTGTATATATAGCCATCTCACATTCAGTGGCCTCAAGGATGTATCCTGTTGGCTTAAACAGCACGCCGATTGGTAAATGGGCGATCGGTTACCATCAATCTACTGTAGGAAGGTTTGAATGTTAGGTGACTCAAGACTGCGGCTGCACAAGCTGACTATTCAGATCAGGACATCGGTCATGACAACAGTGAAGGGCTGAGATGAACAATGACTGGAGCACTGATACTGTATGCATCACTCGTGATCAACTGGTTGGTTCATAAACAAGTAAATTATGTAAACAGTTGGCAACAGGGTGGTGCAGCGGTACACTATATCAGCCAAAACTTTATGGACACCTGACCATGGCATTATTTCCCAAACTGGAAGCATACAACATGTTGTGCTGTACTGTACATTACATTTACAGCATTTGGCAGACACCCTTATCCAGGGCAACTGACATTTTTATCTCATTATACATCTGAGCAGTTGAGGGTTAATGGCCTTGCTCAAGAGCCAGACGGTGGCAACATGGTGGTGCTGGGGTTTGAACCTGGGACCTTCCGAATGCCTTAACCACTGAGCTACCGCTGTTCCATTACAATTACATTACATTACAGTTTCCTTCCATTGGAGCTAAGAAGCCCAAAGCTTTTCCAACATCACAATAAGAGGTTAAAAAAGGTGGAAGATCTCAGAAGGCTTCCACAGAGCCCTGGCCTCAACAACTTTTGGCTTGAACTTAGCATGATGAGTAACGTTCTTGCTGCTAAATAGACAAATCCTCACTCCTTTCCAATAGAGTAGAAGTGGGACTCAACAAATTCAGGTGTACTCAGACTTTTGGTCATATATAGTGCAGCATTGTTGGCTCACAGCTATACAGTATGGTGCCTGGTTTTGATCATGAGCTTCAGTTACTGGGTTTCCTCCAGGTTCTTGGGTTTCCTCTTACCTTCCAGTAATATGTATTGGCTACTCTAAATTGCACAAAGGTAAAAAAACAAAGTGTGTAAATGAGTGTGTGTATGGTGCCCTGCAGCAGACTAGTACTCCATCCAGGACGTACAGTATTCTGGCATTATGCCCATTGTTCCTGGAATATGTTCCACTGGATCCACTGTAACGCTGACCAGGATGCAGCAGCCATTGAGAACGAACTGAACAAACACATTAGTTTAGTTACATGGTGGTTGATACTGTGTTTTGGTTTTCAACAAAGGGCGAAACATCACCGTACACCGGTCCAGTGGTGCAAAATAAGGAATCTGCTACATGCATCTCAATATTCATGCTTTCATGTTGAACTTCTTAATAAGTAGCAAATTGCCATTTTGCTACAGACTTCAACCAAATATATGTTTATACAGTCTGTGTGCACCCATGAGCTGAATTCTGGCCCACATTGCTTTAATAGCCCGTGTTGTAATACAGCGTGGAAAGCAGGACGTTCCCCTGGAGGGGAAATCACAAAGGCCACTGCACAAAAATCTCAATGAAACTGTGTGTGTGTGTGAGCATGTGTGTATTTCTACAGTGGTAATAGTTTACAGTACACAGAATTACAAACAGTGCCAATGTCTATTCAGTAGCAAACGCTGTTAGAAAACGATGCAGAGCCGAAGTAGGCATAGGACTGTAGATTATATGGATGACGCATCACTACAACCCACTACAAATCAGATTAACTCAATAACATCTCAGGTGGTCTTTTAGGGGGAAAAAAAGACTGCAAAAGCCAAATGTCGAAAAAACATATGCATAAGCAGAAATAGTTCAATGTTCAACTCATGCACAGGATATTAGCCACTAATGACCCGGAAAACACCGCTTCCTCTCGCAGTAATGCCACAAAATTCCAGATCATGGCACAGAAAAAGAAAAACACACACAATCGGTTAAATGCCTTGAGAGAGCAGAGGTCAGAGGTCACAAGCACACGTACACCCATGCAGAGCATACTCCGCTACCAAACATGTCTAAAGTCCTGATGAAATCCAAAATCCAATTCTTTACAAGCTTGAACAAAAAGACTTCCTTAAATGCAGAGACCGAGAACGACGGAGAATCTCCCCAAGCAGACTACAGAGCACCGGAACACTGCAGAACCATCGCCATGTGCTACATCATGTGCTCCAGGTTCTCACTGCACTTACCCCGCGCCTGACTTCACTAACGAGCACGACATCTTATCAAAGAAGTAAACCTAATTAGTGAGATCAGATGTTGCACTACGAATGCTGGAACAAATGCATCTAAACACACTTTTTGCATTTTGATTGATCAAGCCGAGATGCCAGATTTGAAAGTCAAAGAAAATGCATTGGACACACATGAAGTATGCGCACACTGACTGCTTTATTGGGAACACCTGCATGCCTGCTCAATTTCGCAGTTATCCAATCAGACAACCCAATCATCCGGCAGCATCGCAATGCACACGATTATCCTCCAGAACGGGGAAAAATGTGATCTCGATGAGTCTTGCCCACAGCTTGGTCATTGGTGGCAGATGGGCTGGATATGCAGGAACTGATAATCTGGGAATTTTATTGAAAAAAAAAAAAAAAAACTAGCCGTTCCCGCGACTTCGTTCACATGGAATTTAATTGCACACTCATAAGCGCGTTTTTCAAAAATGTACAGTGCCATCTGTCGAATTTTGGAATTAACTAAAGTTTTTACGTGCTACCGTGAAGTGCGCGGAATGAAGGTGCGAGATCGCATTTATTAAGTAGATTTCAATCGGATACTCATAAGCGTGTATTAAAAAAAACTGTACAGCGCCATCTGTTGAATTTTGAGACGAACTGATGATTTTTTTTTTATGATATAAGGGCGTTTGCCATTTAAATTTCAAAGTAGAATATCTTCTCTTCCCGCGGGCCGACGGCGATGAAACAAAGCCTATATGTTACCTAAAGCTCGACCAAATCCACCAGTGAAAACCCCATTAAAATTAATTCTGTAGTTTTTACGTGATCTGTGCACAAACAAACAGACAAAAATTCCAAAACCTATCTTGATGTGTTCTATTACTCATCTTATGTCCCGCCAAGTTATTTTTTCACCAACTTTACTGTTTTATTATATGTACAGTAGTGATGCGCGGGTCGGGTATTTTTCCAACCCGCGGGTCCCGCTTTTATGAAATTATTTGGCCCGCCCCAGCCCGCCCCGCACCACTGTATCTATTTTTACAACCCGCCCCGCACCCGCGACCATTAAATGATGTAAATTTTGTTGTGACTGGCAGCGGAATTGCACGCAACATACATGGATTTTTTATTTAATTTTGTTTTTAATGACCTGCCTCAACCCGCCCCGCAAATAAAGCGACAATTTCTTTACACGCCCCAACCCGACCCGCGGGTTACCCGCGGGGTCCGCAGGTTAACAGACGACCCGCATATCACAAATGTACAGATAATCTCTAGAGTTTAGACAGAATGGTGGGAAGAACAAAAAGACTTCTCCTTTGGTCTGCCTCATGAGCAAAGCCATAAAGGTTTAAAGCTGACAGTCAAGCTGAGCTCCTCTAAAAACCACTCTTTACAACTGCGGTGAGCCGAAAAGCATCTCAGAATGCAGAACTTTTCACACCAAAGCTTGTGAAAGCAGATGAGATACAGGAACAAAGGCCACATTGTGTTGCATTCCACAGACGTCTGTGTCTACAATGGAAAAGTCAGCAGATTTGAAAAAAAGACCAGGTGGTTTTGACCCCCTCCCCAAACCACAGCAATTATCCATCTTTACTAAAAATGCCAAGAATTGTGCTAAGTATATATATATATATATATAAGGAAAAATGCAGAAAAGAGAGAAAAAAAAAAAAACCTTCAAGTCCCAGTGCAATACATCACATTTCCTAGGAGGAAAAATTATATCCACTTATAACTTTTCCTTTTCTATCCACTGACTCGGTTCTTTTAACGTGGACCCATTGAGAATTCTACTTAAAAATAAAGGAAATAAAAAAATAAAAAAAACAGAACATGCACAAAGAGACTGCTGTATAAGGCTATTCAAGTTAATAGAACATTGTGGAACATCCGAGTGAAAAAAGGCGGCAGAGAATCAGACCTTCAGGCACTTTCCACCTATTTAAACTCGACTTTGCTTCTTTGTTGCTCGATTGTCAGCACCAGCACATATACACATGGAGAGAGAGAGACAAAAAAGACATTCTGACTGGTCAAATTAATCTTTTTAAACTCCTACTGGTGATTCCAGAAGCCTAGAGAGACGGCCTCTTCATGTCTAAAGAGATGGCCACCATCATTTAATCCTCATTGCGCAAAGACGGAGATGGGAAATGATCGCCTGCCACTAATGATGTCTCCATGGAGCTCAGAGCCCAAGGCTCGGATAACCGAGCAGAAGCACCGAGATGCCATTAAAACTTCTGAGCAGCGGACTGCTGGATGTGTGGATCCATGCGCTGGAGAAGTGCTGCAGGGCACGACGAATCTGTCCTGTCGAGCCACCGTCACATTTTCATCGTGAAAGCATGGGATTACACGCTCACTACATACGGCATCAAGCAGTATGGCCTGAAATCCTGATTAGAAAATGTTCGACACCAAATGAGACGATTCACAATAGAGACGATCGTGTCATTGTAATATGGCAATATTGCACCAAGAGTACAAAAAATAAATAAATAAAAAATTTGCAGCTCATCCCAGTCGACCATGATGTCCTATTTGTTTTTTGGCATCAAACTTCCCCGAGCCCAAAGTGTCTGTGGGCTCGAGGCTGTCAGCAAAACCTTGATAATGAGCTTCCTGTATGTTGCACTTGCAGGATGGTGACAATTTAAAATCAGACCCATCATGTTTTTTTATTTTTCAATATATTTGTAGCATGTGTGTAGTGGACACCACACACCTGATGCAGATAAACAAACCATAATACCGAGTGACGCAATATATTAGAAACTCGGGAAATCAGAACAAGTTATAAAAGGATCTACAGTATGCACAGCCCTGGCAATCAGACCCAGTACTTAGGTTTGAGCTGTTCAACAGCCTTGGATAAATAAACCTTCCACATTAATGAGTGAGGAAGTCAAGGGCTTGATCAACATGAGCTTTGCTTCATTTGGATAATGATGGGAGGTTTCAGCAAGTGCGGTAATGAAGGCACTTTATTGTATTAACTCCTGGCTCGAATCGCTGGAATATGGAAAAGTGGAAAGTACGTCTCTGTCAAAGAGAGCAAAAACCTCAATCAGTCTACAGAGCGATGAACCTAACGAGCTTTAATAAAGCGCACGGACTTGATTGATTTAGTAGGTGAGTGTTGAGTTCGAGCAGCTCGAGCTCGGAGGGACTCCATGGAGACGGGTGTCGGGAGGCGAGGACTTTTATTTGAAGAACTTTACTGAAGGACATCGGCACACGGGAAATCTAAGGTTTCCTGAAAAACCATCACGCTGTACGGTAATAAAGACAACCGGATGATGCAAAGCATGATGAGGTAAATTAAGAAGAGGATGTCCATGCCACCCACTAGTCAGCAGATATAATACTGATGCAATACCAAACACACACACAGAGCAGTTCTCTTCAACTTACTCACCATTTGGGCACAAACCAAGTGCACCAGTTAAAATGAATCAGTTGTTCAACTGCTTCAGTTTCTGCGCAGGGTGTTGCACGCATGCTAGCCAGCAGCAACAAACATCTTGTGCATTAGCAGCCAGACACCGCCGTGCATTAATGCGTCCGAACGGCACCGAGGCTGATTACTAATACCATCTGTAGAGCGCTGAACCGCAGGTCCACCTTCTGCCCTCGGGCAAATTGAACGACTAGCCTGTTTCCAATTTTCACCAACTCCACTATTCCACGATTCATACCTCCATTCTCAATCACGCTTAGCACAATTTCACCCTCGACCTCTCGGATGGCGGAACAACATGTTCCACTCTCCCAACGAATCACTTTGTCTTCTCTGACCCCTGCCACCGGCTAGCACAAGCACAGGCCAGCGGTAATTACACCTTCAACCTGTTAAATATAGTAGCGCTGGCCTTTTCGTTAAGGCTGCTCTTGTAAATCTGATCTGAACGGACAGAACGTGAAGAGCGAGATGAGGTGAGGTGAGGAGCGGAGAGCTGTCAAGTGACTTACACCTTCTTCTTAAAATTTGGAGTTTGTCTTGAATAAAATTAATTAAAAGGTTGATTAGTTTATGGCATCTCCGCGTTTAGAGATGGATATCTGGAGCCGCTGACGAGCTGCTAAATGCTACCCAGGTTTCAGACTAAGTATGAGAAGGATATTAAGAGAATGACCTCCATCACTAACCCCTTTAGAGGAAGCTTTGAAATGTCCCTGGACAACAACAGGGACGGAAAAGCACCATTAGACTCCCAAAGAACCTTCACAGAGCCATTTTACTGGATGGAAGAAGAAACATTGACGGTGCATTTTTTGGCAGCACAATCTTACACAATTATTTGGTCTAGACCTAATTTATCATCATGTATAACGTATTTATAATCATATAATGATTTACTTATTTAATATAAATATTTAATACGCCACTAGTGTATGTGACATGCATGTGCTGCATAAAGTATATTCCAAAAATGCACGTTACAAAACTGGATTAAGATTTATAGTACATAACTCTGTATAGCGTCCACCAAAATTATTAGCAGATTTCATGAAAATGAGAATAAATTATTCTATAGACATTAATTGAATTTTCCATTCAAACTAAAAGACCAACAAAAATGATAATCAGAACTATTTTAAAAAAATATTTAAGATGTATTTGTGTCAATATTTTGAATAAATTTAAAATAAATACACATTTTTACTGATAAATATATATATATAAATAAATATATATATATTAGTGGTGGGCATAGATTAATTTTTTTAATCTAGATTAATCTCACTGTAATTTTGGAATTAATCT
>JAQMYI010000023.1:21243206-21253545 GCA_030014275.1 Clariallabes melas | reverse complement strand
CTGGAGGTCAGGCTGTGGGACTTTGAACCATACTCTTTCGCCCATATCTCGGCCACCGTCAGTCCGATCTGCCCCAAATTTCGCAGGTCTGCTTTAGTGCCACTGCTGTTTCACCATTGCTCAGCAGTTTTCTATTAGGTTTAGGTTTGGAGATGATCCAGGCCATGGCTCCAGGCGCTGAAAACTATTGTCACATAGCCAGATTTCCCAAGCTTTTCAGTTAATTTGCAAACCAGCTGTTTTGTGCACAGGAAGAACTATAATACGTGGCAAAGTGTGGTGTCTTGGGACCTTTGCTGTAGTTGTCCTTCCAACGGGTTCACTGATGGACAGTAAAATGTGCAAAAACTGTAGGAACCCGTAGAAATTCTGAACCCAACATAAAAAACATTTAGTCCACAACAGTCCACCACCAAACTAAGAGTATAAAGAAGCTCAAAATGTATTTTTATGTATACACGATACACTCGAACCTGTCACCAACCTTGACATTACAGGAAGTGACTCATTTGCTGTTATGCTCTTTAGTGGGTATTTGAAGGCACATCTATTAGAAACGCAGCTGAGACAACACTCGCATACTGCAAACTAAACTAAAACTCATCATAAACTCACACTGGAGACATATGGAGAAAGCATATCTACAGAGCTCTGGTTGAAGGTCTCCATTAAACCCTGGAAAATGTCACTAATGCAAGTGTTAGTGTTAAAAAGCAAACCATCTAAATCCATGTACGGCAGGAGGGAGATGACGTCTCGACTGGTTGTCAGTCAGGATTAATAAGTGACTAGCAGCAGAGTCACACGGTCACGCGACTTTCCACTGCCACCATGGAAAAAATATGCATGAGAGGGAGGAGGAATGGGGGACTGTCTGACTAAAGAACTTGCAGAATTATATTTGACTCTGTGGTTTCAAGGATCATGTGGAGGAAAGGCCATTAAAGGGTATTCCCATGTAGTAAAATCTCCAGAGGTAAAATAAATTGTTTATGTCTTAGGAAGTTTAGTGATGACAGTTATGCTGTAAAGTTCATCCACAGTTCTGTTCAATGTTCTAGTTCCTATTGAAGGAATAGATAAGATTTTTTAAAAATCCTCACAGTCCGATTATAGCATGGATTCATAAAATAATCCGTCAGTCTGAATCAGCCACTAAGACCAGAATTAAGTTTTTATAGAGTGTCAAGGTCGCCGCATTCAACTTCAAATAATGGAATTTTTTTATATATTGCTATACGTAAGTACTCATTGTTGCTGGCTAAAGAGTTTGTAGAAATAGTTAAAAGGTTAAAGCTAAAAATAATCTGAGTTGAACTTTATTCGTCGTCAGCCAAAGACTATTACTGATCGGTAATCGGAGACTGAATCAAAGATGAGAATTCGATAAAGATGAAGTTTTGTTTTAAAACGACTCCAGCACTTTAAGATTCCCTTATACCACTTCAGCACTGTTATTTCAGCTGTGAAAATATGAACTAATCCCAGTAAAAATATTCAGTTTAGGGCCTCCTAGTGGCGCAGTGGTAAAGCGCTCGCCCTATCATCCGGAGATCGCAGGTTCGAACCCCGGGTGATGCTGTAACCTCTCACAGCCGGAGGCACAGAGAGAGCTAATTGGCCGAGCTCTCTCAGGGGGGAGGGATGAGAGGTACTCGCGCTCCCACATTAATCACGGCTCTACAGCCAATCAGGGGCGTCTGTGAGCTCGCGCACGCGGAAGGAGCGGATAGCACTGTCCTCCGAGTGTGTTACGCCTAATGGTGAATGAGTGAGCAGATCGAAAAGATGCAGCCGGCTGGCGTCACCTGGTTCGGAGGAAACACGTGATAGTCTTCGGCCCTCCCGACTGAGTGGTAGTAGTAGCCTTAATGTAAGAGCGCCCCTAGTGACGGGGAGGAATTGGACACGACTAAATTTGGGAGAAAATCCGGGGGGAAAAAAAAAAAAAAAAAAGTAAACAAGTCCACACAAAAACATGGAAAAGCAAGGCAAGATGATACCAAAAAACAGGAATCACATTAATGTTTTTGCGATGTGGGTTTGGACACAAATACGCATGTACGTAGAGTCTGTTTATGTTATAAATGTACGTAAGAGACGGACCAACAATAAGTCTTTTGTGCTAGAATACTAAAATACTATCAAAATCTCTCTCTCTCTCCACTCATCAGATGTACTTCTTAGTCGTTTTTTTTTCGTCTTCACTTCTTGTACAGACTCTAAAGTCTGTTCCCGTGAGAAAAGACTTGATTTCAAGGGACGGAGGGACAAAAAAGCCACCCGGTGATAGATCAGGTGAATAGCGAAGGTGAATAAGGATTTTCCTTAAAATCAAGGCTGCACTCAGGGGGAACGCGTTCTGAGTCTGTTCCAGAAGTGAAGAAGAAAACGCCGGAGTGTCAGAGATGACTAAAGGAAGAGTACCTACTGCACTGCTTTGATCACTGGAAGAAAGGGAATATATTGAATGCGTGTGTGTGTTTTTCTTGTAACGTACACACACACACACACACTTCAGTATGTGTGTATCTGTATACAGCTTGAGGACCTCACATGATTAGGAGAGAAATTTCACCTACCTACTGTGTTTCAAACCCTTTTTTCTCTCTACAATACCCACTCCAGCTCACTTTAAGAATAGAGGCCCCTGTCTATAGTCTGTCTATAGACTAAAAGGAATTTAAAGGAAGATGAATTGAATAAAACTCTCATTGGTTCTCAACGGTGCGGCCTGCGTGAAGGAAACCTCACGCCGAACAATCCATATAGCGGACTGGACAGTAAATGCATAGGGGCCGCTCTCTCTCTGAAATCAATACACCTACGACTAATAATATTGCTTTTTTCACCTGGCGTTGGGCCAGTCGCTTCCGAATGCTCTTTCCTCTGCACCGCTCGGTGTACATGATTAAAAATGCCCCGCACGCATCCATCACGTCCACAGCAGAGCGATGTAAACACCGCTCCGGCACGGGTCAATTTTCGACATTGATGCCATCGGTGTCACTTAGACACTCGATGACATCACCGGGCCCGAGGGGTCCGAAGCACCTTTGGCGGCGGAGGCCTGCCAAAATGTCAAACCGGATCAATAAGCAGGAGAAAGGTCACTAGTGCCGCTGTGAGCAAGATTCAATACTTCATTAAAAGGCCTGAGAGCAGAACGAGTCTGCGTGCGTATTTAAAGTCTAGAGTCATGTTTCATCAGCAGTACACGGGTAACGTGGACACGTAATGACAACAACATTTAAAATAAATAACATTTAAACTTATTTGTAAAAAATTTTGTGAATAAATCATTTTGAAATGCATAATTTCATCAAGTATTTAATTTAAACCCAAACGGATATCTGTACGAGAGACAGTATACTGTACTGTAATAATGACCATAAAGGTGATATATACATTATTAAATCCCAGACGTGTATTTATTTTATTTACCAATAAATGACTATATGAACTAACAGGACATACAGTATGAATCTATGTATGGAAAATTTCCCATAGGGGTTTGTTTGTGTGTGAGTGAGTGTGTATGAGTGTGTGTTCGTGAGAGAGAGAGAGTTGATCATTTTTGTGTTACTATTATTATTACAACATAGAACTAAATGTCTGTACTCTCAATTTATATACATTTATCTTCTCTTCTTTTTATTAATCTACTTTATTATTATTATTATTATTATTACTATTATAAATTATTATTATTATTATTATTATTAACTATCCACTCCTGTTATCTTCTTGTGAATTATTTATAATAGATAAAGGTTTATATTCATCAATGTAATCTTGTTTTATTACTTCATTTATCCTTGTTTGATCTGGAAGGTGACCTTGGATGACCAGAAAGGCGCCTATATAAATAAAATGCATTATTATTATTATTATTATTATTATTATTATTATATAGAACTAAATGTTTGTACTCTTAATTTATATACATTAATTACCATTTGTTATTATCTTCTCTCCTTTTTATTTTTATTAATCTACATTATTATTATTATTATTATTATTATTAACTATCCACTCCTGTTGTCTTCTTGTGAATTATTTCTAAGCTTATTTCTATGCCAATAAATCCCCTTTGAATATTGAATCTTGATAGAGAGATAGAGAGATAAAGGTTTATATTCATCAATGTAATCTTGTTTTATTGTTTCATTTATCCTTGTTTAATCTGGAAAGGTGACCTTGGATGACCAGAAAGGCGCCTATATAAATAAAATGCGTTATTATTATTATTATTATTATTATTATTATGATAATGATGATTAAAGAGAGTGAGAGAGAGAATAGGTGCGAAAAATAAAATTTTCCACGGAGTAATAAAAGTCAACACGGAAACTGTGGTTAATTAAACGAGTGTTTATTAAAACTCTTCACTTTAGAGATTTGGGAGTGAAAATCGTCCTTGTACGTACCTGCTGCTTCGAAACATTTGCGATAAGACATCGCTTACTGTATGTGTTTTATAACATTGAAAAAAAAAGAAAGAAAAAAAAAAGTAATGGAATATAATCACATCCTTCTGTATTGCTAGAAGTGGCATGTTATGACTTCATGACCGATACTTTGCACGCTCTATTCACTGCACGACTCTGAGAAAGTAGATGATGTATAAGATACATGTTTAATGAAGATAAAATAATAGCATTTTACAAAAATAGTTCTAGGAGAATAAGCAAAAAGAGAACAATTAGCTAAACATTTACTAGACCAGAATCTCAAACCTTCTGTAGTTACCTAATAAGGAAACTTAAATACAGTATTGTTGCATTCTGTCAGGCTGGGAAATGAGGAAGAGGATGAGGATCTGACCTTTTGTTCACTGATGAAGGCTCATCCATAGTAGGAACTCTAGTTAAAAACAAACGCTCTTCATTAAAGCTATTTCACTGGCACCCAAATTAAAAATGTTAAGCTCCTCTAATAACCTCGCTTTCTCTTTAGACTTTAATCAGGCAGCTGTAACCACCCACAGAGTCGACGTGGGATTTGATAATACCGAGCGTGAACATTCATTTAAAAATGCTCCACCAATTCTATTTCTGTGGAAGAAGCAGAAACGTCTCAGATTCAATTAAAGCTTAAAAACCTCTTTTATTCAAAACGAGACAAATATACACACCCCAAAACAATGTGGAACAAACTAGCGGTTAGCACTGTCGCCTTGCACCTCAAGGGTCCGGGTTCGATTCCCGGACAGGTTCGATTCCCGTCTCTGCATGCATGTTCTCCCCGTGCTTTGTTGGGTTTCCTCCAGGTACTCCGGTTTCCTCCCATTGTCTAGACATGCAGTTTAGACAAAATGCAGAACCAAAATTCCTCGTCCAAGATCTCAGCACAGTCTGGATGAGACTCGGGAACAGAATATAGAATTCATTTCTCGACTGGCAACAGCATGGACGAGGAACGATTCGCCATGTTGACGTCCGTAAGCGATGCGACAAAGGACGGGTGATGTGCTCTTCAAGAGCGGCGCGAGTAATATCCTGCGATGCGACGTGTGTTTCTAAGGCACAAAAGTAACCTGATCCATCAAATTATATAAAGATAAAGCTGGAGGAGGCTTAAGGGACGCTCTGGGAGTGGTTTGGATGAGAGGTACAGAGGGCTAAGTGCCAATTTCATTATTTTATCTTCTGCAATACATTCGTCATGTGAGAAAAAGATTGTATATGAGGATCAAAAGATAAAAGAAGATAAAAGAAGAAGAAACAGGAGCCGGTGCAGCTGCAGCAGGACTCTTCAGAAGGCATTACGTCGCTGCAAGAGGAGAGCTTACCAGTATGAGACGCAGTAAGCCGTGTCCTCCTTACAGGTGTCCCGTTATAAATAAATAAAAAGCAGCGGCAAAGAAATCGCGCTTTCAAGGTCTCGATTGCGTCAGCCTGCACGCCGGGTAATACACCTGCGCACATCGCTACGTTCTATTTAAGGGAAATATCTTCGCAACCATAGTTTTTCACAATGATGCACGACCTTATGTGTTCCCTCACTTTCACCCAACCAGTTACACATTATGAGAAAACTTGTAAAATACAGAGAAAAAAAAAATCCTACTTTAGATATCTATTTAATCAACTTTTACTTTGTTGTTTAAACCACAATAAAGTATTTCTAATAAGTATCTTGTTGCTGCGCATATTATATATTATACAGCTGGTAAACTAGCGGCTAATCAGGAAGCTTCGTTATACGCAAGGCTAATATGGTGATCATGCTAATTATTAGTCCAACTGAGATTATATTCATTAAACTCTCCTGCATAAAAGTGCAGGACAAATTAAACATGCAACTATTGTTCACATCTTTGTAGAAACACAACTTCATGCTAATTTCTCAGCAAATTAGGTGTTTTTTGCAGCTACAAAATTATTATTATTTTTTTTTTGTAAAAATACAGAATTTGGAATTTAACAGTATTTATGACTATTCGGGACGTTTCCTGTAGCTGCAGGTCTCTACAGTACATAATCTATGATTACTTACATACAGATTACATAAAAATTAGGCTAAAGGATACATGTTATGAAATCTTTACTCCTTTTTGTTGGCTAAAAATTAACAAACAAAAAAATAATAAAAACAGCTTGTGGTAAAGTGACCTGTAGTCTGTGGCATCGTAAACAGCTGGTGAGTAAAAAAAGAATGCAATAATATAATTAATTATCTCGATCGTAGGAACGAGGACGCAGAAGATATTCAGCACGACAGCATGGCCGCGAGTGTGATGATGTTTTTATAGAACTCTTTCCGAAACGCTATTTATTATCAACAAAATTACGATTTGTTTGTTTATTTAGAAGTGTGAAGCTGACTGTTAGTGTGAATGTAGTCCTAAATTCTTGTAGCCAAAAGGTGACGAGAATAAACCATGGACAGTCCTGAGAAACGTACGTTATATTTCCACTTATTCTACATCAGAATATCAGCCAACTTAAATGGAAAGCTAGTGCACTACTGTACGTAGGGTGCAAGTTACAGTCCCTTGTTCCACACACAAATCAGGGTTTAGAGACGGTCTTGGGATTCATACTTGTGTTAGAAGCTAGTTAGCTTTGTAGCTTGCGTTAGCCGCGAACTGATAGTTCAAAGGTGATTCGGAACGATTATTAAGGAGACAAAGTGTTATGTAAGATGACGTAATGTTATCAGATGTGTTTTCTTACTGACTGATTTTGAATGCGGGTTTTGGCAGGCAGCTGCTCTCGCCTCTTTCCAGTACTGCGGAAGTTGTTGTACCAACCTACTTACACCCATGACGCCGAACGAGAGTTACAACAGTTGTAATTAACGATTGTTAGAGCCTCTTGTCCAATCAGATTACTCGGTCAGGACCAACTTGCGTGTAATATTATCTATTACACACACCTTATAGCCTTACAGCACATCTCTCAGTGAGGGAGGTCGCGGTCAGAGCGGAGGGTTGAGGGCCCTGCTCGAGAGCTTTAACCGTTTCATCAGAGCATCCCCTTTTTTTTTTTTTTTTTTTTTTTTTTTTTTAAGAGCACCAACACTGGGAATTATGGGAACTGATGTAGACAAGCTGATGTAGCTCATGTCACGCCAGGGTCTAAACTGGGATCTCGTTATCTGATACACACAACCATTTAGATTTTGTGTTTTTCTATTATAATTAGTTTTTTCTTTCTTTTTTTCCCCCCACACCCCTTTTACTGGAGTTCTCCTAAAATACAACTTTATGCTCGTTAATCACTTGTGAACATGTGCATCAGGCGAGCTCAGAAGTCATCTCGCACATCACTAAACCCCCTTTTCATCAATGATTGACTCGTCTTCTCAGCTGAGGCAGCTGACATGTTGATACAGAGCCAGGCTTTTTTTTTTTCCCCACATCGAGTCTGGATTTTCATGGGGATTGGTTCCGAGCCATGCCCAGGCCGACATCCTCTCCCTATCTGAAAGTGTTACCGAAATCATATTTGCTGGCAGGAAGATTTGATTGACAGCCTTGGAGGCAGAGCCTCTTTCTCCACTGAGCCTGTGGAGGGGGGAAAAAAAGTCTAAAAAGATAAACAGTTTAAAACCTGTAACTTGGGGATTACCATGCTCATCACTCCAAGCATCTGGAACAGATGTTCAGCAATGAGACTGATCTGGATACCTCCGTTGTGGGCTGTTGCGGAGGCCCGGGGATGTGTAGTCTAAGAGCGGGCCTTGTGGACATGCCTGTTACTGACGGAGTATCGTTTCTTTATCAGTGGATGAAGTCCAGAAGGGAGTGAAAAGGAAGAGGGTCTTTCTTTCTTTTTTTTCCTCCTCTCCCTCTGTAGAAGAGAAGAGTGAAATATGTGTGTAGTGTGTCTGTGTATGTGGACAAGTGTTGGACATGGTGGACGAGTATTACAGAGAAAGAAAGAGTGTGTGTAAGTGTGTGTTCTGATAAAGAGAAGGGGGGGGAAAGAGGGAGAACGGAGACAGAGCAAAAGAGTTCAGTACGAGTCCAGAGAGAAAGAAAAGCCCTTTTCTCTTCTTGTCTGCAGACAGCATCTTGCACAGGAAATGAACAAAAGCCCTGACTGAATCAGCTGGAGAACACACCCGCTCTCTGCTTCTCTGTTCCCACACACACACAGAAAGACAGAGAGAGAGAGAGAGAGAGAGAGAGGATTCCTTCCTTCCTTTCTCTTCACCTGATCATTTTCTACAGACCTGTCCACTGGCTCAGTCTCCATCATTTTCTCGGTCTCTCTTCCTCTTTCTTCAGCGCTGTTTAACCAACAGACTATATGTTATGAAAAGAAAAGGAGTCTGAACACTAGCACAGCCAACAGGGGAAGAAAAAAAGAAAAGAAAAACAAAAAAAAACAAAAAAAAAAAACAGAGTCTGTAACTTCACTCTGGCTCACTCCTCTCCTGTCCTGTCTCAGCGTTCCTGAGCTGGAGGCCGTCCAGAATCAGTAATAACGTGCTAAGGAGAAGACAGGAAATACTGGAGAAGTCGAACAATGTTATGACAATACTTATAACTTTTACAGTCGGGGCCCAACTGCACATCTGCACATCATCAGACACTAGCTGGCCCAGACGAAAGGAAACCATTTTCACTCCTGACTCCAAACAGATGTTATCACTTTGCCAATAGGCCTTTTTTTTTTTTTTTTTTTTTTACTGTTTTCGCACTGCCCCTTGCCCCCCCCCTAAAAAAAACTAAATAAATAAACAGGAGGCGATATGTTCATTTTACAATAGGCGGTGTCGCTCAGAAACGTAAGAGACTGAAGGGAGGAGGAGGGAGAAACGGCACAACGGTGAATAATAGTAGCCATAATTGATTTAGCGTGAAGTAATCTGCACTGGGGTCCTTAGGGGAGGTGGACCGCCTCACTGGAAGATGAATCTGCCGTGGGGTTGCAACGCAACAAGCAAAAGCTATGTAGAGCGCAGTGACGCGCTCCCATGCCTGAGAGACGCTCAACCGCCTGTGAAATTAGCAGTGGGATGGATTTGGAGATACGGTCTGCAGGGCAATATGGCAACCGCTGAAATGGAGCTCGAACCGTGAACCGTGTACAGTGTAAAAAAAAAATTAAAAGAATGTGGAGGGGGGGGGGGGAGCATAAAAATTATGAGCGGATTCATTATCGAAGTTCCGGACATTACAAATTCTTCGTTGTCAATTATCAACGACTTGAAGGAGACAAAAGGAGAAGGTTCGAGTTCGATCGTTTGAATGTACTGAATTAATTAGCTTTAGCATAATTTTAAAAAAATTATACTTGGTATAAATTATGATTGCAAATTTTTCTGAACTGACAGTTCACCTCCTTAACAATCAATAATAATAAATACACTGTTTTTCAACCAGTATTAGTGGCAATTAATAAATAAATAAACTGAGTAAAAATAATGAAGCCCAAACAATAAAAAAAAATAATAATAAAAGTCCTTGCCTCTCTGTCCTCGATACGAAATCCAATATTGTGTATAAACTGCAAGTGCGCTCTCATGTGGTGAACAAGTTAACAGATACGCGAGCTACGGAGAAATATTACGCAAGACCAACATTTTGAATGACTGCATTATTGACATTCATATACTGGACATTGGGGAAGGGAATTATATATTAGGCTGACAAAAGTCTGTTTTTTTTCTCTCCCTCTGTAGAAGAGAAGAGTGAAATGTGTGTGTAGTGTGTCTGTGTATTTGAACAAGTTTTGGACCAGTGATTGCCTGATACGGTATAATCACAATACCTGGGTGATGGTTCGCTTTGTATTGCGATTCTGTAAGTATCACACTTTTGTAAATATATACACACACACACACATTTTATATATATATATATATATATATATATATATAT
>JAQMYI010000023.1:21209446-21228086 GCA_030014275.1 Clariallabes melas | reverse complement strand
ACACACACACATACACACACACACACACACACACACACACACACACACACACACACACACACACACACACACACACAGCTGTGTCTAGAATTCTTCATTACCAAACTAAAGCAGTAGACCACACCCTAAAGGAACAGCGTTTTTTGTTTTAAGACTACTGTACCATGTGAGCACCTTTTAAAAGTTTTTAGATCCTTTAAGTATATCGAATGGAATAGGTGTTCTCGATTCGATCATTCTATGCACAAATACTTAAAAGAAAATAATAAATAAATAAATCTGCAATAGTGATTTGTTAGACAAGCAGGAAATGATGCCTTGTGAAAATGTGGCTGCAGTCTGTGGTCGTCCAAGCCCATGGGCCAAAGCTTAGCTAACATGGAGGAAGCTCAACATCTGTAGCCATGAACAACCTGTTTGTAAAAACACACAAGTCCCTAATGAGGCTCCTTATAAAAGTGAAAATGAACACCATGTTTTCAGACCTTTAAACGGTCCAAAGCCGGCGTGCTCACGCAGGATGGAATGCCAAAGAAGTGTGTGCACATTTGTTCTCGAATGAATTTTACAAGTTTCACAAAAAAAAATAATAATAATAACTTCTGTTGGAGGGTCAGGATCTGGCTCGCTTGAACGTGTGGAGTCTGGCTAACCAGGAGAAAAATGAAAAGCCTTTCCTCACCACTGTGTTTAATAACATGTTGAGATTCTATTGGAAATGAGAAAATGAAATGCTTTACCAACCTACGACAACGAAGAAAGCTTGGAATAAGAGCTAAGAATAACTACACGACAGGTCTCAAATAAAAAATAATAATAAGAGGAAGAAAAACAAGCCTTAGTAGGGTGTTGGGTCACCACCCATAGGTGTTCAACTGGGTTGAGCTCTGGTTACGGTGAAGGTCGTAGTATCATTGCCCATCATGCATTGACGCCCAGTGTACAAGCCCCTGGAGGCAGTGCTTTTGGGTTCAAAATAAAATTTCCAGTAACCAATTTCAAGAGAAAAATCACAGTCCATTTAGGATTACAGAACTGAAAATCACACAAAAGCTCCTCTGTTATAAATCAAATTTCCCAAAGTATGAAATCTGGTCCATCATCATCTGAGGTTGCTTCAGTTGCTCAGCTCAGCAACATTACCGTATGTGGCAATAAAATTAAGTCAGCTGACGATCTGAATGTTTTCTTCCTTGGTGGCACACGCATTCCAGGACCCCAGAGCAGTTCTACGAGCATGAGGAATCATTTTCACACATGAATTGAGCACAACAGGAGCTGACCTGACCTTATCCCCGAGACTCTCAATGGGGGTATGTTGGACAAGACTTAGACTTAGAAACTTAGAAGACTAGGGCCTCCGAGTGGCGCAGTGGTAAAGCGCTCGCCCTATCATCCGGGGATCGCGAGTTCGAACCCCAGGTGATGCTGTAACCTCTCACAGCCGGTGGCCTAGAGAGAGCTGATTGGCCGAGCTCTCTCACAGGGGAGGGACGAGAGGTACTTCGGGCTCCCACATTATTGGCGGCTCTACAGCCAATCAGGGGCGTCTGTGAGCTCGCGCAAGCGGAAGGAGCGGATAGCGCTGACCTCCGAGTGTGTTACGCCGCCCCCAATGGTGCGTGAGCAAGCAGTTCGAAAAGATGCGGTCGGTGACGTCACGTGGGTCGTCACGATGTGATAGTCTGCGGCCCACCCGCTTGATGTGGGAGCCCCCTAGTGACGGGGAGGAACTGGATACGACTAAATTCTGGGAGAAAAATCGGGGAAAAAATCCAAAAAAAGAAGAAAAAAAACTTAGAAGACTTATAGAGCGGTTCAACTCTCCAGTCGACGATACGAGATCTCGGCGAAAAGCTGGAAGAAGCGGGATCTCATGTCAAAGAGATGCGAGGGTGAGTCAAAAATTATCCGCACTCTGGATGTAGACTGTAGTTTGTTTAACTTTTAGAAAAGACAAACGCTTCGGTTTATGAACTACGGCGAGGTGTTTCGACACCAGGTACACCCTGCAGATCACAAAAAAAAATAATTCTTTAATGCAAATCACAAGTGGGGCATCTGTTTTTGGTCGCACCACAGTTGTGTAAACAGTGATAAGGGGAGACAGTGGCGTTGAACGGAAAGCGCTGCTAAGACAGTGTCGGCCAACAAAAGTTTTTATATAAACGGAGTGCGGATAATTTTTGACTCACCCTCTTAATTTGTGAAACTGCAAATTAATTTTTTTAACCAAAAAAGGTCCAAAGGATAAAATAAGGACTTTGCTCATAGAAGCACAGATTCAGGATTAAACTAGCTAAAGAAGTTAAAGGACCAGATTTCATGCTTTGGGCAGAGACGTTACCATGTGAAAACATGCATTGACCCTGTTCTGAAAGCCACACACACAAACGTCTCCTAGAAAATCCAGAAGGATCTTTTCTGGGATGTAATTTCATTTATAACAGAGAGGCTTTTGTGTGATTTTAGTAATCCCAAATAGACTGTGATTTTCTCTTGAAATTGGCTCAACTTCTTTTTTTTTTTTTTTTTTTCCCTGTTTACGGTTCACCTTGTGCCTCAATGAGGCTACTTACAGGGTGTGCCACAGGTGCATAAGGGTGATTTCATCTCGCTATGTTGATTCTTTGTGGCCTTTCCAAGTCCATTAAACAAACTAAAAACACTTATCTAAATGGCATCTGAACAAGCCAAAGCGATAGAAATGCTACACTGGAAACGTGAAATGTTTTTATAGAACGTCCCTTGTGCTTCAAAATATTTCTTTAAAGTGTAATAAAACATACAAAAAATATATTTTTTTCCCTTTTTTTTTCTTTTTTCCCAAGAAATTGCTTGGAAGGCGGCACAGTGGTGTCGTGGCTGGCACCGTGGTCTTGCACTTCCAGGGTTCTGGGTTCGAGTCTGTGGTCTGTGTGCATGGAGTTTGCAGGTTCTCCCAGGGCTTGGTGGGTTTCCTCCACATACTCCGGTTTCCTCCCACAGTCCAAAGACAGGCAGATTAGTCTAATTGGCATTCCCAAATCTGCTTGTAATGTGTGTGTGTGTGTTTTTGTGTGTGTGTTTTTGTGTGTGTGTTTGTGCCCTGCGATAGACCGGCACCCCATCCCGCCTTGTGTGCCCTGCGACCCTGTATACAGATATACGTATAAGACAATTAACGAGTGAGAGAAATGGCTTAATTAGGTGTAAATCAGTGCTACATCAGGAATCATGCTAGTAGGGACGGGAATCACTAGGGACCAGCCGATACAATATTATCACGATACCTAGGATGCAATTTGATCTGTATTGCGATTCCATACATATGATTTTTTATTTTTTTTTATATTCCTATTCGATATGAATTCTTTTTTAGATTTTGTTTTCTAAATAAACTTAGCACACGGGATGCTATGCTGCCTGCCAATGGGCGAATAGTTTAGTGCACACCACCTGTAGGAATATAGAGGAAGTGCAACACCATAAATACAAACGTATTTAAATTTAATTATTTAAATTAATACAAATTATCTACACATATATATATATATTTCCAATTGTTTTGTATTTCCAGTTTTTATTTATTATTATTCTTTTTATATATATATTTTTTTTACTTCAATGTCTCTTCGTATTATCTCTTTTTGTTTACATTTATTGTAAAGTGTCCTTGAGCTCTGGAAAGGCACTATATAAATAAAAATTATTATTATTATTATTATTATTATTATAACAGTTAAATTAATCGCCACATTCAAGAATCGCAATATATTTCGCCGATTAGATTTTTCTCCATCTTTATATGCTAACAACATGCAGTAATTGACATCTGAGTCTTGTGGGATCATTGCTAAATTCCCAAAGGCTTGAGATTGGCAAAAGGTTGCTGTTGTTCTCTCAGGTACCCCGTTACCTAGGCCAGGCCCTTGGGGAGATAAGCTGCTAATAGGTAACAATCTACAGCTAATACACACATCCCTCACTGAAAGCATCGTTTAATAACCAAATTTTAAAAAAAGCACAATTCTCCAGAGACTTATTCCCACCCTTTCTCTCTCTCTCTCCAGTCTCCATGACCCTTCTTTAAACAAATCCAAAGAGAACCATAGGAGGGGCTGAGCAACAATAAGGTATGGGGGACACAAACTTAAGGGCTTTTCCTGTTGTTGTGAAGAGACAAAAGCAGAAGCACAAGGAGAAACGGACCGAACAGCAGAACGAAGCGAGTACGAGCATGCTATTACCTGAACATTACTCCGAACACAAAGGCACAGTTGAAGGTGTGGCGCTCTGGCCCAGAGGCTGTGCAAGATTAAATGATTAGACAGAAGAGCAGACAGACTGGTGAAGGTGGTTACGGTATCGCAGCGTCCCACGCAAACACAAAAAACAGGTTATTTACCGTGTACTCCTCGAGCATTCTCGGTGTCTGAGACGTCACGATCGGTCGGATACAAATTGCCGTCACTGATTGAGCTCCCACATGTGCCGACGTGCTGCGAGAGGTGGTAACCCAGACTTCGACGCAGTCACAGACTGTCTGCTGTGGGTCCATCTTGTTGCGATTACGCACGATCTCGTGATGTTAATTGCAACGGTGACTGCCTCCAAGCTGTTTACACACATGTACAATCACACACATGGACTTCCCCAACTCAGGCTCGGCTCAGCTCGGCAACATGTGGCGAGCAGAAGCGCGACGTAATCTATTCTTGCCTGTTAATTCACACCATCGTTTTTTTTCCCTCCCAAACCGGTCGCTGCAAACGATCAGATGTATTCCACTTTATCACTTCCTGAAAACTGCCTTGTTCCCATCAAACATAATCCCCACGTCGTGACTGATTATACATCAGGGGTGCGCTGCCAGATAGTGAGAACGGGCAAATCTCCGCATCATAGCCGCTTCGGATCACTAGTAGGATCCCTTTGCTAAAAAGTTATCCCCATTCGCTAAAAGGGACAGTTATATCACATCACCTAATGAAGCGTAGTGGTGGGCGTCTTAATATTATTCCACTTACATCTCAGAACATAGACGGAAAATAAACATGAAGGACGACACTGTCCAGAATAAGCATCTCGAAAACACTTTTAATGTAAGCAAAACAGAAACGCGCGCACAGCCTTGCGATTGTTTTGCGCCCTCCGTTTTTGTGCAAATGTCTTCGCTAAAGAAATATTGCATGGATCAAACAAGTCTTGTCTTAAAAATAAAGAATAGTAAGAATAAAGAATATCGAAGCCACAATCTTGCTTGTTTGTCTGATACAATTAAGGCCCATACAGAGGTAGGTGGGTGGGTTGGTAGGAGGTAGAGTTCTGACAAATAGCTACCAGCTGATAGAGCTTTAGCAAACACTGGAGGGGCGGGGGGGTAAAAGGGAGGGGCCTAGAGACTGGGCTCCAAATTAATGATTGGTCAGGGTCTAAAGCCCATCTAATCTCAGCCAATTGCTCCCTAATTATGCAAGGTGCTGCCAATTTGGGCTGTCGAGCAAATCAGAGCCAGCGCGCATTTGCCTTTCTCTAGAGTCTGGTCATTATTCGAGCTGATCTCATTTTCACACATGGAACCAATATGCCATCCAGATGTTCATTTGCAGCCGGGCACAGAGCGCAACGACTCATCTACACGCAAAGGCATTCTCCCTCCCTTACGGAGCCACTTTCTGACACCACGGAAACAGAAACTATTTATGCGTGCAGAGGAACATGAACAGAGAGGAATATCCACGGAGAAAAGGCGGAGTCCGTTAACGCCGCGGCCTATTTGACGGCTTGGTCGCAGGATAATTAGAACAGGGGTGCAGGGAGACCACTGGGTTCAAACAAGCCAGCAGTGGCACAACTTTCACTGCTTAAGGAGCGTCCTTCCCCCATTTTTTCCCCCCCCCATCATAAATAACTCGGTTCGGGTTTTGGTTTCAGCCCCTTGCTTGGATGATTAGGGCCACCTGGATGATTCTGGCAGGACTCGGGAGGTGCGACTCCATTTTGAGTGACAGATTGTCTAGGCAATGGTTTTCCCATTACCCCAAGGCTTGGTTTTTAATGACGTCCTGTCAATCCAAATTTAGTCCTGAGTCCACGTATAATTCTAAGTAAGAATTTCCTCAGATCAGTTCGGCCATGAGGATCTCCATGAGCAAAACAGGGTGACTGTGAGGGTTAGGTATGATAAAACACTTTGCCATGTGTGTAAACAATACACCTCGGTGACCCAGTGATGGGTTATATTTGGGTACAGTGCTCATGTCTATGGCTGTGTGAAACGGAGTATATATTTAGAAATCAGAATTACGTGTACCATATGGACGTGCTATTTAAAGGGGTCTATTATGCAAATTTCCCTGCTCTTTACCCTCTTTCCATTTTCGAATTGGACAGGGTTTAAAAAAGCCAATTACATATTCCCCCTATTGTGACCTCATATAAGGAAAATACCCTTTCTCGCTCGGCTCTGCCATTCACTGGAGATGGCGGTGTCTCAGCAGCAGTGTGATATTGCTCTTATACGACGGCTCCGCTAACATCATTTATCATCATCAACCGATTATTATTTGTGTGTTTATTTAGCAACTGACGGAACTGACTAACAGTGACTGATGGAGCAGGTGACCGACAGGGGTAGAACGGAGGTTAGTGCCCTTGATCGGGGTTTGGAATTCAGCCTTGTGTTAGGAGCTAGTTAGCTTTGTAGCCATAAATAAAAAGAACACAGATGGTTCAGATGCAATTTCAAACGACTTCAAAGCAATCATTAAGGAGTTAAAAATGTTTAATGCATTATCTGCTGAAAAGTGCTTCTGTGACTGGTTTGGAAAGTGGATTTTGGCGGGTAGTTGCTCTTTCTTCAGTATTGCGGACCGTACCGACCCACTTATACCCATGCTGCGGCTGACAATTAGCGTAATTAACGAGTGTAATTAACGAGTATAGGCGACTTAGGGTACGAGGCAGGGTACATCCTGGACAGGATGCCGATCCATCTCAGGGCACACACACATATAGCAATTTCGGAATGCCACTAAGACTAATCTGCATGTCTTTGGATTGTGGGAGGAAACCGGAGTACGCGGAAGAAACCCACCAAGCGATGCAAACTCCATGCACAAGGCAACGGTGATAACCACTGAATACTAATCCAACACCTGGGATGCACAGAGTTAAACGTCCTAGTGGTATCACCATGCCTCTCAACCAATCAGATTACTCGGTCGAAGCAAACTGTTGTAGTTCAAGGTGTTTAAAAGAAAGTAAATGGGACCTTTATAGTGTAAGTAGGTGCAAAACTTACTTTACATCTCTTTTTTAGGTAAATGAATGCGTCTACGCTTCTGTCCACATCAAACACACGCATCAAACCAAAAATGTCCCCAACACTTCGTGTTTGAAATACTTTTGAACACTTTTGAAATACCAAATCATACCTTTCCATGCAGTTGTGATGAACCTGATTAACTTTTGCGTTTGACTTCTGCTTGCACGTAACACGCAACACACTGAACGACTTGTACTTTAGATGACACACTCCAACCTACTCAGTAGTCTTGGGTAGTATCAGTATTTTCACACAGTCTGACCTTCAGTGAAAATGACCGCGTTATTACCAAGTGAAGAGAAGTAACACTGTGGTTTCTTCAGCTTTATAATAAGCAACAAATACCTTCTCTATCTTTCTCGAGCGACCGAGACTGAGAAAGACTGTGTGGGACGGGATCGACTGGTTGCAATTATCAGCAGTAACGCGATACTGCATTTAAACTGCTAGATTACTTCTCACACACACACACACACACACACACACACACACACACACACACACACACACATTGTGCAACGTAATTTCTTACGCAGTCTACTTTTAGACTCATTGTACATTTCTGCGGTCTCAATGCCACAGTTTGACAAGACCGGGGTTGGCGGATGGAGGTATCAGGTATACTGCAAAAATTACCTTCTAGTATAGAGTTCGGTGTGTTTCACCGGCGAAGGATTTATCAATGGTAACAATGCCTTTCCAGTCGCTGATTCCAGTTGAAATGTTTATACGTACCCTGACTCCTGGCTAGAATTGAACATGTGATCTGGACCAAATCTTGCAGGGCAATTACATGCAAAAGACAACCTTACCATGATGAAATAAAGTAAGCGTAATTTATAGTGCTCTTACCAAACCACTAAATAATCACTCACTCACTCTCACAGTCTTCATCTATACCACTTTATCCTGTATACAGGCTGGTGGGGCGAGGGCCCTGGATCCTATATCCCAGGCGACTTGGGGCACGAGGCAGGGTACATCCTGGACAGGATGCCAATCCATCTCAGGGCACACACACATATACAGTACACACACATACCTACGGCAATTTCGGAACACCACTAAGACTAATCCGCATGTCTTTGGATTGTGGATGGAAACCGGAGTACCTGGAAGAAACCCACCAAGCGATGCAAACTCCATGCACACAGAACCCGAGGCGAGAATCGAACCCGGACCCTGGACGTGCAAGGCGACTGTGATAACCACTAAATACTAATCCACTAAAAATACTACATACTACTTTAACTTGTAAATAAAACAGTACCATTGTACAAGCACTACTCTTCCTCCATTGGTCTTTAAAAATACCATTTTTTCCTGAAAGTAAACGTTTGTCCGTTTAATGCCGCATCCATAAATCTAATAAAAGAACAAAAAAAGCTGTATATTTTCAGGATGCAACTGACATTTGGAAGATTTGTTCATTTTTAGCTGCAGAGATTACAATAAAAGTTATGTAAATTGATCCACCGATACCAAGCTTGTCCCTGCTTGAAGACATTTTGTTTAGCAACAGGAGTCCAAATGTCACAACACATCCATAAGACTGGAACTGGCCTACAATAAGAGCAGGAAGCTTTGAAGTTGTCTCACTTGTGATTTAAACTTGTCCGTAGAACATACAGTAGACATCATTCATTCTCTACCTTCTTATCCTGTGCAGGAACCCTGGAGCCTATTGTAAATTAGGAGATTAAAATTGGGGGGGGGGGGGGGGGGGTTGGGGGACAGGGTGCCAATCCATCAAATGGCGCACACTGATTTACACACTATGGCCAATTTGGTAACAGCAATTAGCCTAACCTGCATGTCTTTGGACTGTGGGAGGAAACCAGAGGACCCAGAGGAAACCCACCAAGCATGGGGGAAAAACACAAACACAAACCCAAGATGGGAATCGAACCCGCGAACCTGGAAGTGCGAGGCCGCGGTGATAACCACTACGCTACAGTGCTGCCATTTTTCCTGCATCGTTTTGTTTCAAGATGTTATCACATCTCCATCCAAGATCTCAAATTCTTATCAGGTTTGAATCGGGTTGGTCTATTTCGGAGGTGTCCAATAAGAGTGCAGTTTGCTCCATTAAAAAAAAAAAAAAAAAAAACACACATTCTTGCTTTACACACTTTATTACCTTGAAGATGGTAATATATAGGGTTCACACTATCCAGTATTTCCAGTAAATCAGCCAGACCAATTATTCAGTTTCAGTTAATATTTAGTTTGGGTCCATATGTGTACAAATCAGTATGAGGGCCTCAATAGTCATGTATTATTATTATTATTATTATTATTATTAATAATATTGAGCAGCTGTGGGTGGTATACAGGCAGGTTAATATTGCTGCTATTCCAGTCCGCACAATGTCGTCTTTGGACAGACAGACTTGGAGAGCAATGGAAAGGAAGTTGATTTGCGAGCTGTTTACACCATTTTGCTCTCAGAGCAGAAGGATCAGTGCGAGTCTTGTTAGGATTTTGGCACACGGCTCCACCCAAGAGCGAGTACATTTCTGTACGGAAAAAGCTAAACGTATTGTTTGTTTCCGACGATAAATCAGATGGCGACGAACGCGCGAGTAAATCATCAGCAGTTGCAAAAAAATGAAATAAATAAAAAGTTAAAAAGCATGAGTAAAGCATAAGTAAGGCTGCTGAGATGAGCTGCTAATTCTAGACAAACGCTGTATGAAAAGAAAAAGGGCCTAGATTTCAGCAGGAGGATGTGATCATGTCACACACACAAACGCCCACACACACATGCGCACACAGACAAATTACCTCCAATTACTCTGCTTTAACTTTAAACACAGTTTGACCATTATGGCCCGTGGAACAACAAACTTTGCACATGGCCTCACCATCTTTTTCCATTATACTTCCAGCGCAGAACAGCCAAACCCCAGAAACTAAGCACACATACAGCCTTTCTCTTTCTCTCTTACGCACACACACACGCCCCGCTCACCCCCGCCCAGCCTGGTCTGGTCTGGCCTGGCAGGCCGGCTGCACCGGGGTGTCAGTTTGTTTCTGCAGCAGTCAAATTTCCCATCATCCCATAGACAAAAATAAACAAGGGCGTCCTGGAAGGTGGTTGAAACGGCTCACTGTAATCCACCCCCTCAGACGGTGAGGTCATCCACAGCCCTACCTCTTGGCCCACACTCTGAGGCAGGTACTCAAATCGCTCTCTTTCTTCTCCCTCTCTCGCTCTTACTGTCGCTCCCGTCCTCCTTTTTTTTTTTTTTTTTTTTTGCTGTCTGTAAAAATGTGACACTGTGTTCCTGAATTTGGCTCCGAGTGACACTGGCAAGCTTTGCCACTTCCCGCCCGAGGAGCAATTGCACGAGTGAGCGAGCTTGAGTACACAAACGAACCGGGGTACGTGGTGGCGGAAACGTAAACACACACACACACAGTGCAAGAAAATAACGAAAGAAAAAACACAGACGCATGCAGATGAAAAAATAATAAAAGCACCGAGCGTGCGTTTGAGGACCTGCGGGGAAAATAAAGTGAGACTGCCAAAGGTTAAAGACTGTTTACACTGACAGTTAAGGATGCTAACAAAACACAGGAGCGCACACACACACACACAGAGCTAGCGTGGCGTGCTGGTAGATGATGTGGCAGATCGATGTGAACAATCCTGTCCTGTGGAATATCAATAGAACAATGAACTATCGGTGTAGAAGAAGAAGAAGAAGAGTGCGACATGCTTTCATCTGCGATACGCCGATCGGGTTCCATCCAGATGTTGACAGCACCCCGTTTGTGATTCTAACAGATCATCTCGATGCAACGCAAATAAAGCCAACTTGATTGCAAGCGTAGATGACGTATAAAAGAACATCTGACTCATAGCGAGCTGTCAGGCCCGGTCTTAAAATAATTTCATTCGCGAGAAGAAAATATTGTGTTTGATTTCTGGTCTAAAATGGCAGGACTTGTTCCACGTTGGTGGTCCACAACATCCAAAAACCATACGGTTGCCTGGAAATCGAGGGTAACACTGGTATATTTGTTCAGAACAGAGCACTTCTAAATGAGTAGCGCTGCCGTCCATCTCAACCGGTGTGTCCTGTAAACTGTTTCGGTTGAAAGACAATGACAGTCAGCTGCAGAATTATTGGCACCCCTGGCAAACATAACCCCGACCACACCACCAAAAAAATAAAAAATAAAAAGTCTTTAAAATTAATTCGTTTCAACTTAAACTAAAAATGTATAAGAGATCTTGCATTTTTATTTAAAAATATAAATTATTGGCACCCCAGGAAATTATTTTTTTTCCACCAGGATCAGAAGTTTCCCGTTTAACAGTCAAAAGTTTGGACACAAGTTTGGATTTATTTTCTACATTCTAGAACTTTTTATTTTTATTTTTCTCACCAAAACTATGCAATAACACACATGGCATTAGGTCATTAAGTAAAAACATTTACGACAACAAGTCAGTTGTTATTTTAACACACAAAGGTCAGCTGTTCTGGAACGGTTCTTGCAAGAACAGTATTGTGTTTGTAAAACCCATCAAGCACCTGATGAAACCGTCTCTCATGAAGACCTTCCCAGGAAAGCAAGACCAAAACCTCTGCTGCAGAGGAGAAGTTCATGTAGAGTCACCAGCCTCAGAAATCACCAATTAACAAACAGCACCTCAGATTAGAGCTGTTATGAAGCTTTACAGAAGATAGTAGAAGATGCATCTCAATATCAACGGTTCAACAGAGATTATTGTGTATTTTGGATAAACGCCTTCAGCATAGATTTTTATTTTATTTTAGAAAAATCAAGAAAGACCATGGAAATAGAAGGTGTGTCCAAACTTTTGACTGAGCTTTCTTTTATGAGCATAAGAAACATTAAAGAAAATGCCCCCGAAATGAGATGAAAATGTGCAATTTTTTTTATTAACCGGATCAGAACAATTCACATGTACTCCAAAAATATAACCCAATTTGGACATTTAAAATAAGTGGCTCTTTAACAAGCCTGTCTGGAAGGGGACGCAAGTGTGGCAATGATTTGACCAGGGATAGAGATTTGCAGAAAATTCTATATTTGGTCTCCAAATGTACAATTAGATGCCACTTCTGCGCCAAAAAACTATTCGGAAGGTGCACCAGGATAAAGCCTCTACTTTCATCTCCCCACACATGTACAGTAAAAGCACCTGGAGTTCACTAAGCACTGAAACTTTAACTCGACGCAAGATCCTAAGTCAGATGAGACAGAAATAAGAGCTTTTTTGTTTTTTTGCAAAAAACACTCAAAGTGGGTTTGTCATAGGGAAAGAACAGTCATAGAAAAAAGTTTATTTTCTTTTCTTTTCAACTTTATAGCTCCTGAGAACCTCGTTGGGACACACTGCATCAAGAACTTCAAGAAGTACCAGGGAAGGTGAAATTTATCAGGGTCGGATCTTCCAGGAGGATTGGGATCCATACAAAAGTGATTAAATGAATAAAAAGATTTGGAAAAAAAAACAACAATAATGACTTGACTTTTCTAAAAAAAAAAAAAAAAAAGAGAGGGACTTTGGACTCCGGAGGATCTGGAGATATCCTTTAGCAAGGTTCCTTGCTTTGTATTCTCTGATCTCATCTAGCTCTACGAGAGAAGGACTCAGAGGACTAGATTTCATTCGAATTAAGCAAGTACATTTTTGTCTAACCCTCTTTAGCCGTCTTTACAAGAACCCCATCACTTAATGCATCCCGCTAGGATTTGACTGAACACCGGCCAGTCCCCAGTTCGGCCCAAAAAGTACATCAGCACATAAGTGTCCCCTTCGCTGCTGCTCTAGCTACAACAAAAATAAAAAAAGAGTCACAGTAATGTGTTCCAGGCTAAGAAACTGTAAGCAATTACTGCTAACTTGTTTAAAGGAGCCCTCAGTTCTCATCACCCTAAAAAGTTATACAAGTATTTTTTTGTTGTTTTTTTTGTCAAGGAAGCACACACTCGCACAAAGGCAGGCCAGCTGACCAGCATACGTGCCAAGTGCAGCAAAACAGAATAACCGCTGAGGCCATTGAATTCATCAAAACCTTCTATTTCATGTCTCCCTGGTCAGTGGACCACAATAAAGTATTATAAAACACTAGTGCTACGAAACGCTGTGTGCCAAGTCCGGCTGGGAGATCCACCCTGTATCCTGTGGCTTGTGCTTTAAATGGACAGACCTTGAACAAAAGCTTACAAACATCTGCTCAGACTTCCGGCTCTGGAGTTGGTCTGTCCGTGCGCCAATCAGGAAAACGGCTGGAGACGGGAGGCAGGTACTGTAAAACTCTCCAAAACCGACCAGATGGATCCCAAAGCGTTCGTGAACATAATCGGTAATTCTCAATGGCGAACAGCAACGATCAGCAAAAACGATGTATATTTATACTTGGCGAAAACGGCGCCATCTTTAATAGGATGGGAATCTGTTCGTGCCAAATTTCTCAAAACGAGAGAGAGAGAGAGAGAGAGAGAGAGAGAGAGAGAGAGAGAGAACAAGCATACAGGCTTCTCTACAGAGTATAAAACACTCGTACACTTAATTGAATCCTTTACCGTTACAAAAACATGCATTGTCTCCTATCAAAGCGGCCGTCACAAATTGTAATTGGATGCAACGTGTGGACAAAACAACGATCGCAAAGATAATGGATTTGATTTCAAGCAAACCCAGAGAGAATTTCTCCTCTATTACGTTTCCTTTCTTTTCACACCGCGCTGCTTTTTATTCTCACCTTCGAGATCAGGACCTTTATGATTTGTATCGAGTCTTCCAGTTAGAGATCTGAAATAGATTAGGAGTAGAATAGAGAAACGCAATACGGCGCTGCGAGGCCGGGAGAATATTGTTCGATTCAGCAGAGCATACAGAGTGGTAACGTAAAGAAAAATGGAGCAGAGGTACTGTACAGTAGGTTGAGCAGGTCATCCACACATCGGTATTGCAGGCTAGAACCGAAACGCCAGACTATCATCTCAGGGTATCAGTAGTTTGTCCGTTAGTGAAACTAAAACTGTAGGAAATGAAGAAAGGATGTGTGTATGGAGTGTATAGATTTAACCTTAATTGCTTTTAAAGTTTAATCGGTGTCTGTAGTTTTCGTCGGATTTCGTCTAATTCGCATTATTCTCATGACGATCCTTAAGAACACTAGGCACTAGACACCTCCCGATTCGGTATTATTGAGACACAGCGGTACCTCTGCATACGAATTGAATCCCTTTGATTTGGCGAAATTTCGCATTGCGAAACACATTGTCCCATAGGAAACACTGTAAATGGAGATAATCCGTTCCAGCAACCCAAAAATATTACCAATATTACCCATTTCCAACACTATAATCATATTTTTGCATATAAAAACAAATCAAAACATTTAGAAAAGACATGTTAATAAAGTAAAATCTGAAATAAACAGAACTTAAACCTCACTTAACCTTAATTTATGATTTCTCTCGGCACCGGCTGCTTTAAAAACCAATCTGAAAGTGGCTCTTCTTGTTTTCTTCTTGTTACCGTCCTTGATGACATTCTTAGGACCCATAGTGGTACGGTTTTACTAAATCTTACACAAAATGCCAAAAAAAAAAAAAAAATTTTTAAATAATAGTAAGCTCACTTCCCTTGGCTTCCAGACGTATGCTGAGGTTCCACTGTACCTAGTTGCTGTTTCGATTTGTATTCTGATTCGGTTAGTATCATGATTTGGTAAATATCCTGATTCGATATTATTATCATTTTTTATTTTAAAGTGTGAACAGTTTAGAGTGTAGGATTATAGGGGAACTGCAACATCTTACCACCTCAAATGCAAATATACAAGTTAAAAATAACTAAAAACATTATCTAAAAAAAAAAAAAAAAAAAGGTGAAAGGACACCATGCACACACATTCACACCTAAGGATGACTTTACCGTAACTTATTAACCTACCGTGATATTTTTAGACGTAGACAGGAAACCCGTGCTTCACACGAGCGCTGATTCAACCCGGGGACCGCGGTGCTGCAACTCCGCCCACTGTGCCACCGTGCCACCCACATGCATTAGAGCTAACATTGACTGTGAAATGTCAGCTATTACCACCACAATTTTAGCTTTTGTATGTTTCTTGCTACTCCTCCTCCTCCTCCTGAGCCTCTCCTACAGTGTGCTGCAGATAATAGTGCAGGTCGATGCCTACGGCTTCTTCTTTTTTTTTTTTTTTTTTGTTGCAAGTGCTAAACTGCTGATTTCCTCAGTTCTGTGCAAAAGTTTATAGTTGTTGCTCATCTCTAGAAAGAAGCCCAGGTGCTACAGAGCAGACTGAGGGAAATTAATTGGTGGTGTGGGGATCAGCAAGAGAAGATGACACCGGGCAAGTTATTGCCTCTCACCTGCGAAGGAACAGGAGCACCGGCTCTCTGGGCTGGTGATATGTTTTGTGCCTGGGGCGTGCGGTCGGCAGATCATCCCCTCCTTCTTCCTGGCAGGGTATGGGAGCTGGCAGTGGTGTCAACTCCTGAGCTTGCAGAACAGTAAAATGAGTTTAAGGAACCCACCGTCTCTCTACAGCACTGTTAGACAATCGTATACGGGCCACTCGCACTACACACCATCTTGCACCCCCCTGTTTCTCCCCTTCCCAGGTCCAAGCACCCCGATAGCGAATCAATCAGCGAGTTTGTCACCCTGTAGAATCCTAAGCTGACCCGTTACCAGGGTGGGAAAGCGAGACCATACACCCTGGTGCAGCTGGAGTGTCTCGCATACCTACTGTTTATATCCCAAGAGCACGGCGCGAGTGCTGTTTCAACTGCAGTCTGCTAGGTAATCAAGCATTCGCCTGCTGCTAGCAACAGCTGCGGCTGTTTTTGTGTTTGTTTAGAGGCCTCTGCCCCTCCTCTTCCTCGCTGCTACCACCAGAGAATAAGCTCGACGCCATACACCCTCCGCTTTCACCGCTGAATCCTTGCCTCCCCAAACACTGGCTTTCATTACAGCACTCAGAAAGCTCTTTCAGCAGGGAGGAGGCCCTCGGCTCTCGCCTCTCTCGCGCATTTGTTTTGTGCTGTCGCACAAATCCTCAGGCCCCGCCACTTGTCACTCTCCTATTCTCCAGACTAATAAGCAAGCCACTTCTTCATTAGGCTGCACATCAGGGTTCATCTCCCTCCCACTGTCCCTCCTTCTTGCTCCTCCTGTCTATCTCAGCAGCATATTAAACGCGAAACTAAACGCAGGGCTAAAAAGTCACCCGACGTTCCGGCGTGATATAAAAAGTAACATGCAAGTGTCTCTTCCTGGTTCACTTTAGTAACGAGTCTCGTTCACGTGGGCGCGCCCAACCAGGGCCTAACACATCTGGATCAAAATCAGGGTGCGAAAGCTCCTTAACGGACGAGAAAACGAAGTGCGAAATGCAGAGCAGAGCAGAGAAAGCACTACCGGAGGTCACCGCACATGAAGAGGAGTAATCTTAATATGAGAGTAGGGACGGACCCCAGAGTCATCTCTCAGCCAGGTCTACACCTCATACATGTCTGCACACTCACTCTCGGTCAATATGACTCAAACAGATTGTAATCGGGCCGTGCTGAAGTCTTCAAGGCTCGAGGCCAGCTCTTGACGCCTCACTGGGGAAATCTTTCAGCCCAGGATCCAGAAAATGGAAAATTCATGACTTTTTATTTTTTTATTTATTTTTTTTTTAACAAAGGGCTATGAGACAGAAAATCTTTTGTCATATGATAGTCTGATGCAAATTGCTGCTGACGGGAAATCACTTTCACTGCAGCATATGGAACCCCCTGTATTTGAATGACTTGCTATAGAGTGCTTTAGAGGTACGTTTTGAAATTCAAAATCGAAATGTGTTTATTCAGTCCAGGATTGCTTTTAGGGCTTTTTCGTCCCCCCCTTTGACCCATTTCCAACCTCATATTCACACTCAAGACAGGACAGAGAAATTATTGGTTAGAGATTGGTTACATGCTTTACTCAATCAGTTTTTGTTTCACTTTTGGTTTTTTTGGAGGACAAAAAGAAACTTAAGACAATCTAGTTTTCACATTTTGACTAAAGTGAGACTTCACCTCGAAATATGAAGCATCACAAAAGGATCAAACCTTCTAGCCAGAGAAAAACCCTAAGAATGTTGTTTTTTTGATGGAAACCAGCTCAATCCTCAAGCAGAACGTTTTAACTGATTCTTTAATGCAGTAAGAAAAATAAAGAAAATGCTAATCATGGGGTTAGACATCATGGATGCATCAGACAGCTGCCTTATTGCTTTAGAGGATAATTAACCAGGCAGACAACAATCCTGAAGGTACATGTAAAAACCTCTTAAAAAAAAAAAAAAAAAAACAATACACAAATGTTCCAGAATCTGGTGATAAACAACCTAAAGTGCTATGAAAAAGTATTTGCACTTTAGATTTTTTTTTCTTCACTTAATTCACATTTTTTATTAGAATTAGAGGGGTACAGTTTTTTTCCCCTTAATAAATGAAAAATATTTTTCTAATAATTAATCATTATTTTAATATATATTATTTTATATTAAAGCTGCTTTTTGCATTTCCTTGGGTTATATTTGGGTAATATTAAAACACATTTGATAATCTGGATCAAATATGCAAAAAAGATTTTAATGAATGATTATTTTTGGTCAATAATGAGATCACGATTATTTAACCCGCTGACTTTGGAAAACATCATGCATTTATTCCCCTTTAAATAAAACAACCTGGTGTTTTTTGGCAGTGGAGATAAATACCGCGGCCTGGGTGAGAGCCGGTTTAGTGAGGGACGAAAGCGTACTGCGAAAGGATGTGATGGATTTCTGATGCAAAATAGGAACGTTGCTGCGAAAAGAAAAAAAAAAAAGAATGCAGAGCAATAATCATTTAATCTCAATTATCTTGTTTTCATAACCATCTGAAGCCAAAAATGCAACTGAAACTGCAATTCTACTAATTGCCCGGCTCTACCCTATCTGCAGAAGACGTGCACGTCATGCAGCGGACTAGAGCAAATACTTTGGGTTATGAAGCACAGACCGTGGACGTCCTGTTGGAAATGGAACTTTTTGTGGGCTGCTTTTGTGCAGGAAAGAAAAGAAAAGGGGAAAAAAAAAAGAGCCCTTTATGAACAGAAGGTGAAGCAGAAAATGATCCAATACCAAAGCAATTATGGAAATGATTAAGTCAAATGTCATTGATTCATTGTTTAAAGGAAACTCCCACCTAGGAATCAAACTAAGTGATTCCAGTCATTTCAGGGGAAGTTCTGATATTGCTACACTCTGATACCCTGTAATCTGAAAACTGTTT
>JAQMYI010000023.1:21176895-21193638 GCA_030014275.1 Clariallabes melas | reverse complement strand
GGGCGTCTGTGAGCTCGCGCAAGCGGAAGGAGCGGATAGCGCTGTCCTCCGAGTGTGTTACGCCGCCCCCAACGGTGAGTGAATGAGCAGTTCGAAAAGATGCGGTCGGCTGGCGTCACGTGGTTCGCAGGAAACACGTGATAGTCTTCGGCCCTCCCCACTGACTATGGGGGGGGATGGGTTACCCATAACTATCACACAGCGCAGCAAATTATTTGTTTAGAATTTTAACAAAACCAGACAAATTATAAATAAAATATATCGATCGGGATATTTATACAAATGTGATCCATAATCGCGATACAAATCAAATCATCCACTATACTGTATGCATCGTGATAATATTGTATCGGGTGTCCCTGGTGAATCCCGCCCCTATTTTGACATGCATGATGGGTGCATCACTTTACGCGCTTCCCTTCTTACTCCGACACGCCCCTCCCTCTGGAATAGGGGCAATCCGGACTCATCAGGTCACATGACCTTTTTCCAATCGCTCCAAAATGCACTCTTGATGCTCTCTTGCAAATTGAAGCCTTTTTTTCACTAACAAGTGGTTTTCTTATGAACACAGCTGTTTGGTCCCAATCCTGAGAGTTCTCATCACATTGTGTATGTGTGTATGTGTATGTGTGTGTGTGTGTGTAAATACTTTAACTTCCACTATTAAACACAGCTCTGGTTGTTACTGTATTTTCTTTTTCTTTTTCTTTTTTATAATGCAAACTCATCAAACCAGATTTGACACTGTATATGTGTGTGTGTGTGTGTGTGTGTGTATGTGTATGTGTGTGTGTGTGAGAGAGAGAGCGAGCGCATGCACTATCCTTCCAGGTTGTAGTAATGTGTTGGACTGTTCTTAACCCAATTCCAGTAATTTCAGCAAAAGTTCAGTAATCTAATTTTGTTCCTCTTTTTTTTTCTGCAGGAAAGTAAAAATTCTGACCCCGTCTCAAACATTTTCTTTTCCTTTTTATGGATGGAAAGACAGACAGTACAGTATATACAGTATGCTACATAATCAAACAATAATCTAAAAAAATTATAATATCATAACATTTATTACATAACGATATCAAAAATGTGTTTATAAAGTCGTGAAAATGGCAATAAAACAAACCAGAGACTAAAACATGCAACAATCCGTCCGGCTCTGGACCCCACACCAGTTTGGTGCAAGGATGAGAACCCACACCCTCGCCGCCTCGTTTCCTCCGTTTTTCTGCTTTAGCATGTGGTGACTGAACATACAGTAGCGGCCAAAGTGTTTAAACCACTGCCGTGATTACTGATGTAACACTACATGACCTAACGTACTCAGAGCAGTGAAAAAAAACAACAAAAAAAAAACAAAAACAACAACAACACAGTACAGCACCACCCTGGTGTAATCTGTTAGTCTATAAAACACTGCAGTTATTTAAACCGGTGCACGTGTCTGCATGCATGCTCGTAGTTGGGTAAAAATGAATAGAATATATAAATAAATAGGTAACGAGCACGAAGAATCATAAATCACGTCATCATAAGTCAGGAACGATTGCTCCTTAACGAGAGCGATTCAAAAACGTAAGCATCTGTTTCATGAAAATAAAAAAAACAAAAAAAGTTGGGAAGCAAATAAAACATAAAAGCGCACATATCCCGGTTTGGCGATCAACAAAAGACGTTGATAAACGATGTGTAACATCGCGGGGATTAGGGCTGTTTGCCGAGCTCGCACAAAGTGTACGCGCTGGATTTAACGAGGCCAATTACTTTTGCTCAAACTTTTAAATATGGATTGCGGTGCACATGAACTCCCTGAATCGAACCACAACACGCCTGTAAAGTACGGCAGAAAATCCCCAAATAATTGAGATCTTATGTGGAGGTAGTGGCTCTACCGTGCCCCGTCCTTGAGTAAAGCGTTCCCCGTAAAGCTATTATGACGGAAGGCATTTCTCTATAATGACTTAAGGGATTTCATACAGAAAAAAAATCCTCCACACACACACACACACACACACACACACACACACACACACAGAGATATTTGGCTTAAAGGCAAGTTAAATCAAAACCAATGAAGGGAACGTTTTAAAGGCGGATCGAATTACCTGATGTTTAACATTGTGTATTTATTCCGCGAGCGTTGCTTAACTTAAGGCGCGGAGCAACACTGAGGAAAATCTGTTGCTTATTAGTAAGAAAGCAATATTGGTGCATCACAACAACAGATAGTCTAATCACATCATGCATGATTTGATTATCTGTAATCTTAACGACGGCTTCAGCGTCCCAGCCTCTGACTGAAGACTGCTGGGGTCTAAATAGAATAAAAACGAGCTAGGAGACGAATGCGCTCATCGGTACCGAGAGATTATCGCCTTAATTCACAGCAGTCGGTTTCGTCTTTCCAAAAGATAAAGCGGTAATTCGACTTATTAAAATAAAAGCGATCTACATCACGCAGTTAATCTCTTTAAACCTATTGACCGTTACCTGTAGTGACGGAAAATTTCCTCCTCCACCTCGGTGTAGAAGTTGCACTTGGTGCAGGCGTACTCTCCGTGCTGGCCGCGGCCGCCTCCCTCGCTCGTCGCCTCGTCTTCGGGCTTGGCTTCCAGCAGGGCGCGAGGAGCGTGGGCGCTGTCGTAGTGCAGCAGCAGCAGGTCCACGTCGGTGGAGGAGAAGGAGCACTGATCGCACTGGTGGGTGACGGAGGCCCTGGGCGTCGGCGCGGCGCCACCGACGGGCGTCAGTTGGAGCAGGAGCATGGCGCAGTGCGGGCACGAGCTCCTGCGACACGCAAACGGGTACGAGACGTCGCCCAGGTGCTTGTCGGGGCTGCAGAGGCCACGTGGGCACAGCGGGCAATGCTTGATCGCACACTTATGGATGCTGTGCGCCCTCTGGTAGTGCCGCAGCAGCGGAGCCACCACGATCACGTCGGGCCCGTGGTTCATGGAGTAGCGGAAGTCGCAGAACTGGCAGTTGTAACTAGTCACCACCGTCTCCGAGTCGGCACCTGCGCCCGCTTTGCCGCTCTGATTTTCCTTCCTCTTCGCGTTGAGATCTTCTCCCTCTCTGGATTTCCGTTCCCTCTCTCCCGGACTGCCGTCTAGCGCCGCGGCCTGGCAGTGCCGCTTCTCGTAGTGCTCCAGCAGTCTAGAGGAGCCGGATGACTCGCAACTGAAGCTGCAGTACTTGCACCAGTAATACGCCGCCGGCGCGTCAGGACTCACGGACCGGATGGGCACCGAGTACCCCGCCACCGAGTCGTCCTCTGCTCTGACGGCCACCCGCTCGGCCCAAGTGCCGGGCTCCTCGACTCCCGACCATGGCGCGCAGTTCCCCTTCGTCTCCACGGCCTTGTCTTCGCCGCTCGTGATACCCAGTGGAGGGTTCTTCATCTTGTTCGGGTGGGCGGCCAGGAAGTGCTGCTCGAGCTCCACCGACGAGCTACCCATGTAGGTGAAGTTGCAGAACTTGCAGCGGAAATACTTGGTGTTACCCTGACAGTCCGGTGTCTTCCTGCCGATGCCTATGAAGGTGCCCGCTAACGTCACCTGGTAGCAGGAAGGAGGGAGAGAGAAGGGTGGAAGAAGAGAGAATATGACACAGAGAGAAGAAAAATGAATAAAAGATTTATGGGTTCAGAATAACTCTGGCACATTATGCCACAGACAACAGATGGATAGATTTCAGTGATGTTTCCAATCCGACAGAAGAAGCAGCAGTGATCTCTGCGCAAAAGGCAAATTATGCCGCCTTTAAATGGTTTTATCGCTTTTCAGTGGGAATTTAAAAAGCGTTCCGTCTGTAATTTGAAGCTCGTGACACTTTCTTAGGCATGAAGCAACAGTGCATGAAAATGCAAAATGGCAGGGTTTCCTTTTACAATCACACAGCCAGTGAAATGAATAAGAGGAGGCATAAAATGATCGATTCAAATGAATGCTTTACATCACGGTCCAATTAAAAACTGGCGATTATAATATGAGAGATCAAATAAAAACTGAACGGTTTTAAAGGGACGATGCTGGTGTTTTAGGAGAAGTTACACACGTGATAACTGTCTCATGATAAAAGTTACAACTTTATAACAAACTTTAAATAATCGTTCTGGGCTGCTGAATTAGAAAGAAAAAAAAAACGTTTTAAAGAAATTAAGAAACATATATACAACAAATAAACATCAAAACCTCATAAGAACGTAATGCATATAAAAACGAATACCCCTTCTATTATGAATAATAATAATAATAATAAATGCTAAAAACCTAAATAATAAGCTGCATCTGGACAGCTGTCTAAAACTGTGGGGGGGGGTAGTTATTATTATTATTATTATTATTATTATTATAATAAATACTACTACTACGACCACCACCACCACCATAACAATAATAATAATAATAAAATATTACTATTATTATTATTATTACTACTACTACTACATTATTGTATTATTATACTACTACATTATAATACCAACAGCATTAATAATAATAATTATATTTAATTATATAATTATATAATATTATTATTATTTTGTTCAATATAGTAGTAGTAGTAGTAGTAGTAGTAGTATCAATAATGTTATTATTATTATTATTATTATTATTATTAATATTTTGTTAAATAATTTGATATCTAAAAAATAAACTTCAATCATAATCATGTCATTATTTTTTTAAATAATTAAATATCTAGAAGCAAATAAAACTTACATAAAAAAAATACATACAAATATAAAAACATTATATTCAAATGCTACCTCTACTACTAATATTAATGATATTACTATAACCAGTAACAGCATTAATAATAATAAGAAGAATAGGTCGATAGACATTTTTAAAATAATTTGAACACACATCTAAAACAAAACTATTATTATTATTATTATTATTATTATTATTATGCGACATATTTGTCTGTTTTTTAGGGACCGAAACACGGAGGCGTATCCCCGTATACCCTGTAAAATTTCACCTTCAGGATGGAGACTAAATAATCCTGGCGTGCCACAGTGTCGTCTTGTCCTCAGCAGCTGTCGAGCTATATGTTTAGTAGATAATTAAACAAATCACTGCACCTGTACTTCCCGACAGACTCCTGTTCCAAACATCCACATAAATCACGGGCGTGTGAGAGCTGCTCGCTCACTCTGATGTTTGGATTCATTCCACGAGCACATCCACTGCATTATTAATGCATTCATTATAAACCGGGCGAGCCGTGAGCGGCTGCATTTTCATGTGGAGTTTGTTGAAACATGAAAACGCACCCAAACTCATGCACGAGCAAGTTTTTACACTATGGGGTTTTTTTTTTATCCTGTTCACCATCACTATGTAAAAAGATGAAGGATGCTTTCAGGAAAGGTGAAAAACAGAAAGAACAACAACTGACAGTAGCCTCCTGAGAGGGTCGAGGGCACACCCCTCACTGCAGGAACGTCCTCCTATCTGTCTCTCTCTCTCCCCGTGTTCATTATTGTAACTCTAGCTAATCCAGGACGTGTGTTCACCGAAACAGAACAGAATAGTTAGCGCTCTCCTCCAGGCATGCCGCGCTGCCCTGTGAGCACCGGTTCGCTTCAGAGGAAGCACATATTAACCTGTGACGCTGCCTGACTGGTATCTGTCGTGCAACAAAAAAAGAAAAAGAAAAAAAAGGAGACCAATTAAAAAGGGGGGAAAAAAAGCATCACAGATTGGTATTCGGTGAATACGGGGAAACAAGCTGAGGGAAGACTTTGGATGAGAATCCGCACATGAAAGGAGACGCATTGAGGAAGTGCAAGGTTTCCCAGAAGCATTCATGTTTCAGAGCTGTATTTATTTATTGACCGATCATGACATAATTTTTTCCTGGACAAAACACGCAGCTCCCAGCAGGCAAACACGGCGGGAATAGTGAAAATTCATCATCCACTAGAATTTTAATCATTAAAAAAAAAAAAAAGAAAGAAAGAAAGTGAAAAAAAAAAAAAAAGGAATATGGTTCAAACCGATGTGGTTAACTATTAATCAGAAAATAAAAATAAACTAAATTTATGTATTTTGTATTTTGTCGTGTCTTTGTTGTTGTTTTTTTTTTTTTTTTTTTTTTTTACGTATTACTGCTACTTAACTTGGATTTTCCATGGACAGTTTTTAGGAAAGTTTCATCTAAGACTCTCATCTAGTATCTCAGTTATAACTTTTACTTTTTTTTATTATTATTGGAAAGGAAAAAATTTTTTTAATTAGTTTCATGTATTTTGTCGTGTCTTTATGTCTTTTTTTTTTTTTTTTTAATGCATTACTGATACTAAATTTGGATTTTCCATGGACAGTTTTTAAGAACGTTTCATCAAAGACTCATCTAGAATCTAACTTTTCATTTTTTTTTTTTTATTGGAAGGGGGGAAAACCTTAATTTTTTTCATTAAGTTTTGTTAAAAAAAAATTTAATTAAGTTTGTTATATATGGGAGTATGTTAATTATCACCTTATTTATTTATTTTTATTCCTAAAAGTAGAAAAGTTCTGCTTTATTCCTCAGATGCCTCAGTCTTCCTACTTTCTTTTTTTTTTTTAAGTTTTTTTTTTAAACTTAAACCTTTTTTTTTTTTTTACTGTAATGTTACTTTGGGTTTGTTCTAAAAATGCACATTATCCATTGCACATTAATATAAGTGAAAAGCATCTAAAGGAAACAACAAAATCATGCAGAATTTTTTATTTATAGATGCTTTCCAGCTTACTAAAATTCCCTAGAAGGCAAAAAAAAAAAAAAAAATCCTGGATCTCAATTTATATTGAAAAATAACAAAAGAGAAGTTTTTATACCTGCAAATAAATCATTAAAAAAAAAAAAAACGGATATTCAAGATTTAGATCATTTCTGGTAATCAGAAAGAAAGAAATGTGGGGAAAAGGTTCGGCCTGCTTGGGAAAAGCGGAGCAACATTCAAGCCATTACTGCGTCGCGAAGGCCAAGCGCCGTCCTCCGGCTCGTTCTGCAGGAACAGTGGAGTTAAAATATGCCAGTCGAACTGTAAACACGACATTGGTGAAGCGCAGAGCTAAACCGCGGTGAAAGCTGCGCAGATAAATAGCTATGACATCTGTTCATTACCCATCGTTTAAAATAAATTGACTCTCCTGTTTTTACTGGCTCTCCTTCCCCCGACTTCCCCTACGCTCTTTTTTCCCCCCTCTTTTCATTGGCTAAATGAGAAATCGCAGTCATTGATATTACAGCATGGAAAATTCCACTCGGAATGAATACTGAATAAAGATTTATTATTCCTTTTTTAAAGGTTTACACAGTATAATGACAATCTGCGAACCTGGGAGTTGAACTAAAAAAAAAAAATTTTTTTTTTTTGAAGTTGGAAGACGGAGGCATCTGAGGAATAAAGCAGAACTTTTCTACTTTTGTTTTGAAGATGAAATAAGCTCTGACAGCTACTGCTTATAATTTTGACTTGCGCTGATAAATAAGGTGATAATTAACACACTTTCATATATAACAAACCATTAAAAATAAGGGTCAAGTGAACTCGGGTGGTTTTAACTTTGTTCTGTTGCGACGCTTTACTTTTAACTCATGTTAGAATGAATATCAGATGATGATGATGATGATGATGCTTCAAGCAGTGGTTACCTGGACGTCGTAGGTGCCGTTGAGTAGCGAGGCTCTGGGAGAGCCCGGGTCCGCGGTGCCGCCTTGGTTCCTGCCGCTGTCCTTGCCCTGGCTTTGACTCTGAAACTGCGGCATATTGTGCAGAGCGAGGATCCTGCTGTCGAGCTCGGCGTCGTGCCGCGTGCGGTTGTGCAAGCCCAGGTGGTACTTGCGGAAATGCTTGATGAGGTCGGCCGGGTCGTTGCCGTAGTAGCCGTACCCGCAGATGTTGCACTTAAAGTCCTGTAGCTTGGGAGAGGAGGAGGATGAGGAGGACGAGGAGGAAGCGGAATGCGGCGGAGCCCCGCTCTCGGTTCTGGGAGGGCTAGGGGTCTCGTCGCTGGGCCTGTTCGCCTGAAGCGTATGTAGGGGGAGCGGAGGGAGCTCGGACCCATCGTCCCCCTCTATGTGAAGGCTCTCGGAGCCGGTTTGCGCCAGAGGACTGTGGGTCGGCTCCCTTTCCTCACCGTTGCTGGTTTGCACGATGACGCACGCCTCTGTCCCCCTGCGCAATGACGAATGTCTCCGAGTCTCCACCCCACCCTTGACGGCTTCACCCTCTCCATCAGGACACTGGCCGAGGTCCGATCGGGTCGGTGAGCAGTGAGCGCTGGCGTTTTCCGCTTGCTGATAATGAAAACCAGGAGTGTCCGGTTTGACCGAACTCGGGGAACCTGGCTCCGAGCTTTCCTCTGGTACAGACGCCTCGCTGCCCGCCGCCTCGCCGCTCTCCGGACCCGCGGCCTCCGCTACCGTCGCCGCTTCGCCCTCGTCTTCCTCGCCGCCGAAGCTTCTCAAAGGGGGATTCTTTTTCCGCACCATATCTGGAAAAACCAGCGAGAGACAGAGCGCAAGGTTAAGTGGCTTCTAAGGCAAAACAATTACCGTACAAGCAGCGCTGGCTCGAGTTTTTCGGCTCGGCCAATGGCGCCTGTTGCCCACGTTCGACAGTCTGGATAAAAATCTCGATTGTTCTTTCATTCGAGTGATTTGCTTACAGTAAAGCCTTCCAATCTGTCTTCCAACCCAGCCCACAAACATCTAATATCAGTGACTCTGGGAAGCGCCAGGCTTTCCTGATGACGTTGTAATGAATAAAACGTGCTCATGGATTTGGCAGAAGGCACACATTTGACCCAGTGTACCAAGTCACCCAGATGCAATGAAGGGGAAAAATATATATATACAATTTATAACCTAACTTGTGAAAAGCATTCGGTGAGGTCATCGATCCATGCTCGATCCCAGAAGACAAGGAATGTTCAATTCCGCTCAGATTTCTCATTAAATAAACTTTCCTTTGACATAAACTACACTGTGACAAATCCTCAAACAGATTTATTATGGACTCAAATGAACACCATGTAGCTCTTGTTTTATATCCTGTACATATGTGTGTGTGTGTCTGTCTGTAGGCGGGTGTGTTGCTTAGTTTCTCTCAAATCTCATGATTTCACTAATACAAGGCCAGGCTCATTTCTTTAGAAAATGATATAAATATATACACACACAGAGACGCGCAGCAATTTCCTAATTCGGCCTGTAACGCAAACGGGCATTAAATAAAGCGATTTATGTTTGCTCGAGAGACCACGCCTTAACCAGGGTTGTGTTATTAGAAGCCTTAGGAAAATCTAATCTGGACCAACAGCTCATAAATTTCACCACACCCCCATCTATCATTCCATTGCCAAATCACAATCCTAACTTCGATGCGATACAGTCATACACACACACTTTCAGACAGTGCTTTCCGAATTCAAAGTATATGATATCATGTCATATTGATTTACAGGAGATCTCAGGCTGAAGGCTGATGCTCTGTTTATTGGACTTACGAGATCGGATTCCTTAAGCTTCCAAACTGCACGTTATTAGTGGCGAGGCACGAAGCGTCATATTAAAGCAGTGTCTGCAGGGCAAGATAAACCCACATTAGTGACACGATGACTGATCTGAAGTGAGGAACAGTGGAGAGAAGGCTGTGTATAAACACCAACGTTCATCCGTGGTTCATCGTGCAAACGAAACGGATCGTGATTTTTTTTTTATTCTTAATAAACTCTCGATCGCTGTAACGCCATGCAAAATGATTATAGCGATGTGTACTTGAATCAAAAGTGCTTTCGGCTTGCTCGCTCATTACCTCTCCTCCCTCTCTCTGTCATTTTACAAAAGATAGTATGGATATATATATCACTGACTCGCATTCGAATCCCCTCCGCTTTACAATATTCTAGTCCTCACCCATGATTGTGCCTTTATCCCCTCCCCCCCCCCCCCAGTGATCTACAGGAACGGTTAATTTTTTTTCAAATTGAGAAACAGCGTGTGAACCAGTGGTTGGTTTATTTCGAAGTGGAACTCCAGTGACGAGTCACGACTCGGTCCTGAGAGGTAAAAAAAAACAAAAAAAACAGCAACCACGAGTCGAGAGAGCCGTTTTCCACCACGCATGTGTTTAAGCTAGGGCGAAGCAGAGCGCTCAATAAACAGGAAGGGGACATCGGCGTGCTAACCTTTAAAACAACACTCTTTGGCAGGAGTAAAGACCCGCCCAGCGACAGGCCTTTCATCAATGTTAGACTGACAGGGTGAAGAGAGAGGCTCTTGCTGGATTACTTTTTTTTTTTTTTTTGCGTACAAAAGGCGTGTACACCCATCAAACCTCGAAATGAGGCGAGTCGATGCTCATACGCTGTCAAAAGCTCGGAAGTCAAGCTCGACGAGCTCAAAGTATTTTTAACTCCGATCCATACTCCGGGGCTTATGTCGAAGGAACAAAAGACGGCGAGAACTGCATTCTGTTTTTCTTTTTAAAGCACAAAGTGAGCTCTTTCGTTATTTGCGAACTGGCTCAGTCGTTTAAAAGACGGCTTAAAAAGCACGTTAAACAGGTCGATGTTTGCCGCCGAGTAGATGAAATGCACAATGTTTGCTGATGGTTCCTGAATAAGGAATTTAAAAAAAAATAATAATGTTTTGATGTACTGTTGTGGTTTATTTCTTGACTGAGCAATCATTAGTATTACAAATAAAGAGGAACAACCAACAATAAGCAGTAAAAACACCCACTTATCATTTTCAGTTTGTTGTAAAAACAGTCCTTGATTATTTTCCCATAACAGCAAGTCCCTACAGTAGGTGTTCTTTTCTACTTATTCCGCAGCAAACTACCAATAATTACGTTTTTATTTCTTAAAAGATCGACACATCGGTTGCCTTGCTTTTCTTTAATCCGTCGTTACATTTACTGTAACATCCCTGAATGTCCGCAAGACAAGTTTGCTCACGTTATAGCCGTTAGCTCCTTCACTTTCGCTTGTCATGTTACCGAGACACCAGAATTCACAAAGCTGTCGATGCTCAGACTCTCCCTAGACCCTTACACGTCCTCAACAAGAGTTAATGTTTTGCTTGATTTATTATTTCCTTAAAAATATAACAAGAAAAATCAATAATTTACTTTTTAAACATACGCCTCTTCCAAACGGTTGAGATGATGCTTCACGGTAAAAGTATAAATACAGTATATACAAATACCAAAAAATATCTAATAATAATAATATTAATAATAAATCAGTATAAATCACCATAAAATGCCAACTTTCTGCAAATCCAGTTCTACAGAGTCATGGTCCAGAACAGTGTGTAATTCACCAACACACAAAACACACACCCACTGAACCTGGTAATTACCAGATTAGTCGAATCAGCTGAGTTTCAGCAGAAGAAGCACCAAATTGTGCTGATCCTGATTGCATTTGAACGGGCTTGTTTTATAAGAAACCATTATCTAAATGGGTTTTTGAGCCTAGCATACCTCAACCGAACGGTAGAGATGGCTCGATCAGGCAATGTTTAACGGATTTTTTCAAAATGATATACAGTTATTCAAAATGTGCTTTACCAAAAGGAATTACATTATTTATCTCCGTTACAAAACTTCACTACATCAATATTTAAACAAACATTGTTCATTGTTAAATAACACATTTCTTTCTTAGACTATATAAAGCACCCCACCAACAAGTCCTTGTGTATTACTGTAGCGATCTGTAAAACTTTTGCACTCTGCATCATCTCCGACACGGTCCTGCTATGTCCATTACTTTTAAATCTAGACACAAATGAACAACATATGAGACGAAATGAACGTGCTACTGATGGCTGCATGGATTCTGGACAATAACTCACATGTACATGCTCTACTCCGCATTGACATCTCGCAGGAGCTGACATCTTCCCCGAGTGCCACGGCCAGAATCCTGCCGTGCTGGCAATAAATCTTGTTAAAATCATCCAGACCCGCTGAAATCATCTGCTTTCTCTCTAAGAGCCCAAAGGTCCGAGCAGGAGCACCGAGACGCTGGAGAGACTTCGTTATAAACACCGCGAGGTGCATGAACACTCGTATATGTAAACAGCTGGAATGTTACGGCATTCTTTCTCAATCTGATGATGAGAAGGACACGGCTCCGAATGGACTCGCATTTATGTTTTCGATGTACACACCGATTAAAACATAACACCTGTATATGAAGTGTGTTAAATCTGGATTTTTAATCCAGATTTAGGTGGGAAAAGGAAACATCTGTATGTGGTTGTCTTCTCCCTACTGCGCTCTTGCCTCAAGAGGATAAAAAACGAATACGTATCTAATCCCGGCCTGGAGAACCCCACAGAGCGGGAAAGCCTGTCCGGCCCGGCCTCGACTCTCGAGAAGCTTTATATTTAAAAAAAAAAAAAAAAGTTCAAACACAACACATGCGCTCATAACTCATTCCTGTTCTTGAAGCTTTTGGATGGTGACGAGGAGTGGGCTCGCAATAAAACCCTCTTTATCAACTTCCCACACACACATTTATCTTACAACCCTTGTAAAGACCTTCCACTAACATAATTATTAACACATCTACTGTAATTACCTCAACCTCAGTAACCATAATCAAAACTTTTTTTTTTCTTTTTTAAAGCTACAAAGTTTTATATTTAAAAAAAATAATAATTAAAAATAAAAAGTATTCCCATAAGGTCAACACTGTCAGATATTCCTATCTATATGGAGACATTTGGTTCCCATCAAAATATAAAACACACACACACACACACGCACTGCACAAACTTTGCTGTCATGATCATTCAGGCAAAGAATTGAGGTCTCAGACTCTCAGGATGGTGGAACTTACTTTGCATCTTTTATTTACTGGTGTCCTAAACCAAAGTGATAAAAAAAAGCAGAAAAAGAAGTTTGCCTTCTGGACCTGATTGCTTAATAAATAACTTTCCGGCTTACAGGAGCAGCCTTAAAACCTAAAAGAGCTAGAATGTCAGCTTGCATAACCATATCCTTAACTGTGAGGTCATAAATGGCACTTGACCCCATGCTGTATGATCCTGAGCTAAACGGCAAGACGGCAATGAACCCGAGCGCTATATATATTTAAAAAATTAAAAAATAAATAAAAAATTCCACCCTGAATGCAACAGTCCTGCTCTCTCCCTTAAGGCGACTCCGTGCTGCACGGCGGGACGCGGCCAGTGTCCCCCGCTCTGGTCAGTCTGGCATACCATGCGAGTGTGGTCACGTCTAAAAAGCGGGCCGTTGTTAAAACCCTTCCCTCGGCTCTACCTTGCGCCCTCTATTTTTATTATTCCACCCGTTTTTCATGATGTCACTGCCACGGAGTCTGCGGTAGAACAGGACCCCAAGCGCCCCGATCTGTCTCCCTCTGGTGTTTAATCTCATTTGGAACATTAGGAATAAATCACATTAGTGTCTCAGTAGTAACGCTACGAGCATGTGTAGGGTCCATGGAAAAACACGTAGGCCCTACTCTAGATAAACGGGCTGCGATTCATTATCATTAAGCCGAATGTCGGGAGGACGAATCTGGCTATGACTCAGTCCTCCCCCCCCCACCCCCTCCCTACGCATTAAAACGGGATAATCACTGTGCCTTAACGCTGCATCTGTACACCGCAAGCGCTCGCTTTGTCTTACAGCATTACACATGATTGCTCAGTCCCGTAAGACCTTTTTCCTCTCCACTTACACACTTTATTAATCATGCTGATGAAGTGGCTAGGTTCGGGTTTTTTTTTTTAAGCGAGGGATAAAAACTTACCCATACAAATAAATACATGACAAGGATATACATTAAAAAACACCCACAAGCAAGACAAAAGTTACAGTGTCCTCGGATAATCCCAGAAAGCCGTTTGTGTAGAAATACAGACAGATCATCAATGCTGTACAAGCAAGTGCTGAGGCCCGAGTATCGCTTACTTACTGTACTGTACGTACACTCAACTTACACTAGAAGAAGCTTCTACATAAAGGCTGAGCAAAAGAGCATTTCTAATAATATACAGACATTATCCACTTCTCAGTGAGTTAAGACTCTCTTCTCTAGTTTGCTGATCAGAAGGTCGGCAGTTCAAGCCCCAGCTCCACCAAACTACCACTGACCCCATAACCTTCTCTGCATCATACACCTCATCACACCCTGACCCTCTGCTCGGGTTCCAGCTTCCTAACAAAGCTGGAAGATGCGGAGAAAAGAATATCAATGTGCTACAAAGTTTATGTGATAAATAAAGGCGGTTTCTGTTCCTTTTTTTTTTTTTTTTTTCCAATTAAACTGTATATAATCCGGGGAAATGAGTAGGGATGGAAATCCCCAGGGAGCTGCCGATATGATATTTTCATGAACCCTAGATTTGAATCGCAATTCCATTAGTATCGTTTTATAAATATGCAGATTTCATATATTCTAAACCTAATTTATGCCAACGTGAGAGTAGTTTAGAGCGCACCATCTGTAGGATTACATAGAGGTGGCAAAAGTAACAAAAAATCTTAAATGCAAGCAAAAATAAATAAATAATTTTTAAGCATTTCTTTTGATACATTGTGGCGATACATTAATTGCCACACACGCACACAAAAGGGTTCCAAATTTCAAGCATTTCTCTTATCCAATAGTTGAACACGTTAATCAATAACCAATTAGTCAATAATAATAATTAATGATAACCAGAATCATTTCCCCCTCAGTCTAAGTTTTATTTAAACATTCCTCGTGGCACAATCCAGTCTTTCCCATACACTGATCTTCTTGTTGCAACCTGCCACAGCATCAACACTGACCTCTATATAGTAATTTTGGGAACGTGAGACACTCAGGAACGTACGACAGTTCATGATGTTGGACGTGTGGTTTCAGAACAACAGCGATGGGTTTCATGGCAGAGCTCTGCATGGAGGTAAAGATGGCGGAAGGGGAAAGTGGATCGTAAGCAAGCAGAGTCGCTAAGCTAACGTTAAATGTCCAGGTTAACGCCGTGCTCATGCTGCTTATTCTAGCGGATAAGGTTAATGTTAATTCTTTAACTCAGATGCTGATGGTTTAACCTCCTAAATTCAGATCAATATTTAATAAGAAAATCTTTAATGGGTTAAATTGCCTCTGGACATTGTAGTTAAATGGCCTGAACTTGAAGAAATCCATCAGATTTCATTCGGATTGTTTAACAAAATATCAGAGTGAGAGCGCGTGGGGGGCAGCGTGACTCCTGCCCCAGTGGGCCTCTAGTACAGCTCTAGTCCAACATTAACTTTATGGAAGCTAATTAGAGTAGAGAGGGAGTGCACAAAATCCACAAACTAAACAAAACTAAATCGCTAATCAAAAAAATAAATAAATAAATAAAATAAATTTTAAAAAAAGTGTATAGGTTTGTGAATAAAGATTGACAGTTTTTTTTTCCCTAGGCTGATATATTTCATGTCCCTGTAGACAAGCTGCTGCTGGTGAGGCTTGAACAAAGACGTCTATTGTAACCGGTGCCAAGTATGACAACAATTAAAACTGCGGTAGCTTATTACGTTTAACCACACTCGCTTATTTAACGTGCGAGTTTCATTCAAGTACACGCAAAATGATTCTCTTAATTATAGTGTGAATTTGCAACGTTTAGAATTTACATGCAAATCGTTTTCGGAGCAGTGCTTTCCTTTTTTTTTTTTTTTTTTTTTTTGTTTAAATCTGTGCACTCTGACTCGGCTGCTTATACGACGGCGCATGTTCAGTACCGTGGCAGCGCTTCTACAATCTGCGCTAGAGATCTGGAAATCTAATAAGCAGCCGAGAACTATGTGTCTAATGTAAACAAGCGGCGAGAAGATACATTTTCACTTTGCAGCCTCTTTGGAGACCGAAATAATCCCAGGACTTTTACTTGACTTGACGGGCCCGAAGGGAGACGAGGTGCTCGTCGACCGCGTGGAGTGAGAGACAGGCGCGGATCAACGCGGAGAGCCTGGACGTGTAGAAGAGGCCGTGCAAATCCCCTCGCATTCACGCAGGGAGCATGGAAGAATAAATCCTACCCTGCCAGTGCAACACTGAGGCCTTTGAAGGAGGCTCGGACTGCCAAAATCCGTCTCCGTGCAGGCGTTCTGACTCACCGATCTGCACAACACCCAACGTTCCACACGTTCAGAAATCCCTCCAAGAAGGAAAAATACACTCTGACGGAGACTCGATGAAAGAGAGAAGACAATGCGAAGTTTGTTAGGCATATGTAGGACAGATTCGCCGTTGAAAAAGAGAAACGAAGCCGATTTGAGCGTCCGGCAGAGCCAAAGGTGAGCGGCGCAACCCTGACTCGGGCGTGAAATAGACGTCTGATGGGTCGGGGCAAAATTTAAAAAATAAATAAATAAATAAATAAATCTGCACACAGCAATATCCGTTGGCTTTGACACATTCACTACCTGCCTACATGCTCCTTCCTCTCCTCTCTGTTTTTTCTTCTTTTCTAAACCTCACACACCCTTTGAAGTTAAGCGAGCTAAAGGCCTGCAGGCCATGATTGGGATTTCATTCCTGTCTTTTTTTGGAAAGGTCCAGCATTGAGCGTTTCTCGCTCTCTCTCTCTCACACACACACACACACGCAAGGAGGTTGGGCAGAAGTGGATGATAAGCCCAGCACACATTTTAATAATCAAGTGTGTGACGATTTGATCGCCTTAAACTGTACGCGACGTGAGCATGCACGGGACAGGGAGAGG
>JAQMYI010000023.1:21150967-21163489 GCA_030014275.1 Clariallabes melas | reverse complement strand
AAGAGGCCCGGGGTATCGGACGCCTCTGGGGGTTCGGCTAAACAAATGGGGACATCTTTAAAAAAAAAAAAAAAAAAAAAAAGGACCTTGTTTCCGTTGGCCAAAGACACAGCTTGGATACACGACACTCGGTACGAGTTCACACACACACCAGGGCTGACAATACCAGGGCATGAAAGCTGGAACGCAAATATCTCGTCAAGGTGTTCGCATGGTCACGATATCATCGAAGGAACGGCCTCCGTGTTCTTTTTAGAAAACCAGAAAGTTGACACCAAATTGGCAGTTACGCAGCGGGCGCAGTGTTGGGGCCGAGCCACGAACCAGCCGCGCACTAGACGCTGCGCAGACATCGCTCACGAGTGTGAAAAATGTAGTTTGGAATAGTTTGGAATAGCAAAAATTAAAAAGAAAGCGGAAAAAAAAAAAAGAAACAGGGTGTGGAAAACAGCAAGATTATTCACTCTGCCAGAGCCGGTGATGAAGACGTTGATTAATGCAGCTTGGCTTTTTTAAATAAACAACTCCTGAGTATGCGGTGTTCACCATTACCCCGCCATTTAGCCAGGGTCGATTCACAGCGTTTTGTTTTCGCAGCTCGGCCGCGTCCAGCCCCCTCTTCTATAGCCCCCTTTTCATGGGCCTTTTTTTTTTTTTTCCACCACCATATGCTGCAGGCCTCACGGAAACAATCCACTAAAAACAACAGGGCTGCAGTCAACCACTGCGACGCGATGAATCGCCCCTTTATCTCGCATTCTATCAGCGGCCCGAGATCATTTTTACGTTCCCCCGTCTAATTACGTTATTTGGACGCTGGGAGGGGGGTGGTTTGGGATTAGGGAGAGAAAGTGGCTTGCACGGAGGTAGGAACGTGGGCATAATTGGCTGGCGGATGCAGCCTTCTCCCTCTTTCCTCTTCACTTTTATTCACAGGATCCGAACCGGCCCTTTAATACCGGCACAGGCTTCATATATACTTCACTTCCTGCGAGAGGAGAACTCCAGGATACCCGCCGCCTCGTTAAAGTGCGATGACGGCAGACGCCGTCCAGACGCCTTAGCTGGTTTAACTAAAAGCTCGAACCTGAGACGCGGATGAAAGTCGACTTTCATATCCCAAACTACAATGTGTTTCAGAATCGACAGCTCAGTACACTTTCACATTCTGGCTATTATATCCGTTATATATTTTTCGACGGTGTTGCGTAACACGAAGCTCGGCTACGCATCGAACCGGTGGAAGATTCCTAAACTTTAGATAGTTAACTGCACAGTTTCCGCACCGTCTTTCGATATGATGTGATCACATTGGTACACAGAGCGTGTAGAGCGTTTACAGATTGTACAGCTCAAGGTTACAGACAGCATCCTTCAATAATAACTCTAAGGTGGAACAGTGATATGCTGCATATTAAATAAATGAAATAAAGCTCACAGGATAAAGAAGGAACATATTCAGTGTAGTCTTACTGTATGTGTATAAAAAATAAATAAATAAATAAAAAAAAAACATTAAATTCTAAAATCAGGTTATAAAAGTGATATATTGTGAGCAAGACGTCTCACATCTCCAGTATGCATGATGATGATGCAAGGCGAGATGGATACGGAGTCGGACCTTAACAGGTTTGGCCAAACAAGTGTCCAAAACGTATTATTGTATATATTAGTAGGAGAGAATTTCGCATTCATGCAAAAAAAGAAAAAATAAATAAAAGGAAAAGCTTCGTCAAGGGTGCCGTGTCTGCGCTGTAATGTTTATCACGTCGCAAAACTTTCTCAAAAAACTTTGTTACATAAGTCAAGTTTACTTTTTTTTTTTTTTTTTTTTTTAAACTTGCTTCCCTTCAAAAAAAATAAATAAATAAAAACTTTTTTTTACAGAGTCTCTAAGGAAAATGCAAATTTCACACCGCCTTAAATCTAATTTACTTCTCACAGCTTGTTTAAAAAAAAAAAAAGCGTTAACATCGGAACAAAAACAAGCGGTGACTGACAGAAAGAAAAAAAAATATCAAAGATTTTCTGCTTGACTACTGAATAAAAGCACAATGCCATTCAACAGGAGATACCAGGGGCCTCTAAGCCTCCATCCTAGTAGTTAAAGATGTCAGGTGACCTTTGACCTCAGGGTCTTTGTGGTACTGCGTGAGCGAGAGATCCACGGAGGGTTTAAAGTCTCGATATCGGTCTCCTCTCGGGAATCCCTGCACGACTTAACTGCAGAATCGAGAAATTCACTGCAAGGGTTAAATAAATAAATAAATAAATAAATAAATAAATAAATGTAAAAAGCTGACTTATTTTGAAAGTCGGTCTGGAAAGGCGACGGCATGTGTTTAACATTAGACTAATCTGCTGAAATCGCATGGCACACGTCAGTGAAGCCTCCATTTCTGCAGCGTTAACAAAGTGAGGATCTCGTAATCGCCGCTCGTTACAGGACGTTTAATATGCACCGGAGAAAAGCACTCGACTATGACGTTTATTTATTTTTTTTTCCCATATTGCTTTATTTTTTTTATTTTTTTTTTTAAATCAGGCTCGGTTGAAAATTCAGACCGCAAAGCGTGCGAGCGTTTTCAGAACCTAATAAGATTACTGGATTTCCACGCTCCTTGCTTTTGCATCGTTAGTTGCAACTATAGCGGGAAACACGTGCACGAAAAGCAACAACAAAAAAAAAAAAAAAAAAAAAAAACTGTACTAAAAAAAAAAAAAATTTCAAAATGACTCAAAATGGACATCATGAAAAATCAGACGGAAAGGCTTCAGACTTTTGGAGGCACTTCGCCCCAGGGCTTTAACCTCATGACATTTCATCTTAATTAAATAGCTTGAACGACATGCAAGTCAAACTTTCCCAAGGAATTTTTTTTTGTTTTCCCTTTTTGTTTTAAATAAAAGTCAGGTGTTAAATACAACGAAGCGGCGGCGGCGGATTTAATGACGTTCGATGCGCGTCACGTCATTAAATCCGCCGCCGCCGCTTCGTTGTTATGAAATCATTCGTTCCACAGAGACGAATCTGGAGATGATAATGTCACGTATATTTGTCATGATTTTCACGGGTCATATTAAATGCCACGCTAACCAAACTGTTACTGTTTTTACACGTCTGGAAAAACCGAGTTCACGGATTAGACTGGAAAATCATAAAGGCTCGTGTGACCTATAGCATTACATCTGAGTGAAAACAAACAGGGAAAAAAACATGACTGAAAGTGAAAACGATCTATTCAGGAATCAGAAGCGGCGTCCTAATAAACACGATGACGATGTGTAGAAGTGAGTGTGAAGAATCGAGAGAAGCCAGGGGAAGCTCGCGTTACCCCAACAGCCTGTCTAAGTTTAGTTCGATATAATGACTTTCTTTAGTTGGTCGCTACCGTAAGTCGCGGGCGGTCGAGAGAAAGCCAGCGTCCGCGAGACGCGGTGTAAAAAAAATGCCTGTACTTTCCTGGCATGTAATGATGCGTGTACAGTACGTACCTCTGCTGAGCATTGGGTTAGAGCATTATCAGCACCACATCCACAGGAGGCAGATTTCAGAGTTGGCAGAACATCCAAAGCCCTTGCCCTGCCTCTGAGATATCCTTTATTCCACGTCCATGCTGCTTTCCCATTTATTCCATTGTTTCCATTAGCGGGGTTTCGCTTCTTTCGCCGTCGCGTCTCCACATTCGTTTCTCCCAAAACGTCGCGTCCTTCCTTCTCGTTCCTCTTCAGGGGGTCTCGTGGGTGATGCTGGATGAGAGTCTGGGCCACATCCCACTGCGCTCTCCTCTTAATTACTGCCAAGCCTGATTCCAAGACACACACGAAACAAAGCACAGATCAGCCGATATCGTACAACACACACACACACACATTTCACTGAGACACCGAGAAACATTTGAACAAATGCAGACGTAAAGCTCGTCTTCAACTCCTACACGACTACGGAAAGAAAAAAGAAAAAAGAAAAAAAAAAAAGAAGTCTGCGCGGCCTACCGTAAGGATTACCACGTGACGGGCGAACAGAGAACAACAACTTTGGATAAACTCGAAGAGCATCGCCGTGATAAACGCAACACAGAGACCGCGATAAACATCCAGAGAGCGCGGGCGGTTGTGCACGCCGTAGTCAGGCATCCTCGCAGCAGGTTCCGTGAATGGGAGCTCTGACAGAACAGGCCCTCTGGCCGACCAAATTGGAAACAGGAAAACAAACATTCTCGAGGAAAACTCCTCCAGTCCTCCCTCCAACTCCTCCTTCGCTCCGACTCATTCTGTCCGACCTGTCTCGAACAATGTAGAAGCCTATGCTATAGCCACAACACAAGCCTCCAGACCACACAGATGGAAAAGGAACACTCGACCACAAAGGCAAGCGGAGGGGAGGGGAGGGGGGGGTGTAAGAGAAAGAGAGAGAAAAGAAAAACTGAAAACGTGCGGTAAGGGAACACACACACCATCGCTGAGCGACGAAAGCGGAGAAGGATAAACTGACTCATCACGGTTCCCGAGGAGCCGAGCCGAGGCCGTGCAGCGCGGCGGTACGGATTTCGCTACTGCAGAGTCAGACAGATAAGCGCGGGTACTTCCAGAAGTTTCCCCAAAAGATACAAAGTTTCTCAGATGATCGGCAACAGCGGGCGATTCCCGCCGGGCGCCTCCGGAATCGACTCTCTCAGGGATACGGTATTGAATATGTTTGCCATTAAAAACTTACAGACATACAGAGCCACTGTTCTCATAGCACTGCTGCTGAGTTAAGAGTTTCACCCTTTAGACAAACACACACACCCACACACCACTCGTGCACAAGCAGAATTATGACAAACAAAACATTTATTATTATTATTATTATTATTATTATTTCATAATTATTTCTGAGGTTCAAATATACAGACAAACGTTCACTAATAAAAAGGTTTAAAGGATTTCTGAAAGAATTTCAGAAGGCAGGGGTTGCTCTTATTTCCTGGAAAGAAAAAAATATATATAATAGTAATAAATCAGTTTTCTTATTTACATAAAAATGCATATGCATAAACACTCACTGTAATAAAATGATCGCAGATCAAAAATAAAGACGATGGGAATCTGAGATTTCAACTAGAAGACACACAGAATCATAATGCAGAAGTGAAAATAATCCACCACCGAAAGAAAAAAAATTAAAATGACCAAATCAGCAATCCGGCAAGAAATAAGTTTCCTAACTTTAACCCAATTCTGTTCAACTCAAACATTTTTACGTTGATCAAAACTACAGGGAATAAAATCAAGATTTGTTTTGTTCATTACAAAACTTGAAAATCATTTATAGATAATAAATAAACCGATATCGGTCTATGCAGCAGATTCACCTGCTGAATCACCTGTACAGACTGAAAGGAAGCAGATCATCATGATGATAATGACGATGATGATGATGATGATGATCTCCTGGGGCAAATATCAAATAACCGCTCTCAACGTCACAACCTCACGCCTCACATAATAAAATTAACCACCAGCAATTTTCATTTCAGCAAACCGTCGTCTAAAACCAACAACAAACTGAACGTTCCAGAAGACGCACACAAAAGTCAACAAGGTGTCTCAAAGACATTAAATACGGCTATTAATAAACAGAAGAAACAAAGATTAATGACAAATAAAGCTAGCGCAAACTCTGACTCACGTTGCTCAAACACTAAAAAAAAAAAAAAAAAAAAGATGACTCAAGTGTGTCATTTAAAAAAAAAAAAGTTTTAATCTTAGAAACCACAAAAGCACTGTTATTTCTCTGCACACTTCAGACTGCAAGACATTTACCGAAAATCATGTTTCCATTATTTGCTATCTGAGTATTCTAACCACAACGTACAGAGGTTTAAATAATGACAAAAAAAAAAAGGATGTGCCACAAAAGCAACAATGATTCATCCGGAAATTTCAACATTAATTTTTAGAAATTTGTTATGGTAGTTTCTGGTTGCTGAACAAGGGTTTGAAAAACCTGTGCAGATAAAGCCACAAGGCGTATTGCAAACTCTCTTTTTTTCATATTTAGATATTTAAAAAAAGTGAGAATTACATTATCAAATTAATTAATTGATCCCATTTAGAACACTTTTAGCTAATTCGAATTGAAACATTGGTGTTCAGCAGCTCGTTTGTAAAAACTTTTTTACTAAATTTTTTGAAAAATAATTGTAATAATTAAACGCATGATACTCAAACACTTAGAATAGGAAAAAAAAAAAAACACTGAGATTAATCTATATTTTCCGCATCATGGTCAAGACTGAGCTTAGCAAGCCAATTTTACGTATTTAAAATATATTTTTTTTAATCAAACCCTTCTTTCTCTCAATAGAACACACACACATATATATACAAATGAATCTCCAGGGAAGAGACAACAGTGTGAGGCTCATCTCGCTGTGATAAGAAGCCAGTCCAAAAAAAAAAAAAAGAAGAAGTTGTGCGAACTCAAAAGCCGCGTAGAACAAATGCAAGCCCCCCCGCTGGTGCTTTCTCCAAACGCCGAGGCCCAAATTCATCTGTCAGCCGTAAAGTTCTCCACTATACAGCGCTGATCTATTGCATCCCGCCCCAAAGGGCTCACAGATGCGCACCCATTTACATGTGAAATCTACCTCGACCGTTTCAATCACTTCAAACACTTCTTATCAGACAACTCACACAGATCTTTTTTCCTTCGCTTACAAAAGGCGACGCCGAAACGGATCTCTACGCACTCAGCCAATCGTCAAGGACAAAGCATCCACAATAGGTTATATCTGAACAGACATGGACCTTGAGAAGGGAAATAAATAATAATACAACAATAATGCAACTTGTGAAAAGTTTTCTCAGGGGGGCGTAAAAACACTATCACACCAGCTGAAAAAGCAAGAATGGAAGTAAAGAGAAATAATTTAAGATTTACAAACACACACACACAAACATATTATCATTATGTGAAGCTGGCACAGCTGTGAGTGCAGAGCAATACCGATGACACAGCAGCAGATCCTCGCTGACGCTATCTGAAACTTTTGTTTACAGTTGTGAGTCTCTCTTCTCCGCTCTGAATGATGAGCGCCGTTGCTTTTCACAGGCCTTTGTCATTAAGAAACTTTCACTGACAAGAAAGCAGCCTCGCGCGGGGCCCGGGGCGCATCATTTCCAGACCGCCCCAGAGTGGCCGCTTTTTCTCGGCTTACAGGAAACAGCCCGAGCAGTCTACTGGAAGCAGCCTGGGAATTTTGTGTCATGACGATCAGGTGTGGGTTCTTCTTTAACATAAAAAGGAGGTGATTTTTTTGTTTGTTTGTTTTTGTACACAGGTTAAAGCAGAAAACATTTTTTTTCCCCCTCCCCACACACACTTTAGTAATAACCCCTGTATGACATGTACATTTAAGGGCTGTAAAAGCTAACGAAGGGGCATCTCTCGAGAAAAAAGTTACAGCACTAGCAACAATACAAGCCGGGGTAACTTTGAGTTGCTTTTGATGTTTATATATAGTTACTGTTAGTTTATATTTCATATTTATGTAAAACTATCTGATAAGGAAACTATTTGATGGCAACAAACGAACTTTGTGAGCTGAAGGAGGTTTTTTGAGAAGTTGTTAGAGGAGCTAGATTATGATCACGATCATCAAACGATGGTTGAAAAGAAATTTGTGAACAGCAGAACAGTGCGGCAAAAGTATAAAGGGAACCTCATAAAACTGAAAACATACGTTTAGTCGTGTGGCATTTAGTTGTTCTATAGAAACTTCATTCAGAACGTTTGAGTTAGATGAAGTAAAGCAAAACTTTACTTTTTAAATAAATAAATAAATAGAAATCAGTACAATGCTGGGAAGAACGTTAGAGGGAGAAAAAAAAACAAATAAATTGGGAAAACAACACGTTAAAGAATTGTGCTTAATGTTTGTAAAAGAAGCAGAAACTTTAAAGGAAAAATTAAAAACAAAAAAAAACAAAGCTGCCTTTCAAGTCCCTCTCTTTACGGGTTTTTTTTTATTTATTTTTTTTATAATGTAGCCGTTTGGTTCGAAACTTTTGAGGGAAATTTTTAAAATAAAGCTGCCTTTTATCTTTCTCTTTCTTTCTCCACAGCCGGCCAAATGGTCTCGCGCTTCGAGTCTCGAGCCCTGAGCACGTTGCCATGCCTACGCGCTTTCTTATCTTACATCAGTTACGGAAAGTTTCTCAAGTTTTAAAGCGCTAAGCTCTAACCAGCATGAAACGCGACCAAAAAAAAAAAAACATCCCGAATCTGAACTTAAGAACCTTAAAGCTACATCATATCTTCTTTTTTTTTTTCTTCAAACAATAAGGAAATGGAGTCAGGCGTCCAGTGTTGTTTGGTTGGTTGGTTGGTGTGCTTGCTGCGGCACAAATCTAACAATAACAACAATAAGAAGCATAATCATCATCATCATCATCATCATAATCTAAATCATCGCGACATGGATGGATCAAAACAAATACCTCTTTATAGGATTAATCCTAATGCTTTGCCGGAGAGAGAGACACAAACACACACACACACACACACACACACACATCACTCCTCTTTTTTGCGCTGTAGAAAGAAATGAGAAAGAAGGAGGAAAACCTTACGTGCTGTTTTCGTCCCCGTGCCTGAACGTGACCCCGCCGCCGCCGCTTCAATTTCTCACGCGTTTGACCCAATAAAACAAGCCCCCGAAAAAGCCGCGTGAAACCCGAGCAGCCTCTCTCTCTCTCTTTCTCTTTTTTCTCTCTCTCTTCCAGCCTGGGTTTCGCTCCTGCTGTTGCTCGCGCTGCTGCTGCTGCTGCTGCTACACAGTAACACGCCACTGATTTCGCGAAATCCCATTAGTCCTCTCCTCTCCTGGCGATTACATAACATTCGCGATGAAAAGCACAAGCTACGCTAAGAGAGTGAGTGTAGAGTGTGTGTGTGCGCGCGCGCGCACTCGCTCGCTCATGCGCTCGTGCGTGCCTGCGTGTGACGCTCATTGATCCGCTTTATAATCATTATATCATCATCATCATCATCTCCTTACCTGTTGGTGTGTGCGCGCGCGCCTTTGTGCTCTGCCTGATGCATGGTGGCCCGTTTCTCGCCCTCCCTCATTCTGTGTTTGTTTGGAAATATTTCTGTTTTTTTTTTTTTTTTTTGGCCGGGATATAAGATGTCGACTTTGCAAAGTGGTGTTGACTGACTGATTTGTATTTGTTATTATTGTTATTATTATTATGTATTGTATTTTATGTCTTAGTTTTGGTTGCAGTGTTTCTTTATCAGAAACGTTATCGCATGTCAGGAGCTCAGACTCCAAGGCATTACGTCACTTTCAAGACACCAACACTATTAATATCAAGAAGCAGTGGCGGAGGGAAGCGCCACCCCAGAGCGCGCGCTCTTAAAGGGGCAGGCACCCCGGATTTACCCTCCCAGCGCTGCCTCCCAGTGCTTCATTCATAATGAGCACCATACAGTACATCCCCTCCATCCCATCCCATCCCATCCATCTGTGAAGGACGATATTGATTAACTATTGTATTTATTCCCCATTTCTTACGATCATGGTACAGTAGGACCTCCGGTCAACATTCACACGCTACGCCGGCCCCAAATTGGGAACATCAGTGCGGGCTATGTCTCTGAACCCCAAGCATGTGGAGAGCCACGTTATTCTAATAAATAAATTAGTATCAGATTCCATCATTGTTCATCAGGTTAATCCATAACCTAATTTACTTGCTTTTGTTAATCCGTGAATATGAAAAGTTGACATCTCCATCATCTTAGCTTTGTTGCGTTCGGAGGTCACTACAGGAGATTTTGAGAACGCCGATGCATGTCTTCGGACTGTGGGAGGAAACCAGAGTACCCGGAGGAAACCCACCAAGCACGTTCAAACACCACACACACCAACCCCGAGGCAGGAACTGAACCCGATCACTGGAGGTGTAAGGAGACAGCGCTAACCACTACACCAACACGCCGCCCACTTATCTTTTTAATGGGTGAAATTTTAAGCAATGATAATTCACTGATGAATATTTATTCATTGAAAATAATTTCTGAACATGGCCAATCCCTTCAAAAATAAATATGTTAATTTTCTTTTAAAGATATGTTTAGTCATGTTATAATATGACTGAAACAAAGTGGAGAAGACAGTGATCTAACCTACATAGCACTGCCCAGTGTTTCATTCATAGTGAAGCCCATCTATCCCTCCATCCCATCCATCCATAGTCATGTGACTAACACTCGTTATAATATTTGCCCAGAAAATATGGCTGACACAAAGTGAAAAGGAAAGTGACACAAATAAACATTAACAAATTCTGCAAAGAAGAGACGTAAAGTGTCAACGCTTTTTTTAAATGAAAGTAGAGTTCCTATAGCACAGCAGTTCGAAAGATCGCCATGATGTGATTTTATGCAATTATTATCTGGATGTACATTGTTTTATTTTTTTGCATATACTGCAAGTCAAACATTTTCAAACATAAGTTTCACTTTAGGACGTTCGATGAATATGTAAAAAAAAAAATTTAAGCATCTTACGTGTTATTTCAAATATATCTGAAAATCTTTGAGGGTCAAAATTTGATAGGCCAAATATATATTTAATCTACAATAAATAATTAAAACACAAAAATTCTAATACAAATTTTATTTGCCGCATGTTTTTTGTTTTTTTTTTAATTCCTGGCCTTGTGTGGACATTGGAAGATACTTTGATGATGTCACACAGAGATAGACAGACAGACAGAGAGAGAGAGAGAGAGAGAGAGAAATTATAATGACAAGGGTCTTCAAAGCTAATTAAACACAAAAAGATATTTTCCCACATTGTAAACACCCATGCAAATTGAACTGGCAAATATAAGTCATACAATTTACAATTTCTGAAATGCTGAATTGAAATTTCCCCAAACATGATTTGTAATTTTAATTCAAGCTGACGCCCACCACTTCATAATTTCACTGTATAATATTTGCATTTTGCATCAGCCGACTACGCAATCATAATGTTTTTTAAATTCTTTTCTAAATTACAAATGCTGCCATGCATATATCAGAAGTCAGAAACGCAACATTGAAATAATTTACTATGAAATGCTTTTTGTGATAAAGGTAGAATATATAACTAACCAAGACATTAGCACATGGCTACTACTTCTACTACTACATAATGTATTTAACTGACCAGATCTCAACATCAAAGCCCACAGCGATGTCTGATATTATCCACGAAGGACCTGCGTGGCTGCAGGTTTTCATTCCAACCACGCACACGCACACCTGATACAACTCATTAGCTATTTGAGGACAGAGAGCAATTCATTAAAGAAGTGGAATCAGGTGCAGCTCCTGCTGGGTTGGAATGAAAACCCGTAACCACAGCGGCCCTTTTTGGATAGGACCGGGCACCGCTAATACTAGGACTCTGTAACATATTTTTATAATGGGCACACAAAGAAAATATTCAGATCTTTTATTCAGCCATAGTACATGAGGTATAGAAAAGAATGATATTTCCAGAAACAAAAAATTGACTTTGACTGACTCATTGCTGTTGCAATTGTTCAAGTGTAATATTAACATAACGGAAATATTATAATGTCTCTATAGTTTAGTGTGAAACCTATATCTGTATGTTGTATCATAATTTCCTTTTTACTTATAGAGAAATGAATCTTTTCACAATGATTCATTCATGCAGAAGTTAAAGAATTAATGTATTATGGAAACTTATAGTATTAGCATATTTTAATCAGTATAAGGTGAGTTATAATAATTGTATAGGAGTACATAGGGCCTTAACCACATTTGCTTCAAATAATTACCCAAAAATTATTTAAAAAAAGAATAAATCTAATGCTTTATTGAGATGGAACACTTTAGAAAATACATCTGCTTTTTCATTCTTCTCAAATGACTCATTCTGTGTATTAGGGAAATTCATAATAGCTCTTAGTGAAAGGAAAAAAATAAATGGTGCATAAGGCAGCTTGTTTTTCTTATTCCAGCCACTTCAGTGATATACACACTTTTTCATAGATAGATAGATAGATAGATAGATAGATAGATAGATAGATAGACAGACAGACAGATGTCCAAAGGTCTAAGTCATTTAATAAATAAATTTAAACTGTAAATAAACTTTAAAAACCTAAAAAAAAAAAAAAAGAAATGACTAATCAAGATTTTGCACAATATCAGATGTAGTCATAATGACTGTGTTTGTCCACCTTGTCCAAAGATCATATTGTGCATGAGTCTTCTCCCTTCTGTTTTCATGGTTTGATTTAAAAAATGAATCATCAGCTTGTGGAGTTTGTGTCAGCTCGAGTACACACTGTCGTTAAGCAAAAAAAGAGGATGTACAAAATGCAAAAAGAATTCCATACTTTTACAATTCTACTTTTGAGTCAAGTTGTTGCTGAACATATTATTTTGCAATGAATACCATTGTGTTAAATTGAAAAGGATTTCATTAGTGCTTTTATATATATATA
>JAQMYI010000023.1:21138694-21148890 GCA_030014275.1 Clariallabes melas | reverse complement strand
ACCCCCCCCCCCCCCCCCCCCCCCACAAAACCGTATCTTTCCTGCCTGGCCTCATAATAAGTGTTGTTTTAATGGTGAAATAAAGAACTGAAGCTTAAGACGAGTCATTTCAACATTGATAAAAATCAATCGAAAAAACAGTGAACTGTGCAAAAACACTTTGATTAAAGCACTGTACAAATTGAGCTTGGATCCATGTAGAATTTTCTTATTTGAGCTTGAAATTCAGACGAGCTTGATAAAAGGCTCCGAGCCTGGTGCGTAAATATAACGAGAAAATCTGGGATCTTTTATAAATTTCCTTAAGTATGTCTAAACAAAAGCAAACCTAATTCTGGCAAATACAAACACAGAGAAATAGCCTACAGGTAAAAGAGTAAAAAGAGAACGAAAGAAAGAAAGTAAGTGCGAGAGAGAGAGAGAAAGATATGTCACTAAAATGTAAGAAACACTTTCCGTATTGTATTAATGTATGGCTTTTCCTTTTTTCTTTCTTTTTTTGGGGTGAAATTGGATACGCAGAAAAAATTGATTCATAAATCCATAGATGAGCAGTTTTAATGTCTGCATCATCCATGTGGTTTAAATGGAATTCACAGACCAAGTAAAAAACGGATGGAAAAATTGTGAAACTCTTTGAAGCAAGTTAAGTGATTTAGTATACAAAGGCAACGCTATTCCTTTGTACTGTACATCACGTTATTCAGGTACATTTCTTATAAACGGGGTAATATGGTTTTTAACAAATGACATTATAGAAATGAATGGGCTTGTCTGCACTATGGGTCAACAGGAAACCTGGGTTGTTTTCTTCAGGAGTCAGCGTATGATCAGCTTTTTCCTGTCCTGAAAAAAATACGTGTAGGTAAAATCAGCATGGAGTAAATTATTAAAATAAAATACAAGAGAAATAAAAAATTTCTGTTCAGTTGTCTTTTAACTAGTCCATTAACTACCATTTCACATTTTATCTAAGATATAAAAGATTATTTAAAAAAGAAAATCCTGTTTAGCTGTACTGGACTTCAAGTTAAAGAATAATAATGGAAATGTTCGCTCTGTGCGGAGTCTGAACCACCATCTGAACTAATGTCTTGTGCACTCATGGACAGAAATCCAGAACATTCTCATATGATTTCACCAGATCCTCTGAAAAGGTCAGAAACCTCTGGAAAAGGTCAGAAACACACTCTGAATTATTCAAATTCATCCAAGGGCAATTTACACTGTAGGGCGCTGAACACCAAGTACTGCCAAATTGCTTTAGAAGCTCCAAAATCTTGTCAACCCCCCAACTTTTATCTTCTCCTCCTGGGAAAAAAAAACAGCATTAAAATAGATATAAACTAAAATCTCATTTTCCTAATGGAGTATAAGTAGAGCTTCCTGGTCTTAGTGTATTTGATAGTATTTAGCTAGCTCATTTTCTCTAAATGTTGTCCTCATATAACACCAGGTGAGTGTAACTGAGGGATGAGCACTTAAAGAGCTCTCAGAGCACTTCATCAGAGCATGAACGAACTCTCGGATTTGTTGTCTCTCTACTTCATGATGTCTCCCTGCAGAAAACGAGCAAATTCCGTATACATTGTATTATTTACCCAGATACCAGACAGAACGAAAGACGTCTTATACCAGTATATTTGACTGATATGAGGCTAGGTTTCATATGCTTTAAAAGCTCGAGCCATGTACTGGTATGACTTTAACAGAACGTCTAAATTGGGGCAAGCAGCAAAAAAAAAAAAAAAAAAAAAAAGTTTAGAATATTGGTAATACAATGCATCTGCTTCTGATATTTCTGCCTGGTTACATTTTAAAAAATCAAATACTTGTGTCTCACCATCTGCTCCTTCTTGCCTGTCTCTGTCTTTAGAAATTCCTCGTTCCTGCCAGAATCCAGTGGTATCACATTCCACAAAGACCTGCTCCCAATTTTGGGAGCACTCTGGTCTAGTCTCGATGTCTACTTCTGCTGGTTGTGTGATGCCCATTACAGCGAATCATCTTTTCTTAGCCTTTGTGATACTGTAGATAAAATGTTTTTACAAATGGTGTGATACAAGTTCTTACATAAATCAGTAATTTACTGTGAATTTCTATTACTAAAGCTCATGATATTGGCTACTTCAGTTATCATTCTGTCCTCATATCCACAATTACATTTATGGGTGGCGTAGTGGTTAGCACTGGGTTACCACAACCTCTATGGCTGAGGGTTCGAATCTCACCTCTGTCTCTGTGTGCATGTTCTTCTCGTGCTTGGCGGGTTTCCTCTTGGTACTCCGGCTTCGTCCCACAGTCTAAAGACTTGCAGAGACCGGTCCGGAGTTTCTGCTTTATGTGTGGGTGCTTTAAGAGGTTGGAGTCCTCAAAGATGTATCGTCCCCTTAAAGCAATAACCACTGTTGTGATGTCAAAGGTCATTGCAGCCAACCATGGGATAACAATGAGGATGGCGATGGTTTAAGATTCACAATCACAGCATTTATCAGTCTTTTTCTATATCCAGAGGCACTCGAAGTAGTGCTTTGTGGTCTCTCTAGGCTCAGTTGTTGGAAGAAGAATACCATTTAGCTAAAACTCTGATAGGCGGAGGTCGGTTCAGCATGATAAGAAAATGCACAAGTCGTGGGATTTTTAAAAAGCAGTAATATAGAATAAGCGGTAATGCTTGGTGAAGTCGAGTTCTTGCTTAAGCGGTACTTATTGATAAAGAGCTCAGAAAATCAAATGAGTCAGATGGCCTAGGATGCTTCTGTGGTCTAGCAGAGATTTTTCCAATATTACCGTATAAACTGGACTCCATCTTTGTAGGTGACATATACACAGTGGGTATTAAGAGAATCACCCCAGTCAATTTTAGGAGTGGGGTGATCCTTTTCCATATCAGTGATTCTGTTTCTTTTTTCTGACATTTTGCCGTTAGATCTTTCACTTGAATGTTAAACGTTGTTTAGAGTAAATATAGCTGGATAAAACAAAAAACGCATCTCTTCATTTCAGGCTGCAAAGCAACAAAATGTGATTTTAAAGAAGATGATTCTTGTCTATTCCCACTGTATGTGTTATTTATATTCATGTTGCATTTGTTTGTATGTAGAAATATAGCTGGTCTGACCTCTGACGTGTTGTTGCTTTCCCAGAAAACTTCTTGATGATCAGGGAAACAGTGTGTCAAAGATATTGTGCATTTATGTATTATCTTGATCTATGAAATGCTTTCGTCACGTAACCAGTAAAGGGAACAATCCATACGGTAGTAGCACCTGAGCATTTATATCTTCTGAGATGAATCAAGAGAGCTGCCGGAAATGTGATGTCCAAACAGGTTAAAATCTACAATACATTCTCGGCTCTCTACTTGGCTTGAGGTATCGATCAGACAGTGAATATCAAAACTGATATTTCATATCACAGTGTCACATGACATCGCTTTTTCACGGCGCCTGTTTTGTAAGTGTCGTAAACAAATATTCGCAATCTGAACGTCTTTGCATGTGAATTCAATCTCATGCTTTTGCAACAAAGTACAGCGGTTGTGCTTTTAATGTTAAATTCAATTAAATTATGTAGATTAAAATGTACAAATGTTATACTGAGTCAGACTGCACAATGCCCAAAGATACAATTAAAAAATTGCTTGTTCTTTTAACAGCCTCAGCAGCGACCTCATTTTCCCTCTCGTCTGTTCCGACCACTCAGCATTCAGCATCAGCAGTATAACTAATCACCGGCCTGATCATCCGTCATCATCCGCACCTGTTCTCGCTGGTTCATGCCTGAAATTTGGTGGGTTTTTTTTAATGCTTGAATGATTCATAGGTTAGTGTGTGGCGTAGCAAACAAAAAACATTCCCCTGAAACTGGTCAGGTACAGGGACTGGACTGAAATGCTTCAGCGAACCTGGAGAACTTTTCCTCAATAAATACATGAAAGTACAAAAAAGTCTGGCTCTTTGAAAACTAAATACAGTATGAAGAAATAATGTGTGGCGTAAGACTTTTGCACGGTATTGTATATGCATTACGGTGATACTTCACGAGAGAATTAAGGTGAAATATATTTTCATGTGTAGAATATCTAGATATACCTCCAGATAGTCGCGTCATAAATAACCTGACATTATTTGAGCATTAGAAAAAAAAAAAGGAGGCAAATCAGCAGCAGTATGGTAATGATGGAGGCATGCTGAGATAAAATATGGACCCACACACACACTTTCTCTTCACCTTATTTATTATGTTTATGCAAAAACCTGTACAATATTTTATTATACAGCAATAGATAATGCTACAGTGATATACAGGGTGGCGTCAAAGTCTGGATCCGTAGGCATTTTTCATTATTTCGTTTTTTATTTCAGACCCAAGATGGCTTCAAAAGCAATAATATATGACTGAATAGAATCAGACCTAACTCCACTCAACTTTGTCTTTGAGGTCATTTGAGCCAGAAAAGTGCTGCGAAGACAGAAGCCGTCTATTTGAGTAATTTTAATTAATTTTAATTTTTTAAACGCATTTTTGTTTCTGCTTTTGCACCACCATGTACTGTATATAAAGGGAAATATTTCATTGATGAATAAAAAAAATGTCATATGTCTCTTCCTTACTTTATGTATGACCATAATGTATTTTGAAATTACAAGTAAGAAAGAAAGAAAGAAAGAAAACTCCGATCATTAGTGCTGAGGTATTATAAAGTGTGGTTCAGTCAAGGACAGTCATGGTTGCTTAGCATTTGGCCAGCTCCCAAGGACAATAAAGCAGCACAGTTGTATTTGTTGCACTATTAAATCACTACGCTTGGCTGCAGTGGTAACATATGGGGCAAAGCGCCACAATAAATAGCATGCCATTAAAGTTTTTGACATGTGGACTTCACATTCATTTTCTTTCTATGCATCGGATTAGAACAATCACGGGGACCAAATATTATCAGGAGACACCAAGACACCAAGTGGTGGACAACTGGAATCACATCTGATGATTGACATTCAGACATCACAGTTACATGCAAAATAGGGCAGAATGTGTTATTATAAAAAAAAAATAATAATAATAATAATAAAAAAAATCTAGCATGTTAACATTACAGTGCATAAGAAGTAAAAAAAAAAAAAAGAAGAAGAAGAAGAAGAAAGATTTTTCAAACTTCTATGTATTATTGTAGATTTTTTTTTTATTGCTCCCTGTGGGTTGGGTGAAGTTATTAATTAATTAATATTAATAAGGGTTCACTTACTTTTCCCACTACCATTTAAAATGTTGAATGAATATGTTCAATAAAGACATAAAAGATCATAAAGACATCAGATTTTTTTTTGTGTGTGTGTTATTTTTGTATTGGACAAGAGGTATATAAAAAATAAATCATCCTAAAGCCTGACTCATATACTTTCCTGTATTATTGTAGGGTTTTTCCCCACCTGTTTCTGTGTGTCCATGATTGACTGCGAAGAAAATATATCTGTGTGAGAGAATGGAAGACGAGTCAGGTGGACAAAAGAATAGACAAAATGTCAGACAGACAGACAGACAGAGAGAGAGAGAGAGAGGAGCACAGTGTGTTCCTCCGAATCAGAACACAATTCGGTAGAGTCTGTCTCATGCTCAAAAAAGGCCATTGCCATTAGTATCAACATCCCGTGTGCGCTGAATACCTTCTGGTGTAGGTCATAACAGTGCATCAGGCGGGAGAATCTAACCGGTGGCGGAGGCACACGTTCGTGCTAATGCAGAAAGTATGCTCGTAGCTGTCTGTAGCACAGCAGGGACAGGGAGAAGCTTAAGTAACTGCCAGGCCGACTCTCCAGGCCCAGCAGACAGTAACTGAATTATGAAGGGGCTCCAGGATAACCGATATGCCCCCTGATATTTCCTGTGCGTTATGGGCGTCTTCTCGCTCCGCGTGCTCTCCTCCACATACAGCGAGGGAAAATGTTCTCTTGGATCAAGTGGTTTATTGTACAATTTGTGCACCATTCTACCCCATGGAAATGTTTAAAAACAAACATTTGTGGAATCGATTTTCATATTTATATCAGCCAAAAAATATATTCACATTTCAGTGTGATAGAAAAGAAAAATTGTATGATGTGTATTATATTAATATAACATTTATAATATTATCATATTATTCATTTAATAATATATATATATACGCTACCGTTCAAAAGTTTTAGAACACTTTCTAACTCCATGATGGTTCCTGATTTTTATTTCTTTCTACATTGTAAAGGAATGCTGAAAGCGTCCAAAAAATGCATTAATCTCCTTTGAACAGTTGATATTGAGATGTGTGAACAGTTGATATGTGATTTCTCAGTTTTTTTTTTAATACATTTGCAAAAACCTCAAGTAAACTTTTTTCACATTGTCATTATGGGGTGTTGTGTGTAGAATTCTGGGGGGAAAAATGAATTGAATCCATTTTGGAATAAGGCTGTAACATAACAAAGTGGAAAAGGTGATGCGCTGTGAATACTTTTCGGATGCACTGTATAGAGCAAAAGTTTCTGAGCTGGCAGATTGACAACTATGATTGGCATGATGGCCATAGCAACAAAAATCAAATGATAACATGACATAGCTGCACAAGCTCTATAAGCGTGGAATTAAATGCAGTCTGTTTTTAAGAATTGTAGTACATTCTGTGGATCCAAAAGTCGATTTTTCAATCATATATATATATATATTTAAAAAACTTACCTGACATTCTCCGCAGGTTCTCCAGTATCAAGATCCAAGGCAGGAAAGGAACCAATGACCATGGGAACATGTATTTCCTCTGGGTTCTCTGACACAGGCAACTCCTTCACTGATGGTGAAAAACCTGGGCCTTCAGGCAAGTTATTAACGCTGATTTTTATTGGATAGTTTTTTCCTCCAGGTGTCGGCTTTTTGTCTGGTTTAGAGCCAGGTTTAATTCCAGGTTTGGAGTTAGGACTGCCATCAGGTTTAGTTCCAGGCTTGGTGTCCGGTTTGACGCCAGGCTTAACCCCTACCCCAGCACCTGCTTCTACCCCAACATCTACACCTGCGTCCACTCCAACATCAACCCCAGCATCTACCCCTGCATTCACACCCATTCCAGTCCCTAATCCTAGATCTGCATCTACACCTAAATCTAGACCTAGATCTACACCTAAATCAACACCTGCTCCTGCCCCTGCCCCTGCCCCTGCACCTGCCCCAGCTCCTGCCCCAGCATTCATTCCAGGTCTGCCCAGATCAACACTCAGACCCAAGGACAGTGCAGTTCCATTTATGAAAGGAGCTACGTTTGAAATGGCCAGGCCAAGATCCAGCATTTTGACCTTTTCATAATCCACAGGCTTGATGTGTCAAGTAAGATGGCAGAGATAAAGAAAAGAAAATAAGAAAATATGATTAGAACAACTGAAAACCACGAGAGTAAAAAAACACATTATTAAAGAAAACAAAAACATTAAATATGTATACCTTCACAAGCTTTAAAATGCCCTCATTTGTTTTGGGGTCTGTTTCTATAGTAAAGAGTTCATCTTCGTTACCCTTGACAATGTCAAAGACGGCCAGCCAGTTATCAGTATTCTCCAAATCTTTATCCAGAGCTTTTATTCTCATCACAACCACATCAACTGAACCTTCATCAACAGCACCAGCATACTAAAGAGACAAAGACATAATTGTCACAAGTATAATTATTTGATTAGAAATTAAGAACCATTTGTATAAAAAATGTGTCTCTTCATACAGTTGATCATTTATTAGAAGTATATATGTTTAAGCATGCAATTATCTTTTAGCTATATTCGTTGGTCTATTTATCAGAAATAAATGTTGTAAAGTTTTGTAGGTATACAGTATGCATACACATTTGCCTCAACTATTAGAGAAAAGGACCCACATAGAACAATGACAAAAAAAAGTGTAGTGGTATTATTGTATTAGGAGTTTTTTGTATTGCTAGGTTGAGACACAGCAGTACAAAGTACACAGGATCAGTCTTCAGACCACTGAAGGTCTCAGTCTCATCTAGGAATCAACAGCATTTTTACTCTTGTCTCAGTCTCAGACAAAGAGGACTCTGGATCTTATTTCAAGAGAAGAACTAGTGCAAAATTACTAATCAGTAGCATTGTCTGATCTATTTGTTAACATTGTTATTGTGATTAAATATAAACCTTTCTTCCTCAAATTCAACCAATTATTTTATTAATTTCTCATGCGCTCTCTGAGAAAGCATATTTAATGCGGGATAAGAAACTTAACGCCTTAAAACCTGGCAGTAGATGGTCTGGCCCCTGGGGACAAATTCTTGATGCACATTGTTGCAAATGTTGTAAAAAGAAGATAAGCATACATTTCGGTCGTGGAGATGATGGGCAGTAGACTGTGAAGACTGTTGCTTCTTCTCAGGGTCATACCCATACACCCAAGTTCCATCGTCGATCCTCCACATAAAGGATCCTCCACATAAAGGACGTGAGGATTGCCAAATCACATCCATATGGCATCTCAAACAACCGCAAACTTGCCAAATCACATCCAACGTCTGTCTCGCAGATTTGCCCAGATTCACAAAGAATTTCATGTTCGCTCTTTGTTCTAACTTGCTATCTGTGATGAAATAGCAGACCTGGTAACGTTCATGCTCAGAATACTACCAGCTGCACAGCTCCAGATGAACACAGGACGACATCTTTTGGCACACTGACTTATGTAGGTCGGTGCTCCATGTGAATGTGAGTGCAGCCTTGTGCTGCCATGTGTTGGTGTGTTACAAAACTAATTTCGAAACCAACTCATCAAAAAACTTACAGTCTGTAAGCATGGATTAATAAAAGTTGAATAATTGTTCATCTCTCTCTCTCACACACACACACACACACATACATACGAATTGCTTAGTTTTTAATTTTCAGCACAGTTCTCTTGGATTATCTCTGAGAGCCATTAAATTTGTTTGCTATTTTGCTAATAAGTTTCTTACTTCGGCTAATAAAAGTTAAACTATCAGTGTTTTCTACATGTAGTTTAAAACTATTATATCAGAAAGAATTAGAAAAACATGCTAATTGTACTTTTGTATGAGAGAATATAGTGAAATGAGTTAATAATTAACTAAAAGCAGAAAAAGTTATTTGTACGTTTGTTTGCTATGTAATGTACGTACTGTATAGAAACTTAAAACTGCTGTTAGTTGGTTAAAGTCACAAAATGGGTACAATAGTCATATAATATCATAAGGTGAGCTGAAAATATAATTACTGAATAAGGAATTTGGGAATTCTAAAGCTGGTCTAGATATTAGACTTTATTAAATTTGGAATCTCTGCTTTATTTATAAAAAATTAAGGTGAATACACTAATTTGCATAGTTTCTATTCAGGCAGATCCGCGGCCAACCATGAAACCGGTTGCTAGGCGACGCCAAGTGGGTAATCAAGACAAACACGCCACACCTGCTCTTTTTTGTTTTGTTTTGTTTGTTTTTTAAATGCCACACCTGCTCGCGCCTCTTTATAAACCATTTAGTAGCGTCACGCTTCGCGCGGGCCTTGGCGCTGTGCCAGAGCGGCGGCATTGCGTTGATTGTTAGGAAGAAAGAGAGTAAAACAGAGGGGGTTCTGGGAGAAGAGAGATTTGAAAAGAGGGAAAAAGAAAAGATTTTTGAAAAGTAAGGAAAAACCTGAAACAATATCAGAGGACGCTTATTGATTATTATTTCAGTTTTTCTGCTGTTTTAAGTTTTCACACAAGCACTCTTTGTTTTGGGAATAGTGCCTCAATGTGACTCCTCTCACACCCTTCAAAGTATGTGTCCTTTCCTAATCTCTAGACCAGTGTTTTTCAACCTTTTTTGAGCCAAGGTACATTTTTAATTGGAAAAAAAATCACAAGGCACACCAACAACCGAAACTGTAAAAAAAAAAAAAAAAAAAAATGAAACTCTGTAGCCTATATTAACAATATACAGCCATTCTTATCGAAGTGACTTGAACAGGAATCAAATAAACACAAAGAAAAAGTATTTTATGATCTTTTATATTTCTTCTTTTAAATAAAAAGTGCAATTAACAATATACAGTCATTCAAAAACGTCTTGAATAAGAATCAAATAAACACAACGAAAACAGTCTTTTTTGATCTTTCATATTTCTACCTACTCAGTGTGAAACCTGGGCCTGTTTGGATGAACACAGAGC
>JAQMYI010000023.1:21095611-21105885 GCA_030014275.1 Clariallabes melas | reverse complement strand
CCCCCCCCCCCGCCCCCCCCCCCCCCCCCCCCCCGGGTCTCAAATTACAGGTCCATAGCAATACTGATTCTGTGCTCAGATCTGAAAAGAGCTAGGGGCCAAACTTCATCTTTAACTTATTATATATCCATGAAGAAAACCACATCTCTCAAAGCCAATGCTGTGCCCTGACATTCGCTTCTGTCTTTATTTACATTCTAGCTTCGGAAAAAAAAAAAAAAAGGAAGAAAAAAAAAAACCCTCTGTCATAGCTAATGCTATATTCATGCACCAAATGCATTTGGTGAATTTCACTACGGATCGCTTTGTAGATCATGGAAACAAATCAGACCTCCGACCTTACCTGCTTCATTTTTAATCAAGCACAAAAAAAGCCATCACATGCTCAGTAAGCAGGATAATGCAGTTCTGTTTTTCGTTAACACGGATTATTTGTCCGCGATTTTCTACGCTCTTCTGATGAAAAAACAACAACAAAAAAAAAAAAACAGTGCAAGCAAGCAAGAGATTTGATTTCAGCGTTCACAAAACCGTCATGTCCGTGAACCCATTTAGGGAATGAAGCCTGACTAATGCATGTCCATTTGAACAGGACTGCAGCAGATCAGTGCATCGTTATAATGACATTGTGTGCACAAGAAACCATGCTGAGAATATAAACCCCGAAGAACCATTTATACATTTTTCAATCACTGACATTTGGAAAGGAAAAGAAAACAAAGAAACCAGGACAGAGTCGTTTTTGGAAAATGGAAAATCCTTTTTTTTTTTTTTGTTTTGATGCAATAATAAATAATTAAGCTGATTTAATGGGGTACAGTGCACAGCGGCAGTGTTATTCCTGCACACTTATTACAGTTCATTAAAGAGAAGTGTTTTTATATATATATATATAGCGAAGGAGCTCTTACTGTACATAGAGCAATGAAAATCCTTGACAGCTCTGAGAGGATGTCTATCCTTCCCTTCTCTGTGATTATTTTTACACCGTCTCCAGCTCAAAGAAGGCCTGGGCAGAATAATATTAACATTTAAAAGTGTGAAGTCATTAAGAAAGGCATAGTTTTTTCCTGCTAATGGCAGCGGGAGTAGCAGGGAGTGGACTCGGGGCAGAGCGCAACGGTTCAGTCGCTTTTCCCTCTCACGCTCCCCGTGCCAACAACAACAGCCACGCTCACCAAGACGTGACGCACCGAAGGGGCCCCTGCTCTTATGCCTCCGCGCTCGTTTGGAGCAGAGACTCCAGTCATGTCAGTGACTTTTTAGACTGACATTATGCAAATAGTGATGGTGAGGTCATGCCATGTCAAGAAGAGCTGCCATAGCTGCGACCACAGAACGAGCTCGTGGGATTACGGTCCCCGTAGCCGCCGTTTCCATAGATACGCTCGTCCACAAAACTGTCCCAATTATTGGTTCTCTCCCAGTTCGAGTTATGACCGAGCATGTATTATAGAAAAAACAAAACAATCAGTGTTTGATGCCTTAGAAACCATTTTGTTTTTTTAAATCGGGGGCGAATACTGTACTGTATGTCTTGCTGAGTCCTGGCACTTAGACTGCAGTTAGATCTGTTGGAAGAGGAGTTGATGAGTACACGTACTGTAGATCTACAGCATGACAGTGAGAATGCATACGAGAGAGAGAGAGAGAGAGAGAGAGAGAGAGATGGCTGTTATGGGACCCATCTGGCTGGGTTACGCAAAAACACTCCACTCTACATTATTCATCTGGTCCATTACCATTACCACACTGTAGTGGCACCAAGTGTCACAAACATCTCTCTGACTGATACAGTACATCTGGGCTATTATGCAGTAGCTCATATCCAAATACATTTTGTCCTCCGTCATTCCAAGTTTATGATGCCTTCTCCCCCTGTTTTTGGTTCAAGTTCTTGTCACTGATCTAAATTTAATGGTTATTTTGAATAAATTTTTTTTACTCCTACCCATTAGTATCACGACTGAACTACCAAATAAATTCACCGATTATATTTATAGTCATCTATATACAGTATGTCGATATGATTACACACGCCAGCTGTTCAATGATTCCCGCCGAAGCTTAAATCATGCCGTCTTTGTTGTGGTGCAGGCTCAAAAGTTCTTTGCAGATAAGCCGTCGAGTATAAACACCCGTATGAAGTTTTCTTAGAGCTGAACTCGCTCTGTACAGCATTCCGAGCATCTCTTTTTACAATACCGTTTTGTTTTTGTTTTTGTTTTACTACTTCTTCTTCTTTACCTCTTTCACTGCATACAAAACCGTTCTGTGAGCAAACTCTACTAGAAGCACAGTCATGCAGTATTGATGGGAGTGTGGTGCGGTCACAGGAAGAAGCGGCTGAAGCCTGCGCGCTCTTCATTACTCGTACAGTGGAGTTATTTCTGTGCGATGATTGTGACTGATTGCCGCTGTGGCTCACGGCTCTGATCTGCGGTGAGAGGGATGTGGCAGCGAGACAGGACTTTGATGGTGAAGTGATTCATGCCTGCCTGTTTTTTCGTCGGTAATTTATGGAGTGTGTAATGATGAAAACAAGCAAACAAACACAGAGATAAACAGACACACATAAACCCTATGAGATAGAGGTTTGTTTTCATTTCTTCATGTCATTGTCTCAAAATTTGATTCATAAAAAATTCTAACGGGTTCCCTGCCATCGCACTTCTATCACAACCACACGGCCTTTTGTCATTTGTAAATTGTTTTTCAACTTGACAGCAAAGAATTAGAAAAAAGGGATATTTCCTCCATAAGTCCACATTTTCTGTTCGGTTTTGTGAGGATGTGTGTTTAAAGTATTATAAACATGAATTGATTGCAATTTTTTATCTAGTTAATTACAGTCATAGTCTACGATTAATCGCACTTTTAAAATACTCAGATTTACTTGTATTAGAAACGTGCAATGCTGGAATAAAGAAGTGCACGACAAACTGGTTAGAGGAAACAGATTACGCAGTTTTATAACATCTCAAACATTAATATTTAACTAATGCTAAATTAAAATCTCTCGAATGGGCCCGGCACTGTCTGCAGTAGTATGGGGTGTGGGAAATCCATCGACGACAGAGCTCGAACCCAGATCCTCAGAGCCGAAAACAGCCTTACCCATCTGAGCCACCACTCCCGCAACTTACATTTAATGTATTCCTGTGAAAATAGGGTTAGGGTTAGGGTTAACCCTAGGGTTTCCTATAAAGGTAGCTCGAGCACACAACTTTGGTTTTATCCAAACTTCCATCGAGAAGCTTTTTACGATATAAACTTGCCGTTCAGCACACCCGGTGATGTTTCCTCCGTCATCTTATTATCCGCACTAAACATGCCATTATCACACAGCCGGGTAAATGGGCTGCGATTATGGGAAGCCATTAGCGTCAAACTTGATCATACTGTATGATTAATTTGCTTTAAAAAAAATTATATATAGTGTTAAAATTTCAAGACTAATTACATACGTTAACACATTAATATTGACAGTCCAAGTTCAAAGGGACTGTTCTGCTTAGCCATACGGTTGTACTAAATAAACCTTAACTTACACATAGATACAGACTCGATTTAGCTCAGTCGAACTGCAGAAGCTTCATATGAGTCTCGGTAGTACTCTGAAATGCTTTTTTGCACAGAACGAGGGTTGTGGAATTTGACCCCAATTACTTACATGTTACTTCCTTCCTTCAGAGAAGGAAAATCTATAATGCCCAAGACCTATTTAATGTAAACCTCAAAAGACAGACCTGAAAAGATTGACTTAAAAGGATTAATATACTATAATAAACACCTATCAGCCCTTACATTATGACCACTGACCTACTGTAATATTAAGTAGGTCCCTCCTTTTTCCACCAAAACAGCATCAGCAAAAAGAAAAAATGTGTGTTCAGATCCAGCATTAACCATTTCACCAATTTGTTCTACAGTAGCTCTTCTACATGTGCATCAGTGAGTCTTGGCCGTTTATGACCCTGTTGACGCTTCACCAGTTTTCTGTACTTGGCCCACTTTTGGTATGTCCTGACTACTACAGACCAGGAACATTTACAACAGCTGCAGTTCTGGAGTCGCTCAGACCCAGTAGTCTAGCCATCACCACTTGGCCCTGCAGTTACAATATCTCAATACAATGGTGGCTGGAAGTGGGTGGATACATTAGGCAGCAAGTGAAATGCTTTTTTCCTGAAGTTGATGTGTTGAAAGCAGTAAAAAATGGGCAAGCTTAAGGATTTGAACGACTTTGACGATGGCCAAATTGCAATGGCTAGAGGACCGGGTCAGAGTAACTCCAAACTGCAGCTGTTCTGAATGTCTGCAGTGGTCAGGACATACCAAAAGTGGTCCAAGTAAAGAAAACTGGTGAACTGGAGACAGGGGCATGGGTAGCCAAGGATTTCCGATGCCCATGGGGAGTGAACCCTAACCCTGGCCTGAGTAGTCCGATCCAATAGAAGAGCTAGTGTAATTCATATTGCTAAAAAAGCTTCAATAGAACGGTGTCGGAACACACAGTGCGCATTAGTGTTTTGTTGGGAAAAGAGGGAACCCAAACAAGATTAGGTGGGTGGTCTTGATGTAATGGCTGGTTGTGTGTGTTCTCCCCTGAGTTTTTGTCATATTTGAAATTATTAAAAAAGCTTTCTGAATTAACTTAATTGAACTGCATAGATTGTTGTTGCTACTGTTCCACAAGTCTCTATACATTGGGGAAATTAACACTTTTTAGCGAAATGTAAATTAGTTTACAAAACATACTCACATGATTGCTGTTTCTTTGGAGACTCCTCTAAACTTGTCTAACATGCTGTAGCATGGAACGTCACTTTACTTCTATTCCTTTGTGTTGTATCCTTTCTAGTACGCCCTGCCCTTCACGTGCCACCTGACGTTCTGTAAAAATCAAGTGGGCTTAGATCTGGGGATCTTGAAGGCCACGTCACTGGCCCACTCAGACCAACCCAGGAACCCTGAAACTGTTGATCCAACAAACCCTTATGTATGAAGACTTTTGAAACTTACACATGTCTAGATTGATCTTCCCTCCACATTCTCAAAATGTTACTGTTAAGCACTACCAAAGTATTCAAAGCTCTACCTTAAATAGTACATTCCACCAGCCCCGGGATGTGGCCTTGTCATCTGGCTGAACATCTCTACTCTGTGCCACAGACACACTGCTTTCATTCCTCCAGTGCTCCGTGTCATACAGGCTCTGCTCCTCTTGGCAGCTGTGGGAATATCAGCAAAGTGAAATGTCTTTAATGTGGTGCACTGTGCAAGGAAATGGTGCTGCCTCTATAAACTGGTGTCCTGTCTAAGGGTAATGGAGATCCTTTTAATCCAAAGTCATCTACACCAGTCAAGAAACATCTCAGTTGTGGCAGATCTGAATCCCACTTAAGTTATTCTGAACTTTGACCATGGCTAGGGAAGAGTTCTTGTCTCTTTGTTTTAAAAAAAAAAATGCTATGATATTTACATTTTGTAATATACCAAGTAACTGGGGAGTATAGGGAAATAGTACTTACACTTCACAAGATACATAAATGGAACTTGAATGAATGGAGCTCAGTGAGGAGTTTAGATAATGGACTACTTATCAGAAGGTTATGAGTTCAAATCCCAGCACCAACAAACTACCACTGTTTGGTAATTGAGCAAGAATGTTAACCCCTAATCTGCTGCATTCTTATACAGTAGTACAATATGGTGCATAAATGAAGGTCACATTAGGTACAGTTGCATTAAAACAATATAACATTTATAACGTAACTTTTCACATTCATTTTCTTAGTTTTTACATTTTTCATCATACTTTCTATAATACGGCATCGTGTAACATAAATTACAAACATTTTATTCTGAATCCCTCCATCCCATAGCCTACTTTCTATAAACACAGAATATGCCTCTATCTGCATACTAGCTAGTATAATAATAATTATATATTAAAAAAAAAAAAGTAATGGCACCATCATGATGTGTTAATTTGATGTGCTATTTAATAATCCTTTTTAACAAATCAAAATATAAATTTTTCTTGCATGTTATCGTGTATGAGGAGTGTTCAAATCAAACCGGGACTTGTGATGAAATTTCCGACATGATTGACATTTACAGAAGACTTCAAGCGGGGAAAAAAGAAAGCCGTACATCTGTGACTGACTGCAGTCGTTCCTGTGAACATTCAGCAAGTGGATCCAAGCGCTCGTGAAGCACTGGGATAAGTGTATTACTATAGCAGGGGATTATATAGAGAAATAAAGTGAGTTTTTAAACAGTTTTCACAACTGTTATTCTGGACAATCAAAAGTCCCGGGTTGATCTGAACGCCTGCTGTACATCTTTAGAATTAGAACAATCTAAAACCGCAAGAGGCAGTGCCCTTTCCATACAAGCTGGATTATAAAGAACTTCACATGTACCAGTCTTTTGTCTTTACAACATCAATTGTGATACAGTACAGAGACATGTGGAATAACTGAACGATTGAATTGTTAGCGTTTACCAAACTTTACACGGCCCCATCTTACCCAAGCACACCAAGAAGAAAACATCTCACTATCCAGATCCTGTACTCTAACAGGAAGATTTATGGAAGTCAAGTCAAGTCGGTTTTTATTGTCATTTCAAATCATATAAAGTTTAGTACACTGTGAAACAAAGCAACTTTCCACCTGGACCAAGGTGCTACATACTGTACAACATAAATTAACAACATAAACTAACAAAACTAAGCAAACTAAGACAACTAACTAGCTGACAAGCTGAAACAAAACTAATTAAACCAATAAATTAACAAAACTATACAAAAGTACTATACAAAAGATTTTTTTAAAAAAACAGCATTGCAATTGTATGCAAGTGCATGTGCAAATGTGAAAGTAAGAGCGACATGACAACATGACACAGTAATGAGTAGGTTTGAAATAATTAAAATAATAGAATTTGCTAAATTCCAATCTAAATGGAGTACACAATGAAGAAAGCCTATGCCTGAGGCTCCATGTTTAATTTCCAGTAAATTACCATCGCTCTTGTTCTCAATCCTCACTTTTCGTTGACAACCGTACCCAGAGCATTAAGTGTATGCGTGTGTGTGTGTGTGTGTGTGTGTTGTACTAATACAAGGTTGCTTGTTATTTCCTGTTTAATCACACATAGGTTGCACTAGTGCTGCAAGCTTATGATGTTTGAACTTCTTGATCCTTTTTCGCTTGAAGCATTTGCCTCTATAAAGGTACAGTATCTGAGCAGCCCAGCGTTTTCACCGTACTCTAAACTTGTCGCATGAGCAGCAGTAGATTTCCTTTAGCACTTATATTTTATGTGCCAAGGGGCGGCACGGTGACGAGGTGGCTAGCGTTCGTCCTTGCGCAGCTCTCTTTCGAGTGTGTGTTCTCTGCATGGACAACAACCTCTGATTAGTCCAGTTTTCATCCACTTTCAAAAATTTCAGGTCTGTGGATTTGCTTTAGGCTAAATTGACCTAATGTGTACAGATGGTGTCCTGCAAGAGCGTGGTGTTGAATTCAGGGTGTAAGGTTTGGCTGGAGGTTCCTTTCTCCATTTATTTAATTGCAAATCGTAATCTAATTCGGCAGGAATAAAATTATCAACCGATGATTTTCAAAGATGCTTTGAATATAAACTCTGCGTGTCTTCACACGTCCAAGAAGTTCTGGTGAGTTCTTGCTAATTGTCTTAAAAGCTGATGACAGCATTATTTAATTAGCATTCCATGACCGAATTACCCCCCAAAATGCATTACAACATTTTAACACAGGGACATTTATTTCATTGTAACTCATCAGCTCTAAAAGGGGACACGTGGGTATAAAAGGAAACACTCAGATCGAAAATATAATATATCTATTAGTGATTGGTACAGAATGGAGCATCTTAACAAGCCCACTTATGGCTCACCTCCATCTACACACACTCACACTGGACACTTTATAAGCAAAGATGGATAAAATGAGGACGGAAATCCCACTTTGTAAGACTCCAGCTCTCTCGATATCTATAGACTAATGGAGTCGATATTCCATTATGACAGCTAAGTGACAATCTCATGTTCATCAGCTACTTATTTGAACAACACAAGAAGCCAATAAGTTCCCTGACTCTCTGTCTCTTCCCCTCTTTGCGAGCCTCATGTCAGCCAATTAAAACAAATGACGTTCATTTGATCACTTGCCTCAATCCTCCGAGAAACAAAGCTCTTCTGCCCTAAATGTGTTCCATTTGCTCATCACTTAACAGCTTTTCCTGCATGCGTGCTAAAAGCTTAATCTTTTGCACATAATAAGCTTCCTAACCTTTACACCGTTTTCTGTATCTGAGGTCGCGGTATATTAAATTAGCGCAGTTTCAGTATGATGGTGCTCTCGGTTGCTGGATGATCAACAGAAGGAAAAATAAATGCTCGTCAAACATGCATTACTATAGTTTTAACGTAATCCGACATTTTTCTTTTTAGTACAAATCTTTCTGAAGTTTATACTGTACAGTCTCTACCCAGACTTCTGAGTCTGAATAAGTTTAAAGGCGTGCCATATTGTAAATACCCATATGGTCTGCTCCCTAATACAAAATTCATTAATCTGATGTGCTTGAGATGAGATCTTAATTCAGTGCTTAGTTCATTCTTGGGGAAAATAATAATAATCCGGTGGAGAGTTGTCCAGTAATAAATCTGACACCACCGCGTACATCGCACACTATGAAATACAGCCTCGATCGTTACAGAAAATCACATATGAGCCATCGCACAGCAACCTCCCTCCATGAAGCGAGAGCATTAGAGATGAGAGATCCCTCCTGGAGCTACACATTCGCTTTCATCAAATGAAATATGAAATTGCTGAATGGCTCGGAAATAGAGCTCAGTAGGAGAGGTTTCTTTTACAAAAGTTTCCTCTTGCGGTTCCTTTGCTTTTAGTTTTCTTCTCCCTCCCTCCCTCCCTCCCTCCCTCCCTACTCTGTCTTCCTGATTGCACGTTTAACGTGCCGTCCACACCAAATCCATTGTTGAAGAGGGACGGCTTTGATCTCCTTCGACATCTAAAGCCTTCGCCCGTATCCTTCTGTAGCCTCCGCTCCTCGGACACGGACGCGGAGACCGCAGCTCAAACGCTAACGCCTGACAGCTGCTGAGATGAATTATCGAAGGTTTGATTCCTTTGCAACCTTCCTGTATCAGATTAGAACAAGCTCTCTGGTTTCTCAAAAGAAAAAAAAAAAAGAAAAGAAAAAATCAGGAACCAGCTTCTCTTCTGCGGAAAGCTACAGATCCAATCGAAACCACGCAGCTCTTCTTGCCCCTGAGTGTGGACAAACGATGGTTCTAAGCTTGGCTCTTCATTAATATTTTAACAGCAGGGATCTGTGTGGGATCTGAGGTTAGGAGCATATTATAATGTGACATGTTTTTTATAGCAGCACATAAAAAAATAAAAACGTAAGAAAAATAGCTTCATTTTTAAAACAATATGACTAATACTAATCTTGTATTGATCTTTTTTTTCTATTATTATTACATCTACATTTCAGCATACACTCTTATCCAGAGCGACTTACATTTGTATCTCATTATACATCTGAGGGGTTGAGGGTTAAGGGCCTTACTCAAGGGCCCGACAGGAGTTTGAACCTTCAAGATTCAATACTCAATATTCAAAGAACTTTATTAATCCTAGAGGGAAATTGCTTATTCTTGGTTACAGTTGCTCACAGTTTTTATCTAGTAGAAAAGGAAAAAGTAATAAATAATGAATAAAGAATAAAGAATAAGTAAAATAACATTTTAAAAAAAAGTCCTAAAACAGTAAGTATCGTAAACTTTTTGAATACCTTATTGCACACTAAATATGACTCAAGAGCACTGGTAAATATTTCACAATTAATACAGTAGTCTAATATATATACAGTATGTAATATTGTAATTATTACAGTTATAATTATTTTATAATTATTTTAATTCTACTGTAGATCGTAGCCCAATACCTTGAACACTGAGCAACCCTTAGATGCCTTGTTAGAATTTCAACTTAATATTTAGAATATTTAAAATGATATGATTTATGTACTTAAAATATCAAACGTACTGTACATAACTACAGTAATATGCGCTGAACTTTGAAAGCAAAAAAAGCAGCAAGAGCAACCAAACAACAAAAGGAAGCGTGATGAGGTAAAAACCTGTAATATCACATGAGGCAAAGTGAAAGAAAAAAAAAAAAAAAAAAAACTCTGATGAGATAAGA
>JAQMYI010000023.1:21078745-21091255 GCA_030014275.1 Clariallabes melas | reverse complement strand
TTTGTACAATTTAATTACAACTTAAATGCACTTAGTACAAAGTTAGTTGTTCCAAAATAGCAAACTTCAAGTATACTAGTCATTAGTCTGCTACAAGCATACGTAAATATGCTTGGATTTAATATACTTATCATACTTTTTTCTTTCACTTGGGGATGAATGAATGAAGCGGCATAGTGTTTTAGTGGCTAGCTCTGTCGCCTTGCACCTCCAGGGTCCGGGTTCAATTCCCGCCTCGGGTCTGTGCGCGTGGAGATTAGGCTAACTGGCGTTCTCAAATTGCACCAAACGTGTGAATGCACATGAGTGTGTGTGTGTGTGCCCTGCGATGGACTGGCATCCCATCCAGGGTGTATCCCGTCTCATTTCCAAAGTCTCCTGGGATACCGTTAGGCTTCAGGCTCCCCGTGACCCCGTGTACAGGATAAGGTCGTATAGACAATGAGTGAGTGAGTGAGGATGAATGGGTGCAACAAAGAGAGCTCATAATATTTATTGAGCGAGTTATGGACACTTACAGTCGGTTAATTATTGGGCTAACAGTAAATTTAGTGTGCTGAGTTTTTAATGACTTTATGTCTATGTCTGTATGATTAGTGTAAGGATCCAATGACAAAATCTTCAAAGCACTTTGTATGTAAGTCGCTCTGGATAAGATCGTCTGCCAAATGCCTAAATGCTTTCACACACAAATTAAGATATCTTTAAATTCTTCAAGATGTTTAAGTATATAGCCATAGTCATAAGATACACCGTAAAGTATGTGATTGAATTCTCAGACAAAGGCAAATGCCACAAATACTTTCATTTGCTATCTACGTTTTCTGATTATAATTACAGCAGACAAGCTAACACGGCTGGCGATTCACAGTTTATTCATAGTTTCAGATACAGAAGTGCACGCAATTAAGCAAAGATTCCAAATTCCGTACGCGCTTTCTCGTTTGTCACATTACCACCACAGTACTACTATGTGCTTGACAGAGATCTTTAAGAAAATGTCTCTTACAACCAAAGATAATCAGCCTGAATGCTTTGCAATTCAACTTATTTCGCATCTCTTGACTTCACTTAATTTTTTCCATACTTTCGTATCATACAAGCATGAAATATCTTCAGTGGTGACAGGCGAAGTGATTTTCTCGTTACATCGTCACCTGTCAAGGGGTTGAATATATCAGGCAGCAAGTGAACAACCAGTGAAAACAGACAAGTGGAATGACCTGAGCTGCTTTGACAAGGGTCAAATTGTGATCGTTAGACGCCAATTGTGGGTTGTCCCCACCTATGTAGTGGTTAGAACCAAAAGTGGTCCATGAAAGGACAATGGGACAGCCATCAACACGGTCTTGGGTGCCAAAGATTCCAAGACAGGGATGGTTTATCTGGTCCGATCCCAGAGAAGAGGTACTGTAGCACGACTCCTTTCCACCACTGGGGAATTAGGTCTAGTGAATCACAATTTCTTTTATGTCATGTAGATGGCTAGGTGTGTGTGTGTGTGCATCATTTACATGATCTGGATGAATCATAGAAAGACAGCAGTGACACAGAAGCAATGCAAAGGTCTGGACATTACAGTATTTTGTTCTGAAAAACCTTGGGTTCCTGGTATTCATGTGGATGTTACAGTACCTCTCCAAATATTGTTGCAGATGAAGTACACCTCTTCATGGCAGTGGTATTCCCCAATGGCAACGGCTTCTTTCAGCATGACAAAAAAGTGCTGCCACACGCCGAAAAAAATGTTCAGGAACGATTTGAGGAATATACTGTACCAAAGAACTTAAGGACTTAAATTATCGCCTGCTAATGTCTTGGCACCGGATACAACAGTACACCTTCAGGAGTCCATGCTCTGATGGGTCAGAGCTGTTTTGATTGAACAATGGGGACCTACAGTGTACAGGCAGAAGCCTGCCAATCAAGTTAACTCTTCAGGGATCATACCTGCTGTATGGAACAAAGGCTCATCTAAAAAGCACTCAATGTGCTGCGACACCATATGCTAGATGACTGCATGGTCTCGACTCTTAAATGCCAATTTAGAGTTACTGAAAGATTTGCTGCATAGTAAACCATAGCTGGAGTAATAGGGGGGGTGGGGGGGGTAAGCACATTATAAGGAGATGCTGAAAATGTACAATAGTGTTCCTTTCAATTATGTAATTTTATTTATATTTATATAAAGTTTCAGTTGATTTATTATTATTATTATTTTCTAAAAGTTTTAATCATAAAGTATGTCTTTCAAGTTTAAGGTCACCTTAAAATACTTTTAAGAAATATTGATCCTTTATGGCAAAGGAATTAAATGTAAAGTTTGCAAATATTAGTTTTAGGTGCATAGCTTTTTATTTTTAACTTAATATATAAAGTAATATCCACATATAAAGTGAATCATTGTGGGTGCAAACTACTGTACTGTATAACATGACTTTTTTATTAACATCTGAATTTGCAACGAACTGCATTGTACCACCTTTTTCTTTTGTTTTGTGATAAATAAGGAAAGTAATTTGAAATATACAGTTCTTGTGTTTCAAGCTCTTTGAAAATCGGTAGCAGTCAAAGTAAATCAATTGCAGCTACCATATCAATCACAGAGTGATCATAGGCCACACCTTTAATCTCCGTGTTTGAAGCTCTTGTGCATAGACTTCTATCGCTGTATATTATCACAGCACATTAACTTGGTGAGTTAATAATAGAGTTGTTTCCATCAAACTGGCGAACTCCATCCATCCATCCATCCATCCACCTCTGTAGGGGCCGTGGAGGCCAATGGTGGCCGTTGTATTTATTCAAATTTTTATGACCATGGTAGGACCTCCGGTCAACACACACATTCACACACTACGGGCAGTTTAGGAATGCCGATTAGCTTAATCTGCATGTCTTTGGACTGTGGGAGGAAACCGAAGTACCTGGAGGAAACCCACCAACCATGGGGAGAACATACTCGCTCCATGCACACAGACCCCGAGGCGAACCTGGACCCTGGATGTGCAAGGTGATGGTGCTAACCGCTACACCACCGTGCCGCCAATTGGAGTTATAGAATAGCTTCATCTACAGACTCATGCTGTTATTTCTAAAATGAAGTTATTATTAAATTCAAATCAAACGAGACTTTAAACGAGATTTTTGGGCTACTTGAAGGAGACAAAGAAATCGACTATCCACTGATGTTTGGATGAGTTTTAAATGGCACAAAATAAACTGTATTACTGTGTATCAAAAAATCGTAGACGACCAAAACAAGTGGACTGATTTAATAACCGTTTCCTAAGGATACACTGTCAAGAATGGAAAAGCTTTGCCAACTCAAAAGCATGATGCTATGCATTTCTTTGACTCAAGAATAAGTTACTGAATTTAAATTACAGCCATGCATCCCTCACTGTCAGGTGTTTTTTCTTTTTTTTCATGGGTCATGGTCTGAATACCATTTTTTACCCCCTGGGCACCATTTTTGTGCTTGTGCAATCACAATTTGCTGGTACGATGCCAGTGTACTGCTATTTCATTTGGGATTTACACCGATTATATCAGTTTAGTCCTGTTTGACCTGCCAGGACCTTCTCTAAGCACAAATACTTTTTCCCTGACTTCAAGTTCCCATTTGAACATTCAATAACACGTTTGCATCATAAAAATTAAGAACTAAAAGAAATATGAGCATTGGTTTTACAGAGCATTGGTTCATGCAGAATAGAGATTTAGAAGGTTGCACTTCTTACCCACCAGTGTGTTTTTGGGGAAGCCCCTCCCTATCTCAAAGAACTCATCACCTCACATACATCCGCACGCAACCACCGCTCTGTGTCAGTACATCTTTTGATACCTCTTAAGACCAAGCTTTATACCATGGGAGATCAGGCTTTTTGCTTTTTTTTTTTTTTTTTTTTTTAAAGCTGCACCTAGACTGAGGAATGCTCTCAGACTGTTGATGCTTTTAAGTCTGGTGTTAAAATGTAACTTTTTATCAGAGCTTTTGGGTTGAAATCATTTGTAGCACTCAAATATAAAGTAAAATAAATAAATAAATAAAATTGATTTTAAATAAAATGCATTATTATTATTATTATTATTATTATTATTATTATTATCACCAACAACAGCACACAAGAAGACAAGAAAATTATCTCAGCTAACTTTTTAAATATGCAACTGATCACTATTTAAAAAAAAAATAAAATAAAAAAAAAACAGTGCATCAATGCAAAAAAAAATCAACAAATTGTGGGCTCTGCTTTTGTTGTGGTTATGGTAATGTTTTATTTTATTCATTATATTTTTACAATTTTTGTAGTAAGAACTAGGTTTATTTTTGTGTGCATTCTTTATAGATTTATGACAGTTTTCAGATTGTCTTTACATGAGTTTTTTTATTTTCTTTTGTAATTTCTTTCTTTCTTTCTTTCTTTCTTGGGGTAAGAGGTGATCTTTCTGTTGTTCTTTAAATGGGGGTAATCTGGGGTGTGTTTGTTTTTATTTTGTATTGGGAAAAAAAAAAGAAGAAGAAGAAAAAGAAAAAAAATATATATATATATATATTTTTTTTTTTCACACATATATATATATATTTTTTTTTTTTTCTTCTTATATATATATATGGATCACTGAGTATATAAAAGTATATACTGTACTTAAAAGTATATACTGACATATTATTTGCTCATGGACAGGTATCAGAAATAAAATAATATGCTGATTATTATTTAAACTTCATTAGAGAAATAGAATCTAAAGAAAAAGAAATGTGTCCCACAGCCGGTCACAGCATTACTGAGCTCTCACAGGACAAGTATAAAGGGGGCAGTCAAAGTTAGACCAGCTGTTACAACACAATTATCTTGCAAACACGACATAATACACTGAAACAGTGAACAAACAGCATATGTGTCTTGTTTCATGCCTATACAAACCCACTGACCATCAGCTACAGGTTGCACATTTATAATAGTTTAAATTATTAGGTAAGACTAAAGTGTAAAATGGAGTGACTTAAAACTCCTTTAAGTTTCTATTTTCAAATGTGACAAAACGTATAATGAAGTATAAAAGTGGCATTTGCAGTTGGAGGATGTTTTTCTCCTAAATAGGTGAATGCTTTTTGCTTGTTTCGATTGCTTCTCTAATTGAATTCTAAATGGAACTTACTTCTTTGGGGGAAAATTATGTTTTTGATAATAAAAAATGAATTTATAAATTAAGATCAAAGCTTATTCGGTGCAAGAATAAAAATCAACCATGTTGAAATCGAAATTATCTTTAAAATGTCTTTTTATCAAAAAGTCTATTTTTTCCCCTCATTCCTTCAAAGAAATAATGACGTTCATTATACACTCAAATTACAGAATTCAATATGCACCTTTTAGTTTTAAAAATTACACAATCGTCTTTTACATCTGATGTGATCATGCGGACATTTGATTTGACATCCTCTCTTCATTCAAATCCACGCATTAGAAATTCCTGGACAAAAACTCTTTTCTAAGGACAAAAAAAAAAAAAAAAAAAGAATACCTGAAAAAAGAAAGAATTTTTTCTAACCAGGAAAGATTTTATTTACATATATAATTATGGCAGCAAGTCTACTAAACTTTTCACTTTTCAAACTATTTTAATTAAACAGCTCTGTAGAAAAATATAAATAAATAACTGCATCATGCATGTTGACACATTATCCAGAGAGAACATTCAACTCATTTAGGAGGAAAAAAAAGGGATAAGGCAGGAGGATAAGGAATAATAAGTGTGAGAAAGAAAAAGAAAAGGAGAAACATGTTTTAGATGTTCTTTGAGGTTTCTTGGAAACGTGATAGGGCTGGCAAATATGCTCCTTGGATGCATGCACACACATACACACACACACACACACACACACACACACACACACACACACACACACACACACACACACACACCCTGGAACTGGCCTGAACAAAGCGGAAGCTTTACAAAGTAAAAGATGGACTATCTGCTGCATGTAGAGGGTTGTTCCTACTTGGAACGATGGAAAGAATTGAAGAAAAAACCTCATCTTGTGCTCGAGCCAGCAGCTTCCATTTAAGCTAAACTCTCAGATTGATTTGCATTGCTGATAGCGATTACTGCTTTCTGCACCTGAATATGTCACATTGGCGAAATAGAAGAACAAGGAAAACGTTTTTGATGATGATGATGAAACTATATACAGAGGTGAGGCCAAGTTGATTTGCCCTTCAAGTCCCAAGTCAAGTGTCATACATCTAAGTCAAGTTAACATTACTGTATGTTTCGGGTTCTAAAAAGTCATAATGTGCTTAAGGGCCAAATTTAGCATATTAGAAAGAAACAAATTATGACTATAAATACTCACTCACTCACTCATTGTCTATACGTCTTTATCCTGTATACAGGGTCGCGAGGGTCCTGGAGCCTATCCTAGGAGACTTGGGCATGAGGCGGGGTACACCCTGAACAGGGACCCAATCCATCACAGGGCACACACACATGAACACACTCATTACGGCCAATTAAGGAACGCCAATCAGCAAAACTTGCATGTCTTTGGATTGTGGGAGGAAACCCGGAGAACCCGGAGGAAACCCACCAAGCACAGGGAGAAGATAGAAACTCCATGCACACAGACCCAAGGCAGGAATGGAACCGGCACCCTGGAGGTGCAAGGCGACAGTGTTAACCACCGAGCCACCATGCAGCCAACTATAAATACTGAATATTTCAATTAAATCCATCTATCTCAGTCCAGTTTGGAGTTTGTTTTGTACAAAACTATTTTTTAGTTGTTGTCTGATATTCTTGAACCACAGGTTCTGCATGCTGCAATCCTGTTGATGTTACCACTTACAATGTTTTGAAGGAGAACACTACCATGGTTATGAAGGCCCAACAGCACCTGTATTTTCTGTGGAGATTTAAAAAGTCCCACATACTGTATGTGCTCCAGGATACTGGAGAACTTTCATCCTCACAAACTCTGAAATCTCAGTCTGCCATGGTTCGGCAACTGCACCGCTTCAACGCCCTTCAGAGGATGATGAAAACTGCCCGCCGAAACATGGGTATTCAGCGAGCCACCATGAAGGACATTTACAAGAAACACTTGGCATTATCCAAGATACCCTCACCCCAATCATGGACTATTCACCCTTCTCCCATCGGGCTACAGGTGCTTCAGCTTCCGCGCATGCAGACTAAAATCTAGCCTTTTCCCTGTGTCTGTTACCGCACTGAAGAGCTGATCATGAAGTGTTAACCACTACATTAGTGCACCGTCACTTTCAGTCTGTATGGCTCTGCTTCACCTACTATGCGTCTTTACACCATCCATAATTTATCATTGCACTACTGTATTGCACTCCATCCATATTTATTCTGTATATACGATTTCATATAGACATTCGTACAGTATACAGTATATGTAAATATGTATATGGTGTTGAGTATGTTATCTACTGAACCCTCTGTACAATAAACGCTCTCACTCCTGTACTGTACATATGAACCCATGCCCTCATTTATTACATTGTTATTTATTGTAAACTATCGTTATTTCCTGTCATTGAAGGGTAAATAGTTTTTAGAAAGAGTTAAAAGGTTAAAGCTAAAAATAATCTGCTGATCTTTAATGTTAGTGTTTCTATTTAAAAAGATCTCGAAAGGATCCCCTTCAGTAAGCTCAACCTGTTGACACCTTTCCTAAGAGTGCAGCTTCCATCGTTTCCATCAGCAGCACTTCATTAAGTGATCATCACCACTTCATTGTGTCCTGAGCCAAGACTGTCACTTGTCGCGAGGAGTAGCCTCGTCCATTAACCATCTCCAACTACATTGTTAGAACTGTTTCTGTTTTTCTCCTAGAGGGTTCAGATTCAGCACATGCTAGACTATACTGGAAGGTGGGGTTTGATTCGACCCAACCAACCATTTCTTTTTCATCTTCCCTCTGCATGCACCTCTGCCTAATCTTATGTATATTTATAAACAGATGACTTTATAGTGCATCATTTCGCAGATTTTGGCCCTCACTGAGTCACTTGTTTTTGCGAGAATTAAGGAAAGTACATGGCAGTTTCTTTTTCTATCCTAGACTTGAATGTGCTGTTTTGTTCCATCATCTCCGCTGACATACAGCCCAGGTACTCACTTTGACTGTAGGGGTTTTACTCATGTATCACTGTTCCAAATAACCATTTGGGTATGCCCAAACAATTTCCCGCAGAATCATTATTACTGTGCTTATGTTTTACCCTCAATTCCACTCAAACTTGACAGGTAAAAGATAAACTGGAGATCAGCTGTGCCTGAGAGCAAATAAATTAGATTTTCTCTTGGGATCTGGTTACTCAACTGCTCATGGGTTTGACCAGTTAAGTTTGCTGTAGTCTCTAAATGTAATGTTTCATACACTTAAACGCAGACACATCCACGACATAATTTGCTTAACTGCAAGAATTAAAGCTAGTTCTGCACTGGAGTTGCTAGAATACTGGCTACTGGTTTGCTTTGTCGGTCCTCTCCAAGGCTTCTCCAACATTCAGTAACCAGAAGACCAGCCATGCTTTGTGTACCCAATGTGTAACTGATCCTACAGCTGAGATGCTGTTTAAGAAATACTGCCTTCTTCATGTTTACTATTTGTCTCAACATTCAGCACAATGTTAACACATTTTAAATAGTTTCAAATACCAAACCACCAAATTATAATGTAGGGTAGCGGTGCTGTCAAATACAGTATTAACTATGGGAAATAGTCCAGTGCTGTGACCATAATACCGTAATTATCCTCTTCTCCTGCTGACTGCCCTGGCTGAGTCACTTTAGTTACCATTCCAGTCACTCCAAATAGTGACAGTAAAGCCTCTTTCAGACATGCACGCCTTCCATAAGTGCGATTGCAGATGAATGCAATTGCTTCATGTCTGAACGAGTACCCCCGTTCGCTTTTTTCACACACTAAATTACGATGTACCGGCATAGGACTTTGTTAAAAGCTGCAAGTCATGTCGACAGACTCGCTTTCCACCTATCTGGGCTACTTTGATTATCTTGGGAGGTTAACAGAAATTGGGATAACCTTAATTTCATGGGAAGGTATTTAGAAGGGCTTAGGCTGCATGTTGTCAGAACAATCTGGCAAACCTTGGCGGCAAATTAATCCCGGACATTACTCAGAGTCTGAGGAATTAAACTGAAAGGAAGAATTAATCTGTTGGACTCTTGAGGAAAAAGCAAACACACACGTTTGAAACTTTGGAAACACCACCGACAAGTGATTGAATCAACATCGATTGCCAAATATACACCAGTAACCTGGTGGCAGGTTACCAAGGGTACCAAAGGCCAGCCAGTCCAATCCGATCTCACAGAAAAGCCAATGCTGGACAAAACACCAAAAAAAAAAAAGTAAATGTCATGATAGACAGGCACCAGAGCAACCAATGCACCAAAGCCTGCCATGTATGGGGCCCAGCAGGCATAAAGCCCAAGGCTGCTGACCCGGCCTCCAAACTCCCCAAATCCAAATACAATCAAGAGCCCGTTGGATGCACCAGACAAACAAGTCAGATCCATGGAGGTCCCACCCTGCAACCCACAGCACCCAAAGGAACTGCAGCCAACGTCCTGGTGCCAGACACCACAACACAAACCCAAAGGCCCTGCATAGCCACACCCCAAGTGGCCAGAGCCATCAAAGTGGTTCAAGGAGAAACCAAATTCTAGGTGGGTTTTAAAGTTAATGCTTTTTGGCTGATTGGTGACATTATGGCTGATTGGTGTGTATGTCTTTCTTGTGAGTATGGGAAAGATCACATACGTTCAACATCATGGTTGTAGGAATGTCTGACTGAAGCCATATAAAGTGGCCTGTGTCGGAATGACAGAACGCCGTCACTTTAACAGATTGATGAGGCTGGCGATGTTACATAAGTATTTTGGAGAAGGTCTAAGGTTTATATGCTTCATTAATGTCCGGCCCCGCCCCTGCCCCTTTCACACACTTACAGTATTTGCATTCACACAAATGCGTCCAATTTCAGTGAGATCACTTAACTTACAGCTGTGCAGCATGACATGATTTGGTGTCTTTGTCCTCAAAGAGAGAATCCTCTCAGATACTTCAGAAGTAACTGCAAACGTCTTAATCACAAGTTTCTTAGGAGTACACACTGAAAGTAAGCTATCTTCGTACAAATGCTCCAATTACTTCTTTTTTTTTCTTCTTCTTTTTTTTACACAATGTCAAAGCTCACAAGCGGCTAACGGTTTTGTGAGTTCTTTAGTGCACTGGATGCCATAATTATACATATTGTCAGTGTTGGTTATGGCTAGGTACTGTATTATGAAGAAGGCAGTGACAGATGAGAAAGCAGCATAAAAGGATCCAAAGAAAAGCCTGACTCATCTGTGTGTGTTGCCATGGGATAATAAGTCTTGTCTTTTTTTGTTTGTTTTTTTTGTTTAGGTCTCTAACACAAAAAGGTGTGCTTGATGTATTTACTTCTGAAAGGATGCTCCCTCTACTCTGTACAAGATAAGGTTAGCAGTGTAACAAGGCAACAGTGTGCCTTTGTATTCTTTAGAAGAATAAAGGGATATTAAAACAACATCACAGAATCTGTTAGGGAATTGCAGCAAAATATGTTTTATTGTTGTTCATTTAAGACACAGAGCGGGAATAAATATACGCAATCATTTAGCCTTTAAAAACATACTGTATCAGTACCGAATTGTTCATCTGCTGGAAAATAATGATGTCTAATATTTAAGTTGGTAAAAGCATATCAATCCTAGCTTTACCATTTATCAAATGACTGGATAACCAAATAGACCTTTACATCATTTCTTACCATAAAGCAGAATTTAATTCAGTGTCGCATTTCCTGCCAACAAAGCAGCACAGATACATTTCCCAACTGCACAGATAAAGATTGGATGCTCCGAGAGCCCTAATCCTAGACATTATTCGGGAAAGCTGCTGCTTTGACTTCTATAAAGAACTATTTTGTTGGACTCTTGAGCTAAAGCAAACATAAAAATGTCTGAAATTTGGTCCGGCCTTATACTTTACACATCGCTTTATGTACTATAGAATCTCGTGAGAATGGCAAATATCGAATGTGTTCTTTTCTCTCTCCATCGTGGTCTGAATGAAGCCATGACAAACATTCAAGGTGCCATATTTTACTCACTCACTCATCGTCTATACCGCTTTATCCTGTATTCAGGGTCGTGGGGGGCCTGGAGCCTATCCCAGGAGGCTTAGGGCACAAGGCGGGGTAGACCCTGGACAGGGTGCCAATCCATCCATTCACACACTACGGGCAATTTGGGAACATCAATTAACCTAACCTACATGTCTTTGGAATGTGGGAGGAAACCGGAGTACCTGGAGGAAACCCACCAAGCACAGTGAGAACATACAAACTCCATGCACACAGAGACGAGAAACGATCCTGGCCGGGAATCGAACACGGACTCTGTAGTTGCAAGGTGACAGTGCTAACCACTACACCACTGTGCTGCCTAGTAATGATTCAGTAACTTTTTATTTTGAGTCATTTCAGCACCAGGTACATCACTGTAAATCACTGCGTGCTGCTCTACTTTTGTGCAAATTAAGATTAACATTCAATTATTTGAAACATGTACTTTACAGCAAAGTGAAATTATATTTTTCGCATTTCCCAGTTAGGACGCTACGGTCAGCCAGAATACTGTACAATGGTCCTGGAGCAGATAGGGTTAAGGGCTTTGCTCAAGGGCTCAACAGTGGAAGCCTGGCAGTGATCCGGCTCAACCGCCCCCCACCTTTTGGCCAGGCAGTGTTAATTCAATTAATTAGATTTTTTAATGCAGCCCGAATTCAAAACCTAGCAGGTCTCATTTGTATTAATATACCTCAACAATTCATTCAACCATTTGTTCATGTTACAGCCATAGCTGAAGTCCAACTGTGTTCAACAATGGTTGGTTGCAATGACCTGTGATTTCATGCCAGCGATCATTGCTGAAAGGAGCAGATACCTTACTGAGGAACCCAACCTTCTTACAGGTTAACTTATACACTCACAGGGACAACATACTAGCTCTGGACACGAATAGACTATAGATGATGAACTTCCAATTCTGGAGAGGCCAAACTAGTATAGCCATGTATAAAAACATTGATATTGGTCAAACCTCTTTCCAATGTCTGTGCAGAAAAAAAGCGGAAAGTGGTTTACGTTTATGTAATTAGGTATGACCTTAGTCATTAAATTTCATCTTTAGATTCTAAGATTGTTGCAGCTTTCTAAGGAGATTATACTTTCAGTTTACCCTGACCCATACCCCACACATGCACACTTTGTGCCTTCTTATGCACAGTAGTGACCACACTCTCTTCCACACTCTGGATCAGTGGAATGCTGTTTGCATTTCCCCATGATGTGTGTGTGTGTGTGTGTGTGTGTGTGTGTGTGTGTGTGTGTGTGTGTGTGTGTGTGTGTGTGTGTG
>JAQMYI010000023.1:21032350-21059272 GCA_030014275.1 Clariallabes melas | reverse complement strand
TGAGTCCACCTTCACTGTCTTTCCCACATCCGGGAGAGTTACGGTGTGGAGAAGCCCCAAAGAAGCGTACCACCCAGCCTGTTGCATGTCCAGAGTGAAGCATGGTGGTGGATCCTAAACCCTGGGATATAACCCTAACCCTATAATTTTATTTTACATGCAAATGTATTTCAAAGACCAGAAAACAGGAATAAACTAAGTCACTTGCTGTGACAACCCCTTTTCTAAAAAAAATAATAAAAAATAAAAACCCACACAAATAGACTCAGGTACATCATGTGCAGTTTTATGAGAAAATTGGTTGGTTACTATTTTCTTTTCGGAGCAGATCCGTCACAGTTCTTCTGGAGGATGTCAGTTGCATCTTTTTTTCTTTACCCCTGTCAGCCTTCATTATATTCAGTTTTTTGTTTTGATTTTTTTTTTTTTGGTCTAAAATACATTCAGTTTGTTTACTGACATACTGCACAGTACAAAGATTTGTCTTTCTCGCTTATTATTCATCTATTTATTAACCTGTGTTTTATAAAATTGTAGTTTTAAAAAGCAATTTTTGAAACCTTTTTTTTTTTTTTTTAACAGATTCGATAATGCGGAAGTCATAAATAAAATAAATGTAAAAAAAAATGTGCTGCTGTGTATTTATATATACAGTACTGTATAAATAGGACATGCTCATAATGACGCAAGCTACAGTATAAACTCCCACTTCCTTATCATAAACGAAACCGGGAACTACTGTAGGACCAGCTCAGTCGACACATCCTATTTATCTACAGATGTTTTAAAGGCCAGACGCTTTTTCACATAACACGCACATACTGTACGCACCCATTAAATAAGGTATTATATAATTTAATTTAACAAGTACTTAACATTAATTATATGAATTATTCATTACATTTTAAGAGCTATTAATCAGCATATGATTCTTTTACATAATAAGTACTGTAGATACATTTTGAATCGCAAATTCAGTGCATTTTAAATACAGGTGTGTCTTACTTGTTATATTCTCAGATCTTGCTCATGGTTTGATGACTCGGATGAGCCGGGAGGAGAGGAGAGGAGAATGGGATGATTTGTTGCGGCGATCCAGGATTAAGGCCTGTAAGAAGATGAAAAAGTGACTCGGTCCCACACTCCCATAGCCGTAGATCTCTCAAATTAATAAGCCAGTATCCCTGCGGCCCCGCGTGCTTTTCAGGAGCTGTACCCGGCCTGTGCCAGGCATTCACAATAGAGGTGGTATGATTGTTACAAAAGGAATGAGAAAATCATTACTGGAAAGCAGACCTTTGTAATTTTTGCCCCCCACTGCAGTGACTATAAGTAATCAACACATTATAAATGATGCGAATTCAAAGGAAGCAGATTAAAATGAATTTACAACAATAAGGAGGGGGGTAGGGGGAAAAAAAAAAAAAAGAGACTATAGATAGTTCCATTGTTCCTGATATTTTCAGCATTCAGCTAATTTAACGCATGCACATGCTGCCTGAAAAACAAACAAAAGGCTTATTATTAATGCAGGAGCGTACAGCCAGCGAGGCAGCGATAAAGAGTCTCTGCACTCATACGAGTCCCCCAGTGTTGGGTTTGTTCTGTTGATGTGTTGGTGCGATATATCCCTTATCAAAGCTCATGGTTAATTGTTTTGGACGTCGTGGCATCATTGCGCCGCGATCAAACAAGCAGCAAAGACACATCCTAGGAACCCAGGGAGTCAATTAGTGTTTATCAAGCTACACTTGGGCACTCTGTGAGCTACACTCTCAACACGTCTTTCCACTTTCTGGGTGCCAAGCAAATCTGGCCACTATTGATATTCTCTTTAATTAATCATCACTTTGGGAGGATACGGCACCAGGGTAAAAGCAACTAAAAAGAAAAAGAAAAATGAGTACAATATGACCAAATGGCTACAACGGACCGACAAGCATTAGATCTAAAAGTGGTTTCCTCCCTTCCTACACAAATTGTATATAATGTATTTGTGTGCTGGTACATAACAATAATTTCTCTCCACTGGAGCTGGAAGACTCAAAGCAGTTCCAGTATGACTTTCACCTGTGCAAAATGTCATGTAGTAATGTAATCATCCATTCATCCATCCATCCAACCATCCAGGAACCTGTGTAGTCCAACTAAGGACCGTGGAGGCCAATGGTGAGCATTGGAGGCCATTGAAGGACAACGGTGACCATTGTATTCCATATTAGGAGAATTTATAACATGCAGCTAATGGTGCATTATTCTATTCCATCCATCCATCCATCCATCCATGAACCTCTGTAGTCCAACTAGGGACTGTGGAGTCCAATGGTGTATTTATTTTCAGACAACATTCACACACTACTGGCAATTTGTGTACGCCAATCAGCCTAATCTGCATGTCTTTGGACTGTTGGAGGAAACCGGAGTACCCGGAGGAAACGCACCAATCACAGGGTTTCTTCACAAGCACACAGACCCCAAGGTGGGAAACGAACCCGAGGCATCAGTGCTAGCTAACCACTAAGCCGCTGTTTGCCTCCCACGTAGTCAAGGTCTAAGACATTTGTAGCTGGAAAAAGACTTGAGTGTCCTGCACAAATCCCCGACCTCATCTCGACTGATCACCTTTGGAACGAAACGGAACACCGACTGCACCCCAGACCTCCTTGTCGGACCTCACTAATGTTCTTGCGGTTGAGTGAACACTGTAGATCCCCACCAATCCCCACAGCTACACTCCAAAACATCTAGTGAAAAGCCTTCCCAGAAGAGAGGAGGTTATTAAAACAGGAAAGGAGGAACGAATTCTGGAATGGAGGTTCAAGAAGCAACATAAGGCAGCAAAGTCTAATAAACTCCATTGATACTTTAATGTTACCGTTAAGGGGAAACCCTCAATTAGTCATGGATTTCGAAAATGAGTAATAAGGCAGATGGTAAAGAAATGCAGACTAAATGTACTTTTCTGAAAAAACTGCACATTTTTAAGACCCCACTGGGAAAAGACGTTCTTTTACTTTTATGAAACACTTTCATTCTCATATCACATTTATAGTTAATAATATCTCTGTTTCTTTATTCTAACATTTAGCAACGTTAAGACACAAAGGCAACATCTTTTATTACGTGTATTATTATTACACATTACTATTTAAACCATCTCTCTCGTTAAATACCTAAACCATTCTATCTCGACGTTTGTTTTATAAGCAGCCTTATTTAATAATAAGGTTATGAGGTGGGAAAAGGGGATCTCGGTTCCACGTCTTTTCCAGATAATTAAAAGGACGCTGGAAAAGTCATCATGTTTACAGATGGCGAATAAATCAGAGGCAACAATACAGATTGAAACGACATGAACAGGCGTCTCTAAAGTATTTCAGAGTGACCTTTTTTTTTTCCCCCCGTAATAACCTTTTTGTCTGGGCTTAGACGTAGGGCTCAATATAAATAGCCCTCTGCAAAGTTAATCCGCTGCACAAGGGGGAAATCAGGGACTGGATAATTTGGAGACAAAACAACGAAATCCAGCCAAAACGGCTTCGACATGATGAACAACTGTTCGGGTTAACCAGGCTAAATATTTTGAACCGTAGGGGTGATTTGTTACGCTGGCCAGTTGGGTAGTTTGAATGCATCTGTCAAGTCCTAGTTAACCTCGTCTACACAGAAGCCCTGAGGTTTCAGACTCTCATTTCTCTCTCCAATGAAATAGTTTAGTTTTTAATTACTGTAACATTCGGAGTGATATCATACTCCTAATAAAATGATTCACATTTGCATTGCACATAAGCTTGTCTTGGCTTCATTGGCAAATATCGAGCACTAAAGTCACGATCAAGCGGCACACGTTTGATATCGCTGCAGGAGGTCAGATTCATTGAAAGGAATAAAGCACATCACTTAGATCTCAGTGCATCAATAAACAAAAGTCATTTCAGAGCTCCTAGAGAACGTTTCCCTCGGCTGTCTACGTACAGTACGTCCAATTCCTCTTTTCTGGCAGCGCTTCAGTCGACACGGCCTCATGGCTTTCTTTATTTCAAGCAACAACTGCATACATTTGTTCAAGTAAGGATGTCATTACACTTTTTTTTTTTCCTATACTGACAATTACTGGAATAAAAGCTTTTATCTGCAGATCCTACCCACACCAACCACACGCACAAAATAGCTGTGATCAAAGTGAGCCATACTGGAAAGTTAGTTTTTTTTTTTTTCTGTTAGCCGAAAAAACTTTTTTTCCCCCTTTTTTTCTATCATGTTGTTGACAATATATTGCATCTTTCTTTTGACAAGTCAATAAAAGCCTCGAGTGTGTTTGTGAAGATTTTATGGCTTTAATCCTGTTCTGAATATTATCGAGACAGCATTCAGTCAAATCATCAGTTTAGTAAAGATTCCAAAAAAAAAAAAAAAAAAAAAACCAGGGGGGAGGGGGGTTTGATGGAAGTCTCGAAATTTCCAAGGCTGTGAAACTAAAGCGTCTTGTGTAACACAAGCTTTTGATCTTAATAGTAAATATAATCCGGTTGTGGGAACTAATGTGAGATAGTAAAAGACTAGAGGACTGCCTCTTTCCTCCGAGGATCGATGATCTAATTTACACGAGGTACAGAACACTCACACGGTTAAGGAAGTCATCTAATTAGTCCAGAGATGTGCAGCCATCAGGCGTAACTAGACTACAGGACTGGAAGCATCCGCTAATTTAATGCATCTAAAACGCATAAATCTGACGCTCTCGCTCACGGACATGTGTGGGGTGGATGTTGGGTCTCGAACCGCCTTTCAATCAGCGCCGGTTTCGCATTCAGTGACCTGCCGCGATTCTGGGACGCTGCTCCGTCTCAGACCCCAGTGCTTGTCCGTGCCTTATCGTATGTGCCGTCTGCCATTTCTCAGACAAATGTGACAGGAACAGGGGCGATGAGAAAGGCGTGACAGCTGACACGGGGTTCAGGGACCAGTGGCAGGGTTTCGGCGTGACCTGCGAATGCAAATGTGGAGCGGTCACTGCACTGTTTACTCGTAAAGTGAAAATATCGTCACGGGAGATTCATTCGTGGCTGCGGCGTGGAAATTAATCGAACAACGTGACAAGTAAATGAGCAGTTCTTCTGTCTTTGGTGGCACCATAATCCAGTCATAGTGTACTAAAAAAAAATGGCTCATGATATCAGGGAACATGGTGGCTTAGTGGCTAGCACGGTCTCCTTGCACCTCCAGGGTTGGAGGTTCGAACCTCTCCCTTCTCTGGTACTGTGTGTGAGAGTACTGTATGTGTGTAGGTTCAGGTTTGTTGATGAAGTGACTGGTTGCTTTACTTCCCAGGGATCTCGCATGTCTGTGTTTCCTTCTGGATCTACTTTTTACAGTAGTTACCCAATACCCAACTATGTCGCTCCTGAGCTGCCAGTGATCCAGACCCCCTCTGCCCTCTGGACCTGTCTGACTCATCCTGGTGTCCCAGTATGGTATGAGTATGAGTATGAGTATGGTATGAGATCTCGTCGCGTGGAGGCCCCGTGTGGTCTGATAGGGCCCTTGATCACACCCTTGTACTTTTAGCGTATTTGTGGTGGCTCATTCATCAGATCCTGTAATTGCCAAACTGAATCCGCGTCCCTGAACCACCAAAACTACACTTTTCAGCAAGGCCCAGCCCTCAGCTGTTTGCTCTGCGTCCTCAGTGAAAAATGGCTTCCTGTGATGAGCTTGCTGGTAACAAATAGGACGAATGTGTAGACAAAGCTAAAGTGCTGACCTCCTCCATTGACTGGTGAAAGGTAACATCTCTGTCATCCGCTGCCAGCGTTGCAGCACTGAACTCATTTATTTTGTCTAATACTCCTCCCCGTCATCACCCTCCGCAGTCCCTGACACCTAGATGACAAACAGACCCATCACCTACTCCACCCATGCTACAAATCAGGATGCTCCAGTGTCATAACTTGGTGAAATATACAGCATCATATTAAATATCTGATCTGCAGAATAAAGAAATAAGAAAAAAACATTGAACGATAAGGAGGTGTTGTACTGTATTACAGACTCGATTATTCTCATGTAACAGGACATCCCGGCATTCCATTTATACTGCAACAAGTAATTTTACTGATTTATTGATTTATTTATATTTTCATTAATGCATAACATATCTTCTATGGATTTAAGTTACATTTATGTGACAATTCCAGGGTCCGGGTTCGATTCCCGCCTCGGGATATGCGTGCAATGCTTAGTGGGTTTCCTCCGGGTACTCTGGTTTCCTTCCAAAGACAGACATGCAGATTAGGTTAATTGTCGTTCCCATAGTGTGTGAATGAGTTTACTGTATGTACATGTGTGTGTGTCCTGCGATGGATTGGCACCCAGTCCAGTTGGTACCCCACCCTCGTGCCCCAAGTCTCCTGGGATAGGCTCCAGACTTCCCGCGACCCTGAATACAGGATAAAGCGGAATAGACGACGAAAATAAAGTTACATTTCATGTTGTAAAACATTCACATTCCTGTTATCACTTATCCTATAGCAGCTATAAACAGTTTCCCAAACAGCTGCTTCCTCTCTCTGTCTCTATATTCAAGTTAATAAGAGAGAAAAATACATCAAAACACACAACATACTGTATCTGTCCCGAAGACTTTCCTGTATCAGAAAACAAATAATGTTAATAATGAGTTAAATCAATTAGATTTTTCAATCCTTGATTAATTCATCTTTGTCAAATTTGGGCATTTATATATATATTTTTAACTAAGCAAACTTAATTACTAAATGGAATTTTACCTTTTTTTGTATTAATGTTACAATATGAATAAGACATTTATTTTTAAACTACTGTACGTTCATAGTTCAGGCTGATTAACAGATTTCCTAAAGTTGACGACAACAAATAATGTTAATTAAGTGGTATCTATTGTATAAAGTGAATACTTAAGCACATTATGTTGTCTATTTTTTGAATAATAGAGGCAGCCATCAACATACTGTATATTTAATGACTGTATATTCTCATTAAAGATTATTCTACACAAGTTGAGATGCAGTGTTTCATGTCATTTTAAAATAACATTACTCTTTAGCCATGTACTTTCTACTCATTACGTCTATTTAATCATATTTCAACAACCTACCCAGCACTAGACATGTACGAGGGACTTGAACATAGACATAAAACTGATGTACATTTATAAAAGACTTCAAGCCTAGCAATCGCTATTTAACACCCCCCCCCCCCCCTTTTTATTTTTTTTAAGAAGGCTGTACGTCCGTGAATGATGATCAACCGGTCAACGAGTCTCAAACTATCCAGCGAGTGGAACGTCTAATTCTTATAAAAAAGCAACGAAAAACTCGTCCCCAGCTCGCAGAAGAGACGCATCTGTCTGTGAGAACTGCACACACGATCGTTCGCCAACACCACTTGCATGTTACAGGAACTCGGCTGGGAGTTATCGCCACATCCCCCCCGTACACTCCTGAACTCGCTCCAAGCCATTTCCACATGTTTGGAATTCCTGGGAGGCCGGCGTTTCAGACATGAACAGACAGTCCGATCATGGCTCCGGTGTCCAAGCACTAGTGAAACACTCAGATAAGTGTAGTAGTGTATCAGGGGACTATATAAAGAAATAAAGGGATTTATTTTTTCTTTTCATGACTGTTTTCTGTCCTTCTGCACAATCAAAAGTCCCAGTTTGACTTGTGTAACCGGGTATAATGTGACTCCTGTATAATGTGACTGCTGTGCTCTGAATGGCAATCAGACTAGTGTGCTCATGGCAGTGTATTTGTGTGCATGCAAGTGTGTGTGTGTGTGTGTGTGTGCACAAGTCAGGAGTCTAGACACTCCAGGGATTCCCTGCCAGGACCAAAGTTAATGCAGAATAAAGAAACAGCAACGCTACACTCAACCTTCCTGACACAGTACCTGCAGAATGTGACAAGTTATATTTCAGCTAGGTTAACCCAGCTTTGTCATATGCATCTGAACAAACAGCTGAATTGACAGGAGCTCTGAATTTTAAGGTGAAATACGACTCTCTCCGGAATATATTCCTATCCATGCATAGATAGTTTAAGCAGGGAAATGTCAACGCTCAAAGCATGAATATGGTAACTAATTCTCAGAACCGCACCGCAGGTCCCCATCCTCCCTCCATGTCTTCCAGAGCCGTTCAGAGATTGCGCTATCCAGTGAAGAGTATGCAGCGCAGCACGTGGTCGTGCTCACATGGTCTTTGGCTTTGTGAACGTCTCCGAGCTGACATTTGACAAGCCTGTTTCAACTCTCTAGAGGTTCCCTCAATTTACTTGTGGCCCGGGCTGCCAGATTGGGAGTAAAATGATTTTTTCAGCAGGCTAAGCCGCTTTTTTTTTTTTTCCCCTCGCACCTCTAGACTGCATCGCAGAAGCACTGCTAACAAAAGGTTAGTCTCCCCAGATGCACATTTCATATTCCTTTTTACAGAGGAAAGCTTGCCTTTTCCCAGGAACACATTGCTTATGGACAAAAAACAGCACATGTCTTCTGTTAATAGATGCCAAAATGCATTATGGATACATAATCTACAAAAATTCCCCATCATTAAGTCATCGTGTTACAAGTTACAGTATACACTGTATGAATAGTATGACAATTACATCATTGTTAAATATGTTACAACGACAAAATGTAGAAGGAGTGCACGAGCCTAAAGATTCATATCCATCCTTCCTTTCTTACAAGCACTGTTAACTATGTTAATTATGTAAAAAAGCTGGATAATTATTCAACAACATGTAGCAATTTGCCAATTAAACGGTTTGTTAAATTACAAGGCTGTAATTATTGTCTAAAAATTAATCATATAATGAACATTCATAGCTAAATTGGCAAGTTGATTAAAAAGAAAAAAAGCAACAAAGTGTATAATGCAACCAATAAAGTCTTTTAATGAAAACCCAGACTTATCAATTATTGCGAAACCATTGTTTGTGCTATTTTTAGCTCTTTCCAAATCACCTGCGCGTGATTTTCTAAAAGAATTAAATTATGCTTCACTTTTGAGTCATTAGCAGTTTAGAAACTACATCACCAGTCGATACGATCAGTAGAGAAAAATAAAGCCGCAGTCGAGATAACGGAGTGAATCGTGTAATATACCTAATAGAACGCTTGATATAGATCACAATGTCTGTTGGATATTTAGTAATTACTAATCGCCTCCTTTGAAAAGGAAGATATCGCATGCAACTAAACCACAGCGTTCTGACTAATACAGTAGGAGGACTGATGTAGTGGTTTCCTTTAACACCAACAGAGACTTCCTGTGTGTTCATTTCCATAAGTACTAATGTATCAAATTCAAGGGGGGGGAAGAGGGAGGGGGGGGTGAGAGCGCTCAGAATAGCCTACAGATTTCATAACAATCACATCCCAGCACTAGAACAAAAATCAGACAGAGACTTCCACGTCGAATGCGTTTCCGCTCCTTTTTCGTTTTGGTCGTTTGTGTTCGTCTGTTGAAAATCAATATCTTTCTGCAGTTTTGTTGCACCACTGCTGCTTCGGATGAGCAATGTAGAAGCTTGAATATGTCAATACGTGTCTAAAATGGATAATATGGCCATTTTACTGATATTATTCTTAAACAAATGTTTTTAATTATTTTTTTTAGTGCTTAAGCTCCGGAGCGTCCGTGGAGCCGAGCCCGTCTTCGTTAGTTTCCTTTTCCACACACTAATAGCCAAGTTTTCACCTGACCTCATCAGGAGCCTTTAACAGGTCTTTGCTACAGTATGTCATGCTAGCGCTCTGGACATTCTCATGAACCGAAGTAATCCACACGGTTCCACTTAGCCGTAGAACCAAAAGTCAAACTGGGACTTGTGATGATTTTTTTTTTTGCAAATGAAGGCGGCAAACTGATTGACGTTTACAGAAGACATCAAGCACAGTACAGTGGTGAGACTCTTAGTAGACTCCGCAGTAACACATGTGAAAGATGCAAACATTTTAAAGAAGGCTGTAAGTCTGTGAATGAATATCCAGGCCGAGGTGGCTGTCTAGACACATCTGTCTGTTGCAACACCAACACCACTAGCACATTACAGTACAGGAACCCGTCTGGGAGTTATTGCCACATCCCCCTGTATAGTCCTGACCTCACTCCAAGACATTTACACATGTTTGGGTCATTAAAGGAGTTCCTGGGAGGCCAGCGTTGCAGACGTGAATGACTTACCAAGCACTAATAAAATGAGTTTTTACTCTCATAACTGTGTTCTGTTATTCTGAACAATTAAAAGTCCCGGTTTGATTTGACCGTCCCTTGAACATAAACTTTCATTCAGGACTGTTGCAGCAGTTTCTTTCGAGGCATCACTCATCACTCACTTATCGTCTATACTGCTTAATCCTATATTCAGGGTCGTGGGGGGGCTGGAGCCTATCCTAGGAGAGGTAGGGCATGAGGCAGGGTACACCCTGGACAGGGTGCCAATCCATTGCAGCACACACACACACACACACACACTCTAAGTCCAATTTGGGAATGCCAATTACCCTTATCTGCATGTCTTTGGACTGTGGGAGGAAACTGGAGGAAACCCACCAAGCGCAGGGAGAACATGTGAACTCCATGCACACATAGACGGGAATCGAACCCAAGCAAAAACAACCAGATCATGTGATCATGTGTATCTGTGCTGTTTCTTTGCCTATGTGACCAATTCCATGTGTGTATAGTTAGTTAAAATGAAATAAAATCCATTTCATCATATTGCCTGGGTTATGCTTTAAGAATAAAAGGATACGTCACACTATACTGCACAATCCTGAGCACTATAAAAAAAAAAGCAAAACAAACAAACAAAAAAACAGCTAAAATGTTCTGAGTTTTAAGGGCTCCATCGCCTACAAATCCATCGCTCATGTCCTTTAAGCAGCAGACGAACCGGTCCTTCGGCAGCGAAGCCCCTCTCGTGTTGCTCCTGAAAGCAGACAAACAGCTGCTCGTTGTCCTGCAAGTTGATATTAATATATTCCAACACTATTGGCAGGAAGTGACAGGTTGTGGCCACAGACTGGAACACCTGAACACAGACACCGCATACTGACGCGTACGGCACTTGCTGACTCGTCCGATTGTAATCATGGCCGGTAAAAAGCTGCCTTATGCAGCGAAAAAACCACTTCATATCTATCTTCATATCTTACATATGAAAGTGCAGATCCCACAGTGGAACCACTGATTTGCATGAAGATCAGATACTGTATGTTCTGCATCTTTAAAAAGGGTTTTGGCTCGTTTTCGGTTTCGGAAAAGGAGGCCGTTAAGCGGTCACTGGTGCACAGACAACGGTGCGTTCCATACCTTTAGGGTTAACATTTTCCACTGACTCTGTAAAAAAAAAAACATTGTTTATGGAACAAGATAAGGAGTTTATGAGGAGTGTTTCACACAAGGGTGCAAAAAAACATTCCACTTGCCCACATAAAACCAGCTCATAGCTAGATAAAGCAGGCGACAGCACTGGGGTTACTCACAGGAGTCATACCCATAATTCCAAGATGTGTGTTCTACTTCAGAACCATCTAGACCTGTTTAAGCACCACTTTCTATTTTCGGTGCATGTTTCAGGCTCTTGTCATCAACAGCCTATCGCTTATTGTGTGTGTTGCACAGTTTCATTTATAATCTGTTCCTTTTTTTTTCTTTTTTCTTTTTTGCCGTGAGTCATACGAAGAGTCCCAGATTAGTGTTTCCACATTGTTGTTCTCGGTCTTATTGTGCTTCATAAGATAAAGGACTGCATTTGCATCCACCTTTTGTCTTTGCAAATCCATGACACAATAGTTGTGCACTTTCTTGGTTGACAGAACAAAAGCATCTTACGGCCGTACTGTAGATTTGGCTGCGACCGATATCTCTACCCTGACGGTGAACTAAACTACTTCTGTCTTCATTCATTTAATCCTTAATTTAGCTCTAATTACATGCACATGTCCCCTCTGTTGAAATGCATGTAGGCTCAAGAACACAGCACTCAAACGTGTGTGTGAGATCAATCACACACCCATCCTGTATACTGTACAGGGAACGCAAGTGTAGCCTAATCTGCATGTCTTTGGACTGTGGGAGGAAACCAGAGAACCCAGAGGAAACCCACCAAGCAGGGGCAGAACATGCAAACTCCATGCACATAGACCCAATGCGGGAATCGAACCCAGAACCCGGAGGTGCGAGGTGACAGTGTTAACCACTAAGATGTGCGAGATAGATTTCTTTAATGATTCACAACATATTCATCCCCCTTTACATACACAAAAACAAAAAAAAAATCAGAAGGTGTTTTCAATGCAGTCTGGATCAGGCATTTCTGAAAGAATCCCAATTATGTTGTTATTATTCAATTATTCGGATGATTCATTCACAGACCTTGACCCATTTCTGTCCACTGCTCATGTAAAATCTAGACTCATTAACATGCCTTACTGTACGAAAACTGCAATTTAAAATGCATGTATGGCAAAGTCATGCTTTTAAGCTTAAGCCTTTAATTTTTTATTTTTTTGCCCCAGTGCATCTGAACTGTCAGGGATTCCTAATTATTTTCCTCTTTACAAAACGTATAAACATCTCGTCCGACAGAGAGAGAGACCATATCCCGTAGCCCTAACGCAAGCCACAGATTTCAGACGATCCTGTTTGTAATTATCAATTCATTTGGGAATATGGGTTTTTCTTTTAAAAATAAGGGATTGTTTTGCTCTTGGATGAAGCCACATCAAACAGTATCAAACATAAGCCTTTAATGTGTCTTCAAACCCAAGAAAATGGAAATTCAACAATAAGGCGCCACTGATGAAGTCTGCGAGTCCCTCAGGAAAAGACTTCGCTGTTTGAAGATAAGGTTTTTTTTTTTTTTTTTTTCCTGCTTCTTCGCAAAAAGAAGAGATGTTTTGTCAGTGCATCTCAAATAACAAATGAAGTCTGGGCAAATCATTTTATGAAACACTTTTGTCAAGGAAATAGTATGCATTGTTGCAAGACAAAAGAAAAAAACAACAACACACACACACACACACACACACACACATACAGTAGACGCAAGAATTCAGAAAAACAATAATCTGGATCTCAGAAAGGTCTGTATAGCTTGGAGGTTTTAGGGCTTTCCCCAACTGTGTCAGGACCGCTTTCCGAAGCCATTTGTCACACTTTTGTCCTTTTCTTATGGCTGCTACCTAGGCGTGATTGTTGAAGTACCTGCCAAAGAGGAAAAGCAAGGACAATTTAAGGGAATCCGTCACAAAGTTGTGAAATCTACAGGGTCAATTTTTTTTTATTATATAGTATCTGTACAGTACCTTGATTTGATTAATGTTGAGACATAAGACAGAACTTGAACAACTGTCCCACAGGTTGGTGCTGACAAGAGGTTTCGGACCTGATACTGCAAGTTGGAAGTCAAATATATGGGAAAGAACGTTGAAAGAAAAAAGAAAAACATTTGCGGTGGCATGGTGGCTTAGTGGTTACACTGTCGCCTTGCACCTCCAGGGTCTGGGTTCGATTCCTTTGCATGTTCTCCCTCCGTGCTTGGTGGGTTTCATATTGGGATTCTGGTTTCCTCCCACAGTCCAAAGACATGCAGTTTAGTCTAATTGGCGTTCCCGTAGTGTGTGAACAACAAGTGTGTGGCCTGCGACGGATTGGCACCCTGTCCAGGGTATACCCGCCGTCTCCTGGGATCGGATCTAGGCCCCCCAGGACCCTGTACTGTATACAGGATAAAGCGGTACAGACGATGAATAAGTGAGTGAGAAAACATGGCATGGATTACGGTTTTACTGTTGCCATTGCTTATTTATGTTTTACCTTAAAGATTTTATCCTTTAATCTACGTTTATTTAAAGTTCTTGATCTTACAAGTCCAACTGAACTGCTACAGTAGGTTTAAGGAAAAAAATGAGTGATACTATCATGACCAGAGAAGTTGACAGTTCTAGGACATGACACACTGATACAGTACATCCAAAAGATGAGGATGCTGAGGAATCCAGCTCTATTTTAGTTGCGCTGTGAGTGAGATCGCACTAGGCCAGTACAGGACATGACTCACATCCCTTTGATTGTAGGATTATCGCAGACAGTACGGCTTGAATCCAACAGATAATATGATCAGCACTGTAGTGCACCTGGATGTGCACAAATAACACAAATCTACACGGTCAGAAAAACAACAAAAGCCTCACTTGCAGTGTTTAAAATGACCTACGTCGTACAGAGAATCGGATCGAGCTCGCTATTCGAGTGAGGTTCGTGTCATTAGCGACGTCTTGCTTTGGCAAATTGAGCACATGTGATAACCGAAGGCAATTAATATTAATATTTTTATGAAACAAAAAAAAAAAAGAAAACACAATCAATTAGTCTGCAGTGACCTGGATGTTTTTCTGGCTGACCGATTTCGACTCAGTGACCCAAAGCATCAGAGTACAAAGACCAGCTTTAGTTGAAGTCATTGTCTCTCTGGAGCCTCTCTGTGGTCATTAAAATCATCTCAGTACAATAAAGCCTTCGGGGATCTGGGACTACAACGAAGACGTTGAACAGCTTGGGAATCATCTTTAGCAGTCATTACCATCATACTGTAGCGCGCAGAACAAGAAACAACTTAAACCCATTCTCACAGCACACTGACATTCCGTTCTGCAGAGGAATATCTGAAAATCACTCACTCATCGTCTATACCACTTTATCCTGTGTACAGGGTCGTGTGGGGCCCTGGAGACTGTGTCACACACATGCACACACACACTATGGGCAATTTGGGAATGCCAAATAGCTTAATCTGCATGTCTTTGGACTGTGGGAGGAAACCGGAGCACCTGGAGGAAACCCGCCAAGGTACAGGGAGAACATGCAAACTCATTACACACAGAACCGAGGTGGGAATCGAACCTGGAGGAACTTAGAACCTAGAGGCAAGGTGACAGTCCTAATCACTGGAACCGCCTGGAATAAAAATCAGACATTTTCAATCATCTTAAACAAATGAATTATTATTTGTGACGCATCATATCAAGTCGGGTTTAAGTAGGTGCTGTAGGTAACGTGAAATGTATACAATTTTAAATTTCAGCAAAAATTGATTCATAAATAAATTCTCTTCCTGATCGTTCAACAGAATTGAGAAACGTTCATCTTAAACATTGTTTTAAAGCACTTTAGTGAACACTATCCAAGCTGGATATATCAGTTATGATAGAAAAACATGCTTTTTTTTTTTTTAGCAGATAAAAACAAATACATTTTTAGGGGTATCAGGGAAATGTTACTAGTTTTTCAGCTGTTCCATCAAGGGGTTGCGACAGTAAACTATTCAATCCACACAACAGCTTGGCACAAGTTTTACGCCGGATGTCCTTCCTGATTTTAATCTTTTTTTGATCCTGAGCCCTGCTCATGGCAGATCGAAAACCTGCTGTACCACTGAGCCACACTCTTATTGCAGGGATGGTAGCAAAATATGGTATCAAAAGGATGCTGAAGGTTCCCTCTCTTACTTTCTACGTCAAAAAATCCTCATTTACTCTCACTCACTCATCGTCTATACCACTTAATCCTGTATTCAGGGTCGCAGGGGGCCTGGAGCCTATCCCAGGAGACTTGGCGCACAAGGCGGGGTATAACCTGGACAGACACACACATACACTACGGGCAATTTGGGAACGCCAATTAGACTAATCTGCATATCTTTGGACTGTGGGAGGAAACCGGAGTACCCGGAGGAAACCCACCAAGCACGGGGAGAACATGCAAACTCCATGCACACAGTGACGGGGTTCGAACCCGGACACTGGAGGTGCAAGGCGCCAGTGCCATCCACTACAGTCTAAAAATATGATTTCTACAGATTTTTCCGAGGCACTCCTCAAGAACAAATTCGCACTGGCCTTATTTCAGCAACCAGATATGATAAAGTAACAAATTGCAACTTATTGATCCATGAATCTGCGACTTAATACTTAATTTGATGTTATAAGATTAGTCAGGATGCTGTTGGGCTTCTGTACGTATGTATAGTATCGTGACTTCAAATGGGAAAGATAAAGGGGTGTGAGCCACCTGCTGGTTTATAAAATCCCTGCATGTTTGTATGCGTATGAGCCATTAGCTTTTTGGCCTAAAGTAAACAAAGTTAAGACAATGAAACATTTATTCATACATTTTTTTGCAGTAACTTCCTCATGCTGTTCCGGGTCACCGGAGTCTATCTCAGGAAAACAGGCGGACGCAGGAATAAATCCGCCAGGAATCTCCACACAGACATACAGGAGATACCCCGAGTCCAGGATGAAGAAGCAGACTCTGGAGCTATGCTTAAAAAAAAGAACTGACCTTTCATTATTATTAATCAGTGTTCGCTGTGTTATCCAGCCACTTGAACACATCACGGTGTTCCTGTTGCCAGTTAGGTAGCTGGCTTGGTTATTGGAATGTTTCTGCTAGTAGACATTTGATTTTGATCGCTAGCCAAGTTTGCCAGCTAACATCAAGCGTTTGCACCCGTACACCCTCGCCGTAGCACCTCGACGAACATTTCAACCTGATTTTAAGGTATAAAATACAGACATTGACAAAATATAACATTATCCAGACATCTCTCCGGTTAATAAAAGTGCTGGATGCGACACAAGTTGTGCACGTACTGTACATGCTGAAAAATCCAGCTTGGATTTACTTTCTACGCTGCTGCCAAAAAAGAAAGCTGGTCGAGAATCTTTGCCAGCTGGTAGATTCTGAAATGCCACTACTAATGCAGAATCAGTTAGCAGTTGGCAAAGAAGGTCAAGCAGGGTTTATGGGTGAGGTTTGTAAATAAACAATACGCAAAGTTTGGTAGCAAACAAGAATCAGGAAAAGTACATTACTATTATTATATGTAAAATGATTTGCTAGAAAGATAAGTTAACATTATGGTGTTTAATTATACCAGAGGCCAGGTTCGCTAGCAGGTTTTTAGCGCTCATGAGCGCCAGCAGCCGTTCACTGTGTGTGGTCACTTTTCTATGATTTTGGTCAGTGTTTTTACGTCACTGGCGTCTGGCGGTAAATTCACATTTCTGGTGCTTAATCATGCTGTTGGCAACGTAGCCTGATTTAACTTATCTTGTGTGATAGCTGGCAAACAAGCAGCCTAGGAGTGAACAAAAGAAAACAACTGAACATTTTTCAAGCTTTTAAAAACAGAAAGCGACCTGTTCTATGCAGTGAAGGTTGAAATAAATGCTGTAGGGTTATTCAGGGTTTTATGGTGTTGTTGTGTCGGTAACATGGAGGCACAGTGGCCGTAGTGGTCAGCACTGTGGCCTTGCACCTCCAGGGTCGGGTTAGATTCCCGTCTCGGGTCTGTGTGCATGGAGTTTGCATGTTCTCAGTGGGTTTCCTCCAGGTACTCCGTTTTAGGTTAAATTGGCATTCCCAATTTGCCCGTCATGTGGGTGTGTGCCCTGAGATGGATTGGCACTCCATCCAGGGTGTACCCCACCCCATGCCCAAAGTGTTCTGGGATAGGCGACCCTGCACAGGATAATCAGTATAAAATATTAATTAATTAATTAATGTATAGGTAACATGGAACATTATGCCATGGAAGAATCTTTTTTTTTTTTAAAGGTTCAAATGATCTCTTTACGTTATTAAAGAGATCTTGTTATAACGTGAAAATTCCCTATCTTGAAACTTTGTGAAAAGATCATTTTACACTATAACTTGAAACTATCTTGTTATACAATAAACTTTTCACATAAAAACATGAAACTTTATTATTATTATTTTGTGGCAGCAATTCGCTTCCGTAGTAGCACCTACTGTAAATCATTCTCTCTCTTTCTCTTGTTTATTCACTCAGTCACCGAGTAGTCATATGCGCACGTGTCGCACCTAAACGCCAACCGTAGCATACAAGCGGGCAGTCGGCTCTTGTAGTACTATGAAATATAATCCTGCAGGAGACCCCTGTTAGCTCTGATTCATAGATCATTCAGATTGTAGGTTATTGCCGCCGATTAGGACTTACATGTAAAAAATAGTAGTTGCTAAATTGGGTTTAAGTAATACAGTACATAATGTTTTTTTTAGTTTTATATGGGTACCAAGTAACAACAAATTAGCAAAAACTAACAAATAAATAAATAATACCCAACAATATAAATGCTGCAAAGTAGAAACAGAAGAAAACTATTTACACGATATGAACAAGTATTTGGCCAAAACTTATTGATCAATCAGGCCCCTTATCCCAAGTTAAAGGCAATCTTAATGCTTCAGCATACCAAAACATCTTGGACAATGCTATGCTTCCAACTTTGTGGCAGTAGTTTTGATGAAGGCCCTTTTCTATTCCAACATGACTGTGTCCCAGTACACAAAGCAAGGACTATATGTCATGGTTTGATGAGCACAGAGTGGAAGAACTCGATCGGCCCCAACACAGAGCCCTGACCTCAACCCCATCGAGCACCTTTGGGAGGAACTGGAACTGGAGATTGCGAGCCAGGCCTTCTCGTCCAACATCAGTGTCTGACCTCATAAACGCTCTACAGAATGAATTCACACAGAAACACTCCAAAATCTTGTGGACGGTCTTCCAAGAAGAGTGGAAGCTGTTAGAGCTGCAAAAGGAATGGGGAGACCGACGCCATATTGAAGTGTATGTATTTGGATACAATGTCCCTGAAGGTTTGGCCAGATACTTTTGTCCATATAGTGTCAACAGCAGAGAAGAGAAGGTGTGATGGTTACTGAATTGATATTATTAGAGGACTGATAACTAAAACCCAGACAGCCACACGCAGCATGTTACTATGACTGCCTGCACTTTGGTGTCGGTGTCTTCGGTGTCCACAGGTTCCATAAAGCAGCTGGGATCTGGTAATGTGTTCATGTGAAATACGTTCCTTAGTCAGAGTTAACAGGGCTGTTGGGATTATCAGACCAACATCTCAAGGGCTAGTGTTGAGTATACTCTAAGTAAAAAAAAAAAAAAAGAAAGAAAAATGTGTCTTGTTTCCATATAACCGGATTATAAAAGAGATATTTTATGACTGGTATTTTCATGGCTAGACCTGAGGGTAAACTCAAGGAGAGAAGACTAGATATAAAGCTTGTAGCGATGTACAGTATGTACAGTATATACGGAAACATGATACCGTTAGCTTGGGATGAGCGTGAGCCACGAGCAATGTAAAACTGATGAAACATGGTTCTTTTTGTGTGTAAAGGTTTATACATTCTCCAGAATGTTATGTGAAGTCAGTGATTTGAGCTCAGGTCACACAAAAAGGCTCTTATTAACTCTCCAATAACTTCGGTAATGACCTCTGGGTTCAACTAACATGCACTCCACATGCCAAAACGCAGTATTGGTGCATTATTATTTTACTTATTATTTTATTTTATGTTTTTCATATAATACAGAAAATGTTTTGGCCAAAGAAGCTACTTCTAAAGGTTATGCAACATGGAAGTGATCAATCTAGCTTCCCTAAACATTTTAAGTTACTAACTTCAGCTGTTTTGGAGAGATGATTTTATACTGTATGTGCCCCAAAAATGCCCATTTTTCAGTATTACACTGTCTCGCTTTAAGAAATAATCAATTAAAAATGTCTCCAAAATTGGTGTAGGCTTCTAGAAGCATATAAAAAAAAAGGTAAAAGCTGTTGCTTAAATTAAAGCATTCTGTGCAAAAAATTATGGATTTATTCCCCCCCAAAAATCTGTAGTGTCCGTAACCATGTCAAATTCATGTTGCAATATCTTAACAATTTAGCATTTTTGAATAATACACTTTTTCAGGTTTATGTCTTTTCATGTGAAATCTAAATTGCCAAAGTTTCATCTGAATTAAGATTATTGAAAGATTCGAATTCAAAAAAGTTACGGACACTACACCTACAGTAGATGAGAGACTTCTAGCACTTTAGAAGTAAAAACAGAAAAACCATTTTGGCCGGCTGTTTTTACTTCTCTCAGGATCTGTATTTAAAAATGTAAGTTTTAAACATACAGCAAAACTTTTTTTTTTAAAAGTCTGTTTTTTTTTGTCCACAAGCTTTCACAACAAAATGTCATGCAGATGCTGCACTTCAAACATCTGTCAGATTAATTTATTCACTAATAAACAACAACATTGTCTTTGGAAAAACTCTGGACACTAAAACTCTGTATTGTTTTCTCATTCGAGCACGCTATTCTGTACACCATGTTATCATAACTAGCATTCTTAACATAACACGCTTCACTTTAAGTGGTTTGTTTATGGTGTCCAACACCCAGTTGTTTTTCATGTATGTTTCTGGATTTCCACAAACCACATGAAACGGCAATGGGGATTTTTTTAAAGTTGAGAAAAAAAAAAAAAACAATTAGGGACTTTATTGTGGGTCATTTATAGTGAAGCTGCTTCCATGTTATAGCTCCAGAGTAACGTGGCAAGAAATTCCATTAATAATGCAAAACCATGTAAAACATTAGAACTCTGAGCTATACCGTACCACCGTTACACAACTCTACAAAGTGTAGAGTGTACAGTAGAGAACACGTCCTACCGAGCATCTTTCAGTAAAAAGGTCAAGATCATTAAATGTGGCGAGTTCTTTTATTATATGGATCACATTTTACCATTAATCTGAAACAGAGATGGGTCGGTAAGGCTTAAGCCAGGACCAAAAGGAAAGCTTAAATTCTCAGATTGCAGCTTCATTATGTGGTTGCTTTATAGAAAATGAAAATCCGTTTAAAGCACATCGTTCCTAACGGCACTGAAAAATCATTAGTGACCAGATTTTTTTTTTTTTTCACTCGTCATTCAGTTTATTTCTTAAGCCGTCATAATTGCCAGTGAGAATAAACATATCGAACGAGTATTTTTACTTCTGTATATGACATCTGACACTGTAATCACAGGCTTCTCTACAGGTTTGAAGGCAATAATTTAAAGACATACAGATCATTGTCTGGTCAATCAAGTCCCTGCAGCATGAATTACGGCGAGTCTGAGAGTAAGAGAAGAAGAAGTTGTCGAACGGTAAATTCGATGATTCAATCCTACAGTGTAAATATACAGTACTGTTAGCGCCGTGCCTTAGTGAAGTCAGACGCAGGGAAACGAGCAGCTCGCTAATGCCTGATGAAAAGTGTTTTACAGCTAAATTGCTAACTGGAAAGACTGACGCAGTAGGCTCGACGTCACAAACGCTTCACCTTTGAGCTTCCCTTTCCCGGCGCACACGTCTATGAAAAGCGTGTCGTATTTTTGCAAGTGGCTGCTTGTGACAGCGCTCCACTGTGTAGAAACACTGCTGCTTTTATTCTGTGCCGTGGCCACAGGCTGGGGCTGCTGGGGCCAAGTCCTGCACCTGCTTCTCCAACACTTCAACGGGCCATTTTCCTGCCAAGCGGGAGCAATCGAGCAATCAGCTAGATCTCTGTGGAAACTGTCAAAAAATAAGATTTATTAGGACAGTAAGAAGAAAGGTGTGTGCGTTTGTGCAGGCAGGATTTATATCTTAGTGAGGACTGACTGTTCCATCAAGGATGGGAATATGTGACAGGTTTGACCTTGTGGGGACATGGTACAGTACCTCTGAAGAAAACAAATTTCAAATTTTTATATTTAACTAGCCGAAGTACGCATCGTTGACGGGAAAAGAAATGTAAAAGTTTGTAGAAATAGATAAAAGGTTAAAGCTAAAAATAATCGGATATTATTACTGTATCATATTATTATTATTATTATTATTTCAGGTTGAAGCCCATATACATGTCTGTCTGTCTGTCTGTCTTTCTGTACAGCAGAACTCTCTGTCTAACTTATTAATACAAAGAAGTCACATTCTGTAAGGTTGAGTATCTTACGCCTTGTTTACACCAAGTTGTCCTTCTTTCATCATCAGTCAAATACACTCCCTGTTCGGTAATTGGAGAGTGAATCACAGATGAGAAATCAAAAAAAATTATGAAAATTTGAAAATATGAACTACTCACTCACTCACCGTCTATAGCGCTTTATCCTGTATTAAGGGTCGCAGGGGGCCTGGAGCCTATCCCAGGAGGCTTAGTGCACGAGGCAGGGTACACACTGGACAGGGTGCCAGTCCATCGCAAGGCGCACACACACACACACAATCACACACGCATTCACAAACTTCGAGCAATTTGGGAACACCAATTAACCTAACCTGCATATATTTGGACCGTGGGAGGAAACCGGAGTACCCGGAGGAAACCCACCAAGCACGGGGAGAACATGCAAACTCCATGCACACAGAGACGGGAATCGAGCCTGGCCTGGAATCGAATCCAGACCCTGGAGGTGCAAGGCGACAGTGCTAACCACTACACCACCGTGCCGCCCAAAATATGAACTCCATTAAAAATATTCAGTTTATCTTTTCTAATTAATATCTATTGGTGAAGGTGTTTGTTTACATTGATAAGTAGTGCATTAGTAGCTTATTAAATCCAGTACATAACTTTAACATCGTTGTTACTCAACATTTTAATTTCACTTGTAGTGCAGGTTACTATAAAAGATTCATTAAATTCACTCCAGCAGTCGATTTAAGACGCGCCCACAGTTTGACGTGTGTGCAGTTTGCAGTCAAAACTTTCTATCAGTTTCTAATCCGGGACATAACAGCTCATTGGTTAACTTCTACTCAACATTTTAATTACATTTATGGCACAGGTTTAACTTCGAGTACTGCCAAAGTTTCATTAAATTCTGTCCAGCAGGTTTTAGGTGAAGCTGTGACAAAACAAGTCCAATCCATCACAGGGCACACACACCCATACACAATCAGCCTGGTGCACCATATATATATATATATACACACACACACACACGAATACATATACAGTATACTGTATACACATATATACACACACGTAGATACGCGTATATATTTATCCCTAATGAGCAAGCTGGAGGCGATATCAACAAGAAAAAAAACTTCCTGAGATGATATAAGGAAGAAACCATAACAGGAACCAGACTTTAAAAAGGGAACCCAGCCTCGTTTGAGTGACATTTATAAATTTGTCCCCTAAAAAGCGTAGGTTTGTAACCACACTCAGCCATAACATTATCACCACTAGGTGAATTGAATAACATTGATTTTCAATTGCCTTTGAACCTCAGTGCCGGGGATCGATTACCGCTTTGGGTCTGTGTGAATGTAGTTTACATGTTCTCCCCATGCTTGATGGGTTTCCTCCAGGTACTCCAGTTTCCTCCCACAGTCCAAAGACATGCAAATTCCCAAAATTCCCCGTAGTGTGTGAATGTTAGTGTGAGTATTGACTGGAGATTCTACCAGGGTCATAAAAATGGTAATAAATACAATGGTCACCATTGGTCTCCACGGACCCTAGTTGGACTACAGAGGTTCCTAGATGTTTGGATGGAAACTGGTGATAAGATAATGGGCACCCAAGGCTCATCTATACCTGTGGGGAGTAAAGGCTAGCCCGCTTGTTATCCCAGAGAAAAGCCAATGTAGCACAATTTGCTGAAAAAAAGTAAACACTGGCCATGACTTATCCTGCTGCGTATGGGGATTTGCAAGCAAAGAGTTCAAGCTTGTTGATCAGGCCTTTAAATTCAACAGATCGAGCATCCATGGGATGCGCCAGTCAAACAAGTCCGATCCATGGAGGCCACCGTGTCGACTGAACAGTGATGGAGACTTGAGTGCAAATAAACTGTCAGTGGTTAATGCAGCCTTCCACCCCCAGGTCCTGGGTTCGATTCCCACGTCGAGTCCGTGTGCATAGAGTTTGTAGATTCTTCCCATGCTTGGTCACCAATGGTTCCTATTGGCCTCCAAAGTCCCTAGTTGAACTACAGAGGTTTCTATAAAATGCACCATAAGCCGCATTATAAATTCTGCTTCATTAATATTCAACTTCTGGAATCCGATGTCAGATGCCAGGTGTTAGCCAAATTAATTTGAAAACTATACTCGTTCTCAAAAGTAGTACCACATTAACACGTTGTTCATGAAGGATAGAACGGCATTCAAATGCAAATACCAGCTCGGTTTATACACGAATCTTGGAACAACCTCATCTGTGTGCAGATGTTTCCTCATTGATGGGGAAATTATACATTCATGACCCAGCATTTCACTTTCCAAATCAAATGTCATCCAATTACCAAAAAAAAAAAGAAGAAGAAGAAAATACTTTCCCAATTACCATGTTAAATTAGAAACAATAATCTTCATTTTCAATTTTCCTTTGTGGTTAAGGAGTAAGGTTATGCTCGAGCCTATAAATATAATCAAATACTGTATAGAAACAAACACACAGCAACTTTTCACAAAAGGACGCTTAAAAAAAGGACCCGGACACTTTCCAAGACTGTGAGGTTCGTTAAACTGATTAGAGGTTACTGGAGGACATCAGATCTGCTCTGATCTGTCTTCTGGAAGTAATTAAGCTGCTGAAAAGAGAAAAGACTCCCATCAGAACGCGGACGTTCTTTCCATTTTGTTGAACTTAAATCAAAAACATATTCATTAGTATCAGAAATAAAGCGGCATGCAAATCTAAACCACTTACAAAAATAAACAGCTAAATATGTACAAGATCATAAACAGTCCATTAGAGATTTTTCTTTGCTAGCATTATTTTTTGTTTTTATTATTATTGTTATTATATCATTATACAAACCACTCACCCCGTTTGTACCCCAACATTGAGTTAAGAGGCTGGAGCTAAGGGGGTGACATGCAGTAACAAGCAGCATTTTCAATGCATTTACACATTTTTCTCCCCCCAGTTCAAACACTGGCACCAAATAATGATGCACCACTGATGAGGGAAATAAAAGTCTGTCTGGAGAGCAGCAGACCACAAGGAGATAAAGGGGGGGGGGGGGGGTTTTTGGGAGGGCGGGTTTGCGGGTAGACAGAAAGAGCACTGTAACACAGTAGCCACTAACAAACGCGAGAAGAAAGGAAGTTGGAAATTTGTAATACGAGGAGACGTTTTTGCGCCAGAATTAGGCTGAAGTCGTCCTCGTCAACAAAGACGAGGACGACTTCGCCGACTCCGGAGCTGTGAGCACGGCTGCCCGGGTTCTGGCTGCTGTGCCTCTCAAGGGAGAGATTTGCCTCACAGCTGGCACAAGCTCAACAGAACTGATCTGCCTTTCCCATAAATCCCCCCTCCCTCCTTCGCTTACTCGTAGCGTCAGACTGGGCTGGGTGTCAGGGATGGCACACATCTCATCAGTCACACCGCAATCTCTCTGCCAAGACTGTACCCGGCCACGGAGAAACACCGTGCTGCGTTTTTTACACTCCACACACACACACATACACACTTTCCTTCATCTACACACCCTGGCTAACTAAAAGAGCTGTTGTTCCACCCATCTGTATCCAGATCCCACTTTCAAACGCTCTTTGTATATGAAAGTGGACGTGTTTGTGTGAGAATACTGAACGCATGCTATATCCATCACTTTCTTGTTGCTCGGCTGAAACTGGCTGACCTCGGCATCGCATTTAGCCCGTTTAAGTCAGTTTAGCTTAGGCCCTTTCCTCTTTTAACCCCAGCCAAAGGGCTGGGCCCTCAGGCATCAGAGGAGTTAAAGAGAGTGGAAAACCCACGCTTGGCCGCTTCTCTGTTTACTACCAAGTTTTACACTCTGCTCATGGAAGAAACAAAAGAAATGTTTGCAACTTTGTCTCCAGCTGCCTCAATCATCATCAGTTCCAAGCTTTTAAGAGCAGAGGCTGATCTTCACCACTAAGACCACATCCGTGCCCAAACTCACCCCAGAGATCACACTGAACCAGATAAACAACCATCTACATAACAACCATCCATCAGAGAGGGCTTTCTCTCTCTCTCTCTCTCTACATATCGTTACGATTCAGATTTTTAATAGCTTTTTTTTTCCGGTGTCCATATTCATAACATTTAATGCCAGTTATTACACTATGCATAACTTCTTTCATCTTTTTTTTTTTTTTCATCTTTTATCATGTGGTTTTTATGATTCATGAATCTTGTCCTAAATGGCACATTGGTACAATATGTACTGTAGCATTACTGATCACAGCTCCAGAGTCCAGGGTTCAATCCAGAGATCAAATTACTGTGTGTGTGTGTGTGTGTGAAGTTTCTCTTGTTCTTCTAGGTTTTCTCCATTGAGATAGATGATAATCAACATTGCATTTGCAGCTGTGTGTGTAAAGCATGTCATACACATGATTAGCCTCTAATTTAGGGGGTATTCACATCCCAAACCCATAACCACCCCACCCCACTCCTCGGTACTACTTTTGATCCACCATAACCTTGACTGAAGACAAATCAATCACTCAATCAATCAATTAATCAATATTGTCTTTTGTAGCCTAGAAGATTTTTATTCCATGATGTAGTAAATGTTTGTTGTGCATTTCTGTGTTGTATTGGACACAGACAAAACATGGTATCTGTGCTATAAAGTGTCTCACCTAGGTGAAAAAGTGAATCATAGAACACTATTTTTGTTAATACTTAATTTTTCATAATACTTCTTCCAATCCGTGCTTAGTTTTTGTAAATATGCATACACATTTATATTTTTATCAGATAGAAAGAAAGACATTTGCTAAATAGAATTTCATGCCCTGTTATGTCTGTAGTGTCTAACTTTTATTTTTTTTTATTCATATCTTTCAATGATCTTAACACTCATTCAGACAAAACTTGGCCAATTTAGATTTCACCCAAACCTGCAAAAGTGTCTTATTCTAAAATGCAAAACTGTTAAAATATTGCAACAAGAACTTGACATGGTTACGGACACTACAGATTTTTTTTGGGGGGGGGGGGGGGGGGGGGTTGTTTTAATTTTTCAC
>JAQMYI010000023.1:21020290-21032250 GCA_030014275.1 Clariallabes melas | reverse complement strand
GGGAGTTCTTAATTTTGCACAGAATGTTTTATTTTAAGCAACAATTTTTACAGGTCATATTACATATTACAGCTTACACCAATTTTAGTATCAATACTCAGTAGGAAATATGAATAATTTGCATTTTAAATGATTATTGTTTGAAGTGAGACATTTTTATGGCACATTTAAAATCATCTCTCCTAAACAGCTGAAGTTAGCAACTTGAAATTTTTACGGAAGCAAGATTGGTCACTTTCATGTTGCATAAACTTCAGAAGTAGCTTCTTTGGCTAACACACATTTTCTGTATTATACAATATGTATATATGTATATATAAAATTCTGCACCAATACGGTGTTTTGGCCGATAGATATGGTGTAAAATGGAACCACTCACCCTAGCATGTGGTGCATCCAGCAAAAGTCTTGTTCCCATTTTAACTTATTGGGTGTGGTTCAGTCTTATTTGCTAAGATCTAGCCCAGTGTCACTACTGCTAGAGTCAAATACAGCTTATGACTTGGAATTTCCAACCAAAGAAAATGCCTCCTCAACTTTGAAATTCCTCCTCTGAAAGTCTGGAAGGTTTCCTCAACCCCATGTTCAGATTTTGACGTCAATGTGGCTAAGCAATACGCCTGTGTACACCGTCAACAGGAAATGAAATTTCACTTCATCAATTTGAAGCAGTTCACAGTAGAATTAACTTTAGATCAATCAACAAGGACAGACTGTATTATTTGGTTAAATCTATTTTCAGCGTCCTGATGGATTCAGTTTAAAAGTGTAGAATTTCCAGCTGATAAAAATCCATTTGCATGGGTTAGACATCTGAAATTAAAATGGTTCATATTCATTTATTTGTAACATAGATCATAGAACCTTAATAAAATAACTTGATAATGTTAACTTGTTCTCCTTTCAAGACAAGACTAACACTAACATTAATCCCTCATTGACGGTAAACACACTTTCAAAACAGAAATTCTGACGCTATTAGTAATTTACACGTTTATTAAATGTGTAAATTTTGGCTAAAGTAATTCTGCCGTCATGTTGTGAGATGAGAATGGTTATTCATGCCTTACACTGCGGTTGTATATCAGAATGTCATATCTCTGCTTGACTCCTAATGAAAATATAAAGATAAAGAAAAGCACATAGTGTCGGCAGCACGGTGGCTTAGAGGTTAGCACTGTCGCCGTGCATCTCCAAAATCCGGGTTCGACTCCCGACCAGGTCCGATTCCTGCCTCTGATGGTCCGCTGTGGCGACCCCTTGCCGGAAGTAGCCGAAATACCACCAACAAGAAAACTGGTATGTGTGCAGATAGCAGTTGCCTTAATTGGGGAAAAGATGTGTTTTGACCATAAAGCAATAGCAATCGCCATTCAGCTCCTAAGCATAAAGAATGAAGAACATCTAAAGGAAATCAACACAAGACAACTAAGACAACATTACATCTGTTCATAAGGGTAGCTTGCATGATCAACTACACTATATGGACAACAGTATTTGGCCAAACCTGCAGTGACATTGTATCTACACTTCAAAGAGTCGGTCCCTCATTCCTTTTGCAGCTCTAACAGCTTCCACTTTTCACAAGATTTTGGAGTGTTTCTGTGGGAATTCATTCTGTAGAGCGTTTATGAGGTCAGACACTGATGTTGGACGAGAAGGCCTGGCTCGCAATCTCGATTACAGAGGTGCTTGATGGGGTTAAAGTCAGGGCTATGTGTTAGGGCCAGTCGAGTTCTTTCACCCCAAACTCATCAAATGTCTTTATAGTCCTTGCTTTGGGCACTGAAGTCATATACAGTACAGTCATGTTGGAATAGAAAAGGGCCTTCACCAAACTGATGCCACAAACTTGGAAGCAAAGCATTGTCCAAGATGTCTTGGTATGCTGAAGCATTAAGATTGGCCTTCACTGGCTATAAGGGCCTGATTGAAATACCTGAATTCAATCATTAACAGGATTAACCAAATACTTTTGTTCATATAGTGTAGAACTATTTTTTTTTTTTTTAAAAGATTCTTAGGTATCCAGATGTAAACTGTCACTTGAAATCTGAGTGACTGCAGTGATGAGTAAGTTGGTGATGTCTTTCACCAGACTAAGTTTCTTAGAAGCAAAATAAACAAATAACTACACTTATAAAATAATTATGTAGGCTGCACCCATTAGTGGTCACCACAGTATTTTGGCTCAGGTTTTACGTCAGATGCCCTTCCTGATGCACCCTCCCATATTTATTCAAGCTTGGGACCAGCATTAAGGGTACGCTGTAACCCCAGTACCTGGATAACGAACTTAGGCCTTCTGTATGGCAGATGGGAAACCTGCTGCCGAGCCTCCAACGGCCATAATTTATCATTATTATTATTATTATTACATCATAACATCAAAAAGCAATAACAGCAATTACCACTGGTACGTTTGTGACTTTACTACATTTACAAGCATGTGATTATGCATCAAACTAAACAAAATAAGAAAGAAATAAGAATGCTTCTCACAAAATAAGAAAAGAGAAGCTATTACCTTTTTCATGATTTGCGAGATAAAGTTAATAACATTCACCAGACAGCTGTTCATCATACATGCTGTAATGTACTGGCATTTTCAAAAAGCATGTATGATGAACAGCTGCCTGGTCATGTAGTTAGCATGTTGCTAACAACAACATACTTAGCTAATATGTTGTTGTTAGCAAGTACATCATGCAAGTCAGATGGAATAAAAATGCAAGTACATCATACATCATAGCTATTATGTTGTTGTTAGCAACATGCTAGCTAATGATGTACTTGCATTTTCAAAAAGCGTGTATGATGAACAGCTGTCTGGTCATGTAGCTAGTACATTGTTAGCTATTATAGTAACATCAATTAGCTAGTATGTTGTTGCTAGCAACATGCTAGCTAATGATGTACTTGCATTTTCAAAAAGCATGTACAGTATGATGAACAGCTGTCTGGTCATGTAGCTAGTACATAATTAGCTAGCATGTTGCTAACAACATCACTAGCTAGTAGAACAAAACATGCTTTTATGCAGCATCAATGTTTTTTTCCCCACATTTTGCATTTGAATTTGCATTTGTCATGTTCTCAGTCCAAGTCCAAATATTGTATTAGAAACATTAATAAGTTATATTGAACATAATAATCTATATATTTACAAAAATCGATTATTTTAACACAGTAGCAAAACTGACGTTAACTTTCTCGCGTCTCTAATGATCAGGGTGCGACGGTCTAATTGTTTTTATACTGCTTCGTAGCCCGTGCAGTCTATTTAATGATCAGTGACTAAAACCATAATTCACAGCACAAAGATTTATTGAACTTAATATAATATAATACAATATAATTATAATGAACTATTTTGTGACTGTGGAAAATATCACCTCATTAAATAATGTCATGAAAATTAAGTATATTAAATCCATCCAACTTTGCTGTTTCCTCTCAACTATTTGTTTTCAGTAGCTGCAGTTCCACCTGACTGTCTGGTTGGACACCACACTCCATCTCTGGTGTTCACACACAGGTAAAGGCTGATCGTTATAAACAGAATAACACCAAAGAAATACTTCTCTAATGGCTATTAATTGTAAAATAAAATAATTTAAATCAAGGCACTTCTCATCTTCTCAGTGCTCGAAACGAATAAAATCCACCTTCATTTCTCAAACGGAACTTTGTTTGTTTGTTTGTTTTTTGTTTGTTTGTTTTTGTTTCTACATGAAAGGAAGCAGCATAAACAGAATTCAGACATGTCTGTGAATATTTGTACTGTATATTAACTTTTTCAGGTAGAAAAGCTCCGGTAGAGGAAATTATTTTGTTTTTGTTTTTTTATGGAAAATTTTCAAGCAAACAATTACTCTCTAGATTTCTTTAGTATTATTGGATTTTTTAAAGTGGCTGACTGGCAATATTTATTCTTTGCTAAAAAAAAAAACTTTAAGTGCAAGGAACAGAACCTTTCTGACGTTAATCTTTTTTGTCTGTTGGTTCTGTTTGTTTAAAAAATGCTTTTGAAGTAAATATCTATCTTGCGTGCTTTGCTTGGTCTTCTTGCATCTGTTTATAATACAAGCGTTTTCAACAAGCTCTAGCAGGACAATAACCGGAACATTCCGAAATACAATAAATCTTGGTTTCTACAATTTCTTTTTTTTTTTTTTTTTAGAAATCCACTCCCAGCTGTTGGCTTCATCACATGTTTCTCCAATTTGATCAATTCAAACAGTAAATAATAAACGCAGGAACATAAACACCAAGAAGAGGTGAACAGATCCGATCTCATTCTAAGGCTAGGCGGTAGTTCATAGCTAGACAAAGAGGTCATCTTAATCAACGAGGTCTTGGAGGATGAGCCAACGTAAAAATTGACTTTCTTTCTCTTCTCTCATCACACGGTGCAGCAGCAGCTGATGTTACTCATCTTCAAAGAAAAATCGATATCGCACCTTCTATTTTTTTTTTTAGACCATCCTGAAATGTTGACAGACACATTTCTGCAAGGAGAGCCCTTGAACATTTGTTTCCTCCGTTCACAATTTCCCGTGCCAGGCAATTTCAGAAAAATCGTGCCCATGCAAAATTGTTCCACTTCGACTTCTATCAATACACTCTCAAACACGGGACACGACCAAACCCTCCCTGCGCTGTGTGTTAAGTGAGAGTGTCTACCGACATCAGTCTGAGTTCTCCACTAATGTACAGCCTTATACTGAATGTGTCCGGATCTCAAGCTTAGGACTAAATGGACGAGAGTGTTAACAAATGGTTGGTGACCTGTGTGTGGGGTGTGTGCGTGTGCATAAAAGCCCATTTCTCACATGCACCCATAACAGTGTGAGTACAGAAAGCATCCCGTCTTGTGTGCTCACCAAGACAGCATCGATGTCATCACATGATCATTTTATCCACAGGAGTTTTGACACGTTCGTATTCCGAGACGGTGAAAATCCTGATTGCTAGGGAGTGTACGGGTTCGTACTTCTTCTAATCAGGAACAGTACAGAGGAACAGTGTGACCCATGTTTAATTTCAATTATTGTTTGATGATTGTTAATCTATATAACAAGACATAGAGTTTAGCCAGTATATCATATCATTAGCACTCATGCATTATGACTTTGTGCACAGACCCTCCTCTAAAAACCGAATAAAGGTAGAATCAGCTCCAACAGTGGAAACTTGTTCAATAGAGCGGATATCTCTTCGGTAAACAAGGACCTGCAATGCACAGCGTAGAAAGATAAATAAATCTTCCCCGCACCAAGTGTGAGACAAAGAAAGAGAGATAGCGACTGAGAGAGAGAGATTTTAGGAGTTAACTGAAGGAAATGTCAGGCTATTTTGGTTTCTCTAAAAAGAAAAAAAAAAAAGGGGGGGGAATTTGCAAACACAGACACTGGGGCTCGGTGTACAAAGGAAGCCAGTGGAATGTCGAGTGCACATTATTGAGCGCAGTTTTAATTGTCTGCAAAAAGAACAATTACACCAAAAAGTGGTTCAGACACTGCGGGGATTTTCGCAAAATGCTACTTAATTTTCACCCCTTCAAGGCAAAATCTTTAATTAAAAGAAACAGAAGCTCAACAATGTTTTTTTTAATGTTATGTGAGAATTATACCATTTTAAAGGGGTGAGATCGGGTTCTAGGTGAAATCATTTAGAATTATTAGTGTCTAAAAATGAAGACACAGGGGGCGTTTCTGGTTTTTATCATTTCTCATTTTCAGCTGCCTTATCCCTAATATAACCCGAAGTTTGTTTTAACAGCTGAAGGATCAAATATTAATGATTATTAAAGCTGTAAAAAAAAAAACGTATTATGCATAATATATATAATACAAATAATAATTTGCTTATCATCATCACTATCAATATCATCATCAATATCATCATCAATATCATCATCAATATCATCATATACCCAACACACCTTAAATATTTATAGTTTTTTTTTTCTTTTTTTAATAAAACAAACAATCCTAACTTTAGAACCAGGGAAAGAGGAAAAGAAATGCTATACTGTACTTTAAACTACTACTACTAATCTTATTAATAATAATAATAATAAGAATTTTTACATTTATTCATCACATATACATTACTATACAGTGAAATTCTTTATTCTTCATATATCCCAGCTTTTTGTTAGTAAACTTGTTAGTAAACTTGTTAGTAAACTTGCTCAAGTAACCCACCGATCAGTAACTCAGAGCCTTAACACACTAAACAACAGCAATTCCACATATACAAAACACAAAAATATTTCAGTTAAAAAAAAAAAAAAAAAAGTTTAAAAGTTTAAAAGAATATGCTAATGCATATTAAAGTATCATCATATTAAATTAAAGGAACATTAAGTATTCGTTAGGTAACATGTGATTCTGTGCACCAGATTTTATATAGTATTTATTTTCCTTTGAAAAAATTCTTAGTCTTTGTTTTTTTCCTAGTACAGATTTTCCTAGGAATTTTGAATGATTTATTTATTATTATTATTATTATTATTATTATTATAGAACTTTTCTGATTTACCAAGCATTGGTATTCCAACACCAAACTAAATGTTACAGAAAAATGTTTATAGGCCAGAAAAGGATAGGTAAGATAAGTTACACGTAATATAAGTGACCACTTTTAAGACGAAAAAAATGGAAGCTGCCGGGTTTTGATACAATAAAGAAGCAGGTGCAGAAGTCACAGACCTCAGAAGGGCTCTGGATGGTTCTGCAGGATGTTCAGTAAAACTTAGTAGCTAATTTCCTGATAATACCTGAACATAAAGCATCACACCAAAAACTGACCTTGTTGCATTAATTAGTGTTTACTGAGCTTTATAGTTGTTGTTTTTTTAAGACATCATTGTTCTACAGCATTTTGTTCTGTATATATTTACTACTATTTAAAACACCTGCACAATGTGACAATGCTTTATATACTGTGATTTTGAAAGGATTCTTTATAATCTTTGTTCTGCTGAGATACTCAGGGCTTTTTTTTTCTCCCCTCAGAATTGTTTTTAAAGATGATGAAACCTTTCTGGGGGGGGGGGGGGGGTTGGTTTTACTGTAGATTATACATGGACCCTTTAATGGACAAAAATGAACAAGGTAATGAAAGGTGATCGTTAAAAAAAAAAGGGACTAAACAAAGATGGGCTTAAAAGGTATCACATTTTATAGTTTTCCTAAAACAGTTTTTTTTTTTGTCTGTCTGTAGAAATCCAGCACTGTTTGTTGAGCCCTTGAGCAAGGACTTAACCCTATCTGCTCCAGAAGTGCTGTATCCTGGATGATCCCGCGCTCTGATCCCAAGATATGTAAGAATTTTTTTTTTTTTATAATTTCACTGTGCTGTAATGTATATGTGACAAATAATTTAATAACTAATATTTTATTATTATTAAAGTTTTTACATTTTAGTCCTGCAGGATTATTATTATTATTATTATTATTATTATTATGCAGTATGAAGCATATAGAGGATGCAGGATAAAAGAAGGAAAAAAAACATCTCTTTAAAGACAGCTCTGGAATCTGTCAGTTGAACATACCTGTGAGTTGTAGTTAAACACACAACAAATCCCACAATCCCCTTCTAGACCACTTTCATCCTGTAAGTTGAAAGTCAACATACTGCCTCCTAGTGGTAGAAACTCATCAGAGCACTGGGAAACTCTGGAAAGCTTATTTATTCTGCATGCTGCTGCTGGATCCCTGCCTTTTATCTCAACATCTCAACATGTTCTTAGTTCTAATCTCAGTTCTGTCTTCCTACCTACCTATTATTACCATTATTATTATTATTATTATTATTATTAAGCAATAATGGAAAGGGAAAGTGATGTGTTGTATTTATTTGTATTTACGGTCCGTAATATCAACCAGGACAGATACGGTAATAGTCTCCTTCACAGCTGGGGTTCAATGTCATTTTACATTCAGGAAACCAATTTCACTCCCAAGCACACACACACACACTCCTCTTTGAGAAACTGCATCTAAAGCTCATGGAAATTCACATAGTAAACTCTCTCTCTCTCTCGCTCTCTGACCTGAGCATGTGTAGAGCAACTTTTGCAAAAATAACAAAACAAAAATAAATCTGTGTGTGTGTGTGTATGATTTATGAGGATGTGCTGCGGTGTGATTATTCACTAAACCCATAATTGGTGTTTGTTCATTTTAAACGATTTCAGATTGATGGAAGGGCCACTCATTAGTTCATTAAAAAATGTTATAGTGTATTATCAACAATTAACAGTATATTTTGTGCTACAGGATGACTGGCATGCCAAAAAAAAGTGCTATATATCTTATTACTGTTTTTTTTTTTTATATATATACATATTATTCTAATGTACTGCTTGGGCCAATCTCTGGTTTTTTTCTGCACCAATGTGTCAAAACCCACCTGAGTAAACAATCTGATTGCTCCTGATTGCTGCCTAATCAGTCCTGGTGAAATGAGCTTTGTAGCTTATGTAGGTCTGTGATTTATTTATGAATTACGCACGGTTTAAAGTTTCTGAACTATTTAGAAATCCTTAGCACTCTGGTTTATTTAGTTAGTTCGAACAGTGTTTGTTCAGTAATTTTCACTTCACCACACCTTACAGGCGTAGATCAATATTATTCCTTATTTCTCAGTAACTATTTAAAAAAAAACTGAACTGCAAAAACATTATTGTTTTTGGTATTGCAAGAAATATAATGTTTGTTCAGTATTAGTTTCATAACTATTATCTAATAATGAATGAGCGCGGAAAAAGAAAAAATTTAAATAAGAGTGGATGTTTGAATGCATTTGTACATTAATTATAAAAAAAAAATTTTTTTTAAAAAGAACAAATAAAAGCAAGAAAATCAAAGCAAAAAGAACAGAACAGGCCTATACATGACTACAGAGTTATGCCCCGAATATGCACGAAAAAACAAAAAGGACGTTGTTTAATTTCATTATCAGAAGGAATGAATTGCACTATTTTGGCTGAGAAGTTCACAGAGGGGAAAAAGAGAGAGAGAGAGAGAGAGAGAGAGAGAGAAAATTTGGACCAGGAGACGCAACACACCATAACCAATACTTATCTGCATTTTTCTCCCTGCCAAATACGCTGTACTAAATTCTGCCATATCGCGTAACGTAAGATGTGTGCTTTTTTGGCCTGGCCTGTGCACAAAAATAACAATCACTAGGTTCAACTGACCCTAGTCACATTGCTCACTGGCTTGTGACTGCAATTCCCTTTAAGACAAGACTCATGAATAGTCGAGTTCTGTGCCGAAAATAAAACGCACTCAGAGGCAGGATTATATTCCATATTTATCTATCTGTCTATCTATCTAAAACACACACACACACACTATATACAATATGTATGTCTATGTTATATACATGTGTGTGTCTGAGAGAGAGAGAGAGAGAGAGAGAGAGAGACGTGTCTGCTTGTAATTCACTTACAGGCACAGCTTCGACACTCAATCAGGTCAGCGATGGCGGGCCGCAGGAACCCATCCAAACCCATGTGCCGGATCCATTACCTGCACACAGGCCGGCGCCACATGTGGGATGACTAATATATTCCTATACATTGCTGTAAATATTATGTATTTCCTGGCAATGGCACTCCATTGCCAGTGTAATAAACATATTATTTTATCCAGCACAGACAACTGTGCTATTATTCACAAGTACAGGACTTTTATTATTCTCTGGCTGCTGGTTTCGATTTGAAGGACAAGCCACTGGACGTGAAACATATGGCCAACAGGTTTGTCTAACTCCAGTTTTGGTGCATTAATAAAATCATCACCACAGCCTGGGCCTTGTACCGAGAACCTGAGATACAGAATATGGAGAGAAAAAGATGTTCAAAAGGTCTAATTGGAAGTTAACATGGTGTATTAATACAATTAGTGAGTAATTCCACACTAAAAAAAAAAAAAAAAGAAGAAGGAAAAAATAAAAACAGCAATAAGTGGATAATGATCAATCTGTAATTGCAGCAAGGAAACCAGTTGTGATCTACGTTTTAATTTGCCTGTTGGTTCTAAATAAAACAAATCAGAAATAAAATAATAATAACCAATTATTATTCCATTATTATTAAATGTCACGGTTTCATGAACATCAGATAAACTTCACCGAATATTATTTCATTTTACTCACATCCTTTTTAAATCAACATAGCAAGACAAGTTTGCATGAAAGAACATTTAATGGGAAATAAATAATTATACACTTTAATACCCCACCAGTGCATATGTACAATATTTCAACTATAACTTAATGTACTGTATTCAGACTTTGAACTAATAAATATATGAAATAAAAGTATGTATTTATAAGAGATTTGAAAAACAAACCCGTTCACAAAAATGAATCCAAAAAAAAGTACTCGGACACCACAAATGAGCAACACTACTGTAATACTTTGTGGCGATTACAGCTTCAAGATGTCTAGAGTCAGAAGTAAATAACGCTGTGCAGTAATGTGGTTTCATTTTGGCCCATCGTTGTGGCAAATCATATTCAAATCCCCAAAGTTACGAGTGGTGTACTCACAACTTCAAAATCTCGGTCCCTTCGTGCTCCACAGGGTGGGTGAGGAGTAACTAGGCATTAAAATTGGTAATAAAGTCCATATTTCTAAAACTAATTTATTAAAACAAACTGCACATGTACTTTATTAAGTAGGAAAACGAAAGCAAATCTTTCAGTTTCAACATAAGCACCAGTTGCATGTACAAGTTTCCTCAAAAGGCCTGGGATGGAACGTACTGTACATTCTTCTGAAGGAAGTCGTCCAAGATGTTGCTGAGAACCTGCTGTGTGTGAGGCTTTGTTCTGTACACCTCCTCCTTGGCGTAATCCCACAGGAAAAACAAAAAATCACATCTGGACTTGTTGGAGGACATTCATGAGGGCTTGATGGGAGCAAAATGTGATGATGCACCATTGGGTGGCGTTCCAGAGATACTACTGTACAAGTTCTATAGCTATTAAAATTGCCTTGTTAATTTTCACCCACCCTGTATGTGATGTGTTTTAGTCCGAGATACCAAATGCATAAAATATAAAATGCATCCCTTTATCATGATGGTCCCACAGTCAAGATGTTCTCATGATCATACAAGCATCGCTTCTTTCTCCAAACATGACGAGCTGAATGATTTCCAGAGAGCGTTTATTTCATGTTTTGTTTTGTTTGCAGATTTTCGGTCCAAATGGTTTTATGTTGTTGTTGTTTTTCCATCAGTTTTGCATGCAGTGGACAAAGAGAGATGATTGTGGTGAAGTTCATTGCTTATTGTTCTCTGTGTAACCGCTCTTGTTTTTTTAATCACTCGTCGGAGATCCTGAGGTCAAATCAATTGCAAGACAAAATGACACGAGGTAGATGTACAGTATATGCATTGCATAACAGAATCCTTAATTCCTCCTGCCTTTATGTTGAAATGAGCTCATTTCCACAGTGCCACGCTGTACTAATTGGACACATTTTCAGGGAAAAATACTCACGTCTTTCTGGAAGTCACTGATGCGATCAGCTGATGGGAGAAAGAAGATGGAAAGTAAGTTTGCATTTCATAGTTTCTTGTTTACATTTTATCGCTTTATAACCATCTAGTAATCGCAGACTGTTACTGTTTTTACTGCAACACTTCAGCAGGATGTTTAGTATTGTACATTCAGATACCACATGGTTTTATTAGAGGTGTTATTGAGGTAGTAACACCTGTATGCTTTGAAGTCATACAGGCATGAGTAAAAATTAGTGCGTTATGATGGTAAAGCAAAGATTTTGTACAAGTTTAGTAGTATTACTTCACTAGTTTACTATTTTGTTAACAACAATGAAATGAACATTATGTATATATATCATGTATACTTGCATTCACAATTTTTATATATATATATTTTTTATTTATATTATTTTATTTTAT
>JAQMYI010000023.1:20978698-20989183 GCA_030014275.1 Clariallabes melas | reverse complement strand
CCCCCCCCCCCCCCCCCCCCCCCCCCCCCCCCCCCCCCCCCCCCCCCCCCCCCCCCGCGACAGAAATAGCAGAAGAGGTGTAGAGGTAGAGAGTAATGACAGCACTGGCTGGTGCTCTTAATGTCCTCCATTATGTTGTAAGGCCAGACTGCAGCACTAAGTGATTGGCTTTCTGCTCGGCGACGTTGGAGGGGAACACACATCTTGCCAGGCAGGGCTTGAGAGTTTTTCTAAAAGCCCTTAAGAGGCTGAAAAATGAAGTGTGGCCTCCTCTAGCTCCCACAAACACTCCATCACCTGCAACAACAGCTCACATCTCAAAAACACTCCTACACTCACACACAAAACTTACAAGTACAAGCTTCAGGATCACTTACATGTTGCTCTCCCTGGTCCTACCCTGACTGTTAAAGCAGACGAGGCATGGGGTTTTGACGCCATGACAGGGGTGCCATTACATTTACACATGGCATTGCTTTTTTTTTTTTTTTACACCCAAGGTATCTTCAAAACCAAAAGATGAAACAGAATCGGTCAGATTTGGTCCAGAAATGCACATCTCTACACTAAAGGAGGAAATTATCTCTACGTGGAAAAAACATCACTTCTGGTACATTAAGAAATGCATCATGTAATTTAATGCAATTTAACCATGAAAAATAAATCGATAGCATTTAGACGCCAGCATTCTCGCCTGTCCCAGTCGCTCCGACTTCACTTATACTCATAAAATACTTTAAAAAGCCTGTTCTTTTAAAAATGTATGAATGTAAAGAGATTTTCTTTTAAAGGTTCCATCCATATTTAACACGGGTCTCATTTTCCTGTTGAGATTTGAACACTTTTTTTTTTTTTTTATACGTCAAACCCTTTATTTCACTCCCCCTTCAAACATGCCATTTCAGTATCTATGCAAATGAGCTACTGCAGAACCACGCATGTCCAGAAAACATCAGTGCTGAGAGCAACAAGCCAGGGGAGGGGTATCTTCTCATATGATGTCACAAGAGGGGGAAAAAAAAAAATCAAATTCGCTTGTTTAAGCCCTGGGCAATAAGGATATTATTTTATTTTATTTTATTTATTTATTTATTTTAAGTAGGGAATGTATATCCCCTCCCCCCCCACCCCATATACGCACTGCCAAAAAAGTGAATTTTGCAAATATTCCACATGTGACATGCTAAACACATCCTGTAGCTGTCAGAACAGAATTCTTTGATCATAATAAGAAAAAAAAAAATTTGTTATTATGACGTCGAGCTCTGGGTCTAGTCCTGTCTTTGGATAGGCTCGGTGTTCATTATCTATGACTTAAAGCATTAAAACATACTTGATGTCCTCATGCCATACACGTATTTGATTCTATTCTCAACCTCGTGCAGGTTAACATATTTGTATACCTAGATGCACGATTTCTTACATTCAATGTGGAAAAAGAAAATAAATCACTTTAGGAGCTACAAAATGGCTAAAGGAGACCATTAGAATCTTTCATCATTCTGTCTACTAACAACAGAAAGCAGTTTATTTTAGGTCACTGTTGCCTTTCATATTCGAACAAATGAAAGGAAAAGAAAAATAGAGGGATTGTGAAGAAGACTTAATATCGCTGGCACGATTTACGAAGTAAATTGAGTTTATTCGCTCTAAGTCTGCGCCGTCTGATCCGAACGCTGGATAGAATAGATACGGACGAAGCGCTAAACAACAATAGCTCGGATCGCCTAAGACACGGCTGAAGAACAGGAAGCTTGATGGAAAAAATATTCCACACAACCTGTACGCGGTGACGACTCCAAATCTAATTACTCACAACTCAATAACCGACATCGCGCATAAAGCCCCACAGGCGAATGTATTCCGCTGCAAGTCGAGCTAGAGTAAATCAGGAATGTTAATAATTCAAAGGCGAAACGTGCGTCTGCCCGGGGTGTCTCTGCTCTCGGAGACGGTGAGGAAAATATAAACGTGAAGAAGGAAGAGTTAGAGAGAATAAAACAAAGAAAGAAGGGGAAAAAAAAAAAAAAAAAAAAAACTACTAAATGAGAAGGATTAGATGCTAAAGATGCCGTGAATGCTAATGCTCTTTAGTGCTCATTAGCATGAGAAAGAGTGATGGCTGAATTTGGCGTAGTCAATGCGAGACATGCGAGTGTGTGTGCGAGTGTAATTAATCCTCACTGCCACAGACATGGTGACAGGCAGACAGAGGTTGTGAAGGCTGCAACACGAAATGTAATCAACTCTTCAGACCCGGCGTAACCTCGACTGCTATTATCTACACGAGTCTCTCACACCTACTCATTACGCAGACGAAATTCTACGGATCTACAAATCCGCGCACGCTCCGCCGTTAACGGGATAAAAGGCGCTCGGAGGGAGTAATTCGCATCTCACGGCGGCTCATCCTGCACAGTCGGTCACACCATGGCGGGTCTGATTAGGTTCTTCGAGCGGCTCATGTGGAGCGTGGCGCTTAAATAAACGGCGAAAAAACAAAAAAACAAAAAAAAAAAGATTTTCTTCTCGTCCGTCTCTATCTTGAAGCGGACGCTCTTTAAAACGGGCGCTGCAAATTCGCTCGCCGTCTCTGCCGACAGACTCCTCGGAGCGGCAGCAGGGAACGGTCCAGATCTTTACGAACCCCAGATTACTCGAGACTAAGTAAGGAAATGAATCATTAACAAGGTTGAGTTCTCACAGTCTGTTCCACGTCTCGCCGGCTTTACTGAACGGGCACTCGCAGCACATTCGCACAGAAACCCATGACGGACTGGTGGTGGCTTTTATTCCTGTGTGTTTCTCAGCTTATATTATGACGGGCTGATATGATAAATGGAAAGGAGGCTTAAATAATGGGTGTATAATTTATATATTTCAGTCATAACATTATGACCAATGATGAGTACACCCCGCCCCGCCCTTGTGACGGCAAAATGGTGACGCACGGTGTGAGAGCAGCTCTGATCCAGTCGTGAAGCCATCACAATTAATGTCTTGTCGAAGTCAATCAAATTCCTATGTTTGCCCATTTTTTCTGCTTCCAATACATCAAGTTCAGGAGAAAATAAATAAATAAAATAAGGTCGCTGCTGCCTAATATCCCCCACCCACCTCTAGGCGTCATTTATAACGAGATATTGTGACTCTAGCTACTGTGGACAAACTGTGATTGATCGCTAGACGACTGGATCGGAGCAACTGCACAGCTCTTGTGAGATTGTTCCCGGTTCGCATGGATCAGGACAAAAAGTCATGACCGACCAAAGCCAAGCCAATCCAATAAATCACAATTGGCACACAGGTATTTTGAAATTGTATTGGGTGATCCATGGTGATTCCTTTCTCTACTAGAGATGGGGGGAAAAAATTTTTTATTCAGTTATGTATCGTGATTCTTTTGTGTGTTGATTCATGTATCGCCCCACTGAATCCAAATTAGATTTTTTTTAAACTATTCTTACATTTACATCTCTATGAACCCTGCGATCGGCCAGGGACCAGAATTGTCTGGTTTTCAATTTGACCGGTGATCAGCTGATCAGCTTCAGATGTAAATGATTCTGTACCGAGTGCAGAAGCTTCCTAGTGCAACATAAAGACATTATTACATTATAAAAATAATAAATCATGCATGTTAATAGCCTTTGATCTGCCTTTTTTCTAAGAATTAGTCTCAAACCCACTCCTTACACATGTCTCGAAACAACACGAGCACAAGTTAGTCGAAACTCTGCATTAGAAGGCCCACACACCCGCGCAGCACTCATGGACAATTTGAGTTTTGAGACTTGAGGCATTAAAATTTCACTGTTTCTTTATAATAAACTTTTTCATCCTGTGTGGTAAGAAGTATATTAGAAATAATTACAGCAGATGACAAGAGATGCTTGCTTTCTTCGTAAAAAAAAATAAATAAATAATTTAATTTAATGTTAAATGTTGTACTTTGTTTTTGACTTAGTATTGTTTAAATACAGTGCTTGGTTTTTAAGTGAGAAAACTAATGTTAAGTAACAGGCTGCATTTAATTACTGATTAAACGCAATAAAAAACATTGCTTAATGCATTAATATATTAAATCCTTAATATGCATAATATATTCAATTAAATAGTATTTTATAGCACTTTTAACAATCATTGTCACAAAGCAACTTTACACAATTAAGAGAGTGTGTAAAATGTGTTCAAATCTACTTGAGTTTTTGTTCTTCAATATCAAACTGAAAGAATTTTTTCACTCCAACTGTACAACCAAAACATCTACTGGCCTTTAACTTAGGCAGGATTTTTTTTTTTCAGTGAAGATGTTACAATGAAAAAAAAGCTCTAAGTGTCTGATTGGTGTGTGAACTGACCGGCTATAAGCAGGGAATCCATGCGTGCAGGAGGCTGAGGAGGCTTGAACAGCTTGGTGAGGTCTTCTTCAGGAAGTGGAGGCTCGCCTCGACTCTGCCTCTGAGCGTTCTCCTGCTGACGCCTCTGGACGTACTGGAGACAAAAGAAAGATAGAGAGAGAGAGAAAGAGACAGGAAGAGGAAAACAATCTGTTAATATGACCTTGATATTCGGAGATCCTGCCAGGTTAATGGCAGATGGCCCGAGCTGATTCGATTATCTCCCAATGAAACAAAAACATAAGGGTGAATCTTTCAAACCGCAAGTAGTGCGTGACAGAAAGGAGGGCGAGAAGGCTCTGTCAGAAGGACAGGAAAGGATGACAAGTGGAATAAAAGGCTGTAGGGGGGAGAAAAAAAAAAAAAAAAGAATAGTGAAGTTGATATATGGTGTGCATCCACCACCTTGGAGCGTTTTTTTGGTTTATTATTTTATTTTTATTCCCCTCTAATGTATATACCGTACTCTGACTCGACACATTTCTGAAGTGCAGATGTGATGTGGTCTGAGGTGTGTGCGCGCGCTATGCTTCAGCTTCAGTTATTCACGGAGCCAAAAACACATGCTTCTATATTTACTTACACAACCCAAGGAATTATGGAATCGCGAAACTTCGAGGATGTTGGGACTTTATAACCACAAATAAAAGCAAAAAATTTTTTTCTTCATTTAATAGCTGAATATTCGGGCTTCATAAAACATCAAGTGGAAAAAAACTATTCTGATTAATAGCATGTTAATTTTTAGTCCGATCAAGCGGAAGTTATGGATGGTTCATTTGACTTCCTCAACGTCGAGGAAAAAATATTAAATCCTCATCAACAACAGAAGGAAAAAAAAAATTTAAAGGAAGAAAAAATAATTAGTGCTTTGCTGCTCCTACTCAGCCTGAATTCGATGAGCAACGGACTTCGCTTATGAGAAACAACATTCATCAAGCTGGTTCCAACTTTTCGGGTGACGCCTTGTCATGGAATTTATTTATTTATTTTTAAGGTTTCCACCAGATATTTTTAATCATATTGAGAGCCGGACTGTTTGTTATCCACGTCGGTGAGTTGATCTGAAGGAAAGCTGTAACGCCCTGCTCTGTGGTAAAATGCATCATCATCATCCTAAAAAAAACCATTTCATCACCACACCGGCTTTCTAATGATGGAATGTGGAACAAGCCCAAGTTTCATTGTATACCAGTGCATTGACCCATGACTTAAAAAAATAAATAAATAAAAATAGATGAGTATGGAAATCTGTTTTCTTTGGGTGAGCATCATCTACTTGGCCAACGCAAATGATCCACCATCAAGTGTTGCTTCTCTTTATCCCACTGTGACCTTGTTTTCTTCAGATTAGATCTCAATGCTGGTGTTCCCTCGGCATTTCTCTGCGTAAACCCTATTTCTTTAAGCCGCCATCACGAACGTCACCTCCTGGTCCCGCCCATTTGTCCCCCGCCCCTCCCCACCCAAAGACATATTGCTTTGAGTTTTCTGTCCTGATCCTCTGACGTCTTCCCATATGTTCTCCTTTTATAACCTTCCCATTTTGTTTCTTTTAGACACAGCTGACTGGGAACAACCAACATCTTTTGTCACACTCTGCTCTGGATTTCCTTCTTAAAGGAGGTTTATAATCCTTTCCACCATGTTTCCTTTCAACTAGAAAAGGCGAAAGAGCTTGTTAAGGTCTTTAAGCACTCTTGTAACTTGCAGACTAAAGCCGAGTTCCCACTTTCATGTTTCTTTTTGGTATGAATCGCTATGAATTCACAAACACTGATGAGTAAAGGGGGATCAGAAGGTTACCGAGGTGTTTTGAGGTGATTCGTGGTGATTCGCAGCTTGTCAGCGTGGACTACAAGTTTTAGTACATGCTGTCATAGTTCAACTGAGGTCTGTTGTAGTTCCACCATATTTTATCTGGTCATTTGTAGCCAGTTCAAACCATCTAAAAGGTAGTGATGGTATATAACGTCAATATTCTCTCTCTCCATCTGTTTTGACACCCCACTTGTTTTTTTTTTTTTTATGCCTTCAGCATTGTTTTATGGTGTAGAAAGAAAGAAAAATCAACTAAGACCATGGAATTTCTGCTCTTTCTGTTCAAGGATCCTGTCTCCCCAGTCAGCAGGTGTGGACGTGTTACATCAGTTACATGCAAAGCAGCGCGAGCAAAGTAGACACTCCACTTGTGATTTACATAAACGAAGAGTAGTGTGCATTGTTGGAGGTTCAACAATCAACAGTGCTCGTTACAGTGAGACGTTTATTGAAGAGCTGAAGACTAAACTTTGGATTAAACACAGAGGACTTATATCCGAGGCCGTTGTGATCTCGTGTGACGATACACGTTCACACACTTCTACCCACACTTGTCGACTTTGCAAAAACTTAGGGTTAGGGCTAAGGCTTTGAGGTGTTAAAGCGTCCTCCCTAAAGTCCTGATTTGTTTGGTACCCTGAAAGCAGCCCTACGAGGACGAAGATTCACTTCTGATGAAGAAGTGAAGACAGCGGTGCATTCGTGGCTCACAGCTCAGCTTAAAACATTTTTAATGAGGGAATACGAAAAACAAAACATGCAAAAAACATCTGTGCATTTGTTATTTCTAAAAGTTAATTCAAATAAATTCTAGAGCCAGACTGTGGATAAATTTTGACTCCCCCTTGTGTGCATATATCTAGTGTGTGTATATATGTATACAGATATCTATAATTATTGGTAACCCTAGAATCTAGAATCATGGACCTATTAATATTTCTTTTTTTTTTTTTCTTGATCGGTCATCCCTGACGACTTCCTGTTTCACTGGGGATAAATTTCCGTTCATCAACATGAGGAAAGTTAAGAAAATATGCAAATTAAACGAGACCTTGACCTTCATGAAATCAGCCTTGTCCCTTGACCCAAACTTCAGTGAAAACCTTGGAGATTTAACTAATTAACCATGAAGATATTACTCATACCCTTTTACTCCATATCTTTGAGAGCTTTTCATAAAATGCTTTTTAGTCTTACTGTATCTTTGAAAAATAAGCAGTCTGTAAGAATGGCAGCAACAGATCAATATATTACATAAGTATATAAAATATCACCAGATCAAAGAGCTTTAGATGTAAGAAAACTGTCTACCACATGTTAAATGTATGAGGCAACAATAAAACAAGCATAAACAGCATAAATGAGTTTTATTTTTAAAAAGCATTGACAACCACTTCAATCTTATTGTAGATTCTATACGGCGCACGGGGGTAACACGTCAGTCAGACGAAGAAGAAGATGTGCACGTGTCTCAATCACAAGTAGAGCACAGGGCACTAAAGCTGTTCTGGCTTCATCCTTGAACTTGACACAGATGGCGACTCAATCGATTTCCTTCTAGCACCGCTCACTTCACAGACCCAATTTGGAAGGGCTTTGTGTTCTGCGAGCGCTGGCTTTGGCTCTTTGCACCGCGAGCGAAACAATGGATACCTCTGAAGGGGAAGTTCTGTAACCTTTACTATTCCGAAAGCCAGAATTGGGTCGGAAAGCAGGGGTGCAGAGTCCGCGCCGAGCTCAGAGTCAAAAAGGAGAAGAAGAAAAGAAAAAAGGAGCTCAACATGGCCACAGAGTTCTGGATGAGCAGTTCTGTGATAAATATTGATTTTTTTCTTTCCAAAAGCAGGGCCGGTCTACAGCAGAACGGCTCACGAGAAGATTCCTCCAGCAGACGGAGATGGAGGAAGAAGGAGCTGGAGGGCAATGGGCGGCGCGCCAGTACAACTCAGACAGCAATAACAAAATAATAATGAAAAAACGATGATTGGATCAAACGGCAGGTGGTTTGGTCGGGCCTTCGGAATCCGACATGCAAGAACGCAGACGGCGGAAACTTCGTTCAGACGTAGTGATTGATTTAATTTTTTTTTTTTTTTTAGGATCTGTTCACAGTATGGGAAGGTGAGACTCTAACCCTGGAAGATCCGTCCTCTCGAGATGTGTGTTAAAATTCTATGGGTTACTTCATGAGCAGTGCATCTCGTTGGGAATATGGCCAAACACAGCACGCGCGCACACACACAGAACTGAATAAATATTTATGATGCGGTTTATGCGGAATACAAGATGTTGGGCTTCTTGGTAGTACAGACTTAAGCAAATTAGTCCAAAATCCAAAACAAAACAAGCAGCTCAGCACTTTTATTTTAGGTCAGCAAAGAAGAAGGAAAAAAAAAAAACACACACACAATAGTATCTACTACAAAGGCCAGAATTCAAGGATGTTTCTAGTTCGGTTGTAGAACAGATGTCACTCGTAACGTCTTGTCCAAATTAAAAACAGCTCGACAATTCAAACAGTATACGCAAAAAAACAAAGTAAAACATAAAAATCAGGACGCTGTAATCTGTGAAAGACTAAACATTAGTAATTGTGTCTAACGGAGGTAACGAGCAGGTGCAGGAAAGCGTTTAGAAGTGAAAGGACGCGGGTTACCTGATGTTTCTGCTGCTGCTGTTTGCTCAGGCTCCGGCTGTAGTTGTTGTACTTGCTGATGTCTTGGCACATGTCGTCCACTCTGTCCATCAGCATCTGCAGGCTTTTCTCGAGATGAGAGCTGGAGCAGAAAGAGAAGCCAGAGCACAACGAGTTCATTCATGCTGTAAGGCTTTTCCCAGAAAAACAGCAAATATTTACAGAAGACTTGCTTTTAAAATCGATACGAAAATCACTTCGTTTTTTTTTTTTTTTTTTTTGGGAAAGGTTTGGAGTCAGACAGACGGGCATATTTTTAGCCTACAGTTGTGCGTGATTTCTTGAGGAAAAGAACCCAGACAGGTGACGACAAACACAAAACATGTAAAGTGTTGGGCCTTTAACAAGCTGCCAGAACGGCTTCAACGTGTCTTCACGTACAAATACAGTCAGAGTTTTATATACAGTCATTATGACCATCAGTGTCACGGCAATATTGGACTCAATAAAGTCTTTGAACTGGTCTTTCACAAGGGTAGAACGATTGTACAACATATGCATCATTGATAGAAGAAAACCGCGAGAAATCTGAGCACGATGATTAATTTATTTTGGGGTTTTTGAATCGATGATACAGGTTCAACAGTTGACATTCGCCCACTTGAATTATTAATTCGGTGGTGCTGAAAGTTGGGAAATGTCCATAATTTGCTAAGCCCAAGAACTTTCACCTTCCTGTTAGTGATCATGATTCATTAAAACTAGTAGTTTCTCTGCACCAACATTAAAAGCGGTCGTCACTCATCAATCTGACTAAGAGACCGTGCAATGGGGAAACTCCAGAGAGCTCAGTGCAGCTCTGAGAAAGGACAGGAATGTCTCCTGAGGCCAATTGTAAACAACTGCAGATACCAAGATCAGTCCGAACGATTGTTCACAAGCGTAGCCGCTTTGCCAACTGTACAAACTGTCACCCTCAGCTGAAAAGAACAACATACAAACCATCAACACACAAGCCTGTCATAAACTGGAAGCTGCTAGAACACCAGTATCACTGTCTACACTCAAGCAAGTTTAACATGGGACTAAAAAGGCTGCTGTCCATGAGAGAGAACCACCTTCTCCAAAACTCAACAACTTCAAACTCGACTGAAGTTTGTAGTCGTCCACACAGGAGGAAAGATTAGACCATGGGTATGTTTGAAGGAATAATCATCACCAAGAACACTGGACCTTATCCTGAGCATGTTGGTGGTAGCATCATGTTTAGTGCCAAGTGGAAGTTAAATTATCAGCTAGACAGTTGAAACTTTGTCTAAACTGAATGTTCTAACATTACAATGATGATCGGAGGTGGTTGTGGAATGGAATGGATGAAGCAGGCTAACTTTAAGCTTTTGGAGCCTCAAACCTATTAAAAAAAAAATTGTGCTTAAGTTAGGTCCGTGCAGGAAAACCAGCAAATTTTATTGAACACTACCGACTCTGCCAAGAAGCATGTTCAAGTATCCATGTTTCTGGTGGCCGTCAAGAACATTTCGTAATGGTTAGAATTTCTAAAGAACTCTCAACCTCAAATATTTCAGGTCGAATATATAATTGTGACCCTGTTTTTTTTTTTTATATATA
>JAQMYI010000023.1:20959980-20978598 GCA_030014275.1 Clariallabes melas | reverse complement strand
TTTTCTTTTGGTAAAGACGTATTTTGTACAAGCATTGTTCTGCAGAAAAAGACTGCAAACATCTGACCACAACTATAAATTGTACGAGTGCACTGGTGAAATAAACTCTTTCAAAAGATATTTCCTCAAACAAAACTAAAAACATATTAGCAAGAGGCAAGTGTGACAGAGCGATACAAGGAAAGACGAGTGAGCAGGAGTCAGGCGGAGAAATACGGACGGGGAGAGGAAGAGACAGGCTGACATATATTAATTATATACATGTATACAAACACTGACATATATAATTATATTTATATAACTGTTATAATTATATAACTGCAATGTCTTGACAGTTGAAACAGTAAGAAAAGGGTCAACTGAAGTTGCTGCTAAACTTTTTTTTTTATTGTATAAAATGATTTTATTTTTAAATGCACCCTTTTTGTTTAATAACAATGAACATGTATATTTAAATTGTTTTTTAAGTGTCAATATTGTTGAAATGCTTTGCACTTTTTGAAGTTGATTTCAGTATCATCTATTGACATGCACACGCCACTACAACTACTAGACTGCTTGATTACACAACCGTGGAGAGATGTTCAGAGACCCTTCAAATTTTACACAATCTCCAATAATATCAGGAAATAGTTATAGAAAAACCGTTGTGTTTCAAAAGATGTAGCTGCATCAGACAAACGCAAACAAATGCAACTGACTGATCGTTTTCTTTGTTAACAAGGGAAAACAACGTTATTTTTTTTTCTAAATGTTTGATAGTTTCAAAATGTCAGTTCTCAACATGGCTGGTATCAAAGTCAACAAATAAGATTAAGATAATGTGTTTAACTTAAAATCTAAAGATAACATTACATTTATGGCAGATGCCTTTATCCAGAGTGACTTACATGTTCATCTCATTATACATCTGAGCAGTTGAGGGTTAAGGGCCTTGCTCAAGGGCCCAACAGTGGCAACTTGTTGGTCATGGGGTTTGAACCTGGGTCCAATGCATTAACCACTGAGCTACCCCTGACCTCAATATAGAAAACCATAGATATAGATAACCACAAAACCAATATAGATAAATAAAATAAGTTTTCCACAAATATTTCATAATATTTGAGATTGGGTCAAATGTTAAGGGTGTCAAAACTTTCTCCACCACTGTATATCACAATAAAAATAATGATGCTCTGGACCTCTGCTTGAGGAAATTCTCTCTAAGTGGACCTCGCTCCTATGAGAAAAAAAAATTGTCCTGATTTTACCCCCGAGACCGTTCCCTGTAACTGGACCTGATCCTGATCCGTTCCAACAAAACTCCCCACACTGTACTTTTTCAAATTTAGCTTGTCATGCGCCTGTAGCTGTACCAGAGATATCTTCTTTTGGGCTTCGTCCAATTTCAGGTCCTTAATCGGATTTAGATTTTTCATCTTAAAGCTACTTACACAATACATAAACCAAGATCCATCCAAAGTCAATATTAAAACCAGAAACCGAGGCAACGTTCTCTCTATATTGCTTTAAGTACTCAATTTGTAGCCTTCACATTCTGAAAAACCAATAGCTTACGTCTGTATAAAATATCACGTGCCAAACGTGATTTCAAGTCATTGATATTTACTGTTGTGTGATGTATTTTCTTGTCACTGTTACTCCCTCATCATTAAGTAAATCCGATGAGGCAATCGAATACTTTCCTAGGTTGGACGACAGACGAGCAAGTTCCTGCCAAAACCCGCAAAACTGCTCTGCGATGACACTGAAGATCATGAAGCAAGCGCGCTTCCAAATTTTATAGGCAAACTTTATTTCGGATTATGGAATAATTTCATTTTTGGGGGAATGAAAACCACAAATCATTCTTTTTTTGAATGTTGTTTCATGTTCAGTCAGTGTTATGCCAAAAAGAAAACACTTGGATATTAGGAATTCCATACCATCAAAGCAGCTCTGAATTTCCCAGAGAGTATAAATCTCAGCATTAAGGCTTATACGTTATTAACTACTCGGATACATCGATAAAGTGGAGTTCATTAAGAAACAAATAAATGATTCATCACATCCTTAGAAAGAAGGAAAAAATAATATATACATCACTTGAAAACCTGCATATTTCATACGATATGCAAATCCTCTACGCCGCTGCTATGTCTAGTGTCGAACATCAAAGTCAAAAAGTGAAAGGATAACGGTGTGGGATACTTTTAAATTCCTTCTAAACTCCATGCCTAGCCTTTTTATTTCTAGTATAGCATTAATCTACATTAGCAGCAAATTAGTTACAACAGCAAGTTCCATTAATCTTCCAGGAAAATTCCTTAAATCTGCTGGGAAGACAGATGAGACACAACCTGGAGGTAAGGAAAAAGTTTAACTCATTCACACTCTCACATACTGTACACTCTTTATACCGTCAACAAGGAGAGAGTAACAAGTTAAAGAAACTGAAGATGTTTTAGGGATTGTGTTTAACAGCGATCATTGAATCAACAGTTTAAGACATTGTATTATTGATGTATTAAAATGTGTCTAAATACTAGGGACGTCCAATACCTAGTCCGCTATCAGTGTATTCTCTTAGATATTTGTTTTTTCAAGATGAAAGAAGTGGTTTTTGGAGCAGGTACTGTAGATGAAGCATATAACGCTCATGAGACATTTCCAATAATGTTCGTTAACCTTTAACTTCATTAAAGGTCCTGACAGACAACTGATATAAAGCAAGTAATGGATTAAGCATTAGTTTGTTTTCCTTCATTTATTTAGAAATTTCTCCACTGTGAGGTGGCTCGGTGGTTAAGGTGTTGGACTGCTGACCAGGAGATCCCCGGTTCTAGCCCCATTGCCACTGTTGCTACAGGTTGCCACTGTTGGACCCTTGACCAAGGTCCCTGGAGGTGTGAGGCCACTACACCACTATGCCAACAGAAGCCGTAACATTGGTTGAATCTGTATAGAATATCTGTAAATAAATATAAACTATGAAAAAAAGTTACTACTTAATAGGCAAAACAAAAGTAGCAGTAGACAAGAAAAGTAGAATAAGGTGAAATAAAGGTGACTGATGCATATTAATAAATTTAACTTAGAGTGAGTTGTGCAGTATTGTAAACATTGGAGAAAAAAACAAGCTAATAGCTAAAACAGAAAAATAAGCTAATAGGACACCTGCTGTTCCAAGCAATAAAATAATTCCGGCTCATCCACAGAAGATGCTTTGACAGTTCAAGGCAGATGACGACTCTGTTCAGGTTGAAAACAAAGCGATACTCTGAAAGGTGTTCGATCACACCTCCGCTTGGCATTCAATCCAACTGTGGGTTTCTATTCAGAATTGGGAAGTGAAAAATTTACTTTTGAAAAGAGTCAGCCAACGAAAAATGCATGTAAACTTGGATGCTGGACATGAGAAAAAAGAAAGAAAGATATTTTCCCCCTTTAACTACCCCTACCCAGCAAATTACAGAGTTTGCTGGCTCTGCAGGTTTGGCAAGAAAGTAAGCAAGTGTGTGTATGTGTGTTGGTGTGTGTGTATGTGTGTGTGGCCCTGGAAGGAGTTTTTAATGTTTCTGAAGAGGCTTTCTGTCGTGGTGTGCCAGCTCTGATGAATGAGGGCAGAGATCCCAATATGACCTCCATCTTTTCCCATGCACCTCATTATTCAGCCTCCAATGAGCTCAGAATTCTTTCTCCCACACTAGCCGGATTACACACACCCACGTACACACAATGTCCTACGGTACACTGACCAAAAAAAAAAAAAAAAATTTTTTTTTTTACAGAGACACGTATATTTGCGTGGGCACAAACTTTCTATATCGCTTATAAATCTCACAGAAGAAACAAAAATATAAAAATAAAATATTTAAACGCACACACTGCTTGCGGCGCTCGCGTTCGAATCGACGGCGCTCGCGTTCCATCAGCGCCCACCGGCAAATTTTCTAATTGTGAATGAAATAAAAACGGAAAAAATTAAATAAATAAAAAAGGAGGGCGGCGCCGTCCTCTTCCTTTACCGTAACTGAGGCCGTTTGGTGACGCAGTTGGATCTGCAGAAGGTCTGACTAAGGAACACGGTGTCCCAATAAAGGGCTGCCACAGGAAAAAGGTGACTCAGTCAGACAAACTGCCTTATTTTAACATTCGACTTGGTGGAAGGTTTGGATCACCTCATGGCATGTTGGCAGGCTGATTTCTGTAATCCTTTGTTTTTATTTATTTTTTTCTCCTAAGTTAAAAGGTTTCTTGAGTTCAGAGGTAAGAGTTCGGTATAGGAACAGGTATTAGAATCGGAGGATTTAGCCAGAGTAATACTGTAACTTGCGAGTGGAAGTGCCACAAAGATAGTAGTAATACAAGTGGCAAACTCGTCAGGATCTGTGACCACACTACAGTGGTGTAACGGTACACAAAAGACATGGTCTGGTATGTATCCTGGGTCCGGTAGCTTTTCGGTCCAGTGAAGTGAAAACATGACATTTTTATTCCTTACGGATTTAACTTGCCCATAATTTCCAAACACGTTCGGGAATACACATGATGACGCATACCTACGTCTAGGTATCCAAGTGTGAGAATAGTAACAGCACTAGGAAAATAGTGCAAACGATGGTTCTTTTAAATAAAGGGATATGTAAAGGATAGCTTTAAAAATTCGGTTCAATTCAATTTTTTTTGTATAGACTGTGGCAAGGGAAAAACTCCCTTGATGGTATGAGGAAGAAACCTCGAGAGGAACCAGATTGAAAAGGGAACCCATCCTCATTTGAGCGACACTGAAAAGTGTGATTATAAATTATTCAAAATACCGCACTAAATAAATTATTCTAAATATGCATTCGTTAAATCTAAAATGCCGATTAAATAGTTCGCTAAGAAGGCATTAACTTGGCGACGCCCACGTTCCCACTTAAGTCTGTTGAACATGATGTAATTAGAGAATTGAATGTTAAATAAGTTTATTTTATCCATTTATTTATTTTATCCGACTTTTCACAACTGCACAAAAAAACCTCTATGATTAGGTCCAAGTAAGAAAAGTGCTGCCTCTTTACCTTGGCATGTTTTTCTCAGCATAAAGTGTTTATGTGCATTTATAGCATTCAGGAAATGTTTTAACTTAAAAATGAAAAAGCACGATCTTAATTAGAAACATTTGAAAATCTCATTAAATGACTTAACTGAGAAAATCACTCAGCTAGACTGTATTCATTCAATTTCACAACACACACCGAACTGAACGTCCTGTTCACAAATGAACGTGCACAGCGTTACATCTTTAGTAGCCACACTGATCAAAATATTATAATTAAGTGGCGGAGATAATAAATCTGATTACAAATTGGCCAACAGACATGTTGGAGTGCTGTGTAACCTTTAAACCAGTGATTATGACCAGTTTACTGGGCAGCAATCACGATTGTGCCCCCACCACCCAAAAAAAAATGAATATTTATAGACAGTTTGCAAGCAGTCACTTGTTGAGAGCAAATTAAACAGATGGGTTTCTGGTTTATTTCCCAGAAGAAATTTGCCATTCCCCTGGCAGAATGGTTCTTAGATTGCATCCATTTCATAATTTATTTTTTTAATTTATTTTTTTGTCAATGCATTGCACAATGTTAACCTGTCAGGACACGTTAGCCTGTATGGCCTAGCATAACTAACCTTGAAGCGAAATCTGCCAAAACCCATGATGTATACATTAGCAGAACGAAGGGCCAACAACCCAGACAAGCACTCAGAGAAAACTAGGTGCTTGTTGTTTGTGGCAGCAGTTCGTCCGTGGCAAACGATTACTGTGTAAGCTTTTACAAGACACAGAAAGAGAGAGAGAGATGACCACCCAGTCCAAACTGAACTCGCTCTGTAATGAGAAAAATACATGGCACACTGCTCAGAGCGCTGGCGGAGCGAAAGGGGGGCAACTTCAAACGAAACAAATGGCAAACAAACAATTTACAAGAGCGGCAATGCTGTGCAAGCAAGCGGGATTGAATTTATTTAAGCCCGACTATTTGAAGACTATTTGTAGGCAGCATCGAAACTTCCTGGGTCCTTGCTTTTTGTTTTAAAAATCTAAGCCGCATGTTTGACCCCTCGGTGAGGGGATGAGACCGTCTGAGCTAGCGGGCCATGATAGATTAGTGGTTTAGGAAAGGGATGTGATGCGACCAGACGAAAGATCCAACTGATTCCACCACAACACAGAAATAAGACAGTCGTGCGCGGTTCGGGTGCGCGAGCCAAGTTGATTTTCGCATGAGGTAAGAGGCTATGCACCATCATTTAAAAAAAAAAAAAAAAAAAAAAAAAAAAAAAAAGGAGGTCGAACATGGTGTGTGGGAGGTTCTGCAAAATATACGCCTGGTCCCTGTAATGCTGACGCTTCTACACGCCAGCTATGAGACGCTTTCACACGCTTACACGAGGCATCGAAGTCCAAGAGCGGCTGAATTATACCCGGAGTGGAAGTTTAAGAAGTGGACGGCAGGATGGACTACACGAGGAGAGTGGCAGGCCCCTCCAGACGGCCCATTTTTATTTATTAATTTATTTTTTCAGCCAAGCTAAGACTTACAGATTCTCCCAGCACCACCCGATCCCTCCCCTCCTCCTCACACTGTAAAACTCATAATTCTTTTTTCACTCCATGCAGAGGAAAAAAAAAAAAGAGGAATTCAATTTAGCCTCTCAGATGAAGAGAGCTGATTTGATGTGAACCCTCTGGGAAGAAGGGAGGAGGGTTAGAGAGGAAGGCAGGGGAGAAAAAGCAAAAAAAAAAAAACGAGAGAGAAAGACAGGGAGGTATTGTACTAGCGAGGCTGCAGTGGTCCGGTGTTTGCTTTGGTTTCTACGGTAACAGCAGACTGCAAAGAGATAACTTAAACAGATGTGGAGAGAGAGAGAGAGAGAGAGAGAGAGAGAGAGAGAGAGATGGGGAAAAGAGAACGCCAGAGCGAAAGCCGCTGATAAATCTGCCATGCCTGCACGCTTTTTTAGTATTCCAGTCATTAAAAGAGGGGAAAGAGGGAACACTGCTAAAGATAGAAAGATGGAGACAGAAACAAAAGCAGGAGTGCCCTTACGCCTTGATGGATAGTCATTTAAAGCAATGCAAGGCTTGAGATTATACCTACATTTCTGTATTTTATATAGAAATATGCGCTATGTTGGAATGTTTACTATTTTCCATGCAAATCTGTAGGAGCTGAACCTGCAGGTAGGTTATAACACAATACTCAACCCTACAACGCTTAATTCCCATCACTTTAATAAATTCTTCCGGCAATTAGACTTAAAAAAAAAAAATAATAATAATAATTTAATAAAAAATAAAAAAATCACTTTTGAGGCTGTGTATACAGTATGTATGCATGGGTGAGTTTCGTTGTGCCCCCTCCTCACACCTCTCCTCAGAGAAGGGCAAGTAATGGGCAGTGTATTCAGAGCTAAACAGAGCTGCCAGGGCTCTGCCTTTTATCCGAGACAAAACCTTTGACAGGTCTGAATTAAGAGAGACAAATTAAAAAGATAAAATTCCCTTTCTAGTCTACTGGGAGAGAGACCTTCAAACCCACGAAGACCTTCGACAAAGCAAAAAAAAAAAAAAAAAAAAAAAGTGACTTTCCATTTAAAAAACAAACAAAAAAATTCTCAACATGGCTGCACCGAACGTAATTAATACAATTAAAATGCTAATTGGAAACCAAAAACCTCCCATGAGGGCATTGCTTAAAAAAAAATAAGCGGATGAACTATATGCAGTATCTGATTTATTGATTTATCAGCAGGTCTGTCGGGACGATTCCATTCAACTCGGAAGACGAATGAGAAAATGAATGAGTAGATTTATCTATTTAAAAAAACATTATGAATTCATTATTATGATCACACTTTAACAGTGTACAGTTTCAGCAGATTGGGATTTTTAGTTTTGTCTTTTTTAAATTAGACAGAAAAAGAAATTAAATATAATAGAGATAAATCATTGTCTACACTCACAATAAATCAGTGAAGAGTATATTTTACCTTTTTGTCTTTTCTGTGTCACTTGATACTACAAAACAGGTTATTATACTTAAGCATGGTCAGAATGTATCAGCCAAATCAACACTTGTCCATCGTGTGACGTTACACAACCACTTTACAAAAAAAAATTAAGTATCATGACTAATGAATAAAATACGAAAGATGAAAAACGTAAAAGATTAAGAGAAACCTGATGTAAAATCAGTGTGATTCGGCAGTTTTACACACCAAAAGGTAAATACAAAGTACTCAAAAAAAATAATAATATAAATAAAACAAAATAGGGGAGCATCAATGCTCTCAAAAAATAAGAAAGAAAAAAAAAAAGATTTCATTTCACTTATAATGAAAATTTACTGCCCTTATAATACACTTCACTAAATACAGACCAGAGCTGATCAGTGATCAATATCGGTGATATTCAGGATTTTATTTAAACATGAGACATCTTCAATGTGTTTTTTTTATTTATTTTTGATTTAAGACCAAATGGGCCAAAACTTCTTGCTGCTTTAAGTGTTCGAGTATTAAATGGAAAGCAAAACTATATGCGTCTCCTCTTTCTTTGATAATCCGTAACCAGATCAGATCAGTAACCAAACATTGTTCTGTGATACCACCCAAACCATCATGTTTTGCCCAAATTGCACCCATAATAAATACAGGGCATCTTCCATAAGATGGAGTGCAGAAGATGAATCATCTGTCAACATGTCTCATAGCCAAGTTAGCAAACAACGCTATAGCACGACCGGGCAGCAAATATTGCTAACATTAGACAAAGTTAGCTGATCTCGACCTTCCCACAATGAGTTTTTCCCTCCTCTTTAGAACGATATTTCTACAAAGGCTGTTCAGGTGAAACCGGGACTTTTAACTGGAAAATAACAGTACATCATTATGAGAGCAAAACCTCTTTTTATGTCTCTATATAATCCCCTGCTACACTAAGCTACACTTATCCCAGTGTTTCATTAGTGCTTGGACACCAAGGTTGAAAGTTCTCTCAGCCATGATCAGACTGCCTGCTTCATGTTTAAAACGCCGGCTTCCCAGGAATTCCTTTAATGGCCCAATCATGTGGAAATGGCTTCCATCGAGGTCAGGATTGTACTGGGGATGTGGCAAGTCGAGTTCCTGTAATGTACAAGTGGTGTTGGTGAATGTGTGTGATAGATGCGTCTCTTCCGCAAGTTACCCATCAATTTTCAAGGATCAGGCGTTCCATTCGCTGAATGTTCACGGGACAATGGCAGTGGGCTCCTCGGCCGGGATCATCGTTTACGGACGTCTTTAAAACGTGCATCATTCAAATGTTCTACTGCAGCTAAGAGTCTTCACTTCTTGACGATTTTTTAAAGCGTCTTAGCCAGTCTTTTCTCTCCCAGTCTCTGGTAGTAACTTGTGGCGTTTTTGTCTGAAATCTCTGTTAATCATAAATATGTACGGTAGATAACTTAATATTCCTCCTCGCATCAAGATTTCCTGTTTTATGTCTTGCAGTAGCCGTTTTCCTGATCCTGTCGCCTCGACAACTCGCATCAAACCTGCCTGAGACTTTTGAAGTTTTTTCGTGCCTTGAATACGAAAAGAGAGCTTGGGTTGAACGCTTTGAGTGATCGGACAGTTAATGAGGAACACGTACATTAATCTCAACACGAGCTTGGAAACTTGCTGACTCTGACACTATCGGTCTCTGATATTTCAGCAAGGGTGTACCAGGGGGTTTTAACAATGCATCATTAAATAAACTTGACACTCTGTTTTGTGGTTACTTGTAAAAGAGAGATAGTGACATAACTATAAACATTATGAATCTCTGAAGTCATACCCTCAGTGTTCAACTGCCCATTATTACCAGTTTTAACATTAGACATTTCCTTCCTGCCTGGATGTGCACTTACATTAACATTTAGGTGAAACTTAAAATTTATCTTATTTATACGTTTGAGCAGTTAAGGGTTAAGGGCCTTGCCCAAGGGCCCAGCAACAACAACTTGGCGGTGCTAGAATTTAAAAATCACGACCTTCTGATCAGTAGTCCCTGTTAACTACTACACAATGTATCAGTTTTACAGGATCCATATCTCTGTCCTGCTGGTGTCCCTCAAGGCTCGGTAGTACAGCAGCTGCTCACTTTAATATAGCGGTTCTCTTGCTGATGCTATACAGTATATTTTGTGCTTTTCCTTATGCTGATGACACTCCGCTTGCTATAACGAAATAAACAACCCCAGCATGACTAAGCTGCTGAATCTGGGAATAATAATAACCTGATTTAGCTGAAGTCACTGATTTATCATTAGTACAGCATGTGTCTGTCGCTTCCTATATGGTTTGAGCAACTGTGAAGACAATCAGACTGGCAGATCAGGAATTGGATCACACTGCCAGCACATCTGAACCAATAACTGTCCAAGTTAACAGCTCACTTACCTTCGTATATCAACTTTGTGTACGTCACATGGAGATGAGGATGGCCCCATATGGTCTGCTTAAAGATTGAGGACGATTTCACTTAATACCCTCAAAGATGGCTTAGATTGCATTGAACAGACTGCAAGAAGAGCTTCACCATGGTGGCTTATGACGGCGTTTAAGGACTGAAATTGCCACAAACGGGTTCGTACACATGTCTCCAGTGAACACTTGGTAACCTCATGAATGTGGGCTTTAAACACACGGCCAGAGATTTATCAGCACCTTTAACCTTATAGCACAAAGTTATAAAACTGACTTATTTATGGTCATGCTATCTTGTGTCACCCGAATGAAAATGGTTTCCCTTTCGATTCTGGTTCTTCTCAAGGTCTCTTCCTTCATGTCATCTCGGGGAGTTTTTCCTTGCCACCATCGTCTCTGGCTTGTTCAATAAGAATAAACTTTTTTTTTTTTTTTTTTTTTTTTTTTAACTTGGATCCAGAATTTCTACTTCTGCAAAGCTGCTGTGACCTCGGACATTTTTATGTGCTATATAAACACAACAGAATTGAATTCAATTAAATTGTATAGGGAAGCTCTACCAACTTCTTAAACCACAACGGGGTGGTTAAAAATGTTCTTTTTAACACATTTTTCAAATGCTATATACTACCCCTTGAAATTGTTTATTCTCGTTTTATGCTAGCTTAAAACTTGACAATGTTTGACATTTTCTCAGCCTCTAAAATTACATTTTAATTCTTACTTGTAGGTGGTAAAGCTAAAAGTTTTCTATATGTTCTATTATATTTCTACATTTTTATTATATTCTTTATTTAAATATTTTCTTTCATACTCAATTTATTATTTTTTTATTTAAATTCCTATTTCTTTATTTGAATACTGGTCATACAGCATTTCACTGCATATCATACTGTGTATGTGAAATAAATACATCTGAATTTAAATTGATAAATATTACTATAGATAAAAGGCCTTACACACTACATGACCAAAAGTTTGTGAACATTTGAAAACACCATCCATATGAGGGTCTTTCCCAAGCTGTATCAACTAAATTGGAAAGAAACAATTGTTTTAAATGCCTCTGTATGCTGGGGAATTGATATGCTTCCACTGGAACTAACACCAAAAACATGATCCAGTAAGTCATCGGGTTTGATGAGATTGGAGTAGAAGAACATACGCTGAACCCTGACCTCAACCTCAATGAAGAACTTGAACACCAAGTTTGAGTGAAGTGGTGAATCCTCCACAAAATCTAGTGGAAAGTCTTCACATAAAGAGAAGGGTGGATGCCAGCAAATAGAGGAACATCTCCATGTTAATGCCATACATTTAGAATAGACTCCAGTCCACCTGTTTGTCCATATAACTGAACTTGGTAAAATCTTTGATAATTTTGCTCTGCTCTATAAATTGACAAAAAAGGATTATTTTCTTATACGTACTTCTTTAAATGTATACATGAATGTCCTTTCTTTTGGAAATCATGCTTTTTCATGCTTACATAAAGTTCAGAAAGCAACAACAAGATCATGTACTTTTCTTTCCATTTGTTTTTCTTTGGAATATAGGGAAGGTATCTAAAATCCCAGCTAGCCTTGTTTATTGTTGTACCATTATTCACCCGAAGGTTAATTCTCCCACAGCAATCTTCTTTCCTGTTTCTTGCTCAATAAATTTTGCATCAGACCACCACATCTGGTGTTCTCTCTCTCTCTGATTTATGTTATGACCCTTGATTCCGACTGACATGGCAAACCAAATGTCAGCAGGTTTTTTTTTTCGTTTAAAGAAAGGCACAAACAGGGTCATAAGAAGTGGCTGTTGTCCTCAGCACATGCTGTGAAGTTTTTTTTTTTTTTTTTTTAACACAACATTCTGTACATCTTGAACTTTCCCCAACAATTCAGGTTCTTGTTCGACCTCTGGTCATCTTGAGCTCCTTTGCTGATGTTCCTGCATAATCTAGTAATTACTAGCACCTGACCCAGAATGCATTTGCCTGACCTGACTTCAGTGTGTTCAATGATAAAGTTCAACGCATCACCATAATGCATCATTCCTTCAACTAGACTTGAAGGACCTGGTTTATAAAGCCTATAATAAAGACAAACAGATAGACAGACATATCTAACCTGCTGGAAAGGCTGAGCAGCTCATGCTTCTCCACCGCAGTTGACTTCTCCTCCAGCTCCCACAGCAGCACGTTGATGAGGTGAGAGTTCTTGATGACAATAGGAACTTCCTCGAACATGCTCTCATAGCCCATACTGGCCTTCTTCAAACTGTAGGCGCACACACAGTTTTTCATTGACAAGCCGTTGTATCACTTTAACACTTGTTTCTAACACATTGCTTAATGGTTCACACTTCTTGCTCAGAGGCATTGAGGGACAATCTATCTGTTCTAGTAAGCAGATCTTCAGAGTGTTCATGGTTACTTTTAAAGTAAATTACTTTTAAAACTAATGTATTGGTAGGTAGGTGTTTCAAGGGGTTTAAAGGACCAGAAGAAAAAAAAAAGAAAAAAAAAAAAAAACCACTTGTCTTGATTGAGCTTAAGGTAATACTCAATAGTGTAGTAAAGAAAAAGAAAAGAAAAAAAAAACACCTATGAACAGCAGTTGAAACACCTTGGTCAATAGAGAACAGCCAGTCTGGTGGAGGTGATGTAATGGTGTGGGGAATGCTTGCTTCATGTACAGGTAGACCCCGACTTACGAACGAGTCCTGTTGCAGGAGCACAGTCGTAAGTCGAATGTGTTCTTAAGTCTGACAAAATGAGTCTTGTACGCCTTTGACGCAACTATACAATGTAAAGCATACTAATCCACTTGATAAAATCTGCCCCCTTTCCCCACACTGCCATCATGTGGCCAAAAACCGTAACCGCACCTAAGGAAATGAATCTCACACGTCAATTGTAACAATGTTGTCTCCGTGCCCTTAAATCGCGGAGGATGGCATTTTGTCTCAGAGCTGTTTTCCACTATATTGGACTGCGAACTTCATCACTGTGCTCCCGGACTGACTTAGCCTCAGTGTTGTTGCTGACCTTTCCAATATGATTGATACTGCACAACTTAAACTATAAAGCAAGAGTCATCTCATACTGGAACATGACCTTGAGTTTAATGTGCTTCACTGGTCTTCTCAGCCTATAAAAAGGTTCCTTTAGAACACCTTTGGGAAGAGGCAGAAACGTGAGATTCGCGGCATGGAAGAGCACCTAAAATCTGCATGATGCAATCACATCTAAATGGATTAAGAGCTCTAGAGAATGTTCGACAACTTGTGTAATCCAAACCATGTTTTGAGAGCAAAGTGAGGCCCTGCCCGGTATTAGCATTAGTACGTGTAATAATCAGTGAGTCATGAGTCTGTTTGCACTCTCTTTTTCTCCTCAGATCACTGATACAGATCTCGTTCTCTCAACGTGGTGGTCTGAAAGGTGGACCTACATGAGGAGGTCGTCCACACTCATGCTGTCGTGTTTTCACGCCAGAGCTAATCTGTCCACTATCAAGAGCGATCGAGGTTAAACCTGACACACTCCTGATGAAATAAATGTGTTGGCGAGTCTCCTAGCTAATCAGTTAAAAAAAAATCCTGAAAGCTTACTGTGATTTCAATTAGAATAAGAGGTACAATATGGGCAAATAAGAAGAAAATAGCAGGGGGATTTGGAATTGATGAGTTTAGCATGTATGAGTGTTTGTTGTATTAAAAATTTATGATTGAAGTCAGCTGTGTTTGTGTGTGCGTGAGTTGTGTCCGTACGACTGTAGCTGCGTGCATCATACCTTTCAGAGGAGAAGTCTTTCTCTTTGCAAATCTCCATCAGTTTAGGGGTCAGCCTGTAGGCCTTGAGGGACAGCGAGCCCTGAGCCGTCTTAACAGGATCTACAAGGGGGGGGGAAGGAAGAAAGAAATAAGATGAAAATGCACTTTTTTAACCCTTTAACATCCTCACTAAGAAAACAATAGAAACTTGCAATTTTTATTTCTGAGGGAAACGTACAATAACATTATTGATGATTTTCTTTTTGCAGACCCAAATATATGCCTCTACCAAACGGTTGAGACGTCTCTATATGGTAAAAGTGTCATTTACATTTAATAAATAAATAAATAAATAAATAAATAAATAAATGTGGAGCCGTTAAAAGCATAATTTTTTTTCCTTCGATCTACTGTATAACTCACTGTATGCTACAAATCCCTTGAAAATGCATACCATTTAAGACAGACATTTCGTTGCTTTTTTAGCACAATCAGGTCAAGTTCAACTATTTGTTCAAGACATATAGATATAGTGATATACACATTGATTTGTTAGCATTAGGATTTATTGCCATATCAGCTTCTCAGGCTATTTCATGGCAGATACATATTAAACATTAAACTGATTTATTAGAAACCAATATAATACGTTATAATGTAAGGGATTTAAAGGATTGTGGAAAAAGTAAATAAAAAGGATAATAAAAATAAATACCAAATAATAACATGGTCTTTTGCTAAAAATTATAAGATTATAGCACCATTGGGTCAAATTTCTTCTGAGGTCTTTCACACGCTGGCTCATAGTAATGTTTGAAGGAGGGGAATTTATAAACTAGTCATAGTGTATTAATTCGACTGTCACAAGGCGGACATCCCGTGTCAGAAAGACTTTATTAGTTTTCCGCTGAGCCTCGCTTGAGCATGCCAGTCACCCGGACGTTTTGACAGGCGATGTAAGAATCTGTAAGAAAAAAATGTAGCATAATTCTATCCTCCTTTACCTTCACCCTGGCAACTCGATTGTCTGACTTCTGAGAGTTTCTATTTTAGGACAGTAGAAAACAAAGGTTGCATTCAACAAAGATGGTAGCAAAAGCAAAAAAAAAAAAAAAAAAAAAAAAAAAAAAAAAAAAAAAAGGAGAAAGAAGAAGAGGCGCATTATACAAGTGTCAGGTGTGGTATAATACAAAATAAACTAAAACAGACACTCCACACACACACACACTTCAGAAATGAAGCTGAGAATGAATTTAAGAACACAGACGTAAGCAAAAGTGGGATAAATCTGTACTAAGAACATTTAGCGTGTTTTAAAGCTGTGGCATTTCCCTCAGTAAGTTCGGGACAGTGTTCTAGTGTGCGCTAGGAATGGACCGATTGTGATAGTTTATTGAGCCGATACTAATAACCGTGATTAAAATATTTTGTCCGACAGCTGATGCCAATGTTTTTCATAAAAGGAATGTGACTAATTCTTTTTTTTTTTTTTTTTAATCAAGTGACTGATCAGAGAAATAAATCAATAGTAGAAAAATCAATGGGTAATAATCAAATTAAAAGTGTTTCAAAATGGTCCTGATCTCGCTCCATCAGACTTTCACCTGTTCGGTCCCCTGAAAGCAGCCCTACGAGTATAAAGATCCACTTCTGATGAAGAAATGAAGACACCGGTGCATTCATGGCTCGCAGCTCAGCCGTAAACATTTTTTAATGAAAGAATATAAAGGCTTGATTATGTTGTCCATGGTCTTTCCTGATGTTTATTTCTTTCTACACTGTAAAACAATACTGAATGCGTTTATCCAAAATACACAATAATCTCTTTTGAACAGTTGATATTCAGATGTATCTGCTACTTATGCTCTTGTAAAGCTTCATTACGGGTCTAATCTGAGGTGCTGGTTGTTAATTGGTGATTTTTAAGGGTGGTAAATCGAAATTAACTTCTCTGCAGCAGGGGTAAGTTTTGGTCTCGCTTTCCTGGGAAGGTCTTCATGAGAGACAGTTTCATCATGGTGATTGATGGGTTTTGGCAAATGCACTTGACAATAATGTTCTCGCAAGAACTGTTCCAGAATAACTGACCATGTCTTAATATAACTGGCTGTTTCTTCTTGTTAATTACTTAATGCCGTGTGCGTCATTTCATCCTTTTGAAACGTCAGTATTGTTCTGGAATGTAGAAAATAAACCCAAACGTTTCACTGGTGCTGTATAATGTGGAGTCAACATCCAAGCCTGAGCCTATTGGACGTTTAATATTCTCATGACCTTCACCCTGCAGAATCAATAAATCGCCCACTTCAGGCATCAGTCTACGATAATCCACAGTGCAAATAATCCACAGCTGTAAATGGTGCGGAGACCAAAGAGAGAGAGTCAGTGGAAAGGAAAAGCGAGGGCAGATCTAATCCATGTTCAGACTTCTAGTATTGATGGTGTGGGAAAGCAAAGGCAAAGCTGGCCTTCAGACAATCCGGAGATCATTCATCTGAAAGGTGTTAATCAATCAATCAAAGGCAACCACAGTGCAGTAACACCACCCACAATGTCCTTACATAAGCCTCCATTTTATTTTAGTTTTAAGTAGAGCTGTCAATATTAGCGTGTTAACGAATGCGAATAATCTAGAAACTTTAATGCATTAACGCAAAAGAATCATGAGCAAATTTTGACCCCAACGGCTTCCCATAATCACAGCGCGGTTACCCGTCTGTGTAACGATGATACGTTTAACACGAATAATAAGATGACTTGGGGAAACATCACCAGGTGTGCTGAATGCCAAGTTTCATTATTAAAAAGCCTCTAGATGGAAGTTTGGATAAAACCAAAAGTTCAAGAGGAACTATTGTTACAAAAATACACTAAATATAAGACGTGGGAGTTGTGGCTCAGACGGTTAAGGCTCCAAGTTGTTGATTTTTGGTTCTGTGGTTCCTGGTTTAAGCCCCGTCATTGGTGGGTTGCCACGCCCCTACGCTACCCAACCTCCGCATGCAGAGCCGGTCCCGTCCAGAGATTTTAATTGAACTTAATGTTTGAGATATTAAAGAACTGCATAGGCAGTTTTCTCTAACAAGTTTCATGCGTTTTTATTTCAACATTGCGTTACATTTATAAGACGAGTAAGTGAGTATTTTAAAAAGTGTGATTAATCACAGACTACGTTTTACAGCACTGAATACCAGTAAATCTGAGTATTTAAAAATTGCAATTAATAGTGATTAATCTCAGACTGATTAACTAGATAAATTTTGAACTGATTGACAGCATTAAATACAAACAAATAAGTATTTTAAAATTGTGATCAATCGTGATTAATCTCAGACTATGATTAACTAGATACATTTTTAATTGACTGACGGTACTAAATACAAGTAAATCTAAATATTTTAAAATTGTGATTAATCACAGACTACGACTTTGATTAACTAGATTAAAAACATTTTTAAATCGACTGACAGCAAAAGTTAAGAAATAAGTTTTAAAAAGGCAAAAAGTCTTGACCTGATGTGATACAAGGCTGAAGAAAGGCGTCTCATACCTTATGTGATCTAATATAATGTGCGATTCAATTAAACCTAATGGGATTGTGTCTTAAGACGTGAGCCAAGTAAGTGTGGGCTAGCATCCTGGACATCTTAATGATTTAATGAAATGTGTCATTAAAGGTGAGCTATTCTGACCTACAGAATTACATTTTAGCCCACTCATATCCATGCATATGTTAAATTAAACCTCTAATTTAATTTCCACTGCTTAAAGACTGGAACTCATTTGCCTGTGCTAATAAGAAACATATCGCAGACTTTAGTTTAAAAAAAAAAAAAAAAAAAACAGATGTTAAAGAGGTGGAATAAAAGCGGGCTTTAAAAAAAAAAAAAAAAACACATGTTGTATAACAGCTACGACTCAGAAGATCATGCCAGTGCGCACCTCAGTCACGGCACCCGCGGCTGCTCTGAAAGGCCTCATTGTCTGTACGAGGCATGTGGTGGTGCAGGTTCTGGCAGCTGCTAAGTGTCTGATTTTAGCAGTTTGCACCGCAGGCCTTGCGTCCTGATAGGGAGCCACATCTGGCACGAGGGGAGTGACGGCTAACACTCGAGGAAACTTACTGACTGACAGCGAGTGGACCGGGAGGGGCGGAGGGTGCCGAGAACACTCGGGGTTTTGTGCGCATGTATTTCGTCGGCCCTAACTCCCTCCATCTCACCCGCTCAATCACAGCTGTAATCAGAGAGCCGGACTGCACCGGGATCTCAGCTGTGTGTGTGTGTGTGTGTGTGTGTGTGTGTGTGTGTGTGTGTGTGTGTGTGTTGGGGGGGTGGGGGTGCTGTGCGGGTGGGGCACATG
>JAQMYI010000023.1:20945827-20957902 GCA_030014275.1 Clariallabes melas | reverse complement strand
TGTGGTTCTCCCCATGCTTGGTGGGTTTCCTCCCACAGTCCAAAGACATGCAGATTCAGTTAATAAGTGTTCCCAAATTGCCTGTAGAGTGTGCAAACTTTTATTAAAGTGTTTAATTGGCCATCATCTTGTCCTTTTTCTAATTCTTCACCCAAAATTCCTGTGATTAATGCGGGTCATACGGACTGATGGATGGAGTGAATTCAAAGCCAAACCTCATACGTGAAATCCTTCTACGCAAGTAAATGGAGGAGTTAAGTTCCGAGTTGCTATGGCAACCTAGATAAACCATACTCCAGTCGCTCTTAAAAACCATACGGTATAGTGATGCATTTATAGCGTTTTGCCCCAAAAGAGATTTGGACGCACCCGCCTTTTTTTTATTTTTTATTTATTTATTTTTTTTAGTTCCCCAGGAGCTATAATACAGACATGACAAATGATGTTACGGTGTAAGGTAAGGATAGGATATGAATGCACCATCAGATGTAGGAATGTAGGAACCAGTGACAAAAAGGTATCATGATTGGCTTCATCATGAGAGTCTCTCTGAACTTAAAGGCAAATCAAATGTCTCATGAAATGATGGAATGATCGGTGTGTGTAGGGGTTTGTATCGTGTGTGTGTGTGTGTGTGTGTGTGTGTGTGTGTATGTATATAGGGTTGGCCAGGAAAAGGCATAAAGCTTTCAGGGACAGGTGCATAGTAGAGCCCTGAAAATCTCAGCTTCCAGCTCTGTAAACAATTACCACTGAGCGGAGAAGAGTGCATGCTGGGCATCACCGTGTGTGTGTGTCAGAAAGCTCAGAGGCCAGTCCATATAGCGCGAGTGAAAAACAGATTAATGACTACCACGTGTGTGTGTTTGCGCCCTCATGCATATGAGAGCATGTAGATATTTATATGGGTGTGTATGATGGCTAAGTGGTCACCGCTGTGAGTGTGTACGCGCGCGCGTGTGTCCGGTCATACAAATGATGGTAATTTGAGATGCGGCCTCATCCCAGTCTGTGCCGTTTTGCTTCACCATGAGACCGACGACACGGCAAACGGCGACTAGTGTGCACACAGCTGGAATATGCCAGGCCATGAATTTCTGCCAGTGACCGCTCGTGACGCGAGAGTCGTATACCGGGGCCGAAATTACGGTTCGCGACGCCTCGAACGAGGCCTGAAGAGAGTCTTCGTCCCGAACGCCTTGAGTGCTGTTCTGCCTCTTATCATAATCTCGCTTTAGAAACACGAGCTAAACACTTCAGTTCTGAGGCGGCATTCTTTATTTACGAAAGCGCTCCGAAAGAAAAGCAGGCGTGTAGGCCTCTTGCACCTTCTTCCAAACAATGGCGAATCGAAACTGGTGAAGAGGAACCGCCGAGCAAAACCGCCGCTTGTTCGTACGGCTCACACGAGCTCGGCTTTAAAAGGGAAAGTCGATTCCGAGTCGGGGAGAGCAAAGGAAAAACAATGCGGCTTGGATTTTATTTTTTCCCCCTTTTCTTTTAGAGAATACACGCAGACATCAAAAGTGGCGGTTGGGTGTGCGTGCACACACATTCCAATACGTGGTACTGATGTTGACCGCGAGTCAGATCTTTGTCAGACAAACGAGATGCATGCGAAATGGAAAATAAATAAATAAACAAACAAGGTCAACCATGGGGGACAAAAGAAAAAAAAAAAAAAAGAAAAAAAAAAAAGATAATGAGAGTCTTACTGAAGCCGTCCTGTAATTAAAAGGCTTTTCGGCGGGCGGAAAAACACAACCCGGCAGAAATATAAAAGCAGGGCCAAAGCCACCAGATCAGAGCTTGAAAGAAAAAGTGGGCTTTTCTGGACAAAAATTACAAATGCCTCTCTCAACTTTTTAACTTGTAGTGTGGACACATTTAATGCCACGATTTTTGAGGAGAAACGAGGGAAAAACATGGTGCTGAGTGACGATACAAGCAGACCCAGAGGGCGCTTGGGCAGATCCGGGGGCCGCGTGTGGCGCTCGCTCGCCAAGTCTCGGGACTGAGTGCAATAAGTTGTAACTGTGTTTGACATCGGATTACTGCACGGCACCGATTGTAAAGAGAGAGGGGGGGAAAAAAAATGGTTTATGGTGTGTTGCATCTGTTCGAGGCAAAGTGGGACAGACAAGTGTGTACGGCGGACGAGCCAAGTTTGCACGGATGCCCCCACGTCTGGGAAAACGCTGTGCCGCAGGGGCGTGTGCGCCTGCCAGTGCGTCTGACTCACGCGGCTTTATTGACGACGTGACTGTGGATTGGATGCAACAGAAAGATCTCGAGGACTGGAGTAAAGAAATAATTTAAAAGAAAGTAACTTGCTTGGGTACAACGCTAACGCAGGTTAGGATCAGATTTTAGTTAGTACTGCGAAGATGAGTTGACCGATCGCTTGGTTTCGCTCAGGCTTTAGGTCATATTAACATGAACTGTGAAAAAGAGTGGTGATTTCTCCATGTGTGTGTTATTCATAGGGTTAAAGCCACACTTTCCGCACATTAACCTCATCGCTGAATCAAACGGACCGGTTTCTACCGACGTGCCAAAAGCAACCCCTTTCCATCATCCTCCAATACCTTGTGGACTGTACTCTTCTCGTCTTACTTTCTTCTTTCACAACTTCCTCTCTCTCTGTCTCATGTACACCTACTCAGCGTGAGACTAACAGTGAAACTGCATAACAGCAGACCGGAACCATTTTTCCATTACAAACACACACGCAGAAGAGATTTGCAATACACTTGCAATACCCTCGCTATTCGGTACGGGTGAACGCCGTGTGCTCGGGGTTTATTTCGCTTTAAACGTGGACATGCCCACATGTGAATAATACTAATACTGGGAATAGTTTGAATTTAGACCAAGGCGTGGCGCACTCTGAAGGCGGTCCAACAGTGTGGGAGAATGACCAGCCTTTGGATACGTTTGACATTTGCGGTGGGGAAATTTGTTTTTTTAAAAATACAAAAAACTGTGTGCCAAGATTTGGGGTGCGATCAATCACTGTATTGCCTTTGAGCATTTTTCCCCACTATTCATTACAGGACGTAGCGTAGCTAAGAATAGTTAGCTTAACAAAGAAAGATACTTTTGATTGTTGGCTTAACCTCTCGAGACCCTGATATCCTCTTATGAGGACGTGACATTTTCTTCCAACTTCTTGGTAGGATCCTAGGTGCTGCTAAGGACATACAGAATGAGCAGCTCACCTCTCATATCTTCTGGTCCTAATCATTCGTTCTTTTGTCACGTGACTCTCAGACGCTATACAGTGCATTACAGTCTTCTAGTTTGAGTAGTTTGAATCTATTGCACTGCATAAAATGAACGAATCACTCTACGAGACTACTTGTTCTTCTGAGTCAAGTTAAAAACTCGTTCAAAAAGAATGAATCGTTCATGAACAACCTATCACTAGTTTGCATTAGAGGTTGTAAAATGTTGCAGTTCTTCTACAATCCTACAGGCGGTGCACTCAACTATTTACACAGCGAATAATCCCACATAGCAGGAGCAAATTCACAGAGCATATCCCAGGAAACACAGGGCATGAGGCGGGGTACACCTTGGACGGGATGCCAATCCATCCCAGAACACACCCACAGACTTGCATATTAGTCGGTCCCAAATCTCCCGTCGTATACGCATGTCTTTGGACAGTGGGAGGAAACCCACCAAGCACAGGGAGAACATGCAAACTCCACGCACACAGGCAGGAATCGAACCCCTGATCCTGGAGGTGTGAGGCCACAGTGCTAACCGCTACTTATATTTATAAAATCGTAACTTACAGGATCGCAATGCAAATCAAATCAGCACATAGGTTTCGTGATATCGTATCACATGACAACTAGGAATGGAAAATTCCTCAGGGATCAATTACGCTCCCTGCAGTGACAATTTAGCCGGAGGTCTAGAGGGAGCTGATTGGCCGAGTTCTCTCAGAGAGGAGGGATGAGAGTTACTTCGCGGATAGCGCTGTCCTCCGAGTGTGTTACGCCGCCTGCAACGGTGTGTGAGTGAGCAGTCGAAAAGATGCGGACCGCTGCCGTCACGTGGTTTGGAGGAAACACTTGATGGTCTTCGGCCCTCCCAATGGAGTGGTAGCAGTAGCCTTAATGTGGGAGCCCCCTAGTGACTGGGAGGAATTGGACACGACTAAAAATCGGGGGAAAATCCCCCCAAAAAAAGAAATTCCCAGATAAATAAAATTAGTCAAGACGAAGGGATTTGTTGCAGTTTCTGAAGCTACACTTTGACCGAGCTTCTCCAAGTTATAAGAAGTTATACAAAGACCCAGACCATATATAGTTCTCATGCACGTTAAAATGAAGAGGGGAAATAAAATAAAAAGGGTCACTATAGCAAATACAATGTGTTGTATAAATACTGAAAAAAAAACTGAATACAGACAAGGCTGATCCTGTGTACACGCCCATCTTTAGCAGACGTTAATGAATATTAATGAGAACGCAAATGAAACGGTCATGTAACAAGGTTGTGACAAAAACAAACCAGATGTCGGAAACCCAAAGAAGTGACGATTTTTTTTGGCAGATTCCGTAAAATGCTTGCATCTTTTGTGCAAGTTGTAGTAAAATTACAATGAGGTCACGTGGTCTCAGTGCCACGGAAGGAAGGTTGGTCCTAATTAGCATACTAATAGTACAGGGTGCACAAAACAACTTAAAAAAAAAAAAAAAAAAATTTAAGCTGGATGTGCAAGGCCAAGACAATATCGGCATTACTTGTCATTTTTAAGATTATTATTATTATTTATTATGTACTTGTACAGTCTGATTCAATCTTTAAAATAAAAAAAAAAGATTCAGGAAGTGATCTGTTGTACCTGGAATTAGCTTCTGGTTCGTTGATTAAATTATTTATTTAGTCCCCCACCCCTGCCATAATATATGAGTATAATGACCTGTAATAGCCACTACTGTACGAGACTACTTAACCCTGTTTATATTTGTGTTGCTTGTTCCAAACTAAATCCAAACATTTTCCGGATCCCCTGGCAATGACACGGCCTGAGCATGGAGGCATGTTTGCTGTAATAATCCACTGAAACGAAAAATAATACACAAAAAAATAAACGAAAAAATGTTAGCTTACACTCAGGAAGCAACAGCAGTTTAACTGGGAGCTGCTAATAACCAAAAAAAACACAGTTCACCAAATAAAAGTGCAGAATGAGGAAACATACCATACCATCTCATCTAGCCATGAGGAAACATAACATACCATGTAGCGATAAAGACATCTATTAAAAAAAAAAAAAACATACATGACAGCACAATGACTGTGCAGACCATCGGATTTGCTAATCTGTTGTTCGTTCAAGACTAAGTGTACACAAACATGGCATGTTTCATTCATATATTCATTTCCAGGAGGTGCTTCATTCCAGTCAGGCCCGCGTCCATGAAATCCATCAAAAAACACCAGACATTTCCAAGCTCGTTCACACCTTCAGCATTCCAGCTACCATAATGATGTTTTGGGGTAAACAAAATGAAAGAAATCCACATGGACCCTCTGAGAATATACAAAAATACACAAAAGACCAGGATTCTAGAGCTGTAAAGCATCTAAGCCATTATAATGCCATCCCATAAGCATGCAAACTACAAAGCAAAACAATACTGAGCTATGATGAAGAAACAAAATGGCTTTTCTTCTCCAGATGAACAGGAGGATGGACCAAAGCCTCGTAGAAGTTTTTCCTTTCAGGTGCGCAAACTTTTAGCTGAGACTCTCCATGACTCATGCGAGGACATGTAGGACTAATAAGCTTCTGCTTTACTTGCCGTACCAATCTAGGCTTATTTTCTTGCTGAATGCTCGCACCTTGCTCTCTTTCCTGACGAGCCCACAGTTTCAGAGAGCTGTTTTAAGAGACAGATATTCAATCACCGACAGCTTGTTAGGTTTCTGGAATTGGGCACCTTCTGCCCTGCCATGCATGTTGAAACCTGCTTCATTGAAAGCAGGCCAGTTCGGCAAAAATGTATACCATCGCCACAATTACCGGTGCATAACTAAGAATCTGATGTGTTGGCGATAACTGAAGACGCACATTCGTTAGAAGTGGAAGGAAAGATGATATTTACATTTACAGCAGACACCCTTATCCAGAACGACTTATACCAGATGCTACACCATATCTAGCTCCTTTCACACTTGGCACTTGTGATCTGCTTGTAATAAAGGAAGTGAAATACAAGTGATCAAAAAGTTAAAAGCTGAGGAGGTTCATTTTCACTCAGGGATTTTAAACCTCTGTTTAAAACGGTCGTTAATGTTCACCACATCAGCGCAGGAGCACTTTGTTTCCGGTTGTACAAATCGACTGCGTTAGTTCACACACATCCACATAAAGGAGGGGGGATAAGACTTGAGGTCCTCGTGCTCACTGTCATTTGTCTGTTTTAAATAAGATCAGTAACACCACAGGAGGCAGGATTCGTGAGGCAGCACTGGCCCCGAAAGAACTAAAGAGTTACAGCTCCATCTAGCGACGGAGCTTTTCTCGTCGATGAAAGGGAACACACACAAACAGGAAACTTCCTGTGCTCTGGAAGTCTAAAGACCGGTATGACTGATTTCCTGATTGCAGCTGTTGTAGTGCTGATCCTCAGAGGAAATAGATCTTTCACAACATGTCATTATTGTCTCTGCACCTCTATAACTAACAGTTCATCCCAGGACACGGGGTATAATCCTGCTACAGCTCGAGCTGAGACACAGCAACACGTCTGGAGAAGAAAACGGCGATTTATTTCCTCTTCCCCTTCTCCATGCTTCCTGCTTCCTAATAACACATCAGAAGGCTCCTGCCTGACTGTCAATCAAGGGTCCATAGAGCGGCAAGCTGTGTCTTCGCCCGAGGAGGAGGAAGAAGAGGAGGAAAGGAATGATCCAAACCGTACCTTCCCTGGTGTCTTGGGTTTGTTAGTGTAGCAGAGGTGTGTGGGTGTGTAGAGAGAGAGAGAGAATACACTTCAGCTCTGAGCAGTCCTGACTACTACAGATACCCAGAAGTGTTTGGGTCTATTGTTTACCCCGCCTTAGTCCAGAGGCACAATATAAATGCTGCTTGTTGTTTCTTTTTATTTATACGAGTGTACAACTGTGCTTGTAACATTGCAATTTATCTAACTAGGTACTGTGCCTTAAATCCCAAACGCAAAAGGACAAGCGTGGGCAAACACAAAGCAGGGAACAGTGATGAGCAGGTACGCTCAACAGGTTCACACTCATTACACGTTGATCAGGCATGTCCAAGCAAGAGCATTGAAGAAATAAATCACATTTTTGCTAAAAGACTGGAACAGGGAGACTCTGGACCACGCAGTGCAAGAAAACCGTTCTTACAATAGAGCCAGGACTTGCTTTCTTGACACTTTCCAATCAGTCACAGGTAATTGCGATATTGCAAACGTTTATGGTAAAGAATTGGAAAACAAGTGTGAAAACATTCACAGTATGTTCAAAGCAAAGGAAGCACTGTAAGTGAGAAACACCCTGCCTTCACACCCTGCCTAGCAAGCGACAAACTGACAGGCATCCTTGTCACTTCCTCTCCTGAGTCAGCAGCACGACGAGAAAACAACAAATGGCAAACAAACAAGGTGACAAACGCCATCTCGACTGAGATTCTGTGAGGCATTAAGGCAACAACTTTAAATTGTTTACTTTTGCACATTCTTCCCAGTGTTTGAGACAGGTGTGCCTCACGGTTATCTACTCCTCATTATATACATTTTGTCCTGGGTTAAGTTTAAATTCAGTAGCAATCTTTTTCTTTTTATGAAAAAGTCTACATGCATGACCCAAGTTTAAGATTTTGTGCTACATATTTAGCAAATGAACACAAAACTTAACACAGCAATTCAATATATGCAATTAAATCAATCTTTTGCTGGATCATTGAATCGATGGGTTCACAGTATTTAAAAATATTTCGGTCGAATTCTAATCTTTAAATGGCTTTCGAAGGAAACCTAACCAGCTTGCAAATTCTGCAACGTCCTTATAACATACTCATCTTACACAATTAAGAGATGTACTGGTTTCTTAAAATGATGAATGAAACAGTGACTCGCAGAAACTGTGACCAAAAAGCATGGCGTCACATGACAAATGGACAATCTACTGTCTACAACAGGTTCAGCAAAGTCTGGATCATCATCTCCGAGGTAGCTGGACTCTAAGTGCGTTTTCACATTAGAATCGTTTGAGAACACTAGACCCCAAATTCTGGGTCATTTTAATGAACGAGAAAACAATTGTTCCGCACTTGGGAACCGTGCTCAACTGCGCTTGAAGAGGTGGTCTCAAGAACAATACAGCGTACTCTGGCACGGATCAAAACAGATACGGAAGCCAATCGTACCTGAGAACGAACCAGTGCCGTGTCTCTTCCAAAAGCTCTATGTGCACGTAGCAGAGAAATCTCATTTTCTGTCCTACAGTCATAGCTTGAGTACATACAGTAGAAATGCACACAAGAATGACGTTCTTGACAATTTCCCCTAAAATATTAACAATATTAGGCCTAGCATGAGAGTTTACGTCCTTATCTTATTTGAGTTTAACTGCAGCTCACAAACCAAGTAGGTCCATACTGCCAACTGCTGTATCGGTGAATGTAAACATGCAAGTGTACCCAAGAACAGAGACCAAAAAAAAATTTTTAAATGTGAACAGCAACCAGTTGGGGAGCAATCAGTCATGGGCACGATACAAATCAGTCATGCGTAATGTGAAAATGCGCCTATATGAACAGAATTGGATCATGATGCGAGACCCATGCCTCCAAAAAACGCTCTTTCACACAACGATCACAACAACTGAAGTCGTTAAACCAGAAAGAAAGAAAGTCATTCCTGTAAAGACGGGATTAAAATTAAGTATAAATAAATACATAAAAACAGACGCACTTCCAGACATTTTACTTTAAAACCAGCTTAAAGTCTGAAATACTTTCCGACTAACAGTAAGTATATTCAGCCTGCTTTCTTTACCATTGGCATCACTGTGTTTTTTTTCCTACCACCCAGACTAATCAACAGCTTCCCACAGCGCTAACTATTAGTCAATGAGTCTATGCAACCCTGACAATACAAAGCGTGTCCATTGACATCACTGATTTGTCATGTTTGTCATGCAATATGAATGCAGCCTTAACGACAAATTGGCTGAGACAAATAAATGAAAAGGACTTCAGGGTTGCAGGGCTGACCCAAAGCAGCCATCTCATTGAGTCTAACCAAAGCGAGCTTGGGTAAACAGCTTACATCAGTCATTGAGTTCTGTTTTCTGTCAGGCTGAGGAGGACATGCCCTGTTTCTGTAGACGCCCTCAGGGGCCCCTGCAACCGAAACACACCACAGTAATGTTTCAGCACTACTTTGCGATGAGGAAGAGGAGGACACCAGGGAAGAAGCTTGGGTGGAGGGAAGCATGGTTTTGGGAAAAAATTAAATATATATATCCCTTTCTTCCATAAGACAAAAATGTTTAACAAGGTCAAATAAAGACAACGACATGAACGTTGACCTTAAGGGAGTCGGGATACAGTGACAAACCACAGGTCATTTTTTTGGTCAGTGACAGAGGAAGTTATAAGGCTATTATCTGAGACGATTTCTGCATAATTCTAAACTAGAGGTTGGATCAGGTTGTGACATTGTCCATAAATATATAAATATTCCTATTAGCATCCATCTCCGTCTATGAGAAACTACTCACATCATGCCAACCAATTAGGTGGTGAAAGTATATCATGAACTGTCTTGTCAAAGGCACAGAGAACAACATTAGGGGCACGAGCTTGAAGTGGAAGGAAAAGCAAAATGTGGAAAAACACCAAAGTTAATTCATTCATCTTTCGTCCTTTTCAGGGTAGCGGTTGGCCAAAAACGCTAAAACAAACAATTACAAGCAAGAATTCGTATGTGTGTGGCCTTATAATAATATGGAACTACTGCTTAATGTCGCTTGAGTTGTACCCGTTCCCTCCATCTGCAGTATGGTTTGTCTCAGCAGAGCGTTGTATTCAGGAGGAAACCTAGCCAGCAGCCATGATAAATCATGTGTCCTAGCACGTTCATATGTGCAAAATCCCAACGAGCATGGCAGGTTTACAGTGGGGACGGGGCCCTCAGGATCGGACCCCTTGATCAGCAAGAAAAGTTAAAACCAAACAACGCCTGATGAGCACAGGATTTTCTGCATGCTTCCCCAAGTAGATCGAAAAAGTTCCGTTAAGCATTCAGATCCCCAGGCACAAGGCGCAGACTGATTCGGTCTCAAATGTTCACTCGAGCTTTGTTCTAACAGCTTTAACTCCACAAAAGCTGAAACACATGGACCAAGGAAATCCAGAATTCACACAAACAAGTCCCTGGTGGTGCAGTGGGGCAAACATTTACAGCTCTGCAAGATTCATTATAAAACAATGCATATTTAATGTAACAGGCTTCGAGATCTTTGGTCCATGGAAATGTGACGATATATTATTAGTGGACCATTAGATGTTTAAAATAACAGTTGCAGCTTGAAGTGCATCCAAAAACGTCACATTGCACCATTGCTAATTGGATCTTAAAGCAGAGATATTATGTGAAATCCACTTTTAAGTCAATTTTAGATATTCAGAAGCTGCATGGTGGATTATTGCTTAGCACTGTGGCCTCGCACCTTCACGGTCCGAATTTTATTCCCGCCTTGGGTCTTTGGGCATGGAGTTGGCATGTTCTCCCTTGGTGTTTCCTCCGGGTACTCCAGTTTCCTCCCAACAGTCCAAACACTTGCAGATGAGGATAACTGGTATTCCCACATCATCTGTAGTGTTGGATTGGCACCCTGTCCAGGATGTACCCCGCGCCTCTTGCCCCAAGTCTCCAGGGAAGGTCTTCAGGCTCCCACGACCCTCTATACAGGATAAGCAGTATAGAAGATGAATGTAGGAACAAATAGATATTTAGATGGGTCTCCAATGTTTTTCCATTTTTTGTAGTGGCCAAATAGATTTTCGTCCAATTGTGACATAATACAAGATACCCTCTCTGGCTTGTTAGTCAACTTTGTTGGCCAATCTCTGAAGGGGTTTGGCTCTGGAGACACTGAAATGGCAGATTTGAAGGAGGACTAAAAGAGTCTGGGAAATGAAATAAAGTACATTTGAGAGTATTTCAACTGAAGCATCAACAAGCGCACTTTGAAGGGGCTCCAAGTTCCCCCCCCCCACCCCCGCCCACACCATGTGATATGCTGTCTGACTAATACCAGAATATGGGTACTAGAATTCTGTCTGTTAGTGCTTTATATTATATCTTCAAGGATTTCCACCACTGGATCGAAGAACTTGTAAGGGTGGTTACAATCCGTGCGTCAGTAACCATAAAAACGCAAAGCTGTGCTCGCAAGATGATTCCTCTCTGCTATTCACAAACAGGCTCAAGACAGCTTTCTGATTATAGACATCTGTCTAGGAGCTGTCTTGGCCACGATATACGAAAAGCATCAAAACATCCACGGAGTATGCAGCTATGACATGACTTGATTAGAGAATCTGGCGGTCCTTTTTCTCTTCCCAACACACGGCATGGAATTTATTTATTTTTTTATTTATTTTTAAAACATCTCACAACCTTATTCCTAAATCTGCTGGAAGAATGCTGAATCATGGTGTCCGTCCTCCCGCCCAAGATCATTTCCCAGGCTTTCCCCCCCCCCGCACCACCCCCTTGCTCAAAACACCTTTTCCTGATTAGCTGTGAGCAGCGGAAGCGGAGGTAGCATTGGCTTGGAAGCCGGTCATTAACGGCATTAGTCCTTTCATCCTTTTTGTCGTCGGGGTGCAAAACAAATCCTTTTAGGCAGCCTTGCATGCTGCTCTTGCCTTAGCGCTCGACCGAACGACTCGAGTGAGCGATGGGGACCGCCGCACTCGGTGCATGCTGCACACAGATTAGTTTATCGCAAAACACAGACGTCGCAAACACACTCTAAGGCTCGTGTCCCAATCCTGCCATGCAACCTTTGCAAGTG
>JAQMYI010000023.1:20931287-20945107 GCA_030014275.1 Clariallabes melas | reverse complement strand
CAAACCATACACCTTTAACAGACGTTCACTTTGCTCCTCTAACCCTGGAATAGACTCACCTCAGGGCTGGATGCAACCCTGGAACAATGATACAACTTAGAAACACTAGCATGGTGGACACTCATTACCAACCCAGAGACATCCTCCAGGCCTAGACTAGCATGCAGGGAGGGGGGGTGGGAGTTGAGATAGCATAAGCAAAAAAAGCAAAAAACAAACAGCCTGGACATGAATGGGATGAGCGGAGTAAAGGGGAGAGAAAATATTTGGTTGTTAGGGAGCAGACAAGACAAGCATGTACAACATTTCAAAGCTAATATTTCTGAGTCGCAGAAGGACCCGAGGAAAATGGCCCAGGGATGATCAGATCTAACAGGAGATTAACTGTGGTTCGAATGTGTGCCGCAAGACATGACGGGGAATTGCAGTACACATGCTAAAGGGAAAGAAAAATCCATGTGCTGGCAGTTTGAGCATCCACTCATTAGGCATGGTCTTCTTCACAACTTTGCATTTCATGTTGTCAGGTCACCGGGGTAGAGAAAAGGAAAAAGAAAAAGCATGTAGCATTTTGCAAAAAAAAAGCTGTCTTCTGGACTAATAAAAACTGAACAAATAAAGAAACAGGACAGGATCTGAATAATGTGTTGTGGGTACAGTACTTAATGTGTGAAGGACAAACTAGAATAAGAAAAGCTCATCGTTAATTCCTTCAACTACATCTAATATGAAATCATTCATCTGTTTATTTCACTTGGACGTTTTGCACAACTTTCATGATGACATCATTATGTATCAAAACCACACGTCATTTTCATTAGCTGACTTGGAACGGGAAAAAAAAAATCTGTGGAAAAAGATGACTGTCCAGAAGGCTATCGGGAGGACATCTTCATGTCCTATGCGGCCATATTTTTTTTGCTTTCCAAAGCAAGATGATGACAGAAGTGTCGACAGGCCACTCAACGGGAGAAAAAAAAAAAAAATCTCGCCAACAGGTACAAAAGTGTATTCAACAGCTCTGTGGAAAGTTATCCTAGAAATCATTTAGCTGAGTAAGTTTAAACCCAATATAGAACTTTTGTGCAACCCAAACAGAAAATCTATCAAGTACAGCAATATTCCATCATCTCTTTAAACACCGTATTACTCTTTATAAACTCTTACAATAACTGTGTTGAAGCAATTTTCATTATGTTACACATATCGGTATGGAAAGAAAAAAAAAAGGACTAGGCTTGCACACTTGCCGATCCACCTTCGACTGCGCAGCATTTATCATGCAAATGCCAGTGGTATAGATCTGACGGGATGTCGGAATTGGATTGCTTTTCCATAACCTAGTGCAGAGAAAAATAACTCTGAGCCTAGAGGACCCGCTAGATGCGAGACTTTCTTCCGTGCTCTGTGCTGCAATACGAGTCCGCTTTGCGGTCCGTCGAGTCGGTTGCATCTCCTGTGTACGCGCGTTTTAACAACAAGCAGAAAGTCAATCAAGCAGGTTCCGGAGGACACGCCCATTTCATTGAAAGGCATACAGAAACATTTTTATACTTGGGTAACTCTGCGAGTCCTGAATATGGTGCCATTGCTTGAATAGTGCTATCCTCAAAGTTCAATGCATCAATTTTTAATGAAATGGAAATTCAATTCCAATTACCTATTCCATTCATAAATATACATACACACCAAATAATAAAAGGTTTGTGCCACCAGGGCAGCTCTGGCTCCTTGGGGAATGCCTCTGCAGGGTCTCTGGGGCTGTGCTGTGGTGTCTGGCAGCAGGAAGTTGGCAGCAGATCCTTTTGGTAGACTGGGTTTCGGATGGGGCCTTTGTTAATCTGACTTGTGTGTCGGGTGCCTCCCAAGGGTGCTCACCGGAGTGGGATCTGGGGAGTCTGGAGACCAGATCGGCAGTCTCGGGGCTCTTTGGCTGCGGTGCACTGGGTATTCTGGTTCCTTTGTATTACAGTCAGCATTAACACTTTGGCAGTTTGTGCTGCATTGGGTTTTTTGTGGGGTCGGACTGGGCAGGCCACACAGGCCATAGGTGTTTTGGGTATATGAAGTAACATGGCATTAGGTAATTAGTTTCTTTCTATCTGACGCCATGACAAATTCTATGGCTATATTAATGGCGAGAATCAGTTTTAGTTATTCCAAATAAAAACTAGATGCTTAAGATAAATTGTTTTTCTACAATTTTAGTTTTAAAGTTCTTATATACTTGGCTAAAAACTTTCAAAAGTTGTCAAGAGTAAAACAAGCTCCTCAGTCAAAAAATTACAGTCTAATAAAATGTTTTTACTGTACATGATGGACATTCTGGTGAATTTTCTCTAGATAGTAAAAGTGTGTGTAACTTTTGAACTTTATGCATAAATTACTTGATCCCAACAATTATTAAACGAAAATGTATGTTTTCAGGATTTATTTGCTATTTAAAAACATTGGTGTCATTCTAATTGCCATTTATTTTTTATAATATTTTAAATTTAAAATTGATATCAGATCTGTGAAAGGTATAGAGCATTTAACTGTTTTTCTGTTTTTTTTTTTTTTGTATTGTCTGCTTGGTCATTACCAGGGATTCCTGAATGTCCAAGTCTCCAAAAGAGAATTACTGGATTCTTAAAATTATCAGAGATAATTAAGTTAAAACAACAAAAACAGTTGTCATTTTAAGACATGGTCAGTTGATCTGGACTAGTTCTCGCAAGAACAGTATCGTCAAGTGCGTTTGCAAAACCCATCAAGTCCCATGATGAAACTGGCGCTCATGAAGACCTTCCCAGGAAAGCGAGACCAAAACTTAACTCTGCTGCAGAGAAGTTCATTTAGAGTTACCAGCCTCAGAAATCACCAATTAAACAGCACCTCAGATTAGAGCCGTTATGAAGGATTTACAGAGCAGAAGTAGCAGATATACATCTCAATATCAACTGTTCAGAGGAGATTATTGTGTATTTTGGATTAAAGGCCTTCAGCATTGTCTTACAGTGTAGAAAGAAATAAAAATCAAAATTTAATAAGAAGGCATGTCCAAAATTTTGACTTGTGTGCACACCCTTAAATAAATATACATGTTGGCTTTTTGATATTGTGTATTTGGTAATGAGGGTCACGTGGAGTGGTATGTAAAATGATTTTGACGGCTGTGATTTACATCATTTTGTTTAATCATCCAGCAAAATAAAGGAACGAGAAATAAATTACAAGAACAAAAGTCTTTAAACCATTGCATTCTGGATCTAAAACAAAAAAATTCCAAAATCAAGAAGGAAAGATATCATTTTCCTACTAGTGCGAGATCTGCGTGTCAGACAAACTGACATACAGACAGCGATTATATTAAACAAAAGCATCCCATATGACATGGGAGGGAGCTTAATCAAGTGAAGTTAACGTCATTGCTAATGGTGAGATAAATACTGTCAGAAGGCCCACCAGACAGCCTGTATCTAATTACAGACTCTAATGGCATCCACAGCCCAAAACATCGGAGTCCTATATCCCCAAGACCTGAACTATGATGTTCGCGCAAAGACTCCCACGCGTGCTTTCAACAAACAGATGTCAGTGGAACAAACTGTCGAGAAAAAAATAAAATAAAATCAACATGTCTAATATAACATGTCTGTCTAAAAATGATCTCAGGGAGCTGGAACAATTTATCATCTAATGACATCCCACAATGAATACGGACATAAAATGGACAGAGGCATTCGATCATTATTGGCAACCGTTTGCACTGATGGCACGAACTCGTTAGCAAATGTTTCACAATCTGGATCAACCAACTCGGCATTTCAGTCGGATTTAGAACATTACTATTAATAATTGATCCCCATCTTCTATGACCACTTTATAAATAATATGCCTGGATAAATGCACAAGCTGAGAGTTTTAAATCATTAACATTAATGTATTTCCTTCAAAATAGGAACTCGGGTGGTACCTCGGCATGAACAACCGAACCTGAACACTGGTTAAGTTGTGCATACGTCCGGGAGCCATTCAAAACCTGTTTGTATCAGTGGAAAGCCAAGCAAACCAAGTTTCCATATCGTTTTGTGGGTTTTTTGCGTGAAGACATATCACCATGGGTCCCAAGAATGTTAGCAAGGACGGTAGCATGATGAAAACAAGAGCCACTTTTAGATGGTTTTCAAAGCAGCTGGTGCCAAGAGGAATCATAAATTATCATAAAAGTGTCCGGCGAACCCTATAGTGCTTGGGCCCTAATTAAGTGAGGTTTAATGTCCATTATGTCTTTTCTGAAATGTTTTGATTGTTTTATATCCAAAGATATAATTATGTGGAAATTGGTAATATTTTTGGGTGGCTGGAACGGATTTTCTGCATTTACATTATTTCCTATGGGGAAAATGTGTTTACAATCCGAAATTTCACCTTAAGAACTCATCTCCGTGATGGATTAGAGTCATATGCTGAAGTGCCTTGAGTTATGCTGAGGTTTAGAAAATACACAACACCCACTGCTGAGTCTAACCAAACTTGGAGCCATTTCAAATTAGCAAAATAAGGAGAACTGTGGAGAATCTCATCATCGCCTTCGTTCCATACTTGTCCGCTTCAAAAAGATGTGGGTTTCTGAAGTAATAGCCAGGGTCTGCCATTGGCTACACTGATGAATTACTGGGAGGAGTCTACAGCATCTGAACATCAGCCTTATTCTCCCATGTCGCTTCCCCGAATTGTTGCCACAAAGTCGAAAGAACAGAATTAGAATCTAGAATGTCTTTGTATGCTGCAGCGACACAATTTCTCCTCACTGGAACCAAGAGATCCGGAACCTGTTTGCTCCAGCATGACGTTGCCCCTTTGGGAAAAGCGAGCTCCATGAAGACATCTCGGATCGGAGGAACTCAAGTGACCCGATCCCTGACCTCATCTCGCTGAACACGTTCGAGATGAATTAAAATGCTGACTGTGCACCGGGCTTCTTTGCCTGGCACCAGTGCCTGACCTCAGTAATACCGTAGTGGCTGAATGAGCATAAATCCCTAAAGCCAAGCAAAAAAAAAATCTAGCTGGAACCCTTCCTAAAAGAGTGGGAGCTATTATAATGGGAAAAGGAGAACAAATTTTGCAAGGGGGACGTTTAGCAACATTCATTATATAGGTATAATGGTAAAATTTTGGCCATAGTGTATATCTAACAAATTACAGTTAGATAAATAGTGCGTCACTTTATGAAATTATCTTTGCGATGGAGAAGCCATGAAGTTAAGACTAAACTGCATCCTTGAGGAGTCGCTGATGGTGAAACACTCCTCCGAAAAGTGCCAGTCATATTACTGCCAACTTGCAAAAAATAAAAATCCATCCTCGTCCGCACAAATAAACTTCAACCATTCTCAACCAAGGGTTGCTTGGTAAAGCGAAGAGTGTGTAGGAAGACAAGCAGCCGAAAAAAAAAAAAAAAAAAAACACTGATAATGCATCGCTGCAACTAACAAGGTGCTGACTGAAATAGAAAGATCTCAGAACACACAGTCCCTTGTAGCTTGCAGTGTTTGCAAGGAAATAAACTCATAGTGAGATTAAGAATGGGCAGGTGAGCATCAGAACAGGACCACAAGCAATGATGCAAGAAGGTGGTCTGGTTGAATAAGTTGCATTTTTTTTTTGTTTTTTATATATATACATCATGTGTTTGCATTATTTATCTGGGGAAATGATATCAGGATGCACTATGGGAAGGAGGAGAGCTAGAGGAGGCTCTGGGTAAAGTTCTGATGGGAAACCTTGAGTCGTGCCATTCACATGGATGTTACTTTGACACATACTACCTACTTAATCATTGTTGCTGATCAAGTACACTGCTTTATGGAAAAACAATGTTTCTCTGTGAACTGTAAATGGTTAAAATGACCGTAAAAGCCTATTTGACTTCACTTCTCGGGTACGATTGTCTCCGTAACTGATTCGATCTGTGCCAGGGTCCCAAACATGGAACGATTGCGTTCTCACTGATCAAAACGAACCTAAAAAACGTGTTCTCAAAGCCTTGCGAATGTGAAAATTCCCTTAGACTCAAGTCAAAAGGAGACAGCGGCGAGACATCATAAGTAAGGTCTTAAAAGAAAACCGATCAACATCAAAGTGACACCGAAAGATAGCTGGGACTATAAAATCATTCAACAATCTTCGTATACAACAATCTAACGCTACTGAGTGTGTTGAAAGGATGTTCAGTATGAGCCGTATAGTCCGTGCTACAGTTCTTTTATACAAGTCATACAGCCATGATTATCCACTGAACAAAAGGGTAAGACTGGAGCATAGCTTATACACACATCATTAGGACGCCAGCAACGTCTGTTCCCTGACAACAATGGAAAGGCGAAATATGAATGTAAATGATGAAAAGCAGTAGAGTCTTTGAGGATGAAGCGTTAGTGACTAGTGCCTATGGCAGAGGCAATTCCTCAGCGTTTAACAGCAGGCGCTATACCGTGCGCAGTCTGAGAACGTCATGTTCCCACTTAGCACCATTTGTCTCGGTGGGTGAAGATACATGGTGACCCGACTGCTGACGGTCCCCCCGGGGGCCTTTCCTTTGTCCAGAAGTGATCTGGACTACGGGTGACCACTAACCTGGAGTCTGGGTTCCGGGAAGCCGGATATGTAGCGGCGTTCACGATGAGCAGCCTTGCATTTAAATAATCAATAAGACACGAATGCAGCAGTCAAGCTTTTTACGACAGAGGAAATCTCATAAATCAGGGGACCGCTACGTTTTTATTATTTTTTTTTTTATTTCCTCCTTTTAAGCTGCACTTGACGGAGCATGTCCATTTTTTTTTTGGTTCGGCATCTCATCTCTAACTGGTGTTTATTCTCTCTCACAACCCCAGCAAAAAAATAAATAAATAATCTCTAAAAAACAATCAATCATCGGGCAAAAATCTGCCAGCGCAGGATGTCTCGACTAAGTCTGCGAATGAAACAAACGGCCTGGATTTAAATAACCCAACACTGATCCGGTGTTAATTATGATCAGAGTATTTACACCATGTCTAATCGAATTGTCAAGTAAGGAAATACGAGTCTGGGCTCGTTTCAGACAGCTTTAACTAACACACATACTTGTGTTTATCAAAAAAAAAAAAAACCCCACACACCCATCTTCAGGTCTCTCTCTCTCATGCTCTCCCTCCCTGAAGATAAAGATGATATTCTCCTCGATGGTGCCACACTGCCACCTTCTGGAGCATGGCTATACTGTTGCACTATACAACGGCTTTTAACCTCGTTTAATTCCCAGCATCAGAACAAACACCACCCACTTTAACCGTTTCAAGACATTCATTCATGTCTCCATTATCTGTCATTCTCTCAAGCACTCGAGTGGAAGTGCACGACTGAGGAGCGAAATCCAATTTCATGTCATGTGACACTTATTTATTTATTAATATTATTTTTTTAACCACCGTCAGTCATTATAGAGACGTACAAACAGATCCCGCCGGTGTGAGAGGCTACGTCTGTCAAAGCCATTAATAAAAGCAGACTGACATCACAGAGCATACCTCATTTGTTTGTCTGCCTCCCGTCCCCTTTTCCTAAGCTCCAACAACAAACCTGCTAATTAGGTTCTCGCGAACCGAACGGCGGCAATAAACGCACTGTTTTCCGCAGAGGCCACGCCGCAAGCATCCGAGGCTTAAGAGCGTACTGTAATTACTACCGCTGATAAATCCGGTTAATGAAAAAGAGCCAGGCCAGAAGCTCAGGGGAGAGACGGAGGAGAGGAAGAGTGCTACTGGTGGCAAAGTCAGACGGGTCACATGTCGAGCAGGATTTTGGAATCATGGGCCCTGGGATTGGACCTGTTGGTTCGCATTTGGCCTGTTTATGCTTTTCTGTGACCACTTGTGCAACCAGAGAGGGCTGTAATATCACTGTGAACCCAGCACTAATGCTAATACCCTATATTCAGCAGGACGATGCGAGTTGACTGATCGGAAGGTCGGCGGTTCGAGTTCAAGCTTCGCCAGGCGGACACTGTCGGACACTTGAACAAGGCCCTTAGACACATCTGCTCCAGGGGCCCTCTGACCACAGCCTACTAACAAAAAGCTGGGATATGCAAAGAAAGAATTTCCAAACACTTTGATTTTTATTGAATCGAATGTTATTCACAAAACATTCTCTATGTAACTGCCACTTCTTTATCTATTCATGACGAACTTGTTTATCTGTTCCCTACATTTGTTTGTTTGTTATTAGGGTTTATTGCCATACAGTATTAGCTTCACAGGTTATTTCAGGGCAGATACATATTAAACAATCAATGTATGTGAACCAATATAATATTAAGTTATAAATATATGTAAGGGACCTAAAAAGGAAGTGTAAAAAAAAAAAAAAAAAAAATTTTATATATAAAAAATAAGGATAAATAAATACATATCACATTATATAACATGGCCTTGGCCAGAAGTACAAGATTTTATACAAGGTTCTTTAGATGCACTTTTGCTAGAAATTGCAAACGTTTTTCTGGTTTCATCTTGCAGAATAAGTTCTTTAAGTTCTTAAAGTTTGTTCTGGTAGAAATCGTTGTCTTTGTTCCCTACATATAAAGACTTTTGTGATACTTTATGTATACACACAGTACCAGGAAACCTTTTTAATGCTGGGCCAAAGAGATAAAAATGTCTACAGACATCGTCTCTCAAAAACACATTTCCATGCTCTTTGCTCATTTGTCACCATTTAGGGCTTTAATGTAACTTGTGCTGCGTTCAGCTTAAAGTCGTAATTTATCCGATTAAGGAAAACGGGTCCTCAATTCAGAACTCTGAAAGATATCCTCAAACCCAAATACGGCAAGTGATGTCAAATATAGCTTAAGCTTCCCCTATAAACAGTGGACAGAGAGCCACACACCCAATAGGCAATCTGCAAACACCAATCGATCTTCTCTACCTCTCTGTGTACTGTAGGAAGAAACCGGAGAACCCTAGGAAAACCAGACAACCAGACGCCAGACACACAAACAACAGACCCAAGATTCAAAGCCCTGACCCCGAAGGTGCAAAGCAACAGTGCTAACCACCGCCTCTGTAATAACATTTCATAAAATGTTATATACTGCCAGACTAAAATTATGGCCCATTCAAAGCCATATAAACTCCTTTACAAGCAAAGTCCATCGTCATATGTTTGAAGGCATGAATCACTGAGAAACATATGGGACCAGTTAGTCATGTAGAGAGAAACTAGCAGATGTTACAGTCACATTTGGTCATACTAATGCACACAGAACGTCCGATCCTTATGGCACAATTTCCTGATGGTAAATCAGTAGAATGTACAGCTTCCAGTACGCAGAGCATACAAAGAAATATAATGTTTTGTTGTCGCTCTATTGCAGGTGTTCATAGTATTTGTACCTCGTTACATAAAATTAAAACAATTACTTAAAGTTTTTTTTTTTTTAAAACAATATTTATGTCAACTAAGTATTAACAGTATTTGTAACTTTTTCTTTTTACTCGGCTACAACTGAAAAAGTTACGTACCGTTTACCTCAAATATATTTCTATTGAAAGCGGTCGTTACACGTTACATTTTGCACGTTCAAACTAAAACTTGGCATATTATAAACACAAGTTATTTTCTTCTTGGAAACTGATACAGAAGCATCATCATCACTGTTTGCCTGCTATTCCACCTAATTGATTAGAGATGACTGAAAAAAAAAAAAAAAGCAATTCGGATATGATTCTAATATGATTCTCTCATGTATCGCGACATTGATTCCAAAATCGATTTTTATATGATTTATTATGTTTATAATAGAGACGCACTGTTCAATCAGCCAGTGACCAGCATTGGCTGTGTTTCAGCCTGATCTGCCCTGACCGATCACTTTGGGTGAGAAAACTAAAATGTATCCCATTCCTTATTCCATAAAACATTACTCATGTTCAATCAGTGGTTAAGCTGTTGAATGAAACTAAGGTATAAAACTTATGAGGTATGAATTTTTTTTTAGATTCAAGGTCATAAAACTAACAATTAAAAAATTTTTTTATATGGAATCGTGATATTTATAAAATCGTGATACAAAATCACAATACGAATCAAATCGACACCTGGGTATCGTGATATCGTATCGGACGGTGACTTGTGATTCCCATTTCTATAACTGATAGGGAAAGATAACCCTAGTGTTTGCCTTCCTACCCTGACACACCCGATCATGCGCCAGGTGACCAGGTGTTTAAAATCAAAAGCGGACAGCTGCTGGCGGCGACCAAACTGAAACCACCACCTCCACTGCCGACCACCAACAGCCTTATTTAGCGCAAATGTCAGATTTAGAGCTGATTCATAAATGGTTTTTCATAATGACAAATAAAAATTCACAAGGGATTTCGAAATCCTCATTGACATTTAATTGAAGACTCTCAGTCATCCAGATGTGGTTATCTGAAAGTTCAGTCATGTTAGCTTTGCTTCTTTCAAATGGAAAATCCTTCCCTCAGCATAGGTGGAGGTCTTAGGCACATCCTGTATGCTATTTTTTTATGCTGTCCTCTCATTCATCTTCAGGAAGATCGAGACTTTCACAGATCCAGCAGGAAAGCCATACCTAAGGACTCCTGGTACTCATACATTCTCTGGTCGTTACATTTTAACGACTCTCCCTAATCTCTATCTATTACTGGTTTAACAACTCTCTCTCCCTTCCCTACACTCTAATGACTCTCTCTTCTACTCTCACCTTCTCCACTATTCAGCTAATGAGCCCATTCAGGCAGGGGAGGATCCATGACCCTGGAAGATACAAATGTATGGAATCCTACCGACTTTCTTCAAACTGATGAGCAGAGAAAATTTTCGACCCAACAAGATAGATATCCCGGTTGTCATGACTCAAGAAAAAGAAGGAAAACTATTTTTGCCAGGATTTTAAGGCTACTGTGAGATAATACAAGCTCATACATTCGGCACTTGGGTACATTTGAAAGCAAGTACTTTCATTCAACTTCTACTGGAGTGATATTTTATCTTGGGTATCCCTCAAGTGTGTACTTTGTCCACCGCTGATTTTTTTCAAATATGCTTTTCCTGTAAAAATACACTAGAAAAAATGAGAAATCTGGATTTCGAGACAAAGGTCACATTAAGTAAAACTCCGTTTATATCAAAACTTCTGTTGGCTGCACCGTCAACATTTTCCGCTCAAGGCTACTGTCTCCCCAGTCACTGCCGTGCGAACGTGTTACATCAGGCTAAGAAGTATTGGAATATTATCAGGGAAAAGGTTCAACAAACAGTGCTCGTTACAGGGAGACACTTATTGAAGAGCTGAAGACTAAACTTCTGATTAAACACGCTATCCGAGGCCATCGTTATCTCGCGTGACGATGCCCATCCGCACAGTTCTGCTCCACACTGTCGACACTTGAAGATTCACTTCTAATGAAGAAGTGAAGACAGCAATGCATTCATGGATCACAGCTCAGAATTAAAAAAAAATTTCATTGAGGGAATACGAAGCTTGTCGACAAGGTGTATTGAATAGCAAGGAGATTGTCAGAAAATTTATGTATTCATCTTTTGTAAAACTTAAAAATATATTCTACACCCAGAGTGCAGATCATTTTCGACTTTCAACATAAATCATTCATGAGAACTATAGTACTGAAAAAAAATCAAATATCGTACAACAAGCTTTAGAGAATGCTCAGGTGTCCCTATCTGCTTCATCTGCAGCATATTTGATTACTACGGAGAATAGGTTCAATGTTTCCCTGTACGGTGGTAAAAAATAAATAAATAGAAAGCACAGTAAAACTAGCTTCCTTAAAAATTTCACTTCTAATTGAAGTCCTGGGACAGAGATTCTGAAAGTAAAAAAAATATATATATGCAAAACTTCACAAACTTCTGGTAACGGCATTTCTAACCCGATCTGTATAATTGCTCCTTACAGAGATGAAACTATGTTTTTCCAAAGTGTGTGTTTGGGGGGTGGGGTGGGGTATAAAATCTGTTCAAAACTCAAAGCTGAAAGTAAACAAATGCGTCGGTTTTCTGCCTGATCAAGCGTGAACAGCAACAAAACATCGCGGCGTACAGTAAGAAATGCTGGAACGTTGAACGAGATGACATGAGAACGGCTTTGTAAGACATCCGTCACGTCTTTCTCATCCTAAGACCTTTAACTCTTTGTGAATACAACAGTTATTGTGAAATTGGTACGGTTTTGATTTGCAGCTTCTTTTTTTCCATGACAGATTTCAACGATTGCTGAACTGATTTCTGTTATCAGAGCTCTAACATCGAGAAGTTTTTGCTTTCTCAGCTCGGGGAAACGCGTCAAAAGTTTTGTGCGTGGTCACTGTGTGTATGATGCAGACGTGAAACTGATTTTAAAAATATCTACAATAGATTTGATATTTCTGCTCACTATATTAAGAACCAAGAAGCACACAGAGTATTGGATATCAACTATTCAATCTTTTAACCTGACTGGACAGCATAAGCAGGAGATAACGGAGAAAAGGAGGCAAGAAACGAGAAGACTGACAGATGAGAGAGAGCACGGAGAGGAGAGATCTGTGCAGGAAAGGTGGGGAAGGAGCACTGCAAAAATGAGATCTAAGGAAGTGAGGCTATCTTGAATCTAGTAAAATTATGTACAATTTCTTGCAATATTACAGCAAATCTGATTATTAAGCGCATTTCTAGACGAATTTATCAAATAAAAATTTGAAGCAAAACTGTTCTATTGGCTTAGAATTTTTCACATTTTAGGAATTCATTTCTTGAAAAAGGAAATTTAGAGAATAAATCTTTCCTTAAAATTTTTGACTTGACTTATATATATATCTCTTAGCTCATTACTAATCTTATATGTTTAGATTTTCTATATAAATGTATAGATAACATACTAGATTCTATTAGATATATACTGCATCACATTTTATAATGTTATAATGGATAATGATAAAATAATATAATACAAATATAATTATATTAATTATAATATTATTATATAATACATTATGAATGATATAAATTTAATATGTAATTCAACATATATATACGTTTTATAACTTGCATAATATAGTCTATATATTATAATCTATAATTTTCTATACAATAATGGTGTACATCTTATATATGTAATATATAATTTAAAATTATACAATCTATATATGTCTAATATAACATCCAATATTACAATAAATTTTAACATAGTATAATTTCTAATATAATCCAACATGTAAGATTATTATATATAAAATTATATATTTCTAATAAAATAAATCTTGTATTTGGTTTGCTATAATTAGTTTAAGAAGGTGTTTTACTAAGATTCCATTTCTTTGAGACCAGGTGACACCAGGCCCACTGATCCTGCTCAGATTGTTGAAATATGTAAATCTATTTAATTTATACACTGTAAACTGTAAACAGGAGGTTCAGTTTTAACAGAGTTCTGGTTATCAGGTGAAACTTGATGCCTCTCTGATCTTGACCTACTTTCAGCACCAGACTTGCTATCAGAGTTCACACGCTTTTTGATCAATAAATTTCCGTGACTTTTTTTTTTTTTCCCCCTTCACAACTTTGCCAAGACTTCAGAGCAAGACTTCAAAACAAGCTTTTTTTTATTTTTTATTTCCACTCAATCATGAAACGTGACTTGAGGTCATATGAGACGAGTTCGTTACTGCACGCCACTGGTACGAAGATGTACATCGTGTAAAGAAACCAACCAAGGACAAACATCATATCCATAACATGCTACAGGAAAATTAAATGTA
>JAQMYI010000023.1:20917651-20930815 GCA_030014275.1 Clariallabes melas | reverse complement strand
TTCTTTTTTTTTTACGTGGTCAGCATCGCGGGCCGCATTTGCGACGGGCCGCATGCGGCCCGCAGGTTGAGAACCACTGGTTTAGAACAATAACCTTTGTTAAATTTAAGTTTCTTAAATTGTGATTTTTAGTAAACTACTTTTAATTTGACATAATACTTGAACGTCTTTTTACACTTGCTCAACTTTGCATGTTTTTAAAAGTTAACGATTACAAAACCATTAAAGATTGACAGACTACATTAAGGTACATTCGTTAAGGCGAAAACTCGAAGCACGAGGCATCACTGTACATGAATTGCCACATTGCCATCTCTATAAAATACACAATCCATAACATCACCTTTCAGTATCGCTTGATGTAAAACACACCAATGTCTCAATTCCCGATGCACTGATGTTACAAAACCTTAGAGATAGCATGACTACCCAGAGTTATTTCGCATATAAAAGTACATAATTAAGAGTGTTAACTGAACTTGGCTGCACACACACACGCTGAAGATGGAGTAAGCGGATCTCATAGTTTTCCTTCTAACCAGATGAATATTTTTAGATAAGTTATTTATTTGTCAGCAATACGAGCCCATGGGTCGAGTCGAAACTTATGACGAGGCCTAGATGTTGCCTGGACTTTTTTCCTCCACTGTGCCTGTTAGCAGAGTATACGCCTTCTATCGAGTCAGATAAACAAATTCCGCTGCCTCAGTTGGTCGTTTTCTCCCCCTCTAGCCTGACGCCCCCAAAGGCCACAGTCTCTACGGGTCAGCTGCAACTCCTCATCAAAATGAAAGCGCTTGCTCTGGGAAAGAGACGAGGTGAAGGAGAAGACTCGACGGGCTCCGGTTCGCCGTTCCGAAGGGCATTAATAAATGCGGCGGTTTCCAAGCGACGGGTGAGGGTGGAGGCGATCTGTTCGCTCATTACGGTACGAGTTTAGAACTTTTTTTTTTTTTGCAGCTTATATAGTTCAAGGCCTCTCTCGGCGCTGATGAGGGCTGTATAAATACTTATCAGGCTCCATCATTTGTTCAGGCACAGCTCAGGCCTAAATGCACACGGACGCCAAAAGAGCACTAATGAACGACGGGAGGTGGAGAACCATATCGTTAAACATCTCGTTAATCAACGGCGATTAAAAATTAATTACGATTTCTATAATCCAACATCCACCTATAGACATTCACATAGCCTTTTTACAGCAGCTCCGGTGGAGAGATGTGTCGAAGCACAGGAGCATGAGAAACCCGGCATGTTAATAAGAGTCTCGAGACGTCCTCCATCTTGCCAGGAGCCAGAATCATCGAGTGTGTGCTGTATATGGATTTGCTCCATGTGTGTGTGTGTACCTCCGGTCCTAAATATGAGCTTGACAGAAACATCAATCAAACCACTCGAATAATAATACTCTATTGAACAGTGAAGAATTACTTTAGAATGTGCTGCTTTGCCTGAATGCATTATTACGTATATAATTCTTATACAAAAGAATACAGCGCATCGTATTCTATGGTTCGATACACTGCTCTTGATTCTATACGTTTAGGAATAAATCCTATAGAATCAAGTTGTATCAAAAGCTGTCCTGAAAAAGTAACTTCATCTTTTAGCAAAATAACAACATGCTCTTCCTTAGCCAAGTGGCTAACATGCTTGGGAGTGGGGGGATGGGGGTTAATTAAATTAACTAAATTGATGTTTCAGGTTTTTTTTTTATTTTATTTAGAATCGATTTACACTTTCGTAAGTTTACCTAAATTTATAAATCAAAAACCCAAAAATTTATTAAAAACAACGCACTGCTTGAATCTTCCGCAAATACTCGCGTTTTACAAGATCGCCACCTACTGAACTGAATTGTGTACTAGAAAATTTGTTCGCATCTACGAATGTACGTAATGCGAGGTCCATTCGCATCTGTGAAAGTTCGTAACTCGAATGTTTGTAAGTTAGGGACTTACTGTACATTTATAATGAATCTTATATTCAGGCACGGCTTGTTTTTGCTGTATCGACTAAACTATCATGAAATTTTACAAATCGTTATACGCTTGAATGTGGAGATTTACAGCAGGGTGCCACCTTCATAAAACTATAAATATGAACTAAACGCAACGACTAAGCACATACTGCATCATCGCAATGATTTCCCCTCCTCTCGGTTTTCTCTCCCTCAGGAGCAGCGTGGCCTCAGCCCATTATATTTTTAATAATGCCCCGTCGCTTTGCTCTCTCTCCTGCCTGAGGCGCGGCCCGTCTCCCAGGCTACACCTGCAGGTTCACACGCCATAAAACCCAAGCAAATAGAGCACGCTCTCACGCTCCATCTCTCATGCCTCCTCTCTCTCTTAACAAGCCCTTTCTTCCCATCATCCATTCGGGAGCTGATGAGGCACCGCTCTCGGGATGAGCTCGATAAAGAAGAAAAGAAAAAAAAAGCTGAAGTCCAATACAGGAGTTCAGCTGAATTACATCGCAATTCTTCACGCTTTTTATTGGCCCTATTGACTGACATTTTTCTACTTTAGTGATCATCGAAAAGCTGGCAGGTGGTAAACATGGGAATGGCAGACAAAGCCAGGGAATGTGGTAAAACACAAAAAAGACAACACATGAGCAGTTCACTAAGATGAACTTTACCATATAAAAAGGTGACGCCGAAAGCAAAAGCAATAACTGACACGCCTGCTTGAGTGCAGCCTGTGTTTCCTAAAGCCCTGATGATTTCCCATGAATTCTAGGATCTAAAACATTTCAAAAACATGCACAGAACATGCAGTGAATTTCTGAGATTTAAGAGAAGCGTATTACGAAACTCGAAAGCAAAGTTAAAGGCTTTGAGCAATTTACTTTTATACTCTCTAGGTCACCTTCACACCAGGGCCCATATTCACGAAGCTTCTTAGAATTCTCTCATAGGCTAAGATAGGAGCTAGGAGTCTTGGACTAAAAGTGACTTAGAAAACTTTTTAGCACCGCTCTGAGTAAGGAAATTACAAAAACCTTTATCTTAGTGAGGAGGTGTGGTTGACCCCATTGCTAAGGATGATGCAACAATTCAAGGACAGTGACTGCATGATAAAAATAGCCTCTGTAAAGGTCTTGAAATGTGCTATTGATTGTATATGATTGTATAATCATGACTACCGACTACTTCATGCAATGTTACTGTTATAGGCTAGATCTTAGGTAATAAACATTTGGCCGTTTTAATTAACTTTGTGATCCATTTTAGATTGAGGGAGGAAAAATGGCTCAACTTTTTACCAATTTACATGACTCACACTTCAATGCGCCACTCGGGGGCCGCCAGTCATCTCCATTCATGATTTTTATTTATTTATTATTATTTTTTTAAGACTTTTTCTTTCAAGAATTTGAAGGCTCAGCACAATCATTCCAGTTTTTAATAATGTGTTGATGGTCGATTAGAGGATAGTGTACTGGAAATACTACGTATACAGGGAGGTAGGAGGAAACCCAAGAACCAGGAATGAAAGCAACAAGGGCACCGAGTGAGCGAGCATGCAAAATTCGCAGAGACTGAGGACCTTTTAGCTGTAGGTGGGTGCACCAGCGTGCCACTCAGTGAACAACTTAAACATGATGGAATCTGCTACTTCTGATTATGTTTTAGAGATGTGAGACAGACGTTACAAACTTTCCAATTACGTAAACTAAATCAGGGAAAATCTGAGGAATAGGAAAAAGTGAAATGTAATTTGGTGGGGGGAGAAATAAACAAACAGATTACACAGAACGCCGATTAACTCTAAATTAGTTCTGCTTATGAAAATTGGTGGTTTACCATCTTGCCGTGGCTTTCTGGATAAAATAACTCAGTTTATTTTATTTTATTTTTATATGATCTCATATTGCCCACACTCATTCCTATCCCAATCTCTAAACCGCAGGAAAGCGTGGTTTATAATGTTGCAGGGCCATGGTGGCAAACGTCTCTAATTGAGCTGGCAAGAGCGTTTTTGACTCATACTGTGACTCCAGAAGCTCGTTTCCAACGCCAATTTAACCGAGAGCGTATGCCAAGCTGCTATGACAGGTCAATGCCCGAGTGTGCATGAAATAATAATGAGCGTTTATGCGAAAGAACAAGGGCGATTATCTTGACTTGAGCACAGGGTATAAAAACACAGGACTCTTGTGTTCTTGTAAATCAGGTCTGAAGGGTTACTTCACAAGCGAGTCCTGCTTTCTAAAGTTTAGAGGGGGCTTTCCTTGCTGTAACAAAAGTGCTTCGGAACCGTAAGGGCCTCGGGTAAGTAGGTGAGAAGCCGAATGAGATGTGCTGCGGTGCCAAACGAGACGAGGCGCTAGACTGTTCAAGAGCAGCGGGGCTCTGAGAGTGGAACTCACAAACTGCTACAGAGACAACAAATTGCTGAAAGATGTAAATAAAGGCAGCAGGAGTCTTTCCCCTCTCTTTCTCTCTGTCTTAACTCCTGCTGGGTTAAGAATTCTTTTCAGGAAGAGCCTGTTTGCCCCCGAATACTGCACAATAACCTTGACATGCATCCTTGAAGAAAATGATTTAGTTAGAAGGCTCAAAATATGAAGTGGCTGGACCACAATTGGACTCGTAGCAGGGTTCAAACAGCTTTGCTGCTAAAGCACTTTCTAGCAAATTTCAAACAACCAAAAAAAGAACAATTCATGACGCATCCAGTATCCTGTGATGGATACAAGAGCAAGGAGCAAACCCCAAAAGCTACGGTACATTTCTTACAGGAAGAACCCTTGATAGTACTAGAATCATTCATGATGTCGTTCCGAAAGCCTTCGAACGATGCTAATTAACCAATTTCACACTGACTGTTGGCATGTGCATCATTTTCATCTTGTTCATATCGCAACGCCTTACAGCACAATAATTACTTTGCAAATGATAAGACACTGGTTTCCTTAAGACGAGACTCGCAATGTCCTTGCAGAAAGCATGTTTTCGGTTCCTTGTTAAATCCATAGCCTGTAAAATTAATTGCAGAGCAAATTAAAGTTAAACTGGCAGCCTTTTTGCTGAAAGCTGGAATGTGAGTGAGCGGCTAATTATTATTATATACTTGTAGAAAGCGCCTGGTACCTGCTCGTTCGCTTAACGCCGAGTGTAATGGTCTAGAGAGAATGTTTTTGGCACTGTAGGTCCTGTAGGAAAGTGATATAAACAGGTGAGCTTAGCTGGAAATTATGGCACTTTGAATGATTTGCTTTCTATTTAACATTTGTTTAGGTCAAGAAGTCCTATGCATGCAGCTGTACGAGGCTAAAAAGGTATGCTATAAGTGATTTTTTATAAATATTACAGTGAGTATTTAATTTATATTTAAAACTACACCATATGGCCAAACGTATATTGATTTATCTGATTAACACACCCACAGATCACCAAAATGTATGGTACTGTGCTAAAATCTTTAAACATATTTTGCTTCCAAGACTCTTGAATGTCTTGTATTTGTAATGTAATCTTAAGGAATAGTTGTTTAGGCTTCCTGAAGTTCATGTCTCTCATTTTTAGACCAGTCCCTGAACAGTGACCTCTGAATCAGTCGAGCATAAAAATCATCTAACTTAAAAGGCATGAACCAGTGAGAAACAGGTGCAGATGATGGCAGATGTTTAGACCAGTGATTAGTTTATTGCTTATGCTGAATGGTTGGAACAGACAAGAGGGGAAAGGAGGTCGCTGCTGAAATTGTTACATAAAACAACCAATTTTTTAATTCTATCTTCAGGAACTTTGCAACCTGTCGCAGTAAAACATTTGTTCCCGTTCCTTTAAATTTATCCTACATAATTCAATTTACTTAAATCTGATGAAATGAGGGGCCCAGTCACTTCAGGGCCGGTCCCAGGCCCAGACAAAGTGGGAGGGTTGAACCAGGAAGAGCATACGGCATAAAGCCTGTGCCAAGTTGTGTGCGGATCGGATGGTGCCCCCTTGATGGAAGCCAATACAACAGCTAATGTCCTTTGAGACATTATTCCACAAGACCTCTGAAGGTGTGCTGTGCTGCTGTGTCTGGGACCAGGATGTTAACAGCACTAAAAGCATCTGCTAAGTTGTAAGGTGGGACCTCCATGGATCAAACCTGCTTGTGCAGATCATTCCATGGACACTTGATCGGATTGAGATCTGGAGAATTTGAATCCCGGCTCAACATCCACAAACGGTTTACCTGCGAATCCACATACACAGCAAGCTGTGATGCCCTGAGTGTTCGGATTTCCATTTTTTTTTTTTTTTTTGTATTACATTGGCTTTTCTGTGGAACTGGACCAGATGGTTCCCTCCTCAGGCGTAAAACAAGCCTTGGGTGCCGATGATCCAGTCACAGGATTACTGATGATCGGTGTTGATGTTATATTGTTTTAATGGTATGGCTGATCATGATGGCCATGCATGCCTTACCATTTAGATTTCCAATTTACTGGAACTAAAAACCAGAACCTGTTCCAGCATTACAAAGTTCACAGATCCTTGACCTTAACCGCCCCCCTAACCCTGAACACCTTCGGGATGAACTGTAACACCGGACGATCTCGATCCAAACACGAATTCCGTTCACCTGATACAGGAAGTGTCCTAATTATTACAGCGCACAAAGAAAGGCTTGGACACCTGGCCTCAGTCACTTAAGGTAATCCATTCATAGCAAAGTGGAAAAGTGAGGAGAATGAAAAGGTCGCCAATGAACAGGAAAAGATTTTGCCATCATACGTTCATGTCCCGAGAGGGAAAGTCTTGTTTCTGACTCTTCACATTTCCCCTAAATGAAATTGGTACTTAACATTATTAATGCCTGAAGGTACATCCCATTCCTATTCCCCTGACATGTCTCAAGATTCCCAACCTTTTCAAAAGTTATTTTTACATAACGGCAGCAAGAAATCTGTGTTCCCACTCTGCCCGTGTGCGCTCAGATTACAAAGTGCCCTAATCTGTCTCCGTCCTTCCCTCAGTCCCACACTTCTTTGTCTCTATAACTCTCAGATGGTGAGGACCACTTTTTATCTGCAGCACAGAGAACCTATGATGCTAACCTCGTCTATTTTGTGTGCGGAAAAGATAAGGTGGGGGCGGGTTAAAAAAGTGGCCTAGAAAGTCGAACTTGGAGCTGACACTTGGTAAGATCCACTTGAAGCTGAATCTGATTTTCCTTTCAGAACTGTGCTCCATCAATGCTGAGGCATTTCTTTTTTTTATATCACTTGGTTTCTATCTGACTGAAAAGATGTTCAAGACTGCAAGGACATAACTGTTGCTGGGGGCGAGGCAGAATAATACGGCTTTGATTTGCTGAAGTCAGATACTTTTGTCTGAAGCGGCCTCGAACATCTACAGCAAAAAAAAAAGTTAAAGTCTTACTGGTGTCACACGAAGGAATAAAATAGGACCCTGGACAGAGGAGATCTCTGTAATAGAAACAAGCTAAGCTATTCCGTTCTATTCATTACTGCGTAACTCGTTCTAGTAATTACTTCCCATAATCATTACTTCTAGTAACATGATGTACACACCGTACATCAACACTTCATAAGAGTCGTGTGTTTACCTTGGCTAGAAATAACAGCACAATCTGAGGTCGGGTTTTTTCCACACTTGCTATAAGTATAATTTGATTTATAGTTATAGGTGTATAATTTGATTAACCAACAGGGATATCAGTCATTAATCGCCACCAAATGTTTAGCGATTAGACGTGTATGAACTCAATGTTTTGCACAATATTTCTCAGTAGCTCACAGATCTATTATTGTCTGAACTCCAAGAAGCCACTCAAAGTTACTGGGCAATAATTTTAGCAGTCGTGTTTTTTTTTTTTTTTTTTTAGTAGTAGTAGTTTGTTTTTGTATTTGTCAAGTTGGGTTTCATTAGTTTCTCACACAATTTTTTGGGATTGTGCCACAACAAACAAAAACAAATAAAATTTAAACTTAGAAAAGAAAATGTCTATGTTGAGTATGTATATAATAGAGGGGACATTTGTGTTTTTCAAAAATATCATTAAAAATCAATTAAAAACTACTGCGGAAAAAAAACTTTAATCAATAATTAACCACTAATCATTTATTAATTGATAATGTGTAACAATCAGTTAAATAAAAAGTGTTTAATAAATAATTTCACACATTTTAAAGTAATTATAATTATATTTTATGTTGTGAAACAACTGCAAGTTCCTTTCTGTCGACACAGACATTACTGCAGATCTTATAAACACTCGTTTCCTCACCAGGATGTTCCTCACCTCTTCTCTTCCAGTTATGCTGCAATCCAGTTTACTCAGAACTCTGGAAAAATACTCATGTCTGTCAAAGTATTAAGTTAAATTAGGTTTAATGTCTATTTAATATTTTACTTCATTTAAAATGTCCTCAATTTTTGATTGTGTTTATATATAAAAATAGGATTACAGTGTTGGAAATTGCTAATATTGGTAATATTTTTGGGTGGCTGGAACGTATTATCTGCATTTACATTATTTCTATGAGAAAATGCCTTTAACAAATATGAAATTTCGCCTTAAGAACTCGTCTCCAGAACGGATTAAATTTGTATGCAGAGGTATCACTATTAATATTTCTTTACATTACTTCATAACTTTTTTTTTAAGCGTTCAAAAAAAAAGAATTTTAAAATGTTGGTATCTAAGTTACAAAAGACTCAGTTTTTTTTTTTTGTAAGTGTCGTGTAACGATTTGTCGGGTCTTAGTCCTCTCCTCCACTCACCTTCATCAAAATCGGCATCGTCCTCGGTGTGCTGAGGAAACGGGAAGCAGTTGGTGATCTCCAGCCGGTCGTCCACCACCAGGCCCAGGAGGACTCCCTGTACCACCTCGCTGCCCTGGCCTTCCTCCTGGTAGTGTTTAATAATCTTCAGCACTACCTGCGGAGAGACAAACAGCGGGTCTTTAAACATATAAAAACACGAGAAAAAATGGCTGACGTTCTACAAGGCTCGGGAATCGACATCGTGTCACGCTGCATTATGGGATAATGAAACCAGCCTGAGCTATTTCCTGAGCTGTGTGTTTACTTCCAGTGTACTCCCCTCATGCGGGTAATGGAAGCGGTGTCTCATGCTCTGACAGGAGTTCAACAATGCTAGGTGAATAAATCTGTATAAAAGTATGAAAGAATAATTTCGGAAAGTAATTCGGAATGAGGATAACTTTGTGTAGCTTGTGTTAGGATTGGACTAAAACCCAATTCAGTCGACACTCTGAACAGTCGTTTAAATGGAGTTAGCAAAGTAACGCATTCTTAGCTTGCCGCGTTCCGTCTTAGGGTTCGAGTCAATCATCGATAATAGAACTGGCGTGAAGTTTGAGAAAGCAATAAAGCCGAGGAGTCGATGGCGCACTCGCTCAGACCTCCCCCTCCTTCTCTGCATCTATCACCTGACCAATCACTGCAATTAATGTCAGAACTTCAGTCAGTCTTCAACTGGTGATGCTTTCTATACTTTCTCGGGTTATATACTGTAACAGCAATGTCAGTTCTTTTAAGAAAGACAAAAAGAAAGACAGAATTTATCACCACAAATTCTTTTAATTGGATATTTCAGAGTGCAGGGTCGGCCATCGGTAGAGGTGAGGGGTAACCGAGTACATGCATTTTGTTACTGCATTTTAATTCATATTTCATATATCTAATTTACTCAAGTAGTTTTATTAAAATTATACTTTTTACTTTTACCGACTACAGGTAGTCCCGGACTTATGAACGTGCTCCCAGAACGGAACTTGTTTGTAAATCAGATTTGTTTTCAAGTCCGGCAAAGTGAGTCTTGTACGCCTTTGACACGAATATACAATGAAAAGCACTTGACTAAATCAGTCCCCTTTCCGCACACTGCCATCATGTGGCCAAAAACCATAATTGCACCTAAGGAAATAAATTTCACAGTCTTGTCTCCACGCCTTCAGATCGCGAACGGGAATCCCGAATGCCATTTTGTCTCAGAGTTGTTTTCCACTGTATTGGACTGTGAACTCTGTCTTGTTGAGGATTTTTCCGAAATTAGGATTATTCACCATCAGGACAGACAGCTTTACAATACAGACATTTTCTCTCATCGTGCTACCGGACTGATTCATTGAAACCAGTGAGGCCGTCTCACATTTCTCCCACACACACACAATATACGGGACTTTAGACACACTATACATTCACTTACACACTGAAAATATTGTACATAATTGTAAATATTGGTATCAGGTGCACTGTAGTGTATTTTATTTTTGTACAATACATGAGCTAGTTCTGTGATTTGTTCGTAAAACCGCGGTCCGTTCTGCGGAAAAATTCATAACTCTGACGTTCCCAAGTCGGAGACTATCTGTATTGTGTACTTTTTATACTCAAGTAAATCTGAATGAGTTCGTTTGTACTTTTAATAGATTAGACATGTAAATGGAGGACTTCTACTTTTACTTGTGCAATTTTTGCCATAGGGAAACTATACTTTTAAAATACAGGATGTGTGTATTTTGCTCACCACTGGGAGTAACAAACTAGCTGTAAATTAGTCAAAAATCTCACTGTCGAGCTGAGTTTCGAGACCTTTGAGGCGTTTTAGATGGTAAAACATCAGTTTATTTATAATCCTACAGACATCGCGTGTATAAGAGTGAATTATTCGCTGAATGATTAAGTTCTAAGGTCTCCGGTGATTCCCGTCCCTAATATTAATCAGAATATTAGGATTAAAGCAGAAGGCACGACCCTGATAGCGCCAGACACAGCTACCAAACTCATAGTGATTAACCAACATGCGTTACCCCGTTCTACACACAACGGAGCTGGGGCTAATCAAGCACAATTAATTTGCCCTTTTCAAGTGGGTAATTAAAAGCACCGTAAGCAGAGACAAAATGTCAAATCGTGTCGTTTTAAAAAAAGTGAAGCTGAACGTGTACTCCGTATAACCCTTTAAGTGATCGCAGAGGATTACGAGAGCCAGCAGCAGGAGCGAGGACCCCCGGGTGGAGATAAGGACGCCGGCCGAGCGAAGCTCCGTCCTGCCAACAAAGCGCCATCGATCTCTCGTGTCCGGGAGACCTGACCTCACTGCCGTGATAGATTTTCGAACTCGACCACCAGATAAGACCTCATTGAAATCTTAATGTTAAAAAAAAATAATTTTTTAACTGGCCTTAAGAATACACTTTGTTGTGGTGAAGCAAAACAAAGCATGCGCTTTTTTTTTTTTTTTTTTTTAAGGATCCTGCCTAAGAACGCCTCCGACATCGGCTCAGGCTCCAAGAGCTTGACGGGGATTAGGGAACCGTTGGAGGATCGATACCGCGCCCACGTTCCATTAATCTGAACCACTGCCACCCACACACACACTCACCTTGAGCCAGTATTTAGAAGTAATTTCTCACCGAAGCCAACAAGTGCTTTCCGTGGAAAGCATCGAACACAATCTACGACACAAGGCCGAGAGATCTTGCGTTGAGGAAAAAAGTACAACCTTGGGCGGGGACGGAAAAAAAAAAGCTGATACGGTGACTCCACTTTCTCAAATTGCTTTGAAGCCCATAATAGTGTGTTCAAGGGTTTAGTTCTGCACCAGTACAGCTAAACCATAATCTCTAATATTCTAGCTGCTTAGTTTACAGATTCTGTTTTTTTTAACCCGTTAAACTCACTAGTCTTCATTTACAAGTTAAATAAGTCAAGCCAGTATTAGTCACGGTGAATTATTTCTTGGCATATCCACGATTTTTTGGGATCAAAGCGCCCCTTGAAGCAGATAGGGTTAAGCTCCTTGTTTAAAGGCGCAACAACGGGATCCCGATGGCATTGGGGCTCGAACCTCCGACCTTCCTATCAGATAACCCCCAGCCAATGCATCACGGTACAACTGAACCGGCACAGAAAAACATGCACCGACTTCCCTCTTCCACAAATATGACCTCACACGTCTGGCTAATGTCTCTCGGACCGACAGTAGAGCTGACTAACGACATTGGTCCGACCCACAGAGCCAATTTATAAACCCCTTAGATCTTCTCATCCATGGACGGCTGAAGAACTCAAACCAGTTCTATAATAAACGAACCCCATCTGCATAAAAAGCACCCCAGGGGTTAACCCTGTAGCTACCGCTGTTTATTCGCCGTTTTAAGAGATCGCTGACAAAGGACGAGTCGATGCAGCCTGCAAGGTAAAGTGTAACTGCGATGAAAACACAGACGAGTCGTGCCCTTCCCTCCAGCTCGGCAAATCCCTCGTTTTAAAGACGATGGAGTAACCTTTTAAGAAAAAGAGAGTCGACTCTGTTTTGAGTGGCTCTGCTCCAGCAGCAAGCTGAGAAAAAAAATAAAATAAATGAAAAACGAGCCAAATCCAAATTTCAGTGCACGGCACTATTGGGAATCTATTACGATTTTTTTTTAGGTAGACTTGAAAGTGTATAATTATCTAGGAGTCTATACATTTTAAAACATCCCTGAACGCGAACGTAAATGTTCTGTAAAACGAATTAATGAAACTTTGTGTGAACCTCGTCTTAATGGCGAATAAGACGACATTCACGACTGCTGGTGACTGAGGGTCATCTGTTTGTACTGGCTGAATTGGATATTTACAGTCTCGGCTCGGATAACTGTAGTCGGTCCTGGTGCAGGTTCAGGAAAAATGTTGCCGTGTGGCAGGAAGTGTCTCAGTGATCAGTGTTAGTTCGTAAGACGTGTCCATGATAATCTGCATATCTGTTGGAGGAAACCCACCAAGTACAGGGAGGACAACTCCATGCACAAAAGACCCGGGACGGGAAACGAAACTTCGACCTCGGAGCTGAAAGGCACAATGGCGTCTGAATCATTTTTCACAAAAAATAAATAAATAAATAATACGACTTGCTTCATACATTTGTAACCAACGAACCCGTGATCATTCAAAGATATTTATGACTGGCTTGAAATCTGCTTTAAAAAAAATTCTTATAAATAAAAAATAATAATAAAATATATATATATATATATTAGGGGTGGGCGATATACCGGTAAACACGGTTAACCGGTAGAAATTTGTCAACCGATAGAGATTTTGGTCTCACGTCTTAATCGCGGTTGAGATCACGTGACGTTGCACGTTACGTAACCACGCAATACACATTCACTTCTATGGGAAGC
>JAQMYI010000023.1:20867303-20877735 GCA_030014275.1 Clariallabes melas | reverse complement strand
GGTCAGTTTTGGTCTTGCTTTCCTGGGAAGGTCTTCATGAGAGACAGTTTCATCATCATGGAGCTTGATGGGTTTTAGAAACGCACTCGACACAATACTGTTCTCGCAAGAACCATTCCAGAACAGCTGACCTTAATGTCTTAATATAACAACTGACTGCTGTTGCTTTTGTTACACAATAACCTAATTCCATGTTATTTCATGTGTGTTATAAAATCCCCAGTATTGCTGTAGAATGTAGAAAATAAATCACTAAGCAAAAACAAAAGAAATCTGCAAGCGATCCCAAACTTTTAAGCGGTGGTGTAGATCAACATAGGATGAAAAACAGAGCATAAAGAAAGAAAAACATGACGTGAAATACAAGCCTGCCTTATACTCGTGAAGTATCCTGTTAGTCCAATGATGTGCTTTACTTTTCACTTTGGATATCGGAACGATGGATTTCAGGTTTTCCTCGCTGTTAAAAAAATTAAAAAACAACAATTTAGAAGAATGCATATTGGAAAACTCACACTGATCCATGCATAAGTTTATGATTGCGCCGCTCACTTCAGAAATCCCTGTTTGTGTTTTTTGCTGTCGTAGGTGCCGTAAATGATCTGCAGAAGGAGGCTGGCCAGGGTTATGAGCTTGCTGTCGGGTGATGAGTAGAACCCTTTGAGGAGGAAGTAGCGCGCTTCATCAAACAGGATGAGGATGGAGAGTGGATCTTCAACCTAGAGTGAAACAGTTCCAGGATTAATTCTAGGTAAAAAAAAAAAAAATACTACTAATAATCTAATTTTCTAGTTATATTTTAATCGAACCTTCTTCTCGATGTCCAGAGGCAGACGGACGTCTCTGCGCAAGAATAGTTGGGGGCTCTCCCTCTGCGGGTCCAGCGCAGTCAGGTCGGTGACGATCTCGGACCAGATACGCAAATGCTGTAAGGGTTTGTGGTAGGGCTTCAGCTGCAGACCTGAGAAACAACACGAATAACCGATTGATTACAAATCACACTTTCTTTCTTTATTCCATTTCTCCCAGTCATTCAATTTAACCCATTAAAAGTGGCCTAAACAGCAGTACGTTCTCGTTCTAGTGTCACGGTGGGACTCACTCAGGTTCTCGGAGCAGATCCAGATGGTGAAGTACTGCTGTGTTTCCTGCGAGAGCCTCATACCCTCCATGATCTGCTGCACCGTGGTGTTGTTGCCGTGCTTCAGCTCCACTGAGCGGTACGAACCGTCCATGCGGTAAATCCGCACCTTTTCGTACTGACACAGTTTTCAACGCAGGTACTCGATTAGAAACCTGAAGCTAAGTTTTTTTTATTGTGAGTGTATTAACTGTGTGTCTATTCATCACTGGGTAAAGCCAGACAAATACAGTAAATTCTATTATACGAGGGCGAGTCAAAAATGTTCCGCACTCTGCCTGCTAAATTTATTTTAATTAACTTTTAAAAAAGACATATACATCAATTATTTGACATAATCTCTTTGCTCTCCAATACACTTTATCTGTAAAAAAGCTTTCGTATTCCCAGACTAAAACATGCTTTAGGCTGAGCTGCGAGCCATGAATCCACCGCTGTCTTCGCTTCTTCATCAGAAGTGAATCTTCGTACTCATACGGCTGCTTTCAGGGGAACAAACAGGTGAAAGTCTGACGAAGTGAGATCAGGACTATAGGGAGGACGCTTTACCATCACCGAGTGTCGACAGTGTGGAGAAGAAGTGTGCGGACGTGCATCGTCACATGAGACCACGACGCTCTCGGATAGCGGTCCTCTGTATTTAATCCAAAGTTTAAGCTTCAGCTCTTCAATAAGTGTCTCACTGTAACAAGCACTGTTGATTGTTAAACCCTTTTCCTGATAATGTTCCAGTACTGTACGCATCGATGAATTTTCCAGCTGATGAAATTTTCCAGATGAACTTTTTCTCGGTCGGCGATTGAGGATATTTCCGTTCCATGCTCTACTGTTTACTCTGCGGCTCATAGTGATGAATCCGTGTCTCATCACCAGTAATGATTCTCTTTAAGAAACTCTCCCCTTCCTTAAAGTATCGGATCAAATTTTGTTTCGGCACCAGATACACCCTTAATGTGCAAATCAAACAGAAGATTTAATATAACCGGAATGCGGATCATTTTTGACTCAACCATGTACAGTACATGTCTCTAATCCTAAACCCAATCATTTAACAAACTGAAGATTTTATTTTTAAGTATACAAGTAATGAACATGCCTCATGTGATCATACTTACTGGTTGGTTACAGGCTTGTTTAAGCAGATTTACTGTCTCCTCCCAGTTGTTCTGTTTATTTTCCTCACAGAGTTGAAGAGGGGAACGTTTCTGTTGGTCTTCGATGTGCTTTAAAAAAAAAAAAAAAAAAAAAAGATCAGATCAGATAAAAAAAGGAAAAGAAATGCTTATCTACAAAACTTTGTGAATACACAGACTCAAGATCACCTGAACATAACTTCCTGGTCTATGCAACAATGAAATTAAGTTATAACAGGTAGCGTTGTGCCTTACCCGGTCTATATCAGGGTGCTGAAGGAGGAGCTGCACGATCTCTGAGTGACCTCCTCCGGCTGCAAAGTGCAATGGAGAGCTGAGCTGTCCGTTCAGCAGGTTGGGGTTGCAATTTCCTTTCTCCAACAAAAGTTTCGTGGCCTCCACCTTCCCATGCCTGCAAGAGGAACAAAGCCATACCTTAATAACTGTGAATTTTTTGTACAGATAGTCCCCGACTTAAAAACAAGTTCTGTTCTAGGAGCACGTTCATAAGTCGGATTTGTTCTGAGGTCCAACAAAGTGAGTCTTATACACCACGAATATACAATGTAAAGCGTACCAATCCACTTGACTAAATCTATGTCCAGATTCTCCACACTGACATCATGTGGCCAAAAGCCGCAATCGCGCCTAAGGACATGAATGTCAAATGAAACAGTGTTGTCTCTGTGACTTTACATTGTGAGGAATGTGATGCAATGATGCCATTTTGTCTGTTTTCCACTGTATTGGACTGTGAATTCTGTTTTGTTGAGGATTTTAAAGTTTGGATTATTCACCATCAGGACAGCTTTACAGGACAGACATTTTCTATCATCGTGCTCCCGGACTGATTCATTGAAACCGGTGAGGTCGACTCATTTCTCCTGCACCCCCCCACACACACACACACACATACAATATACCGGACTTTTATACATTCACTTACACACTGAAGATATTGTATAAAATTGTAAATATTGGTGTCTGATGCACTGCAGTGTCTAATTTTTGTATAACACCCGAGTTACTTCCATGATTTGTTCCTGCGATCCGTTCGTATCTGTGGAAACTCTTAACTCGGATGTTCGTAAGTCGGGGACTACCTGTAATAGTGATCTCGAGGGAGAAAAAAAAAAAACAGAAGCAAACATCACATACCAGCATGCATAATGGATGGGGGCCCAGTGATCACTGTCCAACTGTTTGACAGAAAAGCCGCTGTCCAGCAGTTTGGACAGAAGCTCTGTGTCTCCCTCGCAAGCGCTGCGATGCAGCGGGAAGTCATCCACCCATTGGCGATCTCTTTAAAAACAGGGAATGCAAAAAAAAAGGACGGTCATTACGCTGAACAGAATTTCTGTACTACCCTCTAGTGTGAAACAGTGCAGAATCATTTATTGACTCACTTGTCCTCAGTCACACTGGTCATGCTACGCTGCCATTTCTCCCTCTTTGGAATCTGGATTTTGGAGTAGTCCGGAGCTCCCAAGCCGAAGTACGGATTAATGATGACCTTATCCACCTATACGTGCCGTCAGAAAAATTAAAAACAGATGTGTCCTTATTTTCTATACTTTCTTATCTCCTTTATATTTAAAAAAAAAAAAAAAAAAAAAAAGACGATTAGCGTTATCTCACTCTGTTGGTGTACTGCAGGTCTGATCCATAGAGTGGATTCTCGATGCACATGTCTGCCTTCTCCAGTGACATCATCTTGCTCTTGATCTCGAGCGCGGTGTAGCCCATGTGGAGCGACGTGTCGTGCTGCTTGCTCTCGGTGGAGTAGGCCGGATTGCTCACGTTGGTTTTGACCCTCTCTATGGGCGAGGGTCTGAAGAGCGCCGCGATAGCGTGTGGCACACTGTGCTGCTCCGCCAGCCACCTGAGGGCAATAAACAGGTTTTTCAGCAATAGAAATTTTGTTTTTATATTGTGCGGTCAGCATATATTCAGGTGTGCGAGCAAACGTACCGTGTCCAGGAACGATAGCTCCTTCTATTGGAGGCTGCGTTCACCTTATATTTGCTCTCCATTCTCGTGGTATGCTCGTGTATTTACACACAGTTCCCTCATCTTACACCATGTTTCATTTTTACTTTATATTTTGTATTAATAATTTTTATATGAATATTTTAGGTTGTGGAACGAATCATCTGAGATTGCATTATTTCTAATGGGGGGAGTTCGCAATCCAAGGTTTAACTGTACTGATATCAGAAAACCAAAAATAAATGTAATCTTGTGCATCAAATTCTTGTTTTTTTTTCCTGTTTAATATGTATAATATACAATCATTCTTGCCTAGAAACAGACCAGTTCCAAGAAATCACTAAAAGCCCATCAGTGCCAAGACATTCATGTTCATGTATATAAACCGCTGATCGCGACCGCAAGCATGGAAACCCTCTGGAAGCCTACTTGTCAAGGCCGAGCAGCATCTTTGAGGTGATGGAGTTGAAGTGGGTGCTGGTTTCACTGCACACACGCATGATGTCTTGAAGGCAATAAAAGCTGGGACTCCCAGGGTGATACACAGTCTTGTTGTTATCTAAGGAGGATTAGAGACCGCTTTATTACACATGACCCAGGTATTATACATTAGAGAGATATACTATAAAAAAAACAATAAATAAATAAAGCATATCTTACCTTTAACATTAATTGGCACAATAAATAGAGAGGCCTCTTTCCCTTCATTCTCACCATCTAGAGGGAACTTCTTCATGTGCACAACACGTTTCCCTGTGAAGAGTACCACCCACACATAACCTCAATCAGGAACTATTAAAGACTTAAAGACTTGGTTTGTTATACAGCGCATTCTTTTTAACCAATCAGACTGTACGGCTGAAAAACAGTTTTATAATACAATTTTTTTTTTCTAAAATCAAATCAAAGCCATGACTTGCTCATGCTCTGCTGATTATTGATAAATACTAGACTTGTATGAAAACCCATCAAGAGAATACTAACCTATTATGCCTTGGTTATTAGATATGGGCTTAGTCACTTCGTCCACATATTCCAGGATCGACTTTGTTTTGTCGCCGTTTGCGTGGATTTTGGTGCTCAGGAGAACCTTCTTCCTTTTCTTCTCTTTTCCCTCAAGTGGAACTTCAATCAGCAGAATCTACAGAAATGATGCAAGCAATATGTAAAGGTGTCTATACATCTAAAAACTAGAGGTGTGAATCTCAGGCAGACTGGTGATTTGATTTTGCGCATTGTGATTCAATAGTACTATAGTTTATTGTCTGATTTGTCTAAAGCAGCTATATTTCTTACAAATTTTTAAGTATTAAAAACTACTTATAGTATCAAATGTTCAGAAACTCATAACACGAATGTTCGTAAGTCGGGGATTACCTGTACTTAATTCGCATAAACATGTCCAAGCTTAAGATATTTAGCAACCATATTATTTGGAACACCTAGCTTAAACATTATATGGACAAATCTTATGATATAATTATTAAATAAATACATAAGCATATATAAGTGCAAAAGTCCAATGAGTGTCGATATAAGCCAAGTACAAACACTCTCAAGAGGAGAGTGTGTGTCACTGTTCTTACCTCATATGCTTTGGCACGATATTCCTTGGAGCTGAGGCTCACAGCGCTCTTTGGCCGTATGACGGCTACAAATACATCTTCAAGCTCCTGATTACCCATCTTTCATACGTCTCATATCCAACACTTTCTAATAGCGGAAACTCTCGTAACATCATACCTGCAGTGGATGAAATAAAACTATTATGTTCCGATCATAATATTATGCGACAACAACAAATAATTTACATCAGAGTGACTATAACCTCTTGATCTGCTTTAAAAAAGTTTTAGACCAAACTAATAGTTTTTCATACTGTGGCTGCTGATTGGTTAATGTGCTATTTATAAACTTTATCCAAGTTAAATATTGTGAGATCAGTTTAGGGAAAAAATCCACAGTGCACAAGTTTCAAATTAATCTTTATCATTAACATAAACAGGATTCCCTGTGTAACACACTTCTGATTTGAAGTTTAATCACCCTTATTTCATGAGGGTGCTGACAGTTTCCTATGCTACCCACAATGCTCTGTGTCTGTGGCACCGATGGGAACGAGCTCTTGCTACATCTCTACTTAAAGAGAACAATGCAGAAGAGCTTTCTCATCTGTACACTCTGTTCAAACACAAAAAGATTCAACTCTCACGCAAATATCACAGTTTATAACTTCATGCTGTATATCAATGAGTAGCCGAGTCTCAGTTTGTGCTGCAGAGCGGTGATGCATTTTGTATCTTTGAGTCGAACATTTGTTCTCTGCAACATTTCTACACTGGATTTTTCATAAAGATGAAAATGGTGAGAAAATGAGCTCTTGGTTTTGCATGTTCAGGAGCTAAATGAGAAACCTAATTACGAGGGGTGTTCGAATCAAACCAGGACCTTGGATTGTGCAGAATAACAAAGTAAAAACTCCCTTTCTATCTCTCTATGTATATATTCAATGAGAAGTTCCCGATTTTGACAGTTTCTCAATAGGAAAGATCAGAAGGGTTGGACGTCTCTCCAAATCGAAAGCTCTGTTATCTTAGAAACTATTCATGACAAAGTCCTGAATATTGCATTACACAGGTTTTGTGTAATATATGTGTGTAAATCATATTGTGCAGATAAGACACAAAATTATATTGGAAATAAACAAGCTTGGATATAACCTAACCTCTTAGTAATGGTTTATTCTCACAGGTCATTTTGACCCAAACATGTGAAAGAAGGGATTAGCACATATACCCAAAGAGATCCTGGGAGAAATACACGATATGGACAAAAGTATTTACCCAAAACTGCAAAATCCACAAGATTTTGGAATGTTTCTGTGGGAATTCATTCTGTAGAACGTTTATGAGGTCGGGCACTGATGCTGGACAAGAAGGCCTGGCTCGCAATCTCCAATTCCAGTTCATCCCAAAGGTGCTAGTTGGGGTTGAGGTCCATCAGAGCTCTGTGTTAGGGCCGTTCGAGTTCCTCCACACTGAATTCATCAAACCATGAGTTTATAGCGCCACAGTCATATTGGAATGGAAACAGGCCTTCCCCAAAACTGATGGAAGTAAAGCATTGTCCAAGATGTATTGGATGTTATGCTGAAGTGTTAAGATTGCCCTTCACTGGGGTTAAGGAGCCTGATTGATTATAAAACCTGAATTCAATAATTAACAGGTTTGAGAAATACTTTTGTCCGTATAGTGCATGTTCAGAAATCATGTTAAGACTTTGTGCTCATTCTATATTATTTACTAAATACATAACACAAGTTAATAAACAGATCAGATTCTCTTAGATAATATTAAAATGCAAAATTATATTTGAAATGCCCAAGCTTGGATATAAAAACTTTATATTTTATGTTTACGTAATGTTTTATTCTCACAGGTCATTTTGAAGGAAGGGATTAGCAGATACCCCAAAATGTGTGTGTGGGGGGAAATACATCCACAGTGGGTATAAGAAACCAACATATGCTTACTGTGGTTCTTAAAGTTGACAATGTTGACCTGAGCAGTGTGTAAACCGCCTGGATGAAGATAATAAACTATAATAATGTCTAAACTCTATATATTATCATTATTGTGTACACAGAGAGAAGCTGCTGAGGTAATGTTAGTGCAGATTGTTTAGCACCTCAGAGATGTGTCCGATTCTAGCAACCAGTAGCTACCTAGAGAAATTTCAATACAGTGTAAAAATAAAATAAAAAAAAAACACTACAAACTATAACAATGATAACAACAACAAAAGACGGATATATTCGCTTTAACAGGAAACAGCAGAGATGTACGGCCGGGTAACTCCTGCGGAAACATGACAGGCCACCACCTTGCTAACTGAAGTTAGCCGTTGTTAGCTGATCCTGAAGCGGCTGTGAGGCGACGCTATAGCGCGTATTAACGCGTTGTTAAGCTCTTATTACGTACACACCAAGGTCCCGGGACTTACCTGACAAGGACCTCTTTCATACTGACGTATTTCCGAGCGAGTTAATGAATTTGTGAGTTTAGAAAAGCCTCGAGTTGTGTCAACTTCCGGTCGCAGCAGAATAGCGTGGGGATGGAGCTACAGCGCCGCGCGCGCGCGCACACACGCACGCACACACATACTCAACATGGACCAAAACAAGCGCGCGCACACACATACTCAGCATGGACCAAAACAAGCGCGCGCACACGCGCACGCACGCACTTACGGACGTTTGTTACATCCCATAATTAAGTCTAATCTGGGTTATAAAGTAGCATAGTGGTCTCCTTTGCACCACAAGGGTCCGGGTTCGATTCCCACCTCGGGGTCTGTGTGCATGGAGTTTGCATGTTCTCCCCTCCTGAGCTTGGTGGGTTCCCTCAGGGTAATCCGGTTTCCTCCCAAAGTTCGAAGACATGCAGGTTAGGCTAATTGGCGTTCCCAAGTTGCCTGTAGTGTGGTTGTACCGTCCAGGGTGTGCCCCGCCTCATGTCCTAATTATCCTGGGATAGGATCAAAAATTGAATGAAGCTTTTGCAGTACTGTACTTGAAGTTTAACCTGCACCATAAGTGAAATAAAAATGTTGAGTTAAAACGATGTTATGGACAGTTATGTGCCTGATTTAATAATCTACTTTAAAATAATCTATTCGTTCAGTGTAAACAAAACACCTGCACCAACAGATATAAATTAGAAAAGCTAAACTGAATATTTTCACTGGGATTAGTTCATGATTGCAACTTTCTTTATCCGATCTACCTTTTCCATTTCTCATTTGTGATTCACTCTCCGATTACCAAACATGGAGTGTATTTGGCCAAGTACAACTTAGTGTAATCAAACTTTTCTATATCCTCTCTTTACATCTCATTACAATCAATGGGAATGACAATAGATTCAAAATCGGCTATGACCTAGGTCAATTCTGTACAATTTCTTAATATTTAGCCACCAATCTAGTGGAAACCAATAACATATAATGCTGTCACACCAAACAAAATTTTGTGAAATGAAGGTGTTCATCTTTGTTGCTGACAGACATGTACGTGGGCTTCAATCTGCCAGATAGATGTCAATGATGTCAAACCCTAATATATCAAACCTTAATACTGCATATATCAATACAGTTAAGTAGCCACACTCGGCCTAAAATTATATATTTTTTAAATGTATAAAGTATAGATTTGCATTTGAGGTGATAAAAAAAATCATCCCTCCAGCAGAAATAAGAGGTTCAAACCTGTTCCAACATGACGATGCCTCTGTGCACAAAGCCATCTCCGTGGTGGCACAGTTTACCAAGGTTGGAGAAAATATCTTGACCATTAATCAGAGACTGAGCTCAATAATGCTTTTTCCAGCTGAATGAATATAAATCACTACAGCTATGCTTTTACATGTAGTGGAAAGTTTTCCCAGGAAATTGGAGGTTATTTTAACAGAGGAACATGACTAAACCTGGAATGGGATGTTCAAGCTCATATGGGTGGGATGGTTAGGTGTCCACAAACATTTGGTCACTGGGATGTAAAAAAAATAATAATTCACGTCCAAACACTGCCTTATTGCCTTTATTTAAAAGCAGTGTTATGAAAGATGTGTGTAGTTTTGATTCGCCCTGAGTGGTTATCGACGCTGTGTTAATTTTCTCCTAAACACATTCCATATTACAAAAAGAACTGAAAGCATGCCTTAGTGTTAGACTTCAAGGATTCTTTATTGTCATACCAGCACAATTCCATGTTATGGTACGAAATTAGTTCCCAGGTCCCGTTTAAGCCACATAGATAACAGAGTAATATAAATATGAGGATGTATGTATGTATGTATATACATGAATATAAATATAAGAGCAGTCAGATATATTATGCAAGAATTAAGACAAACTACACAGTGTATTGCACATTTTGTACATTGGACTTATTGGGTTATACATTACAATAAAAATAGAGATATATTGTAATTAAATACTATCGATCGTTAGCAGCTTGTGTTTGATTGGAGAGGACCTACAGAGCACAGCTAGAGTTCAGCAGTCTAATTGCCTCAGGGTAGAAGCTGTTTTTAAGCCTGGTGGTCTTGCACTGAAGGCTCCTCAGCCTTCTGCCTGAGGGAAGAGGTTGAAATAGAGCATGTGCAGGGTG
>JAQMYI010000023.1:20825925-20839510 GCA_030014275.1 Clariallabes melas | reverse complement strand
TATATAAACACGGCCTTCACTTTAGAGCGGTGAATCAGATCTTCAGGCGTTTCCATTTTCCGTAGTGATTTTTCCGTTCGCCTCAGTAGCAGTAATGCTGGGCAGATTTGTACACAATTTCTTGCAGGTTTTCTGAGCAAGAAAAACGCCTAAAAAGTATTTAATAAACCTCCAGATAATGCGTAAATTGTAGTAATGACTAAACGTCGCTGACTAACATTTCTTACAGGTTCCAAGGCAAATTCTGTTTATCTGATCGCTAATTGATATTTTAATAATGAGTCATTATTAAATTCATTAAAAAAATTAATTAATTAAACATTACAAACAAAAATAATTGTCAAATGACATCAGAGCTTAAAGTGTTTTCACTAAGAAGCCTTCTGGCTCGAAATGCCCCCCTCGTGTGTGTTTGATGCTGAGATTGTTTGACAAACGTTACATCGTTAAGATTCCTAGTCAATGTGCCACAGATTTTGCAGAAAAACACAAACCGCTTCCACTTTTTTTTTTTTTTTTTTTAGCACAGACCGACTTCTGCATTAATCTCTGCAGGATTCTCACAAAACTGGTGGATGGTTCAAAGCGGATGTGGTTTGAGTTTTCTGCAAAAACTGGTGTATTATCGAGAAACCAATCGCCGATTCTGAATTAAATTAATTAATAAATAAAAACGGCAATGGATCGATTAAAGCGCATAATCGATTTAATCGCACAGCAAATTATGATAATAATAATACCCATCACCCTGTCACATACTCGTTAGAGTTAAAGATTTATTCAGTTACATATAATGATTCTTTCATATTGAAATTCATGTACAGTCCAAAATCTATTTTTCACTAGCTGTGCCCGCGGCTTCGTTTGCATGGAATTTACCTGCACATTCATAAGCGTGTTTTTAAAAAATGTACAGCGCCATCTGTTGAATTTTGAGATGAACTACATTTTTATGATATTAAGGCCGTTTTCCATTTAAATTCAAAAGCTCGTTTTAAAATGGGTACCAAATACACCTGTGAAAACAGCATTACAGTCCGTTCAGTAGTTTTTACGTGATGCTCGCACAAACAAAGACACTCCAAAAACCACCTTGATGTGTTCTATTACACATCTTGCGTTCTTACAAAATATTTTTTCGCAAATATCTACAATATACAGACATGCTAACTTTTTTTATTATATACATTTCTTTTTTATTTCCTTCCTGTACACATTTTCATTTGAGGTTAAAATATTGCAGTTCATCTATAATCCTCCAGGTGGCGCATTCTAAAAACTATTCACACATTTGCACTTGGCACAGTGTCCTGTGAGGTAGGAATCTAATTATTTGCCAAGTTTGTTTACAATACAGATCTTCACCTGGGTATCGTATCGGTCGGTCCGTGGCGATTCACACTGCCCCAATATTGTAACTAAAGTTTCAGGAGGGGAGATTTGTGAAAAGAAGTGGGCAGAGTCATCGAGTTAAAGTTCAAACAAAGTGCAAAAATTTCATTTATTGAATTCAACGGTCACTTAATTAATGCAAGGTAACTTAACGTAATGTAAACTTAATAGTAAGTTACTGTAGTATAAGAATAAATTCATAACTTACAAAAATAATTCATGATTCATGAAGCAAACTACATAGCTATATACACACAGACAGACACAGGTGATTAATTTTAGAAACGGTATTAAATACACAAACAAAATAGTAAAACAGTTTTTTCCTTCTGCTTTGGTCTGAATTTTAAATGTTAATGTTTTAATTTTAAACTGTTAATGTCTGACCTACTGTCTGTGTGTGTATTTAGTTCCTATTTCTGTGCCCTTCTCTTCCAGTGTTGCACAAGCACCTCAGTGTTGCACAAACAACTTTGTAAAACGTCCACAAAGCTTTAGTTCCAAAAGTGAAGATGTATCGACACCATGATAAAATATGTGATATTTTTTAGATATCGTAATGCCCATTTATGTAACTTTAATTATTTAGTTTACACTCTATACTTGTCAGTTTTAAAAATGGTTTGATCAAATTCAAGCATTTGATAATTTTGTAAATAAAATACATTTGTATAGATAATTAGGGATGAGAATCACCAGGGATCACCTGATACAATATCATGATACCTAGGTGTTGATTTGAATCTCGATTCTATATGCACCAAGATTTAATATTTTCCCCAGAATTTGTTACGACTCTGAGCAAGCTTAGCAAATAGTTTACTCCTATCACACAGAACACAGGATATATATATATATAATTTTTTTTTTTTATGCAACACTAATTACTTGCGGTTTGTTTGTAAACAGAAATATAGTAGTGCAAGACCTTTATCACAGAAATGTCTACATGAATGCCGATATATCAATGTTTATTGCTGACCAGGTTTGTGAATTATGTAAAATATATAAATATAATTGCTACTTACTATTCTAATCACCACCATCATATTTTCTTCTAGGTCATCTGTAGGAATTTCACATTCTATACTTTACTTATAAAGTGTTTAAGAATTTGGAATACATACTTTTTACTCAAACGGTTGTATTTTAAAAATAGATGGTCCACGAGTAGAAATATTGGGTTTAAAAAATAAATAAATATATGCAGACCGGAGGTTGTGTTTCTCACAAACCTTGATATCTGCATAATGTCATTTAAAAATAAATAAATCACATTGCAATTACTTTGACATGTTGCAACTGCGATTGTGACAATTATTACATTTTCCATTTTGCTCCCAAAATATATTTATCTAGACTAATGAATCAAATGATCTCGTTAAGTAGTCATCATTTGTTAAGATTACCTAAAAATTCTATAAAAAAATAAAAATAAAAAATGTAATAACTAACAAACACTACATAAATATCATCTGTGATAAATCGCAGTCTTTTTGAAAAGGGAAAAAAATTATGTTACTAATCGCACAGCACTGAATTAAAAATAAAAGAAAGCATTTTTGTTTTTAATAAAAAAAAAAAAAAAGAAAAACCTAAGCCGCTCAACTGAATCAGGGATAATTTGTTCATTTTAATTTGGTCTCGGTGTAGGAAGTTTTGTAAAGAGTATTTCGAAACGCAGATAATGGATGTTTTAATATATATATATATATATATATATATATATATTTTTTTTTTTTTAAACACACCATATTTGCGCTATAGGCACTGCTATACGACGAATTTCTTATATGCAGCTTGGCACTGGATTGTACAGTTAAGCATTTAACAGTTAATTAACTTGTAAACACATCATGTTACTCTCGGGCTACTTGCGTTATCGCAAAGACACTTTGCACTACTGATGATTTTGTCCTTTTATTTCTGAGTATTTGAGAATGCTCAAGACTTTACTGTTAGATTTTTATTTCAGACTGACTGACAACACTGATCACTGTTTTACCCTTTTTTCATTTTCACCCGTTTGTGATATCTAAAAGTTTGTACCCATTTTCTGCACACTATATACACACTGTCAGCCCCCCCCCCCAAATTATATACACTTCAGGGGAAAAAAACTAAAATATTTAAATACTAAATTTATTGCTACACGTTTTATATTGATACATTATAACACTATTAATATGAAATACATTCATACTATTTGAATTTTCCTGAAGTGTGTATAAATGTTTGTATAAATGTGTGTATAAACCAAATAATTGCCTTATCCAAAAAATCTACCATTGTCTATTGCCATAATGAGCCAATTAATTTCCCTTTATTAAAAAAAAAATCTCTTATAGACTCAGAATAATTCATTTGATCTGAGTGACGGATAAATGAAAGTGGAAATATTTTATGACGTCATCTTTTGAACTATTTGTTTTGCGGTTTCGAGGTATTTTCTCCTGAGAAGTGCTCGTGAATGAAGAGCGCACACATGCGAGTGTGTGCGCGTGAGAGAGAGTTAAACGAGGCTTTAAACACACGGTACAATGTCACACACACACACTATATTCCTCTCTCGTGTTTTTTTAAACAATTTAAATCCTGCAGGTCGTGTTTAAAATTTTTGCCCCCTCCCCTGATTAAACGCGGGCGTGAGAAAGAGAGCACAAAGTGCTAACTAGCTGATGATGCTAATGCTAACGCAGGAGCCCATGTGTCTGGCCTGGCCGCCTTCCAACCCTATACGGGCACCACAGCGGTTAGCTTAGCTTTGCTTATTAACCAAGCCCGAGCTTTTAACTCCTTTAACTTCTCCTCAGAGATGACTCAACACCCGGACACTAACCCCAGCAACCCGCTGTGTATGTTTAAAAACGCACACGACGCCGGATCCGGAACTTAAGCGCTAACGATTATCACACTCCTCCTGAACCATGTCCGGAACAGTTAGCCTTTAGCTTAGCGACCTAACGCGCGCGCACACACGTCTCATCTTCACAAGTATAACCGTTCCCGGGTGCCATTACTTTCTCCTCAGAGTTATATTTCAATACACAACCTTCCTGAAGACGGTGACAAAGAAATATCATGTGCCCAGCTCACACTCCCTCAGATCCGAGCCGCTCAGGCCGCAAAAAAAAAAAAAAAAAACAAGACACTAGGCCGCAAAAAAATGTCACCGCCGACAAAAAAAAACACACACAAAAACACTCCGAGTTTGAGACAACTCCGAAAAAAACCCACCCGCACTGTTCCCAGAAATCCCGCGTTCCACATTACCTGTTTAGCCTTGGCGTAAGGTTTAGAAACGACGTGATACCGTCTTGTTCTGATTTTCCCTCCTCCTGTGGCCGCCATAGCGAAAGCGCGCACACACTCTCACACGCACTGGTAGTTCTCTCACTGCGCCGGAGAGCGCTCTCCGCCTGTCAACAGCTCAAAGCAAAAAACCTCCAATATACCGTCAGGCATTGCGCCGGCACAAAGGTGGGGGGGGGGGGGGGCATGAAGTCGGGGATCATGGGAAATTGAGTTCCAGACTGAAAACCAGCACGATTAAGTTCAGCCTTTATTCGTCACACATACATTACTGCACAGTGATATTCTTTATTCTTCGCATATCCCAGTTTCTTGTTCATATATATATGTGTATATGTATATATATATATATATATATATATATATATATATATGTATGTATATATATATATGTATGTATATATGTATATATACTATTCTCTATATAAATAAAAGAAAGGTTTTGTCTTTCCTGTGTGTTTCTTGTCTGAACATTGTCCAGACCTTGGTCTTTAAATTATATCTTCACATTTGGTTATATCTTCACGTTATACTGGTGGACCGCAAACCATTATAAGAAAAAAAAAGTCCTTATCTCTATCTGTATGTCCCAATCTCTGTACCACCAGATTTTTGGACTACAGAATTGAATAAAACTTTTAAAGTACTTAGGTATTTGCCTGAAGTTTATCCTGCACCATAAGCGAAATCAAAATGTTGAATAAAAGCAATGTTATGAACAGTTATATGCTGGATTTTATAATCTATTTTTTAAAAAACCTCAACGCAAAGAAATATATATACCAATCGATATTAATTATAAAAACTAAAGTGGGCAGCAAAAAGAGCAGTTGATATTTTCAGTGCTGAAATTAGAGCAGTAAAGCGTATGGGTAGAGCGTGGCGTCATGTGCAAACGGTACAGCTCTCTAGAGGCGCACCGCACATCTCTGAAAAAAAAAAAAATCATCATAAACCTGAAACTAAAAGAACTTCCTTCATGACTGTTCATTCTATAACCTCTTTAACTGCACAGGTAATTTTATCATTCATTATATTTTATAGATTTGATATATATTGCTACTGGACATACTGACATTTTATGGTTGTCAACCACACTACAGGCAATGTGGAAACACCAATTAGCCTAATCTGCATGGGAATCAAACCCAGAACCTGGAGGTGCAAGCCAACAGTGCTAACCACTACGCCACCTGTATATCCGAATATAATTAATGAATGTTCTAGGTATCCTAACACTCAAGTAAATAAAATACCAAAACAAAGCTTTCAATCTTTAAATTTTTTTTGTCAGTTTGCACTGACATATGATCCATGAGTCATCTTCATTCTGATCATGAGCCCCGACCTATATTGTGACAAACCAATAAAACTGTCCGATACGGAGTATTGATGCAAATAACACTGACAGAGCAAAAATAACATCTGTTGTGAAATTCTATAGAAAAAACTAAGTTAAGAAAAAGGATTGTTTACAGGAAATATATAAAAGTATCAGTTTTTTTATGCTTATGTACTAGTACAACAATTACATAATCAGTCAGGTCTTGGTGATCACTTAAGAATCATCTCCTGAAGTAATGAACCAATAAATAAAAAAAAAAAAAAGATTATTTGGAATGACATACATATAAAAAAAAGTCTGTAATTCCCCCCCTCAAAAAAAAAAAACACCAAAAGTCTAATAATAATAATACCAAAAGAATTTTATTCTGGTTCTCAGGAATAGTGGTCACTCATTAAAGGGAAAGCCTCTAAATCATTAGACCACCTGCTGGCCACAAAGTCATGAAATTTCTGTTTTTTTTTTCAGTCACCAAACTGGAATAGATGAAACCACTAACTTGACTCAAGAAACCTGGAGCTGATTAACTAAGAGCACATTCAACAATGTAGTATTAAACTGTTAAGGCATCCATTAAGGTTAGTGCAGAAACAATGACGTTACACATTTCTATAATGACTTTAAAAACATTTAAATACAAGATACAAATAGTCCCTAAACCATAATATAGTACCTTAATTTAATTTTGCATAACTATATATCACATTTCACATTATAGTATGCAGGGCGTCCTGAAAGTCTGGATTAATTAGCATATGTAATATGTGATATAAGAAGATTATTATTATTTTTTTTTATTATTTCAGAACCACCCAAGATAGGTTCATATCTAACTACAGAAAATGGAACAGAAGCAGATCGAATACCCCTCAAAGTTTTGCTTTGGGCTAATCTGAAGTTAGGATCAGCCTAGAACAAACAATGTACTAGTACAGTATATACAGTATATATTCAGAATACCGTATATTTACACACAAGTGCCATGAAATCAGTGATCATGCTGTAATTGAGGCATTTAAATATATTTTTGTCCATGAATCCAGATTTTAGGTCACCCTGAAAATACATATTAAAAGTGAGGAAAAACACTTTGTTAGTTGATTTTTACAGAAATCTTCAACAAGAGTTTTGTGCAACAGCAAACATTAATTCACGTCATAAAATGACAAATAAGCAAAGAAATTCTTTGGAAAAAAAAAACATCACCATGTGTATTTAGTACTCACTGCAACAAAAAACCTTTACAAATAGTTTGTGCATTATCTTTCTCCATGTAGCATCACCATACTGTAGCTGCACATAAGAGCTGAAGAATAGCTCTAAACACGTTTCTCAAAATGCAGGAACTTCTCTTAAGCTTTTCAAGGAATTATCGATCAAGATATTCATTCATTCTTTCATTCATTCATTCATTCATTTATTTATTTCTCCATGTAGCATCACGATAGCTGCACATCTGCTGAAGAAAAGCTCTAAACCCAGGCTTCTCTAAAAGCAGTGATTTGTCTTAAGCTTTATAAACCATCTTTAATATATTTAATTATTTATTTAGTTATACTGGTGGCAATTATAATCAGTCATTATACGACTCCAAGAATAAGCTAAATTGTTATTATTATTATTACACACATTTAAATAATTAGCCAAATTTTTTTTTAAATGTTGGAGTCTGCATTGAAAATAAACATGTGCTCAGAGAATGCAGTGCTTTTTTTCCATTCCTTTTTGGAAAGGTAAAGGATTCTCTTAATGTCACATGTTTAGGAACCTCTGATCTAAAGCATTACAGTTAACATAAACAAAAAGAAAAAAAAAAAGAATGGCAAGGTTATATGGTTATAGTACTGCTAAAAGTTGCACAGATGTGATGCTTGGAATCAGTATGGGGCTGATACCAGCAAATCTGTGGATCAATTTAATCTGATCCTGTAACAAATGGAAAATATTAGAATGGAACTTTTGGAATTTGCCTATTCTCATATAAAAAGTCATATTTGTGTGGTTTGATCACCAAAGGCGTTCTGTTGCAATGACCTCATACTGCCCACTGTACCAACTGCACATTACAGGAACTCACCGGGGAGTTATCGCCACATCCCCTGTACAGCACTGACTTGAAACTTGGATATGTTTTAGAGTAATCAGTGTGCAGCTTGTTTTACAGTACAGATTTACTGTCCTATTCATCATGTTCATGTGTTTGTCTGTGGCCGAGTACGTCTCCAGACCTGAACCCTATTGAGCACCTGTGGGACGTCCTCAAGCGGAAGGTGGTGAAGCGTCGTGTGTCTGACATCCAGCAGCTCCGTGATGTTATTATAAAGGAGTTGAGGAGGATCCCAGCAACAACATGTGCAGCTCTGGTGAAGTCCACGTCCAGCAGGATTAAGGCCGTGCTAGATAACAACAGTGCTCACACAAAATGTTGACAAGTTGGACAGGTTCACTTGGGGTGTAATCATTTTCATTGCTGGTTATTTAGACAATAAAGTCTTACATGTTGAGGACAGTAAATCTGTACCGCTGTACGAGCTGCACATTGACGACTCTAAAGTAGATCCAGTTTTAGTTTCTATAGTATTGTCCATTAGGAACATATAATGAAATGGTTGCTCTGAAATGTGAAGGGTATACTCCAACATAAATAATATAAAGAATATAAATATAAAGAATAATAATAGCAATAATAACAATAGACCAAAGCACAACAGACCAAAAATAACAATAGACCAAAGCACAACCTGTCAGACATGCAAGGTGCATGTCTGACAGGTTGTGCTTTGGTCTATTGTTATTTTGATTTAAAAACAAAAACAAACAAAAAAAAGGAAAAACAGGAGAGCTGTATAGCAAAAACGCAGCTGTCAAGATGGGCTGACCAATCAAAATGAGACTTCATTCCCATTATTATTATTATTATTTTCTTTAAGATGACTTTCACCATATTTACAAGTGAGGAATATGTGGATATAACGAAACGGCCATCTGCATTTCCTCATCTGTAGATCCTTCAGTATAAAACTGATCAACAGTGAAAAAGAAAAAAATAAAATAAAAAAAAAAAGTACATAAAGCATAAAGTGGAAATCAGACTGACAGGAAAACAGCGCAGTCCTGTGGTCACAAACACACATGCTCTGGTTTCTAAATACTGTAAAAGTAGTGCAGAAAGTGATTTTCTCCATAACAATGCATCCCAAACTGGCTGCAATTTAAACAAAAACAAAAATCTCACTACTAGTATCCAGGTAATGAAGATGTGTCAAGCAGTACGTTATGGAACCGTGTTTCACGAGCTGTTCAAACTTGTATTCCTTTCAATCATGTCCTTTTAAATCCTTTACCATGAAATGATCACGCTGAGCGAAAACTCTGCCATCAACGTAGCTACTGTTTGCTGCTCGTTCCGTTAGCGTTGTTCCTCACCGATCCTCCTTTTCTCTGGTGTAACAGCTGGGAGTTGCTGGAGTCTATTTCGTCTTGGGGAGGAATAATGGGAGAAAAAGGAAAAAAAAAAAACGTCATTTAAAATACAGGACCTGTAATATGATACCTTATCAGTACCAAAACGCAATGTGTCGAAACCGTCACTGGTTATACGGGTTATATTAAAACTCCTGTTGGCCGCACTGTCCGTCTTATCAGGAGCCTTGAACAGAAAGCGCTGTCACAGGTGTGTGTGAATGTGTTACATCAGTTTATTTGTAACTGCGGTGCAAGCAAAAACTGACGTCCCACTTGTGATTTGCATGAAAGAAGAGCAGCGTGCAGTGATTCAGTGTTTTGGTGTGGTCTGAGGGGCACCTGGTGCTGAAACAATTCACGGAAGAGCATGAACAGATGTGTGGAAACTAAACTAAATTCAGGGCGATACTCTAAGGAAGGTGAGAGTTACTTAAAGAGAATCATTACCGGTGATGAGAGACACGGATTCATCACTACGAGCCCGAGAGTAAACGGAATGGAAACATCCTCAATCGCTGTCCGAGAAAAAGTTCAAAAGTCGACCATCAGGTGGAAAATTCATCAACAGTTTTCTGGGATTCTCAAGGGCCAGAAGTATTGGAACATTATCGGAAAAAAGGTTCAACAATCTACAGTGCTCGTTACAGTGAGACGCTAAGATGCAGAGATGAAGACTAAACTTCGGATTAAATGCAGAGGACTGATATCAGAGGGCGTCGTGATCTCACGTGACGATACACGTCCACACACTTCTACCCACACTGTCGACCCTCTGAAGTGTTAAAGCTCCTCCCTATAGTCCTGATCTGTTTGGTCTCCTGAAAGCAGCCCTACGAGGATGAAGATTCACTGGTGATGATGAAGTGAAGACATTTTTAATAAAAGGGATTATGTCGAAAATTTATGCATTTGTCTTTTCTAAAAAATTAAGAAAAATAAATTCTACAGCGGATAATTTTTGACTCACCCTCGTTTTTTTTTTGGCACATTTTCTGTTAAGGGGGGGATAAAAGATTTGATTTGGTTTAAAACATGGTAAAGTACACAGTGATTTACATTTAGGCTCATATGCAAGTTTTTTATTTTTTCCTGTACAGTGTGTCATGATGTGTGTCATAGATTCACTGTTCCAATTTTGATGATATGACATTTAGTTTTAATTTAAAAAGGTTAATATAAAATAATAATAATAATAATAATAATAATAATAATAATAATACTGCAGTGACACCTGACTTTCTTCCAAATAACCCACATTTCATTTATAATATTATAAACACTACGGGTCACGTTTAATCGATTGTGTGCGCAGCTCTTCTATGTACTACGGCTCTTTAAACAGTAATAAGTCTTTATCAAACTAAAATCCCTACAAGTTTGAGTCGTTTATAACGTGCATTAAAAAAAGCAACACTCGTAAAAGGTAATAATAATAATAAGTATTATTTATTATAATAAAAAAGTGCTTGAAATGGTTGGAAGAACAGCGATTTAAAAAAAAATATGCTTATAAACATGTATCCTCTGGAGCTGCGTGAATCTGGTTCTTCTTCTGCGTCGCTTCTGCGGAGTTTCTGCACGAGAGCGCCCTCTGGCGTTTGGATGTCGCAAAACTTTACCGTAATTTATTGAGGAGCTCCCCATCAGAATCACACGATTAATCTTTATCACATGATTTCCTATGATGACATTATTGATGATTTTGCATGGAGGAAGGCCAGAAAGGTCAGAATTTAGTTTAATTTTGAATTTTCTGTTCTTAATGCAGTGTAATATTGAAATATTGATTTGTGCTATTTAGAATATTTATTCTATATTTTATTTATATATTATTCTTAATAGTTTAAATCATTTTTGTTCTCTGCTTTTGTTACTTTCTGTTTGTACAGATTTTCGACACTTATGTATACAGAATATATTTATTTAAGTTATGAGCAGTTTATTTTTTGCAGAATTTTTGTCTGTTGAGGGATTTGTGCAATTGATAAATGTAAGGTAAGTATACACTTGCTTTCCTATAATAAAACATGACTGTACAAAATGTGGACTTTGTCTTTTTTTTTTGGAAAGGGGTGGCGCTGAGAGGGAGTCTCGCCCGGGGAGTAATTCAATGTAGAACCACCACTGGCCTAAGCGATAACACAATTTGTTTACAAATTATTTGCATTTTGTTTATTGCATAGAGTTATTAAACCTCTGCATGATCTTGGGTTATTTTGATGTGTTGTGATGATGTCATTTCCTTTAAATATACACTCTAAATAACAATAGTTTTTTTTTTTTTAATTTAGGAGAAATGTTGTCAGCAATGAAACAAAACCCTAACCCTAACCTTTAAAAGAAAAAAGAAAAAAAAAAAAAGATTATCTTGCAGTAGTTTCTCATTTATTCCCATAGCTGTAAGCTGTAAACATATGAAATATTAAATAATCAAATGTGTATAATTTTTTCAAAAATACACAATTATTATAAAACGTGAATAGTGAATAGCCCTAATCCCCGCCAGCACTTCTGTAAGTGTTACCTTGTATGATGTCAGGGAGGCACCCAGAGGAGTCAAGGAAACTGCTCTCGTCACAATCGGACACGCTCTGTAACTGAGATTAATCAAGTGACTACACACGAAGCAGACGATTACATCATCACAATGATTATTATGATTATGTGATGCAGAAACACACCTTCAGCCTCACGCCATATTTCTGCTCGTGCCACACCATGCCATACAGGCAGAGAGAGGTAATGAAGGCCTGAGAGAGAGAGGGAGAACACTTTTAAAAAAAAATTATCATCAGTGATAAGTCAACTACCATGAAGCCTATCTGATTAAGAGCTGGGTTTAAACTTGCAGGATGTTTATCTCAGGTTTTACAGGTTTAAAAAAAAAAAAAAAAAAAAAAAAAAAAAAAGATAAAACCGCTAATCTGTAACTACTTACCACGCAAACAAGCCACAGGACCACATACATGATCTGTGTTTTGGAGAACAGGTCCTGGCCAAACCTTATACATGACATTGCTTCCAGGAAGGCGATGGCTCTAAAAGGAAAATAAACTCATTTTAAAATAAAGTTGTCCACATAAAATGATGAAAAAAAAGTGTGCCCTGTGTTGGATTGGAACCCCTTCCAGGGTGTACCCTGCCTCGGGCCCCAAGTCTCCTGGGATAGGCTCCAGCCCCCCCGTGACCCTGAATACAGGATAAAGCGGTATAGACAATGTGTGAGTGAGTGAGTGATAATGAAAGTGACTTTTTTTTTTGTCCAGGCAGTATATTAATGCACCTCTTCTAATACTTCATTATTTCTATAATAAGAACGTGCATGGGGTATAGTATGATGGAAGAACCAAATTAAAAACCATGTGTAATCATTGCTATGACAGATGTTTATTCATCATCGATTGGAAGGAGTCTCCAGTCTCAATGATTTCTAACAACAATAGAAGGTTCAACTAAGGTTGCTGACACTGAGATAGTTTCGCAATAACCTGTCTAACCTGTTTGTTTTTAAAAAGACAGTTAATAACTGATATAATGAACGTGATAACAGGAAATAATTTCCCATAACATTCTTATTAACATTTTCTCTTTTAAACTGATAAAATCTGTATGACGTGTTTTACTTACTTAGTAAAAACATGCTAGGATGTGCTGGTGTTGGAAAATAAACTTTGTAATGGCATTAGATTCAAGTCATATCTTGTTAAATATCAGACGGTGTTCAGTGCTTTGAGCTACTTCATCTAAGGATCAGAAATGCCAGAGAGGCATTGTTAAGATTTGAGCTCATAACTGTGTGGTGACTAGGTCAGAATATCAGACACAGAGCTACCACTAAAGAAAGGTATCTAGATCAGAGAGAGCCATCAAGAGCTCAGCAATTAAATTATTAGTTTATATATATATATATATATATTTCTATATTTTATATATATATTAGCCGGGACGTTAACGCGTTAATTTAGATTAATTAATTACACAAAAAATAACGCGTTAAATTTTTTTTACGCATTTTAATCGCACTTATTTTTGCACCGCGGAACGTTTCTCACTGGATGAGTTTCGGCGGAC
>JAQMYI010000023.1:20784342-20796465 GCA_030014275.1 Clariallabes melas | reverse complement strand
TGTGTGTGTGTGTGTGTGTGTGTGTGTGTGTGTGTGTGTGTGTGTGTGTGCGCACAATAATTCTTCTAGTTCTGGATCGGTGTGTTTTACTCTAAACTGTGTTAATTTGTGTGAGATTTGACGTATGTCCCTAGGTGTCTCTGACATCGAGTGTTTGAAGACCTGAGTGAGAAAAATGCTAGTATAGAGATTGCTTTGTTTTTTCTATCTTCTGCTTTGAGTGACAGAGTTGTGATGGTGATAACGATTTGTGTTTTTATTTTTAATTTTTATTTTTTTTAATGTTTGTGTTTTTTACTTGCTTCATATGGGGCCGTGATTTTCAGTTTGTTGGTGGGTTGGATTGTGTGATGGTGTGCTGAAAATAGGGTTGCCATGATAGCACTTTAATAACCTCAGTGTTTATTTTTTTGTGTGTTTAGTTTATACTAGCATGAATACCCGTCGTTGATGGAAAAAGAGTTTTTAGAAAAAATTTAAGCTAAAAAATAACCTGATGAGCTTTAATGTAAAGTTGAACTTCTATCGTCGCCAGCTATTCAGTAATTGGGGAGTTTTGTCTTAAAACAATTTCAGCGGTAAAAATATGAACTAATCCTGGTAAAGATATTCAGTTTGGCTTTTCTAATTAATATCTATTGGTGCAGGTGTTTGTTTACATTGAGCAAATAGCGCATTAGCAGCTTATTTTAAAGTAAATCTGGCACATAACTGTTCATAACATCGCTTTTACTCAACACTTTGATTTCACTTATTATACAGGTTAAACTTCAGGCAGAGATCTAACAAAAAACAAAAGTTTCAGTAAATTCTGTCTAGTGCTCGATTTGAGACGCGCCCACAGTTTGACAGTACGCTGTTAAAACTTAAACGCTTTATAATCTGGCACATAACTGCTCATAACTTCACTTCTAATCAACATTTTGATTATTTAACTTATGGTGCAGGTTTAACTTCAGGCAAATACCTGAGTACTGCCAAGGTTTCATTAAATTCTGTCCAGCCACAGTATTGAGTGATGCTGTGACAAAATCTGATTGGACCTCCAATGTATGAAATGTACAGAGTGAGCTCTGACCAATTTACAGACAAATCTTTTACTTATATAAATTAGCTTGGAGGGCTTGAATGTTGTTGCACTTTAGGCTTAAACCCGTGTTAAATTGTAGACATTATGGCTTTTTTTTTTCTCTATTCTAGTACTGTGTAAAGTAATCATGAGAAAAAAAAAAAAATCGAAGTATTTTAGATGTAGCAAATAAATTACATTTCTTCTTTGCTGTATACATCCTGTAAAACTAAACAGCAAAGATGTTCGAAGGGGGAAAAAAATCTCACAGACGTAACGAAAGGCAGAATGTGCTTATTGTTCCTGATCGCTTACTGAATCAAAGCGTGCTCCGTGCGTGCCATCCAGCACGAAACTCATTGTCTAAAAGCCGAGGGGGGGGGGGATGGCCAGCAGTGTCCTCTTTTTTTGAAAACTGTCCAGCTGTCAAAGTCGCACTGACACTTTCACAATGCTCACTCACCTCATCGGCACTCGGCTTCCGCAGGGTCATACTTTCCCTTCTCTACCGAGCTCTAAAACGGGCCGTGTGACTTGCAGCATGCTTGCAGTATTACTGGAAATTTGCTCTCACTGTTGAAATTCTGGAGCTGCTGATCATTTTAATGGGAAATAAATGATGCATATTGAGGGGAAAAAAAAGAAAGCGCTTATCAATGCTTTTGTTTAGTTCTTATAGTCCAAGACTAATATGTATTTATTTTCAGTGATATGTCTATTTTGGCAACCCTATAACCCTCATAACCACTACAAGGCATTTCCTTGGTGTTGGTGTTCAATGGGGTGTGAATTGTTTTTTTTGGATTGTGGAAATGACGTGTTTGGCCACGGTGTGGGTTTTGCCCTGTGATTGTGTTTCTGCAGTTAAGTCTGGTTTGCAGTTCTACTTGGTCGTGACTAACGCACTGTTGTGTATTTATGTGTCACAGGATCCCCGCACACTACGTATACCCCCAGGCCTTCATGCAGCCCAGCGTGGTGATCCCTCACGTTCAGCCATCCAGCGCATCCGCCGCAGCCGCCACCGCTTCCTCGCCCTACATCGACTACACTGGAGCTGCGTACGCGCAGTACGCCAGCGCCGCCTCCGCCGCGGCCGCCATTGGCGCGTACGAGCAGTACCCATATGCCGCCTCCCCTGCCGCAGCCGGCTACGTCACTACTGCCGGGTACACCTACGCTATGCAGCAGCCGCTGGCCGCTACGACTCCAAGCTCCACCGCAGCCGCAGCAGCCGCGGCCTTCGGTCAGTACCAGCCTCAGCAACTGCAGGCCGAGCGCATGCAATAGCAGCTTACGGCACTGCGATATGAGGAAAAAGCCAATGCCCAGTGACTGCTCATTGGCCGTATAGAGGTGTCTCACCAGAACGAGGATAATGTCATTAGGATGATGATGATGATGATGATGATGATGATGATGATTGATGGAGGTGTTTAACTGAGGTGGGAACTCCATCGCTTTCCAACTTGCTGTGATTAAACCAAAAAAAAAAAAAAGTGAAAAAAAAAATAGATATCAAAGAAGGTGTAAAGACGACAGAGGTTTAACTTTTTATCATTATCATACTGTTATTGTTACCTTTATGCTTAATATTGAAGTAGTGTATTTATTGCGAAAGGAGAAGGCAATGACTAATCACTGTGGCTTGGAGGTGTAGATGAAGAAGAAGAAGAAGAAGAAGCCTTAAGTCCAGATGCTGTCATTAAATTAGAAGACTTTTCCTTCATGAAGGACGTTAGATGTCCACACAGTGTTTTGATTCTGAAGCCCTCTAACTTACATATTTATTCTCATTTTCGAGGGATTTTTCAGTTCTGTCGTCTAATGCGCGTCGCAAGGTTTTGCTTTCTGATTTATCAGGGAAATGGAGCATTTTCTTTTTCTTATCTTCTTTTGCTTTCCAACAAATTAGTAAAGACAAATGAACTCTGCCAATCAGGGAGTAGTACACAACTGTGGAGAGAAGGTGTGAAAGAAAAATGTTCAAAGAATTGTAGCTTTGTCTGGCATGTTCAACCTTTTTTTTTTTTATTTTTTTTTTTTTAATCTTCCTGATGCTGAATGTCTCCCGATTTCCCTGTTTTTGACCTCTTGACCTATGCAAAGCAGAAACAGCCGCCAGGAGACAAAACAAACTGTGGTGATTCCAGCCACTCTCGTCTGAAGGACAACGAACAATTTCTGAGCTCGATGAAAGGACGTTACATAGTATTATTTCTCTAAACTCTCATACATGTGCGCACATACACACACTAATTTCCTTAACACCGGGGCAAAACGTTAACTACGTGCAAACTCATTGTACACATCATTGCACACGTGCACTAACTCATGCACTCGCTTTGTATGATAAGTCCAAAATTTTACGAATTAAAAAAAATAAAAATAAAAAAAGGTCAGAGCTGGAGACTTGCGAGTGAGGAGCAGGCAACAGCTGCTGTGTCAGGACGGACAGGATCACACACACATACACACACACACACACACACACACACACATAGAGACACGGATTGCTCTGGAAACAACGCCTCACTTGTGCTCATTTGTTGAGCTGTCACATTTTAATCCCTCGGCCCGCTCGGGAACCTGTCCCGCTCCAGCTTTGTCAGCAGTTCCACCTCTGTCCTAGAGAGAGAGAGAGAGAGAGAGAGACGTTACCGGAGGCTGCAGTCCACTGATCCGCTTCTAACATCACCCTCAGCACCAGCCGCTATCTCTCTCTCTCGCTCGCAGCTCCTCTCCGGACCGAAAACGTGAATCAACAATGTACCAAGGAATTACTTCAGTCAACCAAAATGCTATCTGTGAAAGTCTAATTTTATTTTTTATTTTCCTGTATTTTTCTAAAGAAGTGTCTGTGCACCAGCATGTCTTTCCTAGTGAGAGATGAATCCATTCTCTGTTCTCTCAGAAAACCAAACATCAAATCTTTTTTTTTTTTTTTTTTTTTTAATAGAAAGCAGCACTAAAGCTGAGGGCTCAAGTACAAGTCTAAGAGTTCACAGTGCCTTACAACTGTAACGCTATTTAAAGAAAAAAGACTGCTATTTATTTATTTTGAGAGTTATGCTGCGCTCTAAGGACTTAGTGGCGGTACTGTATTAATAATAATAATAATAATAATGATAATAATGTATTCTCATCTCATGGCATATTATAAGTTATTGAGTAGATTTAGTTATAGTATCATTAACATACTCAACCAAAAATGTTGATTTATTTAAGATACAATTCTGTATGTGCACTGTACATTTTTCTTTTTCTATGCCTTATAAATTTTAGAGCATTTCATTAAATATCTTCTAGGTTAATGCCTCTTGTAAGATGTTTATTTAATGCAGGCCTATTTGCAGGTGGGATCTCTTTTTTTTTTTTTTTTTTTTTTTTTTTCCCTTTCTTTTTTTTTTTTAGTATCTAGAACTGTAAAAAATATTTAAAAAAAAGGAAAAATAATTCATTGTAAAAAATCTAAGCAAAATGCTGCTTCATACACTAGAATGTAAAGTCCTTGTCAAGGTTCAATATCTGTGCTTCTACTGCTTTTAGTATGCATCAGATGGGCTATTTTACACTGTTGGGAATTTTTATACTTGAACTTGAACAAGGGAAAATATGAAAAGCAATAACAAAAAAAAAAACTTTTTAAGGAAGCATTTCATTGTCACTGGATTTGGGCATGTAAGGTGTTCTTTACTATTTAATGTACATCCAAAGGTACTCTCAGTAAACCTAATTTAAACCTTATTTCAGATTTTCAACATTATTTACTCGAAAATAAAATAAAAAGGTTCTATATTTCAACCTTACCGGCCGAGTGTGTCTTTGTGTGCTTGTTATGGTCCATATGAAAAATTATAAAATGACACAATCTGATGAATGAATGAATGAATGAATGCGTGAGAGTAAATTTGTCATCTGTGTTAATGAAATTGTTTAGACAAGAACAAAAACTTGAGTCCGAAAAGTTGTTCATTAACGTCAGTGTTTGGGCTTTATGATTTTATGGCCTAGCATAGAGCTGGGACACAAATGCTTACTCATAGAGACCATTGTATCAAAGTTGTCGTGACCGTTTGACCTTTTAATGCATCTTGTACTAGTACGAGAGGCGTTCAAGTCCAACCTGTATTTATGATGAAATTTCTCATGAATGAAGGCGTAAAACTGGTTAACAGATTCCAAGCACATTAAAGTGATCGACTCATAGCTGCTGTAAAATATTTGAATGATGCAAACATTTTAAAGAAGGCTGTATGTCCGTAAATGACGATCCCGGCCGAGGTGGCTCGGAGCCCAATGAAGTCATTCCTGTGAACAATCAGAGAGTGGGACACCTGATCCATGTATATAGATGGATAATTTGTCAAGAACTTGCCGAAGAGACAGAATCATTCACCAACACCGCTTGCACATTACAGGAACTCGGCTGGGAGTTATAGCCACATCCCCTGTACGGTCCTGATATCGCTCCAAGCCATTTCCACATATTTGGGCCTTTAGAGAAGTTGCTGGGAGGCCGTGGTTTCAGACGTGAAGCAGGCAGTTTGATCATGCCTTGGATGTACTGAGAACTTTCTACCTTGGGCTTAACATTGGCAACTTGGCCGTGCTGGGGCTTAAACCCCATATCTTCTGGCCAGTAACCCAGAGCCTTAACTCAATTGAGCCACCACTGACCCGCATTTAAGGCTGTCAGGCCATATTTACCACACCTAACATTCACTTATAATAACCTCCACTCTTCTGGGAAGGCTTTCCACTACATTTTGGATTGTAGCTATGCAGATTTGTGCACAATTAGCCACAAGAGCATTAGTGAGGTCAGGTTCTAATGTAAAATAAGATGGAATATTGTCAGTGTTCCAGTTCATCCCAGAGGTGTTCAGTGGGGTTTGAGGTCGAGGCTCAATGCAGGACAATTTCGTTCTTCCACACCATCCTTGGCCAATTATGTGTTCATGGAGCTCAATTTGTGCATTGGCATGTAGGAGCAAGTTTTGGTACTATAGAAAAATTAAAGGGAACTTAAAATACTACAGCATGGAAAGACATTCTATACAATTGTGTGCTTCCTTTATATGGTGGTAAAAATTAGGAGAATAAAAACATACGCGTACGTAGGTATGATATTCAGGTGTCACTTTTTTCCTCACAATTTTGACTTTAATAACAGAATTGCATATTTTAGTGCAGTTTTTCTTACTGCAGGAAAATCCTTCTATCTTTCTGCCTTTCCATTCTATCCTCACTCACTCACTGTCTATACCGCTTTATCCTGTATTCATGGTAGTGGGAACCTGGAGCCTATCCCAGGAGGCTTAGGGCACGAGGTGGGGTACACCCTGGACAGGGTGCCAGTCCATCGCAGGGCACACACACTCATACACATAGTACGGACAATTTGGGAACGCCAATTAGCCTAATCTGCATGTTTGCATGGGAGGAAACCGGAGTACCCGGAGGAAACCCACCAAGCACGGGGAGAACATGCAAACGCCATGCACACAGAGACTGGAATCGAGCCTGGCTGGGAATCAAACCCGAACCCTGGAGGTGCAAAGCGACAGTGCTAACCACTACACCACCGTGCCGCCCCACTCTATCCTACCTTGAACAGCCATGAAGAGTCGTGTAAGAATTTCACTTCCTATCATACTGTGTATGGGCGTGTATTTGGCCAAAAAAATTGAATTCGAGATTTGAACTTGAATTCTGACTTTCTAGGAATACCTAGAGTATTAAAGTAACAAAGTCAGAGCTCTGAGGAAAAAAGGCAGAATTTTGTTCTTAAAGTCCAAATTTTGAGAAAAAAGTCAAATAGTCAAATTTTAATTTAAAAAAAGTAAAATTTTCATAGTGGCCATAATCCTCTTTTGTATATAGCAGGGTTAAACAGTTAAGGGCAGCTAAACATCACACTGAAAGTATATTCTCCTAAAATATGATATCAGCACACAATATTTATGACAATAGCTATATCATCAATATACAGAGTAAAAGTGTTAATATATCACCATTCTATCCTAGCTCACTGATGACTAATTGATTCTATCACTGACCTTTATTCGGCACAGATAAGCCAGCTGCTGGTCAAGTAAAAGGGCTTGTTTACATCCTCTGGTTAATAGTTTTCTTGTGATGTCTGTGTACTATTAAAAGCAACAAGTCCAAAGCGTTCCTTTGGCCTAATGTATCATGGAGCATTCCCATAACAATGACAAAGCAAGATGGTTTCATGTTGTGCAATAGATTAGTGAGTCAGTATGGCAGCCACAAACAACACCTCCTTCTTCATATTCAGATACAAAAACATGATTTACTTGATCCTTTTTTTTTTTGCATTGTGAAATAATCCTCTTTTTAGGAACTATGCTCAGTTTTACAGGGCCTCTCCTCTGTTTATTGTATTGTAGATTAGCTGGATACCATACTGGCAATGTAGATACCTAAATTAAAATGTTACTGATCCCACCTCCAGCATGTTTAACTAATTTGTCAGAGCGCTACAGGTCTAAGATCTATCAACTATCATATCAATATATCAATATAAGATCTGTCAACATCCATTACCCATAAACCGTGACCTGGAAGCAATATGCCATCTAAATCATAATCCTAACCGGAGCTTACAAGGCACAACCAATTTATTACCTGTGCTACCTCCTTAACAAGGTATTGCAAAATTGACTCCTTCTAGAGGTCTGAATAATTCAGGGCTTCTCTAAATCAATAATAAATGCCTTTTGCTCCTAGTGGCACCCCGGCTCTCCAGCATGGTCTATTTCTGTTTGTCCTGTAACCTGACACATGGCCATATGTGTCCCTCTGTGACACAGCAGAGATAAAGTCTGTCTCACTGTCACCATTCACGATTAAACAGGGCTTCTGGAAAATGTTACCCAATCAAATCTTACCCAAGTCATGATACAAAAAAATAAAATAGATGCAACACATGCAACACTCCGATATTGTGATTGTTTACCTCCAGAAATCTATTTTATTACTATAAAATAAACAAAGATTAATTCAAGAGCTTACTATGAAAATTTACACAGCCTGGCCACTAATATTTTGTCATTTGGCTATGATTACGGTGTACAATATGGTGGCCAATTCATGTGTAGAAATGATTCTTCATGCTCCCAGAACCTTTTTCAGAATTTGAATATGCCCATGCCATCGGGTGGGGGGTGGGTGGGGGGGGAATTCCATTGATCCATTTATTGTTTTATATACTGTATAATTAATCTATTGATATCATTATTGATTCCATATAATCATTTATTAATTCAATTATCATGATCATAATCAGTGGTCATTCAATACATTCAGGTCATCAGCTGACTTCATTTTATTGCCACATAACGCTGCTGAGCCTAAACCTGAGCAACTGAAGCAACCTCAGATCATAACACTGCCTCCAATCATTCTGGGATAGGGCCAATCTGGACTCATCTTACCACATGACCTTGTTTTACAGCTTGTTAGCTTAACTAGAAAGTGGTTTTATTATGGACAATAGCTGTATCATGACAGCTGTTTAATCTCAAGTATGTTGATTTTTTTTTTTTTTAAATGGACCTTTACCAAGCATTTAAGTAACGTTCTATCAAATATGGGTTTTTTTTCCAAACACATTTCTTCCATGAAGTAACGTTTTACTAACATTTTAATAACGTCTCAGACATTTCTTAAGCCGGTTTTCTTGATGCAGTCCAATAATATGACCCTCCTGTTGCTTTCCTCCTAATGTGCTTAAATGGTTATTCCTTGCTGTCTCTTTTGTTATTCACTGCTGATCCTCCTACATGAACTATATTGAAGCTGGAGTGTTGTTTTATGCCATTCATATGTCTTTCTCCCTTGTGCCCCCATTTCTCTGAATTCTCTGCAGTTGTAGAAGGGAAAGAGGTATAAAGTCACTGGCCATCTTAACAAGCTAATCTGGATTTGGGCATTAAGCAAGCCAGCAATTAAGACCTTCATTACAAGTAAATTCTGATCCAAATACCACGGGCTAACCAGCTTACTAGTAGCAAGGTGTCACATCACAGGACGGCAAATATAAGATGTCCAGAAAGCAATCGATCATTTCAAAAGTTGAGACTGCAAAGCATCAGGGCCGATGTTCTTCAACGGAGCCCTCATTATAGATCGATCACTTTTTATCCTGTATGTTCCTCATCAGAGGAGCATGATGACACTTTGTCTACAGCCATGTCCATGAGATTCTTTAACATTAATAATGATCCAATAGAACATGTTGCCAGAATATACTGTGCTACATATCTCTACAAACTCTGTGTGCCAGGGTTACATTTTAAGGCTCCCACTAAACAAGTCATTAGAAAAAACACAATTTTTACAAATTACACTACAAATGGTTGCCAAGTGGCGGCACGGTCAATCGACTTTAAAATAAGCTACTAATGGAGTGTATTTGGCTGATGACGAAAGAAGTACAACTTTGTGTAAACAAGGTATAAGATACTCAACCTTACAAAATTGTATTTCTTTGTATTATTAAGTTAGACAGAGAGTTCTGCCATACTGAAAGACAGACAGACATGAACTGGGGCTTCAACCTGAAATAATAATATCACTGATTACATTAAAGCTGATCAGATTACTTTTAGCTTTAACCTTTTAACTATTTCTACAAACTCTTTTCCTCAAAATGATGGATATTTATGCTAGTGAAGTACCCACAACCCTGTATATGGGATAAGGCGGTATAGAGGATGAGTGAATGAGTGAGTCAGACTGAAGAAAACTGAAGACTCATTATAATGTCTTGTGAGATGTACTGATTCTTCCAGGGTTTTAATGGTTAGTACAGTCTTGAAGACGCATTTCTACCTGTGCTCATTGGGTAATAAATTCAAATTCAAATCAAATTAAAATTTCATCTGTCACATACACAGTCATACACAGTACGATATGCTTTGAAATGCTTAAATGACCGTCCGTGACCTTAATAAAAAAAAGATTATTAATAGGAAATAAATATGGAATTATATAAGAAATAAAATGTATAAAATAACTTTAGCTAAGGAAAGAAAAATATATCTACAGAAGATAAGACAAAATATAAAATATAAGAAAACCTAGCTGTACAAAAACACAATATAAAGAAAAACCTAGCTGTACAAATATGGGAGAAAAATAATTTTCTGTACAAATACACATGAAGTGGAATTTAAATAGAAATGTCCGAGGGGGGCAAATATGCATTAAAGTGTAGGACCCAATCATAGGTACCAAAGCATAGGCACCACAACAGTGGCAAAAAGTTTTGAGAATGACACAGTTTTGTGTAAGTCCTGTGTCATACCAACAGTAAAGCATCATGAGACCATTCATGTGTCACGTCCAAGGGAGTGGGCTTACTGAAAACTTGGCTAAGAACACAGCCATGAATAAAGAATGGTGCAAAAACGTCCTCTGGGAGCAACTTCTACCAACCATCCAAGAACAGTTTGGTGATGAACCATACCTTTACCAGAATGATGGATCTCCTCGCCATAAGGCAAAAGTGACAACTAAGTAGCTCGGGGAACAAAACATTAAAATTTTGGGTCTGTAGCCAGGAAACTCCCCAGACCTGAATCCTATTGAGAATTTGTGGTCAATATTCAAGAGGCAGGTGGACAAAAAACAACAACAACAAAAAGCACAAATTCTGACAAACGTTGATAACGCAGGAATGGCCATCAGGGTGTGGCCCAGAGGTTGATTGACAGCACGCCAGGGTGAATTGATATCAGAGGTGTTGATAAAGGTGGGACAACCCTACAAATATTGACTCTTTGCATGAACTTAATGTAATTGTCAATAAAAGCCTTTGACACTTATGAAACGCTTGTGATTATACTTCAGTACACCAGAGTAACATCTGACGAAAAGATCTAGAAAGAAAGCGGGAAAAAGCAGCAGACTTTGTGAAAATTAATATTTGTGTCATTCTTAAAAGTTTTGGCCCCGGCTGTCCCCCGTAGTGTTGAGTGCGGCAGTACTGTGGACAGAGACACTATCAGTGATGTCTCTTTATTAGGAGATCCCGGAAGTGAGAGGACCGCTGCGCCACTGGGCGACGGGGAGACGGCGAGCTGCAGCGCTGTGACCGGACCCGAGCCGAGCCGAGCCGAATGAGAGCCTCAGAAGAACAGCCTGTTTAAAAGAAAAGCGCGGAGATTAAAACAAAGGACAGCCTTCAGCCAAAGGTAAAAAAAATAATAGATAAATAAATAAATAAATAAATAAATAAGATTGTGAGCGGACAATGAGGAGAGACGGAGAGGAGAGGAGGAGAGGAGAGGGCTAGACCGGCCGGAGGGGAGGCGCGAGACGCGTTCGGGGTTTATCCTTTGATCCGGTGCTTTGATCAGGAATGGGCGAATAACGGTTTCTATAATAATAATAATAATAATAATAATAGTAAGCGTTCAGTATGCGTTTGGTATTTTTGGTAAACACCATTTTACAGGACCCGTCTTTCTCCTTAATCACTGTGCTATTCAAAGTTAGGTTAATAATGTAATATTTCATCATGCACATTCAGTAATTTAATACTCTATAGTGTCTATAGTGTATCATGTTTATGTTGTGATGCTATCAGATGACTTCATTCATATGCTTTACGAACCTATGCATTTCTTCTTTCTTACCTGTTTAACGTGTGTAGTTGTTTATATATACTACATACAGTATATACATTTACACACACATACACACCTTCTAATACCATGGTCTTTTCTGATTTATTTATTTATTTATTTTTCTACTTTCTACTACTGAAGGCATTCAAAATATCTCCTTTCAACAGTTGATATGGAGATGTGTCTGCTACTTACAGTGGGGATAATAATTATGTGACAAAGAAATGAAGGGTCTATCATTTTTATCATAGGTTTATTTTTATTGGTGTAGTGGTTAGCACTGTCGCCTTTCACCTCCAGGGTTCGGGTTCGATTGCCGGCCAGGCTCGATTCCCGTCTCTGTGTGCATGGAGTTTGCATGTTCTCCCCGTGCTTGGTGGGTTTCCTCCGGGT
>JAQMYI010000023.1:20762472-20773312 GCA_030014275.1 Clariallabes melas | reverse complement strand
TATATAGCGCTTTTAACAATGGTCATTGTCTCAAAGCAGCTTCACAAAAATGAAAAGAAAATTTATGGAAGTGTGTACAGTATGTGTGAGAAAAATGTGTCTAGATAATAATGAGATTGTCTTTGATGAGCAAGCCAAAGGCGACAGTGGCAAGGAAAAACTCCCTGAGATGGCAATAGGAAGAACCCTTGAGACTCAATCAGGGAACCCATCCTCATTTGGGTGATAACGGATATAAATTAAATAACATCATGTATGTTATACAGCTAAAAGTTAAATATAACAGAAGTTATTTAAATTAACATGAAGTCCAGTTCAGTAATCAAACCGTACGTAATCAGCTGTGCATGTACTGTACGTTACACACATTCATCATGCTAATCCAGATTCTTATCTGGACGTTGAAGGTTGCGATGCCATTGAGGGAGGTTTAGCCCTGGTTTATCCTACTATATAGAGCTCTTCCTCTTCTTCTCCATATGGTTTGGAGCTTATGTGGTCATCCATGTGACACTGGTCTCTCTGTGCACATTGGGATTACCTTCTCTGTTCAAAAGAACGCCGATGCAACACATTCCCAGTGCTTCAGACGGAGGCTGGCGGCCAGTGTGATGTCATTCTGTCGGACTGTCGGGTTTGTGTTGTCTCTGGGCCCAAAAGGAAGTGAATAGCTCAGAGCGTGCAGGCCGTCGGACGAAAAGGAGAGGCAGGAATTAAGTCATCTGTTTAAAAAAACGGGCTGTTGAGATATAGTTTGGTGGTAGCATCACGGATCATGGAAGCAAGAAACTCTTTTTTGTCAGAGCACTACTTTTTTGACAAAATACTACTGTGTTAAAGGTTGTCTATAGCTTTAGGTTGTCTAATTATTCATTATTCATACATTATTTATGTATACTATTTATGCTGCCTGGCCAAAAAAAAGTTAGACACTCTAGTATTTTGTTCTTTAACTTTAATGGTTGATTACGCTGTGCGATTTAGTGGCCAGTTTGTGTCTGAAAATGATTCCTCGTTCTCCCAGAACCACTCTTTCACTATTTGAGTCCTGGAATATGATGCGTGCCATCAGGGAAGGAAAAACTCCATAGATGTGATAACCTGGTCATTCAGAACATTCCGGACTTCATTTTATTTCCACATAACGTTGCTGAGTCTAGACCTGAGCGACTGAAGCAACCCCAGATCACAACACTGCCTCCAGAGGCTTGTACAGTGGACACTATGCATGGTACGGAATGGAGTATATACATATATATATATCAGTAGCTTCGCTTAAGAAGTGGGGAATCACCTGGAAATCCTTTTTTTCTTTTGTGTTAATTTAAAACCCTAAAGGGAATGTTACGAACTAACCACAGATGCATTTTTTTTTTATCTTTAGCAACTGCATTACCCTGATCAGGGTCGCAGAATTTATGCCAGGACTATTCCAGAACACCATGCTTGCATTAGATTCACACACTAGTTCACACCTACGAGCAGTTTAGCAGTGATAATTTACACACCATCATTTTTTGGAGGAAACCCACTGGGAGAGAACATGCAAAACTCCCTGAAGCAGCAATGTTATCCGCTGTGAAACAGTTAACCCTTGATTTCCCGACATTCAGTTTTAACGATGGTTGTCTTTAAAAGACATTTCAGAACGGTCAAATTATCGCCCTGTATCAAGCATGTTTAAAATATTGTAATGGGGTTAAAAGCTTTGCAAAACATCATTTAAACCTGGAAGGACAGCACTGAACTGTCAAGTTTGTGGAGGAAAAGTACTGGGGGAAAAATACTGTATGGCCATGAATGAAGATCACTTTAAAATAATAGTAATAATTTTATATATAAATGGCTGGAAATCAAACCCAGGCCTTCCACATGGCAGACAAGAGCCGTCCAGTACCACTGAGCCGTAAATGCTTGTTCAGTGCTATGTTTGATGGTGAAAGTAAGAGCATGTGACAAGAACTCATAGGATTAGATCTAAACAGCTGCGTGGCCACAAGAAAACCATTTGTTAGGGGGATTAATCTGAAAAAGACTTCAATTTGCTCTGGAGCATAAAGATTGGACTTTGTAACAATGGAAAAAGGTCATATGGTCTAATGAGTCCAGATTGTGAACCTATTGCAGAGGGATGGGTGCACTCGATGCATCACCCTGACACACCCTTCGCTCTGGAATAGGCTCAATCTGGACTCATCAGGTCACGTGACCTTTTCCCATCGCTCTAAAATCTGTCCTTCAACACTGTCCTAACAAATTAGTTACAATTTTGGAAAGTTTTTAACCTAATTCCAATATATATATATATATATTTTTTTTTTTACATTTTCGTATCTTGATGCAGACCAATAATTTGACCGTTCCGAAATGTCTTTTTAAAGACGTCCATTGTTAAAACTGAATGTCTCGGGAAAGCAAGGGTTAACTGTTTCACAGCGGATAACGGTGCTGCTTCAGGGCGACAGAGAGTTTTGCATGTTCTCTCCCCGTGGCTGTGTTGGTTTCCTCCGAAAAATGATGATGTGTAGATTATCACTGCTAAACTGCTCGTAGGCGTGAACTAGTGTGTCATGGGAAAGACTCCGGATCCACTGTGACCCTGATTATTCAGGATAATAGAATTATTTAAAGTGAAAAAATGCACCGGTGGTTAGTTCGTGGCATTCCCTCTAGGGTTTTAAATTAACACTGAGAAAAAGAAAAAAAAAGTGATTTCCAGGTCATTGTACCCCTTTGGCAGGTACGAACTGTATACATCTTAAGTAAAACTACTGTAAATACTTTATACTGTACTGTATGTACTGCCTGATCTTCTTGTCGAGAGACAGATCAAAAAGAGTTAGAGGAGGTAAACAGTGCAAAAAAATGAAAGAAAAGAAAAACGGGTGGCTCGGGTACAGCGATCTAACAAGCAAATATTTCATCAAAGCTGTTTGTGTTAGATTTGAATGTATCTTACTTGTGGTTAAATAGCACGCAGGATTGAAAATGCAGTCGGTTTAACAGTAAAAGTGCATTTGGCGCTAGAGACCAGCTACTAAATTTGGAAAGCAAATAGGCCGTGATGTGGCTGGGGAGCTACAAAGATTATTTTAAACCTTGATTCCCACAAACCTGAATGGAAAAAATACTCTGAATTTGATATGCGCAGGAAAGACTCTCGGGAGTGAAGCATGCTCTGTAGGATACACAAAGCTCTATAAGTCTACACACACACACACACATGATGTATTTATGATCGTATACATTTTTTTTAAACTACGAATAATATCTCTTCACCCACACACAGCCTTGTGTTCAAGTCATGGTAACATTATCAGTGTGCTGGAAAGCGCCAAGTCTCTGGCATCTCTCTCTCTCTCTCTCTGTGTGTGTTTGTGTGTGGGGATGAGGTTGCGTTCTGTGGCTTTTTATGGTCATGTTCTATATTTGATCCTCCCTGTGTCCGTGGCCTCGGTCAAGTGACGGGCCTGTCAGTGCCGATGCCGAGGAGTGTTTCTACAGCCTGCATTTTAGCGGGCACAGCTGTTCCTCTCCATAATTCGCTCTCAGACTTCCTAATGGAACTGATATGATCTCAAGCCCCCCAGTCAAGGAGTTCAGTTTGAAGTTAACATCAAGGTCATTTCTGTTTAAATTCCAGTTTGTAATGTTTACAAGTGAGTCATAGGAAGAAGAAAAAAAAAAAAGCAATTTGCAATGTTTTCTTTCAATCATTTCTGCCTAATTTTCTTAATCCCTGCTCCGAGCCGTGTTTCTTTAGAACAATTTTAAGGAATACGTAGGAAGTGGAAGCGATTGAGGAAAAGGGAGGACTTGTCTTCGCAATAGTGTTTGAATTTGCATTTAATCAATAAGACATCATGAAGCTTGCTATGATAGGAAATACGTCCATCCATACGTTTTCTATACTGTTTATCCCGTAGAGATACGTTTATAAGGTAGAGGGTGACCTGGAGCCCATCCCAGTCAACTCGGGACACAAGGCAGGGTTGCTGCCAATCACACACTATGGGCCATTTGGAAATTCCAATCAGCCTACACCGCATGTTTTTGGACTGTGGGAGGAAACTGGAATTCGCAGGGGAAACCCACCAAGCACGGGGAGGACATCCAAACTCAACCCCCAACACCGGACTCGCAAGGTTTATGGTGCTAACTAATGAGCTGCCGCGCCACCGGAGAATGATAATGTACTCTTTATTTGATAATAGTTACATTTAATAGCAAGTTGGTTCGACTTACTGTACTGTTATAATTATAGTAGCTATAAAGAGATCATTTTTCACCAGGCCGTCTCAGTTTTTTTCTCTCTTTTGAAGTTAATAATACAAAAGAATTTGTAGCCTGTCATGTTTCCAAGAAAGTCATTCATTTAAAAAGAGATTTTCCTGTGTCTGGAAAGCTTCGCTGCAGCTTTAACTCTGAGTGTTGCAAAGCATCGACACTAGACACGCCTCATAAAAAAAGAATAGAAAATGTCATAAAGTCGGGATGCATATGCCTTTTTTTTTTTCATCATATGAAACTTAATTTATACATCTTTTCATATCCAGGATGGCTACCAGTAGAAGATGGAATAGGAGCAGATCCAACACCAGCTGACATTTTCCTGGTGATCAGTCTGTCAGAGTTACACTAAAGGAGATAATCATAATAAATATGAAACGTTCAGCATTCTTGTATCTTGTAAGCGCCGAGAAGTCAGAGGCGTCAGTTTGAGCAGTTACACTTTTAAATACATTTTTTTTTGTGTTACATTTTTAGAACTTTAGAACTTGCATTTTTAGAACTTTGTTAAAATATCATACTTCAATTGCAAATCTTCTGACCAACCAGAATCAAGTATTCAAAAGCATGGTGGTACAAGATACAATTATTTGTCACATGTACCTTACAGCACAGTGAAATTATAATTTTTTTTCCCGCATAGTCCAGTTTGGAAGCTGGGGTCAGAGCGCAGGGTCAGGCAGGATACAGCGCCCCCTGGAGCAGATAGGGTTAAGGGCTGTCTTCAAACGCTCGACAGTGGCAACTTGGCGGTGCTTGGGCTTGAACCCCTGACCTTCTGATCAGTAACCCACAGCCTTAACCGCTTGAGGCACAATGTACAAAGATCCTGTTTATGTCATTCATCAGGAAATAAACCAATTATCGCAGTTTCTGTCCCTGCTGCTGAAACCGGTATGAGAGGGAAAGTCCATGCTGATGTACAGTAGCAACAGGAACTGATTAATAACTCATTCAGTGAAAGGACTGTATTTATCTACAGAAATGAAAGTCATGCACATTCTGTTAGAGCAAAAGCCCCATTGCATGGGTTCATTCATTCCCAGCGTATGCCTCGACAAAAACAACCCCTGTAGTAAAATACTGTAGTGTGGTATGTATAGTATTGTAGTCTATACAGTAGTGTAGTGTTTGTTCTTTGAATAAATACTGTCACATTCATTCATGCTTATTTGAATCCATACATACAGTATACATAAATATACATAACCTGCAAGAATCCTGCTTTTGTCATCTAAAGGAAGAATCAAAATCCGATGGGACTAAAAGCGCACACAGTATTTTGGTTAATGATAGAAAAATGTTAAAAAATCAACTAATCCCCTAAAGCCAGCATGATGAAATCTAGGCAATATGTAACTGTCAAGTTAAAAGGAAAAAAAGTGGCAGTGATATAGCAACAGCTTGAAAACAAACAGCGTTACACAATATACTGCAGCGCAAGGATATTCAAAAAGAAACAATGCGTTCCTGTCCTCCATGTTGTGCTGAGCTAGACTTTAAACACTAGGGCCGCGCAAGGCCTTACAAGGCCAGTGGGATCTCCCTATGAACAGCTGGAATGCTGGCTGCGAGGGGAACTGCTGCTGTCTGGACGATACACTGGAAAAGTGCTCGAAAGCTCATTCAGGATCAGTTAGCTACGTTTCATCATTCTGTGTTTGCTTTGGCAAAAGGAAGCGTAATGCTCCATAATGATGTTTAATATGGCCCGTGGCCTGTTATGGTGGATTGGTGTGTTATGGTACATTTGTGTGTGTGTGTTTGTGTGTTTGTGTGTTCTCTAATCAGCCCGAGCTGGCGGATCTCCTTAGGCCCATCTCAGAGCAGATCGAGGAGATCCAGAACTTCAGAGAGAAGAACCGCGGCAGCCGTCTGTTCAACCACCTGTCTGCTGTCAGCGAGAGCATTCCTGCCCTGGGATGGGTGGCAGTGGTGAGTGTGTTACTTCGATTTTAGATCGGAAAGTCTTAATGCTGTAAAGGTAATGTTTAACGAGAATCTCAACTATTCAGTTAAAACAAATCCATGTGACTAGTATACAGAAGAATGTTAGATTAGAGTTGGAACTAACCCGGTTATGCCAGTCAAGTTGGACTGTGTTGTGTCAGAGTTCATTCAGAATTCATTCTAATTTCGTCAGTCCCTGGTCCTTAGCTAATCCTGCCCTATTACACAGTTCATACTAATCTGGGATGCAAATGGGTAATATATCCGGACAGTTAAATACCCCCACCCTGACATCCTGGGACAGTTGTTGGAACCCTTAAAAGTGTTGCACCATTAAACTCACCCTCTCGCTTTCCCTAAAGCATTAACTCAACAACCAAATCACCATGCAGTATGCTAGCTTCTATTTTTCAAACTGTACAGTATACTTGAGCAGACTGAGCAGACAGGTTAGCTCACAAGTAGATGAATAAATAACTAACTAACATAGATGAATAAATAAATAACTAACATTATGCTAACACTGCCTGACAGGAGGCTGCAATACATGATATCGGTGCTAAAAAGTGTCTCACTGTGGTGAAACAGTAAATTTTCAGATAGGATCATATAGCACCATTTTTCATAATACATACATGCTTCTAAGCTCCCGATCCATGCTTCGTTTTTTTAAAAATAAATATACATACACGTTTATATTTTATCATATAAAAAGAAACACATTTGCGAAATAGAATTTCATGCCCTTTGTGTCCGTAACTTTTTTAAATTCGAATCTTTCAGTGATCTTAATTGTCGTTCGGATGAAACTTGGCCAATTTAGATTTCACATGAAAAGACTTAAACCTGAAAAAGTGTATTATTCTAAAATGCTAAATTGTAAAGATATTGCAACATGAATTTGACATGGTTACGGACACTACAGATTTTGCTTTTAGAAGCTTACACGAATTTTAGTATCAATACTGTTAGAGAAATATGAATAATTTTCATTTAGAACGATTACTGTTTGAAGTGAAACAGTATAACGCTGAAAAATGGCCAGTTTTAGGGCACGTATAAAAATCATCTCTCCAAAACGGCTGAAGTTGGCAACCTTTTTAGGGAAGTGAGATCGGTCACTTCCATGTTGCATAAACGTCAGAAGCAGCTTTCTTGGCACACACATTTTCTGTATTATATGTACAACATAAAAAATTTTTAATTAGCACCAATACTGTGTTTTGGCCGACAATATAGCCCATGTTTATATATTCGCTTAATAAAATAACCAGCCTACCGTATTGCTTAAAAGGGAAGTCACTCCTTCCTAACTGGGGCGGAGCTTTGTGTTCATGGATGAGAATGTTGGTGGCCTCAAGAGTTATTTGACATATATAAATTACAGTACAGTCAAGCTCTTTTCATCACCTATCCCAGCTTATTAGGTTTATAATAAGTTTATGCATTAATAAAACAAATGTAATGGCGCTGAAGAATAACCTCTCAGTTTTACAGAATGTCCGTTAAGCTATGCTTGGAAATTTTGGGGGAAAAACGATGGCTTTGATGTTATTTAAGATCTGTGTATCTTTTGACTTTTGAAGAGTATTAAAGCTTTAGAACTAGTCATGGTCTAGTCATGTAATCATCACTCATATTTATTTCTCCTTCTCATTTTCCTTATAAGGCCAACATTTCTAAATGTCATAAGGTGGCATTATTTCCACATCCACAATGTTCAGTGTTCATCCTATCAGTGACGAGGCTATTGATCAATATTTACAGTGGATTGAAACAGCATTCTGAGTATTTTCTTGCACTTAATCCTTGTCACTTACTCACGGGGCTGTGTATGATCTGGACTCTGTCAAAGTCCTTCGGTTGCTCGTCTCTTTTCCCAAAAGATGTGTATATTACCTAATCAAAACTTCTTAGGTTCTCATGATATAGTTTACACTACTCTGTAGCTGTGCCAGTGATGTAAACCTTTTACACTTCTGCCTCATTATATACGCAGGCCATGTGTCCGAGTCGGGAATGCAGTATTACAGTATTACTGATATTGTTTTAAGTGTCCACTATTTACTGGACTGTTTCTATTAACGACTTTGAAGCACATAACAATTACCTTTACTGTTTATGTGTTAGAATCAGAAACCAGGACCTTATGTGAAGGAGATGAACGATGCTGCTATGTTCTACACTAACAGAGTGCTGAAAGATTACAAAGACATGTAAGTCATGCTTATAACCCTTACTTTCATAGACAGTGGAATTATTTATAATGACATTATTTACAAATATTGGCTCTGATGTCTATAAGTCACAATAAATCTGTACTTTATGTCTACTGAGATAGAAAGAGATAGAAAGAGATTTCCTATATTCCCAAATTTGATTGAATTGAAATTTGAAGGCCATGTGTCAGGAATTCAACAGATTGATTTTAGCAGAGTGTGGGTGGTTTATAACCTTCATAGGTGGTTCAGATTTCTTCATTATGCATCATAAAGTCCAAAATATGCTGCAGTTCCTGGACGGATTTAAACTGTCTCTCCTGAAGCACTCATAAAAACCTCTACTAAGGTATTAAATATATATTTTCAAATAAATCCTAAACTGCACATTGTGATGTGATGTGTATGATGTAACTCTGTGTAGTCACGGGTTTCCAAACATGGGTATCTAGGTCACTGTTAACAGATGAGAAATCATAGCAGGTGGATTCACTGATTGCTCAATGATTATCAGACACCCAAACAGCTTCAGTTATATGCAAAAGAACATAACATGAAACATCTGAATGGAGAGAAAGTAAAGAAAAGCAAGAAACTAAGAACTGTAAAAATATACAAGGGGCGTTCAAGTCAAAACCGGGACTTGCGATGGAATTCGTTGTTCATTTACAGAAAACATCAGGCACAGTACGGAGATGAGACTCTTAGCAGCAGTGAAACATTTGTACATGAGCAGACGTTTTAAAGTTGGCCAAACGTCTGTGAGTTTGAGCAGCTGATCCTTGACAAACGATGGATAACACCCGTACAGTCCTGACCTCGCTCCAAGCCCTTTCCACATGTTTGGGGAGTTCCTGGGAGGCCACCATTTCACACATGAACAGGAAGAGTAAAACATTGCAATTGTGCAAATGGTCTAAAGTAGGTCGTATATTTGTAAATGACGATCCTGGGCTCAGAGGTGAGGGGTCAGAGGTCATTGCAGTCGTTCCCGTGGACATTCAGCGAGTGGAACTTGAAAATCGACAGATAACTTGCTTCATTCACCAACACCATTTGCGCATTACAGGAACTAATCTGGCAGGTATTTTCACATCACTGTATATTCCTGACCTCACTCCAAGCCATTTCCACATGTTTGGGTAATTAAAGGAGTTCCTGGGAGGCTTTTCAGCTTTTCAGACGTGAATCAGACAGGCAAGTCCGATCATGGCTCCGGTGAGAACCTTGATGGTGTCCTAGCGCTAGTAAAACACTGGGATAAGGGAGTTTCTATTGTCAGAATCTTTTTCTCAATTTGACTTGAACGCCCCTTATAAAAATGTAAATCATAAATGAAAAGATAATAATAATAATAATAATAATAATAATAATAATAGACTATAATAATACCAATGTCAGACAACAATCTCTGCCACCTTTATCATCTACGTACACATTGTCTACGTATCTTAAATAAATGCAGTTTAAAAAAAAATGAAGAAAGAAGGATACTAAATGCCTTAAATCGTGAATAGTAATCTGTGTGTCTCTTGGTTCGGCTTTAGCGACCCGTGCCATGTGGAATGGGTTCGATCCTACCTGAGTATCTGGACTGAACTGCAGGCTTTTATTAAACAGCACCACACCACTGGACTCGTCTGGAGCAAAACTGTGAGTAGGAATTTTTACTTCCGAACATTCGAAAGTATTCGAGTCCCATCCCTGTCATCGCATGCGCTCTGCACAGCAGCTGCACCAGATTTAATCTAGGAATCTGTCAGATGATTGCTGCATTCGTCTTTTTTTTTTTTATCTTCAAATGAGGATTAGTTCAAATCTTAAAATACAGGAATGGATATTTTTTCCATTTTTAGTCATGAAGGGATTTGCTTCAGTGAGCATCGAGCTGATCAGAGCTGAGATAAACTGTCCGGGTGTAGGGTCCTCTCCCAAAAAAAAACAAAACGATGTCCACATCTGGTAATACTTCTTTCCAAAAGGGGTTTAATTTCACCTCCATTTCTCTTTCTGTTCTCCTGTTTCTATGTGTGCTCTGGACTTCAGCGTTTTTAGATAAAAGACGGTTCTGGTTTTATTAGCTACTCTGTTCATTCAGAGTTTGCCCCTAAAAGGCTAGAGGAAACGTTTCAGCAGGGTATGGCTCGTTTTATGCTTATGCACGTGTTTACTTAAAATTTTTGTCTTAAATGGTCAGAAAGCACAGAGCAAATAAATCTCCGGACTTGAACTCACGACCGATATCTACTGGAGAAAGGATATCTACAATAAGGAGATGCTGTTATATTTGACTTTATAGCCTTGTGTGAGTCTGTGTGTGTGTGTGTGTGTGTGTGTGTGTGTGTGTGTGTGTGTGTGTGTGTGTGTGTGTGTGTGTGTGT
>JAQMYI010000023.1:20738431-20749089 GCA_030014275.1 Clariallabes melas | reverse complement strand
GCACCTCCAGGGTCCAGGTTCGAGTCCCGTCTGTGTGCATGGAGTTTGCATGTTCTCCCCGTGTTTGATGGGTTTGCTCCAGGTACTCCGGTTTCCTCCCACAGTACAAAGATATGCAGCTAATTGGCATTTCCAAAATTGCCCATAGTGTGTGAATGTGTGTGTTTGTGTCCTGCGATAGATTGGCACCCTGTCCAGGATGTACCCTAAGTCTCCTGGGATAAAGCGGTATAGAAGATGAGTAAGTAAGTGAGTATATATTTGGATACAATGTCATTGCAGGTTTGCCAAATACTTTTGTCCACATCTACAGTCATTTTATGTGTGTGTGTGTATATATATATATATATATACACACACACACATACAGTATATATATATATGTATACCTGATATATATGTACCTGATAGTGTTGCAATGTCATTGAGTGTGATTTATAAACATTAGAGTTTGAAATCAAACTTACTTTCTGTTTCTTTGCTCTTAACTCCGCAGCGTCCAGCCAGACTCCACACTCCTCCTCCTCCTCTAAAGCTTTACCTTTACATATCTTACTCTTCCCTCTGCTCATCTTTATTCTTCACCTCACAACTAACACAACAATATTTACTCAGTTTAACAGCGTTTCTCACTTACTGTGCAAATAAACAAGCTTAACCTCTCACTAAAACCCTGTCAAACAAATACCCCCGTTGTGTTGCTACAATATGCTCGTTTATTATTTCCCGCGCAGGATTTGTAAGAATGTCTTCGGGTTGCCAGGGTTTTCAAACTTACTCATTTCCTGCATTCTTAGGTCTCAGATCCATTTAGTTGTTTTAGCGCCCTCTACCGCCGGTTGGGGTATAACCGTTAATTTCACCCCTGCAACCTATGTGAAAATAAGTATTTTTTTCGGATTGTATTTTAATTCAAGGTATCACAATAAATGTATGAATTTTAAATGTTAAAATATATATTTAGTTTATGTATGAATGTTAAATATGTATATGTATGTTAAAATATTTATTTAGTTTAATTAAATAGACATTTAGTTGTTTTAGCGCCCTCTACCGCCAGTTGGGGTATAACCGTTAATTTCACCTCTGCAACCCAGTTGAAAATAATTACTTTTAACTTTAAGATGTATTTGGATTGTATTTTACCTCAAAGTATCACAATAAATGTAGGAATGTTAAATGTTAATGTGTTTATTTAGCTAAAACAACTTGCATACCATAACAAAATCCCCCAGTTAATTAATTTGGTCACATGACAATGGCTCATCATCATCATCATCATTATTATTATTATTATATTTGGCGCAGTGGTTAGCACTTTCGCCTCGCAACTCCAGGGTCTGTGTTCGATTCCCGCCTCGGGTCTGTGTGCATGGACTTTGGATGTTTTCCCAGTGCTTGGTGGGTTTCTTCTGGGTACTCTGGTTTCCTCCCAAAGTCCAAAGACAAGCTCGTTAGCCTAATTGGCATTCCCAAATTTCCCGTAGTGTGTGAATGAATGTTTGAATGTTGCCCGGTTCTACACTTGTGGTAAAAAATTGGAATACATACAGTAGTAATCCCCCATCGGCCTCCACGGTCCCCAGTTGGACTACAGAGGTTCCTAGATGGAGGAATAGATGGATTTTGATATGTTGGTAGTATTTAAGAAAGACATATAACTGACACAGAGATAATAGGAGGTTGATTGTAAGATGGGGATCACATGATTTTTATACACTTGCAGAAATTTTGATAAATTAATCTTTAGCTTTTGTGCAATGCTGCATCATGCAAATTTTGAAACTAAATCCTAACTTTTGTGTGTCTGCATTTCATATTTCATACTTTTACAGTCCCCAAAATTCTGTGTCTTATTTCATCTGTACATGAAAGTCTTAAAGGGTCAACAATAAATAAATCAATTCATTAATTCATTAATTAATAGAATTACTTTTACCAAGGGGAAAAAAACAGTTTACTCCTTACATAACAGGTTAAACTAGCATTAGTTGTAATATAATTGACTAGCACTTCTTTTTAGTTTGTCAAGTACATGCATTCACATAATTTCTCTTTATTTTGTCCATCCCAGCTCTGCATTTTCTATGGTTGATTAATCTTAAATCCTAATACATAAAGTTGTTTCTATTTAAAAATATATATATTATAGTAGATTGTACTTCTGCTGCCTATTCTCTTTATCTTGCACTGATGAATGATTTATTTTGTTCTGTCCATTTATTCTCATTTGTTGCATGTAAATAAAACATTTTCTTCTGCTTCGTGTTATTTTATTTTGTCCGTAGTCAGAATTTGGAATATATAGTTCATGTAAAAAGTACACTTAATTACATATCTATAACTGTTACTATAACTATACAGTTTTCTGAAAAACATAATTCCAGAGTCTGCCAAAAATGTATACACACTTCAGGAAAAGAAATATAGTATGATGTATATGATACTAATACAATATTAATAGTATTCATATCATATTATTATCATAATATTATCAGATACATCAATATATAACGTATTTATACATTTAGTATTGACAAATGTATGACAAGTTTTTTTTTTTCCTTTCCTGAAATGTGTGTGTGTGTTACAGCAGATGTGTGTTTATGAGAAAAGCTTAACTATTTCACGAATGATGAAAACGAAAAAGCTAAATACTTGGCAACCACAAACACTTCCTTGGCGTCACGCGACAGGAAGTGACGCGGTGATTCAGCGACGAAACCTGAGTCCCTTTTACGTAAACACAGCTTGAAGTGAGTTATATTTTCTTTGTGTTGTTCTGTCGTCAGTAGTCCGGATTTGTAATACGTTATTTAACAGTATTCTATAAAATACATAAGCAGCTGAACTTTTTTCATTATATATAACTTAATTCTGAGACTCAGTTAAGTGAAACGCCGAGAGGCTAAACTTCCTGGCTAATTGCTATGCTAATGTTAGCAGCCCCTGTCCTCGGATAGACTGTTTTCATTTATAACATATAAATGTAAAACCTACGTTAAACATTATAATTAATAAAAATACTTTGTGAAATATACATATATATCAACATGTCTAAATGTCAGTCTTGTTCTTGTCATGTACGAAGCAGCCGGGTTTTATAGGAGTGTTTATTTCCGCAATCCTCCAAATCTAACAGGAGTTTAACCCTAAACCTGTCTTTTATCATTAACTTTCATTCTAAAACGTCCTTTAGGTTTAGATATCATAAGTATAAGTAAGACACACTGCAGTTTTCTCAAGATCCTGTTGTTAATCATGTTTCTGTATTAACCATCTAAGGTTACAGGCAGCTTAGAATTGTCATCATGTTTCATGGAATACCTGCTTCAGGAGGAATCGGAGGAGGTACGTGTAAAGATTTAAAAGGTTTACGCTAGAAAAGATAACAACAACAACAATTATCACTTTATTTGATAAGATATTAAGATTTTAAAATGTCTGACTCTCACTGCTGGTCTCTAAGATGTTGCTGTTGTTTTTTTCTTGTGTATATTTCTATTCTTTTACTCAGGAATAAAAAGAATAGAAATAAAATAAATAATCTGTTTAGTCCAGGCTCGATTCCCATCTGTGTGCGCATGGAGTTTGCATGTTCTCCCCGTGTATGGTGGGTTTCCTCCCACAGTCCAAAGATATGCAGATTAGGTTAATTAGCATTCCCAATATGCCCGTATGAGTGTGCATTGCGATGGATTGGCAACCTGTCCAGGGTGTACCCCGCCCTGTACCCCAAGACCCCTGGGATAGGCTCCAGGACCCCCGTGACCCTGAATACAGGATAAAGCAGTATAGACAATGAGTGAGTGAGTAATCTGTTTAGCTGCGTATTATCTTCAGTGGAATTCATAAGACCAAGAGACAGACAGATGTATAACATACTAGGCATAAGATTGACCAGAGACCTGCTGATACGATATTTCCCTGATACCCAAGTGCTGATTTGATTTGTGTTCCTGTTCTGTAATTATTACAGATGGTAATCACCAATCACCTCCCGATACTATGTTATTACTATACCTAGATGCTATAAGTATCATGATTTTATAAATATCCCAATCCGATATTGCATTTTTACCTAAGTTTGTTACAATTTTAACACTTTAAAAAAAGTTTAATGAGTAACCAAATATAGCCTGTTCCTTGTAACATTAGTTTTCTCACTTATAAACCAAACGCTGCATTTAAACAGTACAAACTAACTTCACAGCTGAACAGCATGTATCTCTGTCATCCTCCATAATTATTATGTCTAAATATGACTGTAAGTGTAAGTGTGTGTAATGAGTGGCTGTGAGACTAATTCACTCACAGATTTTGGAGAAAAAGACAGATCAGAGGCTTTTAACCCTTGCAATTTTTGATAATAAAGATAAAAAATGCATTTCTGTTGCACCAAAATCTGAGGCTGATCGGTCAAATAACGGTCACGGCCAATCAACCTGAAAACCAGACAATAAAAAAAAATTATAATAATTTGGGAGTCAGTGTGGCGATATGTGAATCACCACACATAAGAATGATGATCTGTAACTAAACCATTTTTTCCCCCTCCCTATTATCTCCCTATTTTGCACTTCACACCAATACACTAAAAATGCTACTTGAACTTGATTTTCTTATGCTTGTAAATATTTTAATTTAATTTTCTCATTTTATTGCACCCAGCTCCAGCCAATAAGCCCGAATTATATGAGGTAAGAATCACTCAATAGAATGAGCCATTAAAATCATTTACATGAATCTTATTATCTTGATTTGTTTACACTTTTGTAGGAAGTGAAGCTGTACAAAAATGCCCGGGAAAGAGAAAAGTAAGTCTTAGTGCTGATTAGATTCTTTCACTTGTCGTAAAATATTGTTAAAAAATAAATAATAAAATTGACCTGATTGCATGCGGTGTGTGAGATTTGTCCTGAGTTAAATGTTATGGACTGTGTCTAAAGGTACGACAACATGGCCGAGCTGTTTGCTGTGGTGAAGACGCTCCAAGCGTTGGAGAAAGCGTACATTAAGGACTGCGTGACTCCTAATGAGTAGGTTATCTTTTTATTTTTTTCATTTTATTTATTTTTTTTCCCGCGTCAGACTTGATTCAACAAATGTCACGCTCTTTCAGGTACACGGGCGCCTGCTCCAGATTGCTGGTGCAGTACAAGGCTGCTTTCAAACAGGTCCAGGGATCAGATGTTGGCTCAATCGATGACTTTTGTAGGAAATACAGGGTACTTTCTTACTCTTCCATGAGTGCTTTTTGTTTTGTCAGATGATCCTTGTTCGATCGATTCTCACTCCTTTCCTATGACATGATTATCGATCATCTTGAGTTAAAATTTAAGTATTAAAGGTCCACGCTGATGTAAAAGATTTATAATTAAGTTTGCCGTCATGGTCTTTTGTAAACTAATTACCTCCTCTGACTTACAACGTTCTTTACTGTCACAGCTCGACTGTCCGCTCGCAATGGAGAGAATAAAAGAAGACCGCCCGATTACCATAAAGGATGACAAGGGCAATCTGAATCGCTGCATTGCGGACATTGTGTCTGTAGGTATCATTTCCCCCTCCCCCCCAATCCTGTTTGAGCTTTGAATTTTAAGTATTTCATTCAGTACTTCTCATCCTTCTATTCAGTAGTTCCAGGAGGTCCATTAAACTGATTTTTTTTTCCATATAGTGTTTTGTGCCAAGACTCATTTTATTACACTGCAGGATCCCAGGCTCGATGCCAACATTTATAGCCCGTGTATTCTGCCTCAAAGTGTTATCCGGACAACTACTCTGTCCTAGCATGCATTGTGATGCAGAACAATCTGTCCAATGAGTTAGGACAGAAGATTTGTCCTATGAGTTGTCCTAATCGCTTTCTTAGATCATATTAACAGACTAGCCGTACAAAAACGTTTGTGGGAAGTTTCAGTTCTGAAGTATTGAGCACCTGCAGTCACAAGTCATCAAAGATATTTATTTAGACTTATTATAGATGAATTTAGATTTATTCACTTATTTGTAATGACTGTTTGGATAAATGCTTATTCATCCCGATGCCTTTTAAAAAATTTTTTTTGTTTTTAGCTCTTCATCACCGTCATGGACAAACTGCGGCTGGAGATTCGAGCCATGGATGAGGTACTCGTACTACATATGTTTGTGCATTTATGTTTATTCAAGAAACCTTAAAAACACAGTCAATCTCAGTACCAGTCAGTCTAGGCTGTCAGGACCACCTTTCCTTATCAATGTGTTTTTCAGATCCAGCCAGACCTTCGGGAACTGATGGAGACGATGAACAGGATGAGCAACATGCCGCCAGATTCAGAAGCCAAAGACAAAGTCAATCTTTGGTAAAAATTCATTCTTACCTACTGCTTAAGATATAATATGAGAGAGTATCTGTAGGAAGTAAGGCATGTTTAATGTTTTTTTTTTTAATTTGGCACACAATGTTTTAATTTCCATAATTGTACGAGGGGCGTTCAAGTCAAAACCGGGACATAAGTTTCTGGTTCTAGTTATAAAGTTTTAGAAAAGAAGTAGTAGTAATAATCACGGTATTCACATGTCATTTAGATGCGGATGAGTTTGTTTTCACCCTTGTGGTGTTGTCTTGAGGAGATGTCACCTCTAGCTTGCTAATTATGGATACATACATATATAACTTTAAAATGTATGAGTGTTGTTCGAGTCAAACCAGAAGGGACTATAGACGATGCTGCCTACTGTTACAATGTGAAGTTGTCACACTGTTACATTGTCGCCTGTGACACATTGATAGTATGACACAAAAGTTGTTGATGACACAGTCTGCAAGTCAATTCAGTGGGGAACACCTATGACACGCCTGTGACTGAACTACCTGCGCAAACACGCAATATACAGTGTGTGTGTATCCCTGCACATTTCCATCCATGGCTGTTATTGTTCAAACAAAAGTGGTCTAACTGCACAATGTTGCCATGAGGCAACAAATAAAAAACTAAAATTTTAACATATTAATAAAGCATCTTTACTCAAACATGCTTCTTCCCATGTTCATGCACATCACAGATAAGTTTTTTTATTTTTATTTCTTTTATTAACATGTTAAACATGTTACGAAGTGAAATTTATTTAACCTTTTGCTAACAGTGTGTCCAAGCCAGTTAGGGTCCCCAAAAGGACTGTTTCAAAGCACCCCCAGACTAAAGGTCAAACCCACAGCCACCTCAAATTTCACTGGTCAAAGACTTATCATCAGGCTTTTAGTGTGATGTTTTACTTAAAAATAAAAGTTAAAGGGGCAGTGTGTGGGCCAAAATAGTGGTTTGTTGCCTGAGGGCAACTCTATGGCATTACAGGGTTAAGAGTCTCATCACCGTACTGTGCTTGAAGTCTTGTATAAATGTGAATAAATTATTTTTTTTTTTTTACATTTATGAGAAATTTTATCACAAGTCCTGGTTTGATTTGAACGCCCCCGTATTTCCTTAAACAAGACATGTCTTTTACTTTATCACTATTTTGAGCCATGAGGTTCACCCTAAGATCACCCTAGGCTAAAAAGCATTACTCTCTAAATGCTTTCAACTTAAAACCGTTTTTTTTGGGACCTCATCCTACAGTAGTTCAAGGAGTATTGTAATAATAGAGATCAGCCAAATTATTTTCTTCCTCTCACCTCTCCCCCCACCCCGTTCAGGTTGACCACACTGAGCAGCATGTCTGCCGCCGACGAGCTGGATGACTCCCAAGTCCGTCAGATGCTTTTTGACCTGGAGTCCGCCTACAATGCCTTCAACCGGTTCTTACACTCGTCCTAAACAACACTCTGACAACAGAACTCGCTTTGTAACCAACCGCTCCTCTGTAAATACGTTCCCTTCGCTCTTGGCCAGAATCCTCTCCTTTGATACAGAACTCTGGCTGTTTGGGACTGTAGTGACTCTCTGTGATCAAGTCTTGATGTGGGGTGGAAAAATCTCTGTCTGTCGATATTACTGTCCACCTTCTAGTTTCTTACCTTTAACTTATATAGTTAAATATAACAAATTAATATTTCTTTATAGCCCTATTTCATAGCTTTCTGCACCAGCTTGACAGAAACCCTCTGTGTGTGTGTTCATATATTTTTGAGAACACAACAGCGGGACATTTTTATCAATCACCAAAAATTTGGAATTAGATTTCCCAATCCAAAAACATCCAAATTGAGGTATCTTCTGTCCTGGTTTCTCTTTGCAATGATCATATTTTTACATTTTTGGAGTAAAACAATAATCAGTTGGGTTTGCATTAATTCTAATTTCTTTCAGAAATTCCTATTGGAATTAAATAGTTGGGTAGATCAGTTTATTAGGTACGTTAGGAATAGTAACAGAAGGCAATTCAGTATATGCACTCAGAAAAAAAAGGGCACTAAACTCTACCCTGAAGGTTTTACATCCTTAGTGTTTGTCTTTTACCTGCAAATGTACATCTGGTGTAGCTTCATTACTGTTAATAATAAATTAAAGGCAAAACTGTCATCGTTAAGGTGTAACTATACTCATTAGGTCATTCTGAATCTTCCATTACATTTGATTTTGCAGGAAAAAAAGATTTACGCCAAAGGGGAAATACCCCAGTGACAAAGAAAGGTACCCACCCCCCCCCCCCAAGACTTTGTGAAACACATAAATGTCTATGTAGGAATCCAACATTCAGTTCTTTGGCAGAATAAAATGATAGAAGTTGGTTTAAAATACTAGGCAAATAAAAATTTTTTTAACTCTAATGTATTATGTGGTTTGTTTTTGTGCTAATACAATAAATTTTTTGTATTTTTGGTTATATCTGATAATTACACTTTGTATTTCTGTAAATTATGGGATCATGATATACATGTTCATTTCTGTTCTTTTTGGAGAAATTGGTTTCACTGTACTGTATGCAAATTCATATTTATTAAAACTTCACATTACTATCCCATTCCAGATGTATTCCCCCTTTGCTGTTATAATAACTTTTACTCTTCTGGCAAGGTTTTCCACTAAATTTTGGAGAGTGGTGGTGAGGATTTATGCTCATAAGGGCATTATTGAGTTCAGGCACTGATGTCGGTTCAGGAGGCCTGGAGTGCAGGTCCTGCTTTTTCCATCTGTGTTTTCATCATGCTCTCCTATGCTCATATATAACTGCTCAGACACTAGAACTGCACACAACTACTATATATTAGACATTTTTTTTTCACTTTGGGGCTTTTCACATACTGTGATTGCACATAAAGTCGTGTAAAAGTTATGTGTTTTTGTGTACGAACTAAAAACATCCAAACATAATGGGTCTCACTATTAGGCAAATAAAACTTAAGACAAACAACATATACATTTTTTTTCACCAGGTCATTTTTTATTTAACAAAAATGAACCATAAAAGAAGAAGAAAAAAAATTAATTAATATGATGGAGATAATTAATTGATCATCAGCAGGTGTGCAGGCCTTTATAAAAGCAGATGTTTTGGCAGTTTGCTGGTTTGGAGCATTCAGGTGTGTGTGTTAGCGCAATGCCAAGAGGGAAAGACATGAGCAATGATTGAAGAAAAGCAGTTGTTCCTGCACATTAATCTGGAAAGGATTATAAAACCATTTCCAAACAATTTGGAATTCAATGTTCTATAATGTGAACCATATTTCACAAGTGTAATGCATTCAAGACAGTTCCCAATCTCTCCAGGAGTGGACGATCCAGCATGTCCCCAAAGTCAAACCATGCAATGCTTAGGAAAATACAAAAAAAAAAAAAAACCGAGCCACATCTCAGACCCTTCAGGCCTCACTGAGCATGTTAAATGTTAACATCTGTGACTGCAGAATTAAAGAAGACTGAAAAAGTCTGGTTTGTTTGAAAAGGTTGCCAGGAGAAACCACATCTGTTTTACAAGAACATGGAAGCATGACTGAGGTTTGCAAAACAGCATCTGAACAAAACACAAGACTTCTGGAACAATTATTCTGGACAGATGCCCACATAATGCCCAGTGCCAAACACCTCATCATACCCACTGTCAAGAACAGAGGTGGAGGGGTGATTCAAAATCAATTCAAATTTTATTTTTCACATACACAGTCATACACAGTACGATATGCAGTGAGATGCTTAAACGACCGTCCGTGACCTTAAAAATGTAAAAACAGTTAACAAGAAATAAATAGAACAAAATATAAAAATATTGTTTTTAAAAATATATAAGAAATATAAAAAAAAACTTATCTATGCAATGAGAAAAAGAAGATAAAGACGAATTTCAATGGAAAGAAATGGAAATGTCCAGGAAGTGTGCAAATGTGCATGTGTGTAGATGTCCATGGTCCATAAATGTCCATAATCTGCAATGTGCAAATGTACTGTACAATGTCCATGAATGTCCGGGGTATGTGCGACTGTGCATGAGTGTACAGATGAGCTATTTCCATGAATGTCCATTACTGTGCAGTGTGAAAAATGCAGAGATGATCCTGAAAGAAATAAGAAAGAAAGAAAGTACTAAAATAGAAAAACACTAAAATAGTCCTGTATAGCATGCGGAAGGCCCGGGTTCGATTCCCAGCCAGTGCCCAAACCCCAGCCACTGGATGCAGTACCGGTCCCAAGCCCGGATAAAATGGGAGGGTTGCGTCAGGAAGGGCATCCGGCGTA
>JAQMYI010000023.1:20595275-20615639 GCA_030014275.1 Clariallabes melas | reverse complement strand
AAAGATTTGTCTGCGAGCCAGATGCAGCCATCAAAAGAGCCACATCTGGCTCGCGAGCCATAGGTTCCCTACCCCTGCTGTATAGCCTTACAAACATTCAAGTTACGAATTTTCACAGATATGAACGGACCGTGGTTCAATTACAAAATAGCTCACGTGTATTATACAAGAAATAGACACTGCAGTGCACCAGATACCAATATTTACAGTTATATACAATATTTTCAGAGTGTAAGTGAATGTATAAAATGTCTAAAATCCGGTATATTGTATGTCTGGGGGGGAGGGGGGGAATAATCCTAATTTCGGAAAATTCTCAACAAAAACGGAGTTCATAGCCCAATACAGTGGAAAACAGCTCTCAGACAAAATGGGGTCCTGGATTCCCCTCGTGATGTAAAGGCGCAGAGACAACACTGTTAGATTTCACATTTGACTGTCAGGTTCATTTCCTTAGGCGCGGTTATGGTTTTTGTCAAGTGGATTGGTATGCTTTACATTGTTATATACGTGTCAAAGGCGTATAAGACTCACTTTGTTGGACAAATCCAATTTACGAACGTGTTCCCGGAATGGAACTCGTTTGTAAGTGGGGGACTACCTGTAATGGAAAATGCGAGCTGGAATCAAAGCTAAATGCAGTCTACAGTAATTAAATAAAAGTGTGTGCGACTTTTTTTTTTTTTGGGGGGCGGGCTGCCAGTGAATATTCACTGTATCTAAACTTTTTCAAGACCTCATAAAAATTTTGTGTGGTTAGTGGTGTCCAGCTCTTTTGAAATTGCCCTCTGTGGGCATGACTGATTAATAAGCTAGTGTCCTAAGAGTTGGAAAACAGCGTCTTGCATTCAAGCTACTTGTGTGGTGAAAGGAAAAGCTGCAATACGTTGCACCTATTATACATTCTAAACCATTAGCCTGAATACACATTAAAATCTGCTCCCAGGGCCAAAGATGGCCTGCAGAGAGATGTAAAGACTCCTGAGTTAGATTATTAAAGCTATAAACCCTTGTTCTTTTGCCAGAAACATATTCTTCATATCTCTCTTCCTCTCTCACTCATTCTGTATACCGCTTATCCTGTACAGGGTCGCGGGAGGCGTGGAACCTCAGGGCACGAGACGCGGTACACCCTGGATGGGGTGCCAGTCCATCCATCACAGTGCACACATGCACCCATAATTTGGAGCATCTTGAGGCAATTTGGGAATGCCAATTAAGCCTAATCTGTATGTTTTTTTTGGACTGTGGGTGGAAACCGGAATACCAGGAGGAAACCCACTAAGCACGGGGAGAACATGCCAACTCCAAACTCTGTCTTGAATACTTTTTCCATGTTTAAAAACATCGAACAGCTTCATCCAAAAGTACTAAACAAACCTCACAGAAAGCTTGATATCAACAATCAGACCTGTTTTTAATCAATCGATATGAAGCGCCCACCTCGCCAGTCTCTGTGTACGTTGTTATTATGCAATGAATTTGAAACAAGCCCACCATCACATTCCCTGTTGAATAAAATCTATTATCGTATACTATATGTATTGAATGAATGCAGCAGTTTGTTCTATAGGATAACTAATCAATATTTGAGTGGTGTGATAAAAATAGAGCAGAGAATTGAAGGCTTAAAATCCAGTGGCTTGACCTCAGATATATACGAAAGAGCTAGATTTCTTTTGGTTAGCTTTTGATCTTTTGTCACATATTATTACCGATGGTCCTTTTGAGCTTCAGAGAAAGCAGAAAGGAGAAGCAAAACGAGGTGCCGTGTTTGAACTCTCGAAACAAAGTAGTACGAAAGGAATATGAAGGTTTTTTTTTTTTTTTTTTGTGCCATCCTTAGATTTTAGCTGATAAGTGCAATGTAGCTGATACATATTCCTGTGCTTCTTTGTGTTGAGGCAGATATTTTCATTTTCCTCACCCTTGTCAGAGACTGTCTTAAGTGTGTGCGGCTGTCTGTTTGAGAACTAGACAAGCTTGACAAGTTGGTATACCAGTGCTTATGCCGTAATGTCTAGCGGCACCTTCGGCATAAATTGTTCTGGACGTGAAATCCTACACAATTGTGTCCTCGCTGCAAATTGGACAGCTTTGCCGTTTTTCCGTGACCTCCTCTTCCCACCTCATCCCAACGGTCCTCGATAGGGTTTGAGATCCGGCCAATATGCGATGCCACTGAAGCAATGAAAACTCGCTGTCATGTTTCTGGAGCCATCCGGTGTTGATATTCTCCTAGCGACACTGGGCATTATCGTGCTGGATGTATTCATCCGAGTGTGGCTAAACTGTCACCAGGGGAGCGATGAACTTGGTCAGCAATGATGTTCAGATGAGCCATGCAGTTCGGTAGCTCTCCGATGGGTATCATGGGTCCTAAAGTATATCAGGAAACGTCCTCGACGCCATCACACTGCCACTATCGGTCTGTTGTGTTCACATCAAGTGCGATGACTTTGAGTGCTTAATCCAGTTTAGGTGCTCCCATGCCTGCTGGAGATGCACTTTCTCTGCTCAGTCTTTCTTTGCTGACACTGTCGGGGAAAACAACCTGGTCTCTAATGGGCTCTAAAAGTTGAAGACCAAGTTCGGTAATTGGTGTGCGCCAAACAGCCAAACTGCTGTTGGAACTTGAAAGGAATTTACCTTTATTCCTGCAATTCCCTTTTGACCTTTGATAGCATACACACCTTGCTTCCATTTACAATACAAGTCATGTGTCGTAGGCGGCTTTTCACACCATTCTCAGTAACCCTTTGAAAAACGGTCATGTGTGAAAAGCCTTTTTTTGGGGGGAAAAAAAATGCAGCGTGAATGAACTGCCAGTCTGGTGACTTTCATGGAGTAATAAACTCCCTTCATCTTCAGGAAGTGCTTCATCCTGGTCAGGGATTCTTCACAGCTTGTCTGAGTGGTTTTCTTGGAGACGGGAGGAAACCGGGGAACCCTCAGAAACCCCACACAGACACATGGAGAACATGTGAAGCTCCACACAGCCTCTCTAACCCGAGCTCAGGAATGAACTGGAGCTGTGAGGGTGTAGCCCATTGTACCATTGTGTCGACTCGTCATGCATGTGGAAAAAATTTTCCAAGATCATAAGCGATTCGAAAAAGAAGTATTTATAGTTGTTGATTACGAGTGGATCTAGCCTCTAAGTATTTCCATGCCTGCTTTATGTGAAGGCTTGCTGGAGCTAAAAACCTTATTTTGAAAAAGAAGAGCATTTTTTCATCATACGGTCATATTCAAAAGTTAGTACTCCCTTTTTTTTTTATTATTCTATGTGCTTTTGTATAAAAAGATGATAAAAATAAATAATCTGATGCTTTAAAAAAACATTCTGATCTTTTTTTTTTTATTTGTATTTATGATCTGCTGATTTTGATTGAAGACTTGGAATTAGTTTTTTTTTTCCATATAAAACTGTGTAGCATAAATAAAGGCAAAAGTGTCACACACTTTGGAAGCACAAAAACATCTTTGAATCTTAAGTAGAAGCTAAAGCCTTTTTTTATCGTAGCGTGTCTCAGTATTAGACAAATACAACCTCAGATGAGTAACAACATATAACTGTTTTTTTTTTTTACCGTGTCATTATTTCTTTAACAAAAATTAAGCCAAAAAGAAAAAAACATTTGGACAAACATGAGTACCCCCTTAATTCAGTAGCTTGTGGATCCATCTTTAGCCCCAATAACTTTGAAGGAACCCTTTCAGGTATGACTTTATCAGTCTCTCACATTGTTTTATTTCATTTTTCTTTACAACATCGCTTCAGTTCATTAAGGTTTTTAATCATTCGCTTATACACAGCTCTCTTAAAGTCCTGCTGTAGCATTTCAATTGGGTTGAGGTCTGGACTTTGACTGGGCCACTCCAAAACCTTGATTCTTTTCTTTTTCAGCCATTCTGATATAGATTTACAGGTGTGCTTCAGATCATTGTCCTGTTGCATGTTTCAATTTCGCCAAAGTTTTAGCTGTCAGACAGATGGCTTCACATTTGCCTCTAGAATACAGGTAGTCCCCGACTTAGGAACATTCGAGTTACGAATTTCCGCAGATACAAACGGACCTCGGTTTGCATCTAACATTCATAGATGTGAACAAATCACGAAAGTAGATTTGGGATTTCGTTCGCTTAGTTTGCATTCTAAGTAAAGTCAGCATCTGTGTGTGTGTGTATGTGTGAGAGAAAGTCGTCCTATACGATAACCCCCCGCCCTTCCTCCTGTCAGAGGTGATTTAAAGGTTAAAGTGCAGGTTAATTAGTTCTATTATTACTTTATATTTTGTGTTAATATTTTTTATATGAATATTTTTGGGATGTGGAACGAATCATTGGAGTTTCTATTATTTCTCATGGAGAAATTCACTCTGAGACGAAATGTATATTTGTGTCAACGGCGTGTTTTGTCAGTCCCCGACTTAGGAACAAATCGGACTTACGAACGTGCTCCTGGAACGGAACATGTTCGTAAGTACAGGACATCCTGAACTCTGCTATGCACTCAATGACTTCCAGGTTAACAGGTCCTCTGGCTGCCAAAAAACAAGCTCAAATCATCACCCCTCTACCTCCCTGCTAGAAAGTGGGTGTGAGATGTTTCTGCTAAAATGATGTTTGGTTTTCACCAAACATTGCGCTGGGCGTTAAGGCAAAAACAACTCCACTCTGGTCTCATCCATAGGAGACAGATGTTTGTCCTTGTGGTTTGTTCAAATGCATTTTTGCAAACCTTAGTTTTGCGAACCTACAGTATGTTTTCAAGCATTTTTTAAAAATGATAATGCATTACATATCTGAGCATATCTGAGCGTGACATGTACTTCATGAGTTATTTAAGGAATGTCTGGACATTAAGTCAGTTGTTATCTGCATAAGGAATTGCATATCCTATATATATATATATATATATAAAATCATTTTTTTTTTCTTTTTACAGAAACTAAAACAGAAGAACCAGCAACTGAAGCAGATAATGGACCAGCTCAGAAACCTCATCTGGGAGATCAACTCCATGCTGGCCGTGAGGAGCTAAAAACACACACACTCATATACGCATACTCACGGCCCACTCGCAAGACCTACTATTGTCTACACACATTGCATTAATGAGATGTGTTTTCACTGAGCGTGAAGTGGAAAGATAGCAGAGACAGATGAAAGGTACTGGGGTGAAAAATTGCACGAGGGAAGGAGGAAAAAGAAACGACAGAGTGAAATGGAGTACATTTTTTTTTCACCGCTCGTTCGTGCCACACGGTTGAGCAAGGATTCAGTTTATCTGCCTTGAATTCGATTTCCAGCGTGAACATTTCAAAGACAGGGCGCATCTCTTATTCGCTGTGATGAATTTCGTTCTTAATTGTATTCCAAATATTTGTAAAGCTGGAAGGATAAAAAAAAAAAAAAAAGGACTTTCTATTAAATTAAACCTTTCATAGTATAATATGTAGCAAGACTATATGTTACATTAAGTAAGTAATATATATTGCAGTGTTTTAATTTGTATTCAATGCAAACCCTATGTAATGCCAGAAATTCTGGCAGCTTTATATCGCATAATTAGTAAACACTATTATAAATAGTGCTTTAAAAAAAAAAAAAAAAAACATTCTGATCTTTTTTTTTTATTTGTATTTATGATCTGCTGATTTGGAATTAGTTTTTTTTTTTTTTTCCCATATAAAACTGTGTAGCATAAATAAAGGCAAAAGTGTCACACACTTCAGAGGCACAAAAAAATAATTGTGTTCGTCTTTGAATCTTAAGTAGAAGCTAAAGCCTGTTTTTTTTTTTTTGTTTGTTTCTGAGACACATCGCAAAACAGTTTGGAGCGTTCAGACCTCCAGAACGGGCGCACGATCCTGGCTGTCCATCAAACAAGGAGGCGGGAAGAACATACAACTCGGGTCCATAAGTATTTGACAGTGTCAGATGCAATCAGGATATGATTACAGTGGAAACTTTTTTTTTTTTTTTTTTTTGCATTAACCACTTTTTTTCCCCCACAGCCTATAAATTCGCTCCATTTTTAAAAGCGCAAGAGTATTCAGACACTTGCTTGATTGAAGTTTCATGGCCTATTTCTTAATCATTTCATGATGATGATTCATAGGGTCTAGTGCTCATAGAAACTCTCAATATACAGTTACTGTTATGTTATTACTGTCCATTCAAAAATGATTGCTGCTTATTGACACTGTCGTCCTTGCACCTCCAGGATCCAGGTTCGATTCCCGACCAGGTTCAAGTGGGTGCCTGAGTGCATGGAGTTTGCATGTTCTCCCCGTGCTTTGTGCGTTTCCTCCGGCTGCTCCGGTTTCCTCCCGCATTGCAAAGCCAGATTCCAAATTGTCTGTAGTGTTGTAAATGCGTGTGCGCGCTCTGCGATGGATTTACACCCGGAAACCGTAGTACGTGGAAGAAACACATTAAGCACAGGGAGAACATGCAAAACTCCATGCACACAGACCCTGAGGCGGAAATAGAACCCTATACCTGAATACATTTTTTTTCCCATCATTATGAGCCACACCACCTGTGTTTGATGAGAAGGCGTGCGATATCCCACTGGCATTGCGGTGCATGAGAACGGGCAACATTCCAACCTACGTGCTTTGCCAGAAGTGTCACAAGTACAGTATTAACAAATCACAACGCAACAAATCAATCAATAAAATAAAACACACACTCGCCTACTATCAAATATGACTTTTATTCATTTTCTTATAAATCATTCATACAAAATTGGCATTATTCTATTTTCTTTATTATCTCTATAAAAATTCTGTTAATTACAGGAGAAAGGAGGGTGGACAGGAGGGTGCAAAGTCGTTAAAAAAAAAAAAAAAAAAAAAAAAGCAGTTCTCAGATGCTGATGAGGAAGTAGTCCGAAGTGGTCATGCAAGTCCTGCAGATGTGAAACGGAACCAACGAGAGCTCTCAGAGAGCCTCCAGTGTACGTGAAGATGAAGCTGCTTATGATGCGGTATGTTAAGTTTTTCATCATTAACGTGAAGTGGTCATAAATTCAGAGCCCAAATTTAATCAAAGGCACAATCACGGCAAAGGTCACTGCTCATGCCCGGTCACGATTCTTAAGTGCTGTTTTACTTATTGCTAATCAAAATGATGCAGGAGATTTGAGGAAAAGAAAATGCACACAAAAAAAAAAAGGATTTAAAAAAAATCCCTCATTCATACTTGATGCTAGTTGTACTGTAGCTTTATAAAGGAAATCTCTCAGACCTAGAATTCTCTGAACAAAACATTGTAAAAACAAACCAAAAAAAAGGAGAAAATGACCTCAATATGAAATATATATGACCAAAAAAAACACATTAGCTGGAGATAATCATTTTCCTTATGGCTGCTGGTTACCACAAGTCTTTGGTGACAGATTATGCAGCAGCAGCAGCGGCAGCAGACTGAGCCTTAAAATAGAAGGTGCCAGTGAATGATAAAAGTGTCAGAACAAATTGTTAACACTGTGTGAAATCACAATCATTGACTGATTCGGGATTTATACTCATCACTAACCCCTCGGTAAAGGGCACGTTCGGATGAGCGGGACGTCATTTAGTAAGTTTGAGCCGAAAAGAAAAAAAAAAAAGCACAATTTGTACAAAATGCTGTACAAATGTCAGAACATTCAGTCTGTGCGAGCGTGTGAGAATATTACAGATAGTCGCAAGAAAATAAATACAAATCTCCAGCGAGACGGTGTTCCTCAAACGAGACGGCTGGAACAATTCACTTCAAATCATAGATGAATTAAATCTAGAAAGTTTACTGATTTCTTCATATGTGCACCAATGTTTCCTGCCAGCTAAATTTATCTATTACTCTTTAATTACAGCCATCTGTTATGTTTAAAAAAAAAAAAAGATTAAGAAATTAAATGCGGCTAAACAGTCTTTACTCTGCTTTCGTAACACATGGTGCTGCAAATCAAAGCTTCAACCGGGTGTAATAATGGATCCTTATAAAATCCCAGATCAAGACAGTCGAGAGACGCTACAGCCGGCAGACACGCACGCACGCGTACATACAGAAGAGCTTTGTTTTCCGGGGTGTTTTAATTTTTAGCTCGATTACCTAAAACAGTCACTTCTCTATCTGGAATTGTCTCGATAATTACACGCATGTACTGTATGTAATCTGTAAACGTAAAATAGCCTGAAAAAGTATAGAATACAAAAAAAATCAGTAAATCCTTCGCTGTTAAAAAGAATTCTATTATGGAAACATTTGAAATTTAAGTGGTTGTCTTTCGCAAGAGACAATGCAGTGAAGAACGCAATGTAGTGTTTAAGTTTAAGAGCATGAGTTGTTTGTAATGGTCGTCGTTGTTAAGAGAATGAAGGGAGGCTGAGAGAAAAAAAGGACTTTGGCTCACAGCTGGCTCACTAAATCCTATTCACCTTCCATAAACAAAAAACAAAAACAAAAAAAAAAGGCCACTCAAGCACACTCTCTCACAGGTCCTTGAACATGTAAAGGAGCAGAGAGTGGGGAAGAGCTCTGCTCTGATACCCAACACTTCAGCATTGCAGAGAAGTACAGAGGTCTGACCATCATCATCATCGCCATCATCATCTAACCATTCCCGTGATACCGTTTCCCTCATTGACCGAGGATGCAACGTAAAAAACAACAACAAAAAAAACACAAATTTGTGCACAGGCAGTGTGTGGAGATTAGTAGTTGTACGTGGATGTGCATCACAGTGAACGCTATAAAAGGTGAACAAATGAGGCGGCGTCACGACTCCAGCTCATTCTTCAACAACTCAGCACAGAGTGCTTTAGGAGCGCTATTTAGGCAGCTTCATTGGCCCGGTTAATCAAAACAGATGCCTCGATTCTCCAACACATTTTGGCTTTTCGAGAGACAACGTACAAGTCAGAACTGGTCAAGGAAATTCAATGCATAGAAGTCTAGAATCGCAGCAAGAGGCAATTAGCAATCTTGGCACTAAAGGAATACAGATTTAAAGAAAAAAAAAGCAAAAGAAAGAAATCCTCATGTTAAACAGATTTTCTTTTAGACACCAGTGATGTGAAAATTAAGAATTCTTTTTTTCTGTGTGCAAAAATTCCCCTTTCATGATCATGTGACTTCTTCCCGTATAATATGTATACTGCTTATGTAGTACTGAAATGATCAAATAAAATAAGAACCAGCTGTTATAAGATATGTAAAGTGTACACAAAGAAAAACAAAACAAAAAAAAAACGATCTCGTCTCCAGGTTCTTCGTGTGTGCGAGGTGTGAAGAATGCGAGACACATGGAAATGCCAGAACCTTCCTGAAACTAGGAGCTGAGGATGAATTGTGATTCAGATCCTGATGTAGTTTGATGTACTGTAGATGATGTGCGTGAAGACACGCTTGATGCAATGCATCCCTCCTGCCTTCTCTCATATTCTCTCGTGTGCTGACGAGGATCGTCTGTCCCTTACGGCATTCATTTAAAAAAAACATTCTTTCAAAATGTCTCGTGGTCAAAAGTGTGCTCCGGGTGTGTACGTTTGTATGTGTGAAAGCACCCAGAGAGTGCTCGACATTCTGCCAGACTAGTCACTAAGAGTTCACACTAAGTGGAATAAAGAGGAGGATTGGCACCCGCCGATTCCTGGGTCTCCGCCCTCCTGTTCTCCACTGAGTATCCCAGTGCCCCCTGCTGCGCGCTCAGTAGGGGGCGCTCGTCTGGTCAGAGACGCTCGATTTCCCTGTATTTCTTGCGAAGGATAGAGACCTGGTCTTTAAACAGGACCGGATCCAGTCTCATTTGCGAATGGACCAGAGGCATAGAGCCAAACCAGCTGGCGAATTTGTTCATGCAGGTCTGGCGCTGGGCGAAGTGGTCTGGATCTGCCCAGCGAGACGCCCGGGACGACTGGAGAGAGAGAAGAATGAGGGAAATTTCAACAATAAACAAATACGTACATCACTTTCTGTGCATCAGTCAAAGTTTATATGGACAGCATATAAAAGTATGTGGACACTACACATGGGCATCGACATGCTGGAACAGGTTTGGGCCTCTTAGTTCCAGTGAAGGGAACTTAATGCTACAGTATACAATCGAGCTAAAAACATTTGCAGAGGAACCAGATGTAGGTGTGATGGTCAAGTGACCAGAAACTTTTGTCCCTTTATGTACATAAAGTGTATACAGTGCCTTGCAAAAGTATTCATAGCCCTTAAAGTGGCATGTAATTGTGAAGTGGAAGGATAATGATAAATGGTCTCCAAAATTTCTTACAATAACTATCTAAAAAGTGTGGCATGCATGTGTATTCAGCCCCCTCTACTCCAATACCCCTAACTAAAATCAACTGCCTTCAGAAGTCACCTAATTAGTTAATCTTCACTTGTTTGTATGAATACATCTTTGCTGTGAAGCCCTCAGAGGTTTGTTAGAGAACATTAGTGAACAAACAGCATCATGAAGCCCAAGGATCACACCAGACAGGTCAGGGATAACGTTCTGAAGAAGTTTAAAGCAGGATCCGGTTTAAAAAAAAAAAAATCCCAAGCTTTGAACATCTGACAGAGCGCTGTTAATCCATCATCCGAAAATGGAAAGAGTATGGCACGACCGCAAACCTACCAAGACATGGATGTCCACCTAAACTGACAGGCCGGACGAGGAGAGCATTAATCAGAGAAGCAGCCAAGAGGCCCATGGTACTGTAACTCTGGAGGAGCAGCAGAGACCCACAGCGCAGGTGGGAGAATCTGTCCATGGGACAACTATTAGTCGTACACTCCACAAATCTTTATGAAGGAGTGGCAAGAAGAAAGCGATTGTTGAAAGAAAGCCATAAAAAACTCAGTTTGCAGTTCCACATGGCTTGTCATCATGTCTTGGTAGGTTTGCAGTCATACCCCATACTCTTTCCATTTTCAGATGATGGATTGAACAGTGCTCCATGAGATGTTCAAAGCTTGGGATATTTTTTTTTTTTTTATAACTTAACCCTGCTTTAATCTTCTCCACTTTATCCCTGACCTGTCTAGTGTTTTTCTTGGGCTTACAGTTACATTTTTGTTGTAGTTGTACCGTGACAAAATGTGTCCAAAAAAAGTCCAAGGGGTATGAATACTTTTGTATTTAATATACTGTACATCCAAATGATTTCTAATGAAATTAAAGGAATACTCCAGCAGTTTTTAACCTTTTTCGAGTGACTACCATAGTGAGTGTATCCAATGCAGTCTGTACAAAGCGCAACGGTTGTAAATCTGAAATCGTGTATTTAAACCTTTATTGACGGAATTCAGCGAGAGATCTAACACATGCTTATTGAGCTGTGGGTCGATACCCTTTCAGTTCTTTTCACAGGACAGGAAAAATATGCCAAAATTATCTGCGGTAATCGCAGACACACAGTGCTACAGTACCCCTTTAACCCACTCTACAGAGAATAAGCAATAAATGTGTTAACACGAACTGGAGCGTAGGAAATAAAGAACGGGCACACAGTACGCGAGATTCTTAACAGACTCGTACTCCTGAATTTGTCGTACCTGTCCCATCATGGTCTCCTTGTACTGCTTCTTCTGCGTCACTTTGATGGGTGGCAGCTTCGTAACGGCCGACACCAAGAAGTTCATCAGGATGTCCTCGCAGTTAGCGAGCTGGTCCACCATGTTCTTCAGGCTGCTGGGCAGGAACTGGGTGTACAGGTAATGGTAATATCTGGAGAAAAACAAGATCAAACAGAGATTAAGCATTTGTTTAGCCACCATTCACCGCACAATGCCGAATTAAAGGGAACTAGAACTTGTGAATTAGTATTAGGACTGTGCAAAATTATGTCTCGCCATAGACTTGAGCTCAAATGAATACATTGTTCAATATACACACATGAACAAACTGGACATGTGGTCTTAATCAACACAGTGTACGGCAATATTAAAAACAGAATGTGTTTTAAAGCCAGCTGACGAGCAGGATGTAATAGAGAACATCTAGGCACTTTTATTACTCCCAGGTTAATTTAGCTACCTAGCAAAGCAACAGTAAATAGGACATCGATTTATTTTTTTAAATCAGAAATCTTGCGAATAAAAGAAAACCTGCGAAAAAACACCCCCTGATGTTATTTGATAATGTGATAATGATCCTATTGCCCGAGATGCAACGAAAATCGATTCAAAGATTTATAAAAATGTACTTACAAAATCGCAATTTAAATTGAATTGACATCTAAGGTTTATTATTGTAACTGTTATGCAAATTTTACAATTAAGGTGTTATTTAAGTGGCTCCAGCGGCACAATGTCAACAAATTGGTTATGTGAAACAAATGAAAGAAGGTTAAATAGTTTAAATGACAGAAAAAGAAAAATCAATACATAATATAATACTGAAAATACTGCTTTTGTTTCTTGATCTTTAAGACTTGTGGGAGACTTGTGAAAGTGCTACACCATTTAATACTGCCTATGCAAGCGTACCCTCTTGTGATGTGCACCAAGTTAACAGTTGTGAACTACGGAGAAATATTATGCAAAACAAAATTCTTAATCGAATAAATTCATAATGATAATCTAATAATTATGAAAATGCAGGTAAACTCTGGGTAAACATGTCAAGTAAGGACAGCACCTGTGGTAGATGGCAGCTCCAGTCAGAACCATGGAGTAATCGTTGGTCCATTTGGATGTGTAGCCCCAGCGCTCCTTATTACTGTCCCAGAAATGACTGCGGGCGGGGTATCCCACAATCCTCTCCGGGAAACTTTGCCAAACCGTGAAGGCAAAATCCACCTGCAGAAAAAAATGGCACATTTGCCGCATAAGCAAGCGATTTAATAAGCTTACGGCCATTCACCTGCCTTTTACAACGGAAAGCGTGCGACTAATAGCAGGGCCAGACTTGTGAATCTAATTTTAGCCTGCTCACAACATAAACAGACCTCAAAAAAGTTAGCGAATGCAAGCGAGTAACGCGCCACACAGTTTCAAAGGCACTGCTGTTAGATGCCCTCCTTCTTCTCAGATCAAAGCTTTTAAACAAATAATTGCTGAAAAGACATCAAACGAGTCAGAACCCAAACCTTGACTGGATTAAAAAAAAAAAAAAAAAATCACTGAATTAACAAACTGCCTTATAACATACAGCCTTATAACACACCCACCCACCCACACACACACACACACACACTCTTACTTCACAGAGAGTGAGTTAACGAGATTAAAGCCCAACAACACAGGCAGCTGCATTCACAATTCCCAACCCAGCCATTTCCACTCAAGGTTTCTTCCTATTACCATCTCAGGGAGTTTTTCCTTGCCACTTTCGCGGTTGTCCTCGGCTTGCTCATCAGGGACATTTCTTATCATTTTGATTCATACACATTCACATTTCATACAAACTTAAATAATTCTTTTGATTGTGTAAATCTGCTTAAATTGATTAATAAAATTGAATTGAATTGAATGTAGAAGAACGACGGAGAGCAGCAGTGAAGATGAATGACTAGAGGAAGAATAGTAACTACTGATGAGACAAGAGACAGGTTGGCATCCCTGGGACTCTAGTAGATATTTGTCCACTGACACGATGCTTGTTCATTAACCATTTTCTAAGCAAAACTAGTCAGCATTTTCATGTTTTTATTCTACAGCAGTGGTTCTCAACTCTGGTCCTGGAGAAACACATTTTAGTGTTTCCTCAGCTCCCAGCACACCAGATTTAACAAATCAGCTAATTAACAGCCTTTTCCGAATTGACGTGGGTGTGATAGAGCAGAGAAAACACTCAAATGTGCTGCGGATTGGTGGGGGGCGGGCTTCCCGCATGTGGGTTGCGAAGCACTTGTCTAATGGAAGATAATTTATAAAAATTGTGCTCAAAGTTTGTACAGTTTAAACGGGTACAGCGGGACCTCGGCATACAAATTTAATCCATCTCGGAGGCAAGTTCTTAAGGGGAAATTTCTTATTGCAAAACGCATTTTCCCATAGGAAATAATGTAAATACAGGTAATCCGTTCCAGCCACCCTAAAATATTACCAATATTACCGATTTCCAACACTTTAATCATATTCTTTCATATAAAAACAAATCAAAACATTTAGAAAAGACGTAAATGAAGTAAAATGTGAAATAAATACACATTAAACCTCACTTAATCTTAATTTATGATTATTCTTGGCAGCGGTGGCTTTTTCCTTCTTTCTTTTAGTCCCTGACTTACGAACGAATTCCGTTCCAGGAGCACGTTCGTAAGTCGGATTGGTTCTTAAGCCCTACAAAGTGAGTCTTGTAAGCTTTTGACACAGATGTACAATGTAAGGCATATCAATCCACTTGACTAAATCTCGCGTAAGTAAATGAATCTCACGTGTCAACTGTAACAGTGTTGTCTCTGCGCCTTTACATTGCGAGGGGAATCCCGGACCCCATTTTGTCTCGGAGCTGTTTTCCACTGTATTGGACGGCAATTTTCTACCATCGTGCTCCCGGACTGATTCATTGAAACCGGTGAGGTCGACTCATTTCTCCCGCACCCCCACATGCACACATACAGTACAATATACCAGACTTTAGACATTTTATACATTCACTTACGCACTGAAAATATTGTATATAATTGTAAATATTAGTATCTGGTGCACTGCAGTATGTAGTCTATTTTTTGTACAATACACGTGAGCTACTTCCATGATTTGTTCGCATCAAAGAATCTGCGGAAATTCATAACTCAAATGTTCGGGGACTACGTGCAGTTCTAAACGTATAATAACTACTTGGGCTGGACGATACACTGGGGTAATATATTTTTAAAAACTGTATTATTCGATTTTAGCTTTTATGCTTTTAGTCATTTAATGTTTCATACATTACAGTTTTGCTTGCAGGTTACTTTACAATATTACAAATATTATTTATATACAGTATATCTGCCCATTCTGTTTATTTATTTATTAGGCACTGCACATTCGCTCAGTGATCAGCCAATGAGGTGGCAGCAACACAATCCTGAAACAGGCTTCACTTAATGTTCACATCAAAAATCATAACGGGAAAAATGTGCCTCGCACAATTCTGTGTAAACCCTAGAGACTGTCGCGTGCGAAAAATCCCAAGAGATCAGCAGATTATGAAATACTCAAACCAGTCTGTCTGGAACCAGCAACCGTACCGCAACTGTCGCAGATCGAGATCACGCTTTTTCCTCATACTAATTTTTTACGTGAACTTTAACTGAAGGTTTTTTTTTTCCCCCCTGTATCTGCATGATTTCGTATGTCACGCCACTGCAACAAGCAAGCACGCAGACGAACCCAGTTGACGTCGTCAAAGCTTAAACTGTTTGTTTTTTATGGTGCTCGAGTACTCGAAAGTGGGATAAAGTACATAAAATTTTTTTTAAAAAAAATAGCAAGATATTGTCACGACTCTCATCATCATTAAACAAAAGACTAATTGTTTAAGCTTCAGTGAGTTTTCAGTATTTTATTCTCCGTGCACAGACCAGATTTATTGTCTATGTTAAAACCACAGGGCTATAAAACTAGGTTGTAAAAAAAATAAATAAAATTGACAAAACAACCATCATTGTACACACACACACAAAAACACACACGCTCACGCTGAATCATGCAGCAGGCAGAAGTCAGATATTACTAGACAGTGATGTGATGAGTGCAGTGTGTGAGCATGTGTGATTCATATGTGGAGCAAAACAGCAGTGAGAAAGCAGAGAGGTGGAGGATCCAGCTTTGTTTCGCTGACACAGCTCGAAACACCGGCAGCGTGTCCCTCCTCAGACACACACACATGTATAAAGACAGGAAAACAGAGAAGCCATGCACACACACACCTCTGTGGTTGAGAGCACCGTGTCCTCATCCAGACTCAGCACAGCATCAGTGAGGATGCTCTCATAGGGCAGAAAGCGGCTGCTCATCACCTGTACAGAGCGAGAAAGAAACAAAAAGATCACGTTATAACAGGTCTTTCCTTTTCAGATTTGGGCATCATGGAACAAAAAAATGTACAAAAAAAAAGTAATAAATGAGTTTCCTCCAGCTGAGTTGTTTTAATAGTCTTTTAAATTTTTAGCCCAGCAGATGTTTGAGTGTGTGTGTGTGTGCGCAGAGATCGTAAATGCATCTCGATATGAGCAGGTCAGGGACACAGACGGTAATGAGCTGCAGTTACACACACAGGCCTTAAAGCAATGAGTAGAAACACGGTTCTGATAGCTGCTCAAGTCTAACAAAGCCTCCCACACAACAATCACACACACACACCACACACACCACAGGTAAGCAAACACACTTGTAGCTCTGAGCAGAGTCACCTGCAGAATCCTCTACACTTAAAAACAGTATCACAACCCGAGTCCTGACATCGCCTTTAAACTCGTCTCACTTTTATGTTTTGTCTTTTTTTTGGGGGGGGGGGGGGGCTCACGCGCATAAATTTTTTTAAAAAAAAACCATGGAAAACATATTTCACAAAATGTCTCTATGGCATATGCATATATTTTATATGAGCATTTAAAAAAAATTCACTACTCCTGAAAATCTCACTCCTGCCATTTGGGATGGTGCGCAAATGTAAAAGGAATTAACAAACGTAAACTTCTACGTGACTGATTTCAAATCAGGCAAATCACAATGAGTTCCTTGTCTATACGGATGTAAGTTTAACTAGCTTGTGCGTTTTTACATTATGCAAATATTCAATGATGATTTGTAACACGGAGTCATTTCATATTAATGCCATTAAGTAAAGAAATTATTTTATACATAAAAATATAAAGCCAAGTCAACATCCATAAATAGTGAGACTTTAAAAACCGAGGCATTTAATTAAGAATGCTCAGGAATGTTCTTTTAATGCTGTACAACACTTCATTAGAGCCGGCACCAAGTGTCTGTCTCGAGGTGTACCCTGTCCTCTACCCCTCTAGCAAGATGCGGAGCATTCGGACCCGCGCCTTTTTTTGCTTTTCTAACACAGCGTTGAGGCGGAAATGAGGGATTTCACAGAAAGACACAGAAGACGGGTATTTTTAACCAAACAAACATCAAAAAATTAATGACACACTTGTGCAAAAATCAGGAATCAAAGGTATTTTTCCTTATATGAATTTGATATTTGTCTTTTCATTTCAGTGTTAAAACATGGATCAGAACCAGACCACTCAAAATTTTTATTCTTTAAGCTGATCAGATCTGTATCTGTCCATCATCTCATCTCTATGTGTAACATCAGCAGTTCTAATACATTAAGAAATGTTCTTGTATTCAGAACACACACACACACACACACCTGACCCCAAGTCAGAATAATTTTCCTCCATATACATGTCAAACCATTTACTTTTTTTTTAATCTTTGTTGGTTCATACTGATTTACGTATTCCATAATTTAACTCAAGATTTTGACCTTTCCGACGCTGTTATGCCTGCGGGGACTAAAGACCAGCCCTTCAGGTCAGATCCCACAGAAAAGCCAATGCAGCACAAATGGCTGAAAAAAAAAAAAAGTTATTGCTGGCTCTGATAGGAAGGCATCAGAACACTCAGTGCTTTTTACAGCTTGGTGTGCATGGAGCTTAGCAGGCAAAGAGTTGAGAGTTGTCTCCAAATTCCAAATCTCAACCTGATCAAGCATCCATGGAATGTCCTGGACACACAAATCTGATCCATGGAGATCTCACCTTTCTCACCACCTGATGGGACTTAAAGGATCTGCTGCTAATGTCCTGGTGCACACCTTCAGAAGTCTTGTGCATCATGAGGTCAGAGCTGTTTTTTTGGGGGCAGAAAAGAGAACCTACACAATATTGAGCTTGATGATTTGCAGTTTTAATGATATGGCTGATCACTGTGTGTGTGTAAGTCGCACAGTAACATTACATTAAACTGTCTCTTGCTTTGATTACGACCGTGGCATCGTTTCGATAAGCTTGTGCAATGTCGCAATATTTATTTCCATCCAGAACCACATTAATTTCTCTCCAAGATCTTGTATTGATGATTGAAGAGTCGGACCGCTGCGTAAAAGTCTTCTATAGCACGTCCCAAAGATTCCTGATGAGGTTCAGGTCTGGAATCCATGTGTGAAAATGATGTCTCGTCTTCCCTGAACCACTCTTCCACAATTCGAGCCCGATGAGTCCTGGCATCGTCATCTTGAAATATACCCGTGCTATCAGGGAAGAAACAATCCACTGATGGAAAAACCTGGTCCACATAATGTTGCTAACCAGGACCTGACCAACAGAAGCAACCCCAGGTCATAACACTGCCTCCAGAGGCTTGTGCCATAGGCACCATAGGCACTATGCATGATGGCACTCTGGAACAGGGTAAATCTGGACTCATCAGACCATATGCCCACTTTTTCCATTGTTCTACAGTCCATGCTTTAAGCTCCCTAGCAAATTTAAGCTTTTTTTGTTCTGATTAGCCTCACGGATAAGTGGTTTTCTTAAAGCCCGGATCACTCAAGTTCCCTTACACCTCTGAAAAAGTATCGTTTTTGCTCGACATGTCAGCTGGGGTCACTTTGCCTATTAAGGAGTTTTGTGGGCGTCACCAAATACAAATCAACAGTTCTCATGTATGCACCTGATAATTTCTTAGAAGATTATATAATTATACAATCCGGTATCGCCCAAGTGAGGACGGGTTCAGTTTTAAGTCTCAAGGTTTCTTGCCACCGTCTCCTTCCTCTGGCTTGATCATAGGGAACAAACCGATAAAGTTATATGTATTCTGTAAAGTTGCTTTGCGGCAAGGTTCATTGTTAAAAGGATTGTGACAAGGATTGAAAACATGAAGTTTAAGTAATAGATGTTAAACTCCTGACTCTTACATGCTGAGCGACTGACATGACCAGTTTGCTAAGCGTACAGTACTGTATATCCCAACCGGAGAGACCAAGTGTGTAAACAAAGGAAATGCTTAATGCTTACGGATTTACATATACAGCTACGCAGTTATCAGCCCTGCACTAAACAATGTGTGTCTGTTCTTTATTTAAAAAATTTTTTCTTCTAAATCTGCAACACAGGAAGAGGTTAAGCCTGGGAATTACTCAACAAAGAGTACCGACGATATCTTCATATCATAAGAGGATAATAGCTATTATATAAAACAAAGGTCAGGATGTTTACCTCTGTTATTCCTGATACTTTAGTTACTGTTAAGCGTTGTATTTAATAATGGCTTGCTATGAAAACCAGAGTGCTTTCATTTTTTTCGCAGTCAACACCACAACAGGATGACATGACTGAGCCATCATTATAAGGACATATTGTTAGTTAGACTTGCGTTAAAATCCATTTTTTGAAAAAAATTAAAATTAATTTAAGAGGGTTCACAGCTTAATTTTGACGCAGAATGTTAGAAAGAATATTCGAGCCGTTGCTAGATATTTAATAAGCTGGTTAAAGAGATCATTTCCTAACATATAGATTTGCAGAGGAGGAACCGGAAATGCAGCAGTGCTGTGGTGTTCATCAAGGCCGGGTGCAGCTCCAGTGCAACTGTATGCCTGATTACATCGTGCAAACTCATGCGACTTCACTTTATTTCCTCTATTTTAATCAACACAAAAATAATCAATATATTTCAGTACTGTGGATTTCCTTCTGGGATGATTAAAGTTAACCCCTCATCCATCCATCCATCCATCCATCCAACCATTCCAACTATCCATTCCATCAATTCATCTATTTAGCTAACCATCTATACATAGTTTCCATCCATCCATCTGTCTAACCATCTATTTGTCTATCCATCTATCTGTATGTATCCATCAATCCATATACCTGTCTGTCTGTCCATCCATCTATCTATGCCTACTACTTATCTATCCACCCATCTATCCATGGCTATTTACAATATCTATCTATCTATCTATCTATCTATCTATCTATCTATCTATCTATCTATCTATCTATGCCTACCCATTTATCTCTCCATCCATCCATCCATCGCTCTCTCTGTCTGTTCATCTACTCATCTGCATTTTATCCATCCTTACTGTCTGTTGCATCTATTTATGTTTCTATCCATCCATCTGTCTATCTATTCATCTACAATCCATCCATCATCTATCTGTCTGTCTCTCTGTCTCGTTATCTATCTACATATCCATCCATCCATCCTATTATAGTTCAGGACTGGAACTTCCTACAAGTCTACCTGAGTCTCCAATAACTACCTGGACTCCATATTAACATCAACCAACATCAACTGTTATACTGAACTGCCTGCCACCTACAGTAACACACACAGTATAAATGCAGATCATTTCCTGCTTTCTGTTTCACCCAGATGAGGATGGGTTCCCTGTTGAGTCTGGTT
>JAQMYI010000023.1:20535180-20545675 GCA_030014275.1 Clariallabes melas | reverse complement strand
ACACACACACACACACACACACACACGTCTCTGAAGAACAGCTACAGCTGACCAACCACTTCCAGCAGAAGTCACTTGTGTCTGAGACCAAAGAAACAAACATTTGGAGGGAAAACTGATAAACTGTATATAAAAATAAAAATAAAAAATCCAGAGGGGAAACCTTTAAAATAAAGTGATGCAACTTTAAAAAAAAAAAAATAATAAAATGAAAAAAAAAAAAAAAAATGCTGATGGTCTAGTCTGAGCTTCATAAAAAAAATAAAAATAAAAAAAAAAAACACACACACACACACACACACGTTCGATTCCTTATAATGACTTCACGGCTGAAGAGGCTAATTGAAGCTCGATAAACAGGCTGAATAAGCGGCGGCGCGCTCCGTGTGCACAGACACGGGATTTACACACAAAGCCTGAATATATACGCTCTCGTTTAAATGATTACTAGATAATTACAAGATTAGTTACCGAGCAGCGAGTTAATTATTCAAGTCATTGATTACATTATTGATCCCCCCCCCCCCCTACACACCCCCGTCTCTGCATGCAACTTTCCAGGTTTTAAAATAACAAGATAGACGACGCGAAAACACCCAGGACGATCTGAAACCAAAAAGGCAGGAACGTGAACGTTTCCACCATTTCTGACAAAAACAAACAAACAAAAAAATTAGTTTGAAGAGCATATTGTAATGCACTGTAGTGTCAAAAGTATGTGGACACCTGACCATCATCTTTACAGTATATTCTGAGATTCCGTTAAAGCATCACATTAACCCCGTGCGTCCGTGATCATACCGTACCGTGATCAGCCGTAGCGTCGCGGACATGGGTCGGCACGGGCACCCGGACCCGACTGTGGATGTGCTGTGTGCTTGGACACATTTCTATCAGAATCTTTTCAGTAATTTCATCTACAGTAGCTTTCCTACTGGATCGGACCTCACGGGAGAGCCTTCACTCGGTGAGCCCTGGCCGAACACGACCCTGACGCCGGTTCACCGGTTTTCCTTTCTTGGAGCACCAGTTTTGGAGTTTCTCTGACCAAGAAACGCAAGAATCACAATTTGGCGCTTGTTAATCCTTATACTTGCCCATTTTTTCTTCTTCCAGCACATCAATTTCATGGACAAAGGGTTCACTTGATGGGTAACATATGAACATCTGCACAAACCATTCCAGATTATTAAAATGCTGTACACATCTGGTATTACCGATAAAAACCCAAGTCTTTGTAATTGTTCGAGTGACAACTCGAATTCTTAAATGCTCCAGTGTTAAACTGAGGAAGCTCCTACACAAAAGGATAAACACACACTCTGGTGTCGATGTAAAATGATCAGAATGGCAACGTAATACAGACAGTCTGGAGATGATCATATTGTTATAGATCACACAAGCCGAGATCGAGCGAAATGTTTTCAGCACACAAAGACGCCCTATTGTGCTTCAACTGCTGTTCAAAAGCTGGATCAGTGGAATCACACACACACACACACACACACACACACACACACATAGTCCACCCTGTTTAAATGAAGCATCATGCTTTGGGCCTGTTGGTCTCCAACATCTCTTATATGGACTAGAGAGCAGTGCCGATATTTCTGGGTTGTCCTCTCGGACACACGTCCCTCCACCCTAAGAATAACATTTGTCCTCCGGTTCTGGTGACCTTTAAAAGGTCTAAACTGAGCACCTGCTTTACTTTGATGTTAAGAAAAAACATAAAATACACACACATAAGCACAACCTTAATATGAAATCTTATTATAAACACACAGGAGACTTCGAGCTCTTTAACATGAGCATGTGTTACTCCGTGTGTTACTCAGTTAAGGAACCATTGCGTTCCTCCAGTCTTTGCTCAGACGCAGTCATCTAATCTAAGTGAGAAGAGTCAAACTTTTACCGCCAATTTGTTTTAATTCACTTTTAGGAAAGACAAATGCATAATGTTTCGACATAATCTTCTTGCTTTTCAATACACTTTGTCCGTCTGTCAACAAGCTTTCATATTCCCTCATTAAAGAAATGCCACGAATGCGCCGCTGTCTTCAGTTCTTCATCAGAAGTGAATCTTCGTCCTCGTACGCCTGCTTTTAAGGGACCAAACAGGTGAAAGTCTGATGAAGTGAGATCAGGACTATAGTGAGGAGCTTTAACACCTCAGAGTGTCGACAGTGTGGAGCAGAAGTGTGCGGACGTGCATCGTCACGTGAGATCACGACGCCCTCGGATATCGGTCCTCTGTGTTTAATCCGAAGTTTAGTCTTCAGCTCTTCAATAAGCGTCTCCACTGTAACGAGCACTGTTGATTGTCGAACCTTTTCCGCGATGATGTTCCAATACTTCTGGCCCTTAAAAATCCCAGAAAACTAAGTGTTGATGAATTTTCCAGCTGATGGTCGACTTTTGCTAGATCTAGAACGCTAGATTTTAACGCCCGGGTGAACGAGGCCTTAATGTAACCGGAGTGCGGATCATTTTCGACTCGTACATTAATACATATTCATGAAAAAATAATTGAGCATTTGAAACTCTTTTGGAGCATTTGGAGAACTACATGTATAATCATAGTCTCTGTCCTATCCTGATAACATCTCCATGAAGAATTCGAGTGCGAGGTGGCCGCGTGTTAACAGAAGATTTTATGCTGCGCTGAAAATCTGTCCCCGCTTCCACCATATCCTGGGAATATTCTCGAGCATCCACTCGAGCTAATTAATACGCCTAGTAATAATTAGTTCCAAACAACCAGACCTCACCCCTGGAAGAGCAGCAGGTGGCAGGATTAGGGGGAAAAACAAAAAAAAAAGTAGCATGCACATGCTTTCTGCTAATTACAAATATTACAACATACTGTCGGTGTTGGCATTTAATTAGACGTATATTATAGATATTATTGGGGAGGGTCTCTGGGTGATCCATGAATAAAGTGAAAACAAATACACACAAGTGTTAGTTACATCAACGACACGATAGTCGTAGTAATAGCAAATCATTTGCCAGACATCTGTTAACGAAATCAATACAAGATCAACTATTTAAATGGGACCTTTGATGCAAAATTAAAATTTGTAGTCAGTGGATAGATTATTAAAAAAACATTCCCTGTTTTTGATCCCTTTTTAAAAAACCTTTGACCCAATTGTAAAGAAATCGATTCGATTTTTTTCCTCCCTCTTGTGACCTCATATAAGCAATCCCCTCCACCCGACTTGTTCTATGAAAGGGCGTGGCTCAGAGCCAGCACATTTACGTAGACACTAAACCAGCATGTTTGGAGTGAATTGATTAATCAAGTTAATTGATTTGCTTAATTAGTTAATTAACCAACCAAGCATTGACGCATACATTTTGGGGAAGTTCTGAGACCTTAGGTTAACTTTAAAGGTCCTATATTTACCTTTTTCTTTTTAAGTGTCATGTGACATCAGGGTTATTGTCAGGTACATATGGTGGGCGTGGTTGCCCTTAGTTTTCGATGCGTTTGTCCCATCGTTATAGAAGTTTGCAAAGAGCGCTAACGATAAACGCGCAACATACGATGTCGGTTTCTTTTCATTCCGTTATATCTGTTCTAGCTAACTGGATTTGGTACCTTTGTACGCTATTGAGGCTACGGATTCCCTCCATGCCCTTATTCCTATTAATATTATTATTATTATTATTATTACTACTATTGCAACACATCCATTTCTCCAACTTTGGTCATTTCCACGTATGACCCATTAGCTTGTTCTTGCTGCCGCACAGCAGCCACACTCCCGGGAGGATCGTCCCCAACACCTGCACCCTTAAAGACGTGTGAAGCCGCCATGACGCCATGTGCCAAGTTTAGTGCCAGTCTAGATTCATCCTTCACCCAAACTGTGTTTTCTCTCCGCTTTTTTTTTTTTTTTTCTGATCGAATCTTCCCGATGTTCATCGACATTATTTCGGTTTCATCAGAACCCGGATGAGCCAGGATGCCCCGTTTCGTCAGGATGCGACCGTTTTTCTTCATACGCCACCCTGCGTGTAGCGTTACCTCATCGCCGGCGTTACATCATCCACATGGCACACATTCTATAGGAATATATAGACGCGTATAAAAATAACCCTGAAACCCGAATCCAGGATGACTAACCGGCGGAGACTGTGGAGCAGGAAGTGGCTTGCAATGTCTCTAAAAGGATCTCTCACGCTAAAAACAATAATAAAAACTCTGAAGACTTGAGTAACACACACACATACACACACACATACAAACACTGATGTGTTCTTTCATGTCCTGAGAATTCACGCTCGGATCAGAGCGCCGGGACGTCACCGAAGGAAAGGCCGAGGCTAACCGGAATAGCACGGCAACATTTCCCACGTCAATAAAACTGCCATCTGGGGGCATCCAGAAGCAGCGCCTGCTCGTCTTCCACATAAACCACACAACGGCGTATTAAAGTGAGATCGTTCGCCTTTACAGCTCGCTCTTACACATCGAAACAGGAGGAACTCGCGGCCGCGGAACGGAAAGCCCGAGCGGGACCTTCTGCCAGATATTCAGCACCAGGAGTGACAAATGTTCAGCCATTCCCGAGTCATTCGTCCCCCAGGGGATGGAAAGCATCCATTTGCATATCTAACAGATCTCAGTGATCAACACAGCTCAAACTGATTTGCATCAGACTCATTCAGGGTCCAAGCAGCAGCACCATCAAAGCCGGCCCGCAATAATGTCACGGACTGCAACCGGATTGAAGTTATAGTCACAAGTTCACTGTTTGAAGAAGCAGGTCAGTGTACACTTTGGGAAAGGATGAAAACAATAAAGAGCATCAACCACCACCACCACCACGCCGTCAGGAAACTCCCCTAAACGTGACAGGAAGCTTTTTATATCAGGACTGTGATTATGGAACTCGATCACATTTATGATTTGGCAAATGCGTTAAAGAGACAGTAAGTAATCAGTAATGTAAAGAAAGGATCAAATCGTTACAGGTGTAAAAAGACTCCAAGAAAAGTTTTAGCCAAGGTTATAAGGCTTTTAGTTGAGTAGAAGTGGATATGTTAGGCGGCGATGGCTCAGTGGGATAGGAAGTTTGGCGGTTCGAGCCCAAGTTCCGCCAGGTTACCACTATTGGGCCCTTAAGCAAGGCCCTTAACCCCCATCCACTCCGGGGACGCCATAGGAATGGCTGACCCTGTGCTCTGACCCCCCCACTAACAAAAGCTGATGAAGAATAAAGACTTTCACTGTGCGGTAATGTATATGTGCTGATTCATCCAGACATTCAAGATATCGTAAAAAGGACTTTCAGCGATCTCCGTCTTCGTCAGCGACGTCCGGCAAGAATTTCGCGCCGAGACACTGACCGGATTAACGAAGAGCTGAATGTTTACACCGAGGCATCTCTACGAGTCACAGACGCATTGACTTCAGGAGCGGAAATTAATGGTTCTGAATCAGAACAAATGTCTAAACTGGGTTCTATTAACTGGACTGGATTTTTGCTAATCACATTTGGTCCAGAAAACTCTGGTTCAAGCCGTTGCTCATTTAAGACCTTTGGCAGTATTATAACTATGTTATAGTAACTATGGATAAATAACATTACCAGGACGAATCTCAATGCACCGTTTAACGATGCAAATAAATACATCACTGCAATAAGTGTGTGAAATTATAATGCATGCATCACAAACTTCCTGGCCAAAAATAACAAGGCAAAACACTAATATTTCACTCGACTGCCTTTAGCTTTGATTACAGCACAAAGTCCAAGTGTGATAATGATTCCTCAGACTCACCGCTACACACTCGGAGTCCTGGAATATGGCTGAGTTCCATCAGAGAAGAAAACCTCCATAGATGTGATGACCTGGTGATTCAGTACATTCAGGTGGTCAGCTGACTTCATTTTATTGCCCCATAACGTCTAGACCTGAGTAACTGATCAACCCCAGATCATAACACTGTCTCCAGACGCTTGTACAGTGGACACTATACATGATCACTTCATGCTCTTCCCTTCTCACCCTGACACGCCCATCACTCTGGAATAGGCTCAGTCTGGACTCATCAGGTCACATGACTCCCCCCCCTCCCCCATAAATCTTTATGCTCTCTAGCAAATTTCCTGATGTATTTTTTTTCTGTCTAGGAGAAGCAGAGCCGTGATGCTCATGACGGACGTTCACTAGACACACACACACACCAAGCATGAGGATCTTATTAAAACTTTCTCTCACTACAGGAATAATGACAGGAGTGGGCGGGATTAGTCAGAATCGCTTCGGAAAGGATTGGACGCGCTTGTAACACTTAACCATGGAAGTGATAATGTTCCAATAAAGTGCAACAAGAACAAGGCAGAAACAAAACTAAAAACGATCATCGTTATCCCGTCATACATCACGGGATTTACAGCCGAGCTGTCAGAGTGGGGTTGATGCTGCATGTTAGTGCGTGTGTGTGCGTGTGTGTGCTGACAGTTCAGTGCTGCCCTGCTTGACATGTGGTGGATGTTACACAGCAGCAACACACACACACACGCCAGGAAGGACTATACAGCTGGGAATTTCCCACCGAGCCGGCGAGAGAGAGAGAGAGAGAGAGAGAGAGATGATCAGAACGTCGGTGCAAAGTACAACAAAGCACCTGGATTTCCTCCAGCCACAGAGTCACGGGAGAGACGACAGGAAGCGGGAGAGGAAGCTGAAGACTAGGAAGAAAAACAACAACAACAACAACAACAAGAGGATGCAGAGGAACAAAAGAGCTTTTCTGCTCCAGCTTGTGCTACAATAAATCTGTATAATTTGAGTGCGGTCTAAACACACACACACACACACCTGGTGACAAAAGAAAAGGATGGATGAACACCGGCAGTGTGTCACTGGCCTTTCACCGGCCTACACAGACTCTAATGAGGCTAATCACGGCTCGGAGCATCATGACAGACTCCGGCCGCAGGGTCACCAGCCGACACGGACACCGAGCCGGCGCTGTCTCGCCGCGGCCGGAACCCAGGACTCGGCAGTTCAGCAGCTTATCGATCGAGAACGCTCGGTCTGAATATGTATCGAGAGGAGACGAATGCTAAAGTGTGTCTCGATGCGGCTCCGCGGCAAACCTTGTGCTCTTTATGGACCCTTTAATACCCAGAGCTCGGTGGCTTTTAAGCGAAATACTTTAATAAGCATCAACAGGTTTCAAGATGAGGATTAAAATAAATTTAAAAATAAATAAATCAAGATGGGAATCACCTGATACAATATTATCATGATAGCTTGATGCCACGATCCTATTCAGTCTGTGCAATTCAATTCAAATTTTATAGGATTTATTCATTTAAAATAATAGAATCATACAAAATTAGTACAAATAATTAAATGTGGAGGTCAGTATCAGCTGCTACGAATAAATCCGTGTAAGGGAAAGACTGGGTTGAAAAGTTACCCTGATCTGGAACGAGCATCTGGTTATCATGAATTGTTAATGATGAGCCAATTATTGATTGATTATCGTGTTCAACGATCGGTTAAGAAGAAGCGCAGAACCCTAACGTGGATCTGATTCGGGTTTTCAATCGGACCGGATTTTTCAGTTCGGCTGCACGTATGAAAGTAAGCCTTGATTACGGGGGGAAACCCGATACAGCCACCTTTCTTCCTCTCCAGTTTCAGGTCAGTCCAGGCATGAGAAATGATGTTTTAGCATAAATCAGCCAGAGAGAATCACACCGATAGTGTAGCTGTATAATTTAGGAGTCTCTTTAGCAACCACGGAGAAAAGAAAAGGCCTGAATTGGAACTTAATTGACTCGGAGAAGACCAGCAGGAACACACGACTGAATCTAAATTATCCTAAGGACTGCAGAAAATTATACGTCACTTCTGATTTTAAAAGACGGCCGATAAGTGGCTCTTGTCGAACGGGAGGGTTTTTAAAGCAGGTAACCAGGAGCGAGCAAATCAATCACCGGAGTTAATGCACTATGCCTCCTGCCAGGGAGGCCGAGAAGGAAAAGCACTCGAGCGGTGAGCAAACTGAGCTGATAAGCACCCTGCCAGCTGTTTTTTTTAAAAAAAACCTTCCTAAAGAACGCACAGGTGCCGGCGAATAGGCGCGAGAAGAAACTGCTGAGTAAGTGTTAAGATACTGTTTGTTCATCAAACACGAGAGCGGGAAAAAAAAATTAATAAATAAATAAAAACAACATCCGATTGACGTCAATTTGGAAAACAAATTTCGCGCGATCCGATTCGGCCTCAGAGTGAACAAAGGACGCGGAGACGACGGCAGTGACCCTGAACTCACTTAACCCAAAGGACTTCAGTTAAATAAGTTAGAAATTAATGAATGAAAGTACAGAGTCGTTCGCTGTTATTGAGCAAGCGAGTGTGTGTGTGTGTGTGTGTGTGTGTGTGTGTGTGAGAGAGAGAGTGAGAGAGGTAAAGAAAACGCATCCAGTGCATATAAACTGGCGGCTGAACTTCCTGTAATGCACCGCTCCCAAAAACTTTCAGGTAGTAATTTAGACGAAGTTGTACAAGGCAGAAAGTGTGTAAATGTAATAATCACTATAATATAATCGCCTCATTAGTGCATGAACAGATTTTTCATACACGTTCCAGGTAAAGCGATACGGCCCGGAATATTCTACCTGATCATTTATTTAGCAAGTAAGTGTTTACTAAAATATTCAAGAATGAGAATATTTCACACTCACAGCTTGTACAGTTTTACACCTTGGGATTTCTGTTGCCATGACAACAGCTTTAAAAAAAAACATTTTTTTTTTTATTCATTTAGAAGTAATATCATTACTGTCCATAAGATCACCGCAAGTGTTACATGGAGCAAAAGGTTGCAATTATGTAATGTATAGTTTATTATGTTTTATAATTTTATTATATATACACTATTTTTTATTTGTTTATTTTTGAAGACGCATCTAATTTTTCTGGCTCGGCACTTGATTTTCACTCCCCCAGTTCGGCCAATTATCCCAACCCGCATGTCTTTGGACTGTGGGAGGAAACCGGAGTACCCAGAGGTACATTAACCCACTCCATGCACACAGACCCTGAGGCAGGAATCGAACCCGGACCCTGGAGGTGCGAGGCGACAGTGCTAACCGCTAAGGCAGAGCATAGTAAAGGTTACATCATCTGTTGTGCATGGATCTGCCAAAGAAAGAAAAATCCTACAAAGGCTTTTTTACATGCAGAGTAAAAGATTCAACGCCAGAATGTTTACATTTCAGCTACGATAACTGAAATAAGATGAAGATAAGTATGAATGAAACACAAAACAATTTAGCTATAACAAAAAAAAAAAAAAAAAGAAAAAGAAAAAACAGCTACAACAATTCCTTTCTATTTTTTTTTCCTTTTTGCCGGAGCAGAACTGAGCAGAATGGTGCGGTGTGTCAGATCTCATAACATTTCACACCAGCGTCTCCCAGGAAACGTAATCGACTCGTGCAGAGCTAGAAAAGTGTGTAGGAATGCCAGAGTGGTGCATCTACAGCACAGTTTTTTTTTTTTTGGTGTATACACACACATACACGAATCATGAATGTTGCATGGAGCGGCACGGTGCTCAGGGAACAGCGGGGGGGGGGGGGAGAGGAGAGATTAATTATAAGGGAAAAGAAAAAAAGAAAAAAAAAACTTGGTTGCTACAGCTACTTCTCCTTATAGTCTCTGTAAAAAAAATCATGTCTGAATTAATGAAATATTAGAATTTGCTTTATTGTACAGTCACGTATCGATATTTCAGCTGCATGTGCTTTATTAATCATATCGCATTTGTAATGACTTTGAAAAAACAAAAGTGTTAAATGGAAATCCAGCTTTCATACTTTTTGTATACTGAACAAAAAAATTTTTTTTTTATATTACACAAAGACAGCCCGAGTAAATACAAAATGCAGTTTTTTTTTAATGATCATTTTATTTATAAATGAATAAAAAGCGGTCCTATCCTGTCTGGCCCTATGTAAAAAAAAATATACACCTAATAACTGGCTAATAACTTGCCCTTTAAGACGAACAACTGGCTGTTCCACCTTTGGCGGCAACAACTGCAATCAAGCATTTGCGATAACTGCCAATGAGTCTTTCACATCGCGGTGGAGGAATTTTGGACCGCTCTTCTTTGCGGCACTGTTTTAATTCAGCCACATTGGAGGGTGTTTAAGTATGAACAGCCTGTTTAAGGGTCTCGATCAGATTTAAGTCCGGACTTAAGGCTAGGCTAGGCCACTCCAAAACCTTCATTTTTCAGAGGAGGACTTGGGTGTGTTTCGGATCATTGTCCTGCTGCTTTACCCAAGAGTGCCTGAGTTTGAGGTCACAAACCGATGGCCTTCAGGATTTTATGGGTGAATTTCTTTAGATCACGGCATGGTGTGTTGCTTTTTGAGATCATCAGACAGATTCTATTTAAGTGATTTCTTGATTCAACCGGTCTGGCAGTAATCAGGTGTGTGTGTGTGGG
>JAQMYI010000023.1:20511580-20526206 GCA_030014275.1 Clariallabes melas | reverse complement strand
GAGCCCCCTCCGCTGAGCCTCTCTGCCACTGCAGCACACTAATGAGGCTTGTAATAGCTGTCAGGGCCCTGAGCTGCTGGGGGAACAGAGAGAGAGAGAGAGAGAGAGGCACATTTCACTGGAGAGGAAGTCAAATCAAGTCATAAAACTGCACAAGCCATAAGGTTAGCCAGCGCTTAAACAAAACACTCTAACACACACACACACTACCCCCTCCTCAGCTTACACAAATATACACTCACATTCTTAAATCAACAATACTTTAAAAACTCACTGTAATTACACACGGCCGGGTTTAAGGAGCAAGAAGAGCGTTTCATTATAAACACAAAACAAAATAATAAATCCAGCAGTACACTGAGACTCTATTGTTCTTACACCAGTAAGCTCAGGAACCCACAGCAAAGCACATCACTCTTAAAGCGAGATCGATCTCAGTAATGTGGACGCCAGAAAAAATACCCCTTTGGGCTCTTTATACCCAGAGGCAGGTTTATTCCTGCTGGAACTGGACTACAGAGTTCACGCAAAAGTAGGCCGAGTGTCCTGTCTGTAAGTTGGGCCAGAGTTGAAGGGCATCTAATAGCTGTGAGAAAAACACACACACACACACACACAAAACATAAACCTTAAAAAGAAAGAGCGGAATGATCCGTCAGAACGACGCGTCCCAAATCTCCGCTCCTCCCAAACCAAACTAAGGTCAATCATCTAGACAAACAAAACCGCCAAGCTCGGCTCACGCAGAGCAAACACAAGAGCTGTTTACTTTATACATCCTATATCCCTGAACCCTCATAATCCCCCAAATCCGAGCAACACTAAGCACCTCTTAAAGGAAAAAAATATATATAAAGAGAGAAAGCACATGTACAGGCCTCCTGACATCCGCAATGACAAAGCAGCGAGTTTAGGTGAATCATCCGAAACCCTGTTTACAATTTATGTGGAAAATGGATTGGCACAAAAAAAAAAAAAAAAAAAAAAAAAAATACGAGATTCACCTGGAGGCTGGAATTAGATCATCAAACTCTCATGCTAGCTCGCCATCTCAGCAACGCTCACCAGGGTCTGAGTGCGTCAGGGTGCAAATTCACCGCAGTCCAATCTGCTAATAATTAGTCTTATTAGTCTATTATTATTATTATTATTATTATTACTATAGTAACTTTTTAAACAGCTTTTACGAGTCAACATGCCGGTCCTGACCGAACCGGTGATTCAGGCTTCTCAAGCAAAGCTAAAGTTTTACATAAAAAAAATAAATAAAAAAAAAGTAATTATGTGGATCACAAAATTTATTAATATTAATTAAAATGCACTGTCTGGACACCGGAGGTTCGGATCTGCACAAGCCATAGAATTAAAATACTTAGATAGAGCATGCTGGGCACATGATCACATTCTCTCATGGGAAAAGAGCCTGCAAGATCTGGACACATGGAGTCCGACAGCTCCGGATAACAGCAGCCGGAACATGTTATACACGGCACGGTTATACGATTACATTATGATTCGGGGGAACACTCGACCCCAAAGTCTGGTTCGTTTTGATGAGTGAGAATACAACTGGGAACGGTGCCCGATTATGCTGGAAAAGGTGGTCTCAAGAACAATACTGTGGACACGGCCATGGATCAAATCAGATATGGAAGGAATCGTAGTAGAGAACAGAAGTAGACTGCTGTTTAAAAACGTGACGTCATCAGTGATGTCGGTCTCCTCCGAAATCTCCGTGTAGCACGCCCTGACCTCATCCTCTGACCTACACAGCCATAGCGGATACAGAATTTATAGAAATTATAGAAATGATGACCTAAAATTAATATTTAATTTTTAGACCATTAGACAGGTTTTCAGTGTGTTTACATGAAAAAATAACAACAACAAAACAAAAACAATGCTTAAACAAGCTAATTATAATGTTAACCTCATAAAGTAGCTCATTTACATAAAACACTGAAACTGCACATTTGGACGAGGAGTGAAATAAAGGGGGTTTGATATATGAAAAAAATTAAAATGCATAACCTAAGCGGTATTTCAACTGGAACGTTAACTTGTACACTGAGACGCATGCTAACATGTTAAAGAACTGGCAAAATATGGACCCTTTAAATTTAAATCGACTCGACACTTGTGACCGAAGTGTATCCTTACACCCGGTTATCTCACTTATCTTATCGACAGTAAACACTCTCCCATCCCGACACGATCATTTTACGGACACTATTTTGGAGAGCCAGCGGTGCCTCTCGACAGAAGCCTTTCAAGTAACGCGGCACAAACAATTTCCACAGAAATGTCCTCACGAGTCCTTTGATCTCAAAGACATGGCAAGGAAAGTCTCCGCTCAGGAGAGTCCTCAATTGGGAGCCAAATCAAGAGTCTAAAGGATTGTAAAGGACTTTTCAAAGGGAAATGTCAGTTGCCTGCCTGCCTCCTGCTTCAGAATGACTTTTACCACTTTATATTACACGTATGAGCGTCAAGTGGTGCAGGACAGGACAGGAATACAAAAAGGGTCCTTTCACGAGGTCCTATTAATCCAAAAGATTACAGTGGATAGTATCGTTCAGATACGCCGACATCTTGTTCAGAAGGTACACTTAACTAGCTAGGACTGAACTTTATTAGAGAACATGATCTAAATGCAAAAGTTTACACCTACTGTAGCCTAGTTGACTGTTGTAATGTTACATTGTTGCACTTCTAAATGTTCTAATCAAGATTGAACAAGGTTGTTTTGTTAAGCCACACCTTGTTAAGTGACCTAAAAATCATTCAAGAATTAACAAAAATAAATAAAAAGTGAGAAACGTGCAGATGATCAGGTGGTGATTAGTTTACTGCTGATGCTGAATGCTGATTGGTCGGAACGGACGAGAGGGGAAATGAGGTCGCTGCTGAGGTTCTTACATAAACTACTGTTTTTTAAATTGTATCTTTAGACACTTTGCAGCCTGTCGCAGTAAAACATTTGTTCCCAATTGGTTAATTTAATCTACATCAGATTTATATCTATAAATCCTATTCAGAACTTTAAACCAATACTAAGGAAAAGCAGAACCTTTTAACTTGATAAATGCCACGTTCTCCAGCCTGCGCTGCACACAAACACTGCCACCTGAGATTTTACTGAGGACCGAGCTCGCTGTAAAGACACGTCCGTTCAGAGAGATGGGATCGGCACAGATTTTAAAAGGCAGATTAACAAGTTTAGGTGAAATCGAATGCTGTATATATAACTTGATGAGGTGGAAAACCAACTGTTGCCTCCACGTACATTAATTGTCATGTCAGTCAACTAACTGTCAATGTTTTACATTTAACAAGCGATAAAATCCGTATGTTGATTAATCTAAAGCTAATTCTTGTAGTTAACCCGTTGTTTGCACTAGTTATTACTATTTATTTTGCCAAAGTCAACTGCAATAAAGATACTTAATTAATTAATTATAAATGTAAGAAGTGCAGTGCTATGAAAAAGTATCTGCCCGCTCGCTGAATTATTATTATTTTGTATATTTGTTACGCTTAATTCTTTGTCAGACATGTTATTTTTAAGTGATTTCTTGATTCAACATGTCTGGCAGTAATCAGGCCTGGGTGTGGCAACTGAAAAAAAAAACATTATAAAAAAAAAAAAAAACAGTTCAATCACATTGATGATTTAGCAAGGGGGCAATTACTTTTTCACATACTGTGAGGCCAGGTAGGTTGAGTGCTTTTTTTTCCTCTTAGTAAATAAAATCATCATCTAAAAACTGCATTTTGTATTTACTTGGGTTATCTTTGCGTAATATTAAAATGTGTTTTAATGACCTCAATCATTTGCAATAAAAAAAAAAAGAAAATGACAACATACAAATACTTTTTCACAGCACTGTGTATACACACACGCAAACGTTATATACATTACAATTTTCATATACAATTGAGAATTTCTTATGGATTTTTATTATTATTTTTTTTTTTATATCCTCCAGCCTTCGTTTTTTTGCCCTTGAGTGAGAAAAAGAGAAAAAGAGAAAAAGAGGTCCAGTCCACCCAGAGAGAGAGAGATAACAACAAATGCAAATATTGAACGCAATAAAACCGAACAGTCTAACTTGCGTCAGAGCAGCTGGATTGATGTGTAACAGCAGAGATTAAAAATTAGCAACTGGTGCGGCAGACGTTAGCACTGCGGTCCAGCTAGAAATATATAAAGCGCTCACATTCAGCCAAGATATTTAATTCTGGTTACAACATTTAACTGATTAAAGTTAAAGTATTAAAGTACAGTATTATTTCAAGTAGTTACGGGATAAATCTGGAGGGATTGAGGAAATAAATAAATTAATGAATTGATTAATTAATTAAAAAAGGGTGACGTAGCAAATCATAATTCTGCAGATTTAATCTGTATCTGTATTTTGCCTCCAAAATACAGATGTTATTAAATATATAAACTATACAGAACAAAACATCCACCTTATGCCTCAATCTGTGTAAGCGGAGTCTGTTATTGAAGTCATTTTAAATTACTTTTTAACCATTATAGAACTAAAAACACCTGAAGCTAAACATCTACACAGCTGTCTCTCTCTCACACACACACAATTAAAAAGCTGCACTGATTAAGATAAGGCAGTCACACCACATTATACACAGAAATATATAATCAACCATCAGTAATTAAGCAGAACACTGTTTGGGCTAATTACCTTCACATTAGCATTTTACACACACACACACACACACGATTTATTAATGTAATAACAATGCAGGAACAAATAACAGGAGCTGTAGGGAATCCTGCCTCCAAAATGTGCACACTGTCCGATACACACACGTAACCAGGTAGCGCTTTTATTATATTCATGATTAAACGTCCAGGTATAAAACATTCTAGGAATTAATAGGCATAATAGGCAGACAGACCCATGGTGCACTACATGCCAAGAGCAAGATAGCGATTCTGAAACAAAGTGTGCGGAATGGGGTCTACAGGGTCGAGCTCTCCCCAAATAATTCCTGCAAATTAACATCAAACACGGCCGAGGGCAACGAACAGATAGTTAGACTCGCGCACTCTCCTTTCCTCTCCACATGATGATCTGAAGGAATTTGAACTCGGCCCGTCAAAAGCGGCTGACGTGATAAAGCGTGATGGAAATTTGCGGTTAGAAAAAGGAAAGGAAGAAATTGGCACGGTGGGGAGGGGCCAGGTTAACCAGCGCGATCTGACCGTTGTCCTCGGATGCCTGGGAGGGCGGAGCCATAGCGAGGAGAGGGAAAAAAAACTGGTTAAATTTAACCAGGTTAAATATTAAACAGCCTTTCAAGTCTGATTCCTGGACCTACGAGTATTATCCGTCCACGTCTGCACGCTGACTCACTTTCCAGGAAACATGATCTCTGGGGTTTAAGAAAACGGCTTCAAGACAAAGACGCAACAGCAGCCAGATTGAATATTCGGCATGGACGAGGGATTTATAATCATTTCCTCCATCTGTATCTGATCAATTTGACAACTTCCACAAATCACTTTGAGACGGATAGGATTGCTGGGCTTTCCCTTAGCTTAGGCGCTGGCCAACGTGAGCCTTTGAAGGACCTGAATGATTTCATTGTTTACTAATGCATGGCACTGGAGACCTCTTGCAGCTTGGTTAATGGAAGGAGAGTTGGCCTCCAGCACCAGATTTCCCCTCCATGTGGGGTAGACATACAGCTGGACCACCAGTACATCAAAACGAGCGGGGCAGAGGTCACGTCTTTATTGTGGCCTGCCTAGTCATAGCGTTACGCAAAGCTGAGGCAATTCTTTGAGACGAATTTTGGGCCAGGAGGAAGTCTGGGATTGATAGGAATTCTCTCCAAAAAATTGTGTAATGCTCAGCAGTGTTTTAGGTCTCGTCTGAGGTATGATGAACCGGAGCTGGATTCGCCGCCGAAACCACGAGTGACATGTTACATGCGCTATTCGAGGTTATTTGTAGGTGCATGCAACATACTGTTAGAAATGAGACACTGGTACAACCTGACAGCTGGTTGAAATGTTAGACAGTTTTCACTGTAGTCCAGCCAACCCTAGAATTTGCCCTTCTGCTAAAGTTCCACTTAAAAAAAAAAAAAATAAAAAAAAAAAAAAAAAAGCTGCACCAGTTCCAACAGCAAGTGGATTTATATGGGATGTGTAGTGCATTGCACATTAAATAAAAGAAGATGCATTTATTAATTTAAATTTTTTTTTATAAAATAAGATTATGCATGAGCTCCAGCTTTACTGATCTGACTCAATTCCCCAAGTCCCCCTTCATCAGACACCCAGAAAGAGAAAGAACCAGTGAGAAAAACATGCAAAAGCATATCAGATGCTGCATTTCTGCTTGGATCAGCCTGCTCATGTTCCCCAACAGCTGTTCTTTATGTGTGCACACACACACACACACCAATTAACATCAGTGTGGCCTGCTGAGCAGCACCTCTGCAGTACCATGGGAGGTAAGGGGTTTGATGCCAAAAATATCCCTGCACATTAGTGCCACGGCTAAGCACGAGTGGGAGGATGAGCAGCAACCTGGCCCAGGTGTGATGACACACTCGGCACGATCGGCATAGATTCTGGGAAAAAAATAAATTAAATAAAATGTTCCGACACCCATAATCATCACATTTGCAATTAAAGAGGTTTCAGACACACAGGGAAACACAGTTACACATCGTTATGAGCTCGAATAGAAGTGATGGTAAACCTCCTAACGTGACAGATGCTCTCATTCGAACCTGGTATAAAAGAATACGTATATATTATATTTCTGAAATAAAGTCACAATTTGTTTGTTTGACGGTTATTAAAACTTGAAGCAACACACACTTTTTGGTACACAGTGCTAAAAGAATGACCGGAATAAAAATAAAAATGTTAGTTAGCCCTTGCAAAAGATCTAAACGTTACAGAACGAGACATGTCCGAGCATATCCAAGTTAAGTCACCGCATCATGAGCCAGGAGAAGACAGTGAAATATGAGAGGAGAAATTCCTCCACTGGAACGGGTGAAAAGTGTGTGTGTGTGTGTGTGTGTGTGTGTGTGTGTGTGTGTGTGTGTGTGTGTGTGGTGGGGGAAGTAGTGCTTAGTGCTTTAGCCTGCACACTTTTGAATAAGTAACAGACCGAGGGTCCTTAAAGCTCCGAGCCTGGCATTCAGGCCCATTTCCCACTGTGTCAATAGGCACTAAAAGTGGATTCCATTCTGTGGGAAAGCTCACGGTTTTATAGTTCCCAGTATTACCTATTCAAACAGCACTCGGGTTGGGATGCTTTACAAGACGTATAGTGTAATGTACCGTTGCATTCACTTGCTAATAGATGTTTATTCGTTAAGCTTTGAAGTGGACTTGTGATCAAAGTGATTCTATCAGTTGTCTGATGAAGATTATTTGTATTTTTTTTTTTTTGGACAGAATTAAAAATTTATGCTACAGACAACCAGTCGAAACTTTGCGCATCATTTCCATCTACTGGAATGGAATTTCCATTTCCATCTACTCACTCACCATCTATACTGCTTTATCCTGTATACAGGGTTGCAGGGGGGCGGGGCCTGGAGTCTATCCCGGGGGACTTAGGGCAGGAGGCGGGGGAACACCCTGGATGCAGTCCCAATCCATCAAAGGGCACGCACACACACACACACACACTCATTCACACATTAGGCAATTTTGGAACACCAGTTAGCCTACATTACACGTCTTTGGACTGTGGGAGGAAACCCACCAAGCATGGGGTGAACATGCACACACACCCCGAGGAGGGACTCGAACCCAAATCCTGGTGGTCCGAGGTGATGACGGTGCTAACCACTAATCCACCTTGCTTTAATCCATCATTCATACAATTCTATTTTCCTTGTAACACTCAGAAGTAGAGGTAGAGATAGAGGCCACCCCCAAACACACACACCCTGCATTTTCAAAAGAAGGGGCCTCAGATTCTGTAAAATGACCCCGTCACCCTGCAGTGTGTCTCACAAGTAAAAAAAAAAAAAAAAAAAAAAAAAAGGTCCAGAACTTACTTGTCATACTCCGCATTGTCCCGGTCGCAGCGCGCATCCTTGTGCTTCTGCCAGTCCTTCCCGTGTTTACATGTGGTCAGCAGAACCACATCCTCTGCGTTATGAACATGATACAAAGCGTTCCGGGTGTCCGACCCGATCCCGGTGAGATACCTCTTGCCCTTAAACACCAGCATGTACTTCCGGAAGGGTGGGATGGTGTTGTACTTGAGGGATCCCCTCTCGCCACCGGTTTTCGGGTGCTCCTTGGGGAAAAGCGGGATGGAGACGTCGAAGCGCGGCCGGAAGGTCTCCGTGCTGATGCTGGCCTTGGCCAACATGGCCTGGCCGATGTCGAAGCCCAGGTCCTCCGTGTAGTCGGGCCAGGTGCCCGAGTACAAGTTGAAGATCAGGTGGTTCCTGCCGTCGTTCCACAGCGGCAGGCTCTGCACCTTGGCGCGCAGGTTGTGCACGTACTGCGGGGAGAGCTGGTCGCGGTCTAACGTGTCCAAGCTCAGCACGAAGACACACGCCTGGCCCGGGTCCGACGTGTAGAAGCGCGAGCTCTCGATCGTAGCCAGGATGTTCTGGTAGCTCTCGGAGATCTTCTCGCCCTTCTGCTGCGGGTACACGTAGACCTTGAAGCCGCTCCGGCGGCACAGCGAGAAGTCGAAGCACGAGTCCATGCGGCAGCGCCTGCCTTTATACACGCTGGCGTGCACGTCGCGCTTCTGCCGCGGAGACATGTGGAGGTTGGACTCGTCCGTGTCGGGTTGGTCCCACGGGCTGAACGAGTTTAAAGGGTCCGAGAAGTGCGGCCAGGGCTGCTGCTGCTGCTGGTGCTGGAGGAGGAGCGGCTGGTGCTCGGAGCGCCGGTGGCCGTGACCTCTGCCGTGATCATACCGGCTCCTCGCGCGCGGAGACACCGGGACACCCGCCAGGTAAAAGAGCAGCAGCAGGAAGGCGCCCGTGAGCAGCGAAACCAGGTAGCGCTTTTTGGCCTGCATGGATCCCGAGAGCCGAACGCCTGCGAACAAAATCTCCAAGTTTGGCTCTCAGCACCGCCTCCGATCGCTACTGCCACGCCGCTCCGCCATGATCCCCGAGCCGCCTGAGCTTCCCTCTGCTTCGGATACCGATCCCGTGGCGAGCCGCTGATCCAGCGCATGTGGGCGACTTTGCCGGCTATTCCCGCACTCTCCCTCGGCTGACCAGTCGGAGCACATCGCGGCGCCCCATCGCCTGTAAACAAACCCCGGGGTGTTTCTCACAGACTCACTCCGCACATTTAAAAAAAAAAAAAAAAAATCTAACACCGCGTACCAGTGTGTCTGTTTTTTTTTTTTTTTTTTCAGACTTATCTGTGAACTTCCATGTAGTAGAAACTGGGCACTTTTAATCCCGCTGGAGCTCAGACTGATGATGAGGAGGAGGAGGAGAAGAAGTCCACTAGATCTCTCTTTCTGGAGGTCTGTAAATCCTTTCCCCAAACTATGCAAGGTGGAGATCAGTTCATCCTAAAGACACTAACCGTACAAAGCCCTGCATCGTGGATACATACAGATACTCTTATTCCTTTGATCTCGTCACGGGCAAGAAGTAAATCCGTTCATGAGCAGAGCAGCACGAGACTGAAGCACAGCACACGAGAGAGAGAGAGAGAGAGACACACACACACACACACACACACAGAGAGAGAGAGAGAGACTTAGTGCGTCTTGTATCGCCGGCGGTTTGTCCAGTAAATTCCCGCGGACCGAGCTGCTCAGCGCGAGCTTCCTAATCAGCATTTGCTCAGTTGTTCCGATTGTTACACTGTTACATTCCAATCCCGACACGACGGCGGATTACCATCGCGCCGCACTGTGCGCTCTCATTGGATCGCGCGACCACCGGAACAGGCGGGGCTTCCAGAGCACCCATTCATTCCCGGAGTGCAGATGCGTAAAGTGTGTAACGCGCATTAACGAGCAATACCTGAACCTAGTCTACTACACAACACACCATAAAACACTTCCCAAGTTCTTATCGGTTATCTTTTAAGGTGTGTTACATTGTATATATTTCCCATGTTTTTATATATATATATATATATATATATATATGCTATACATTGTATTTACAGCATGGGCAATATATATGTATATTTGTAATATATTACTCATGTTGTATATACAATGTATGTTTGCTACATTGTATATATATTGCCCATGTTGTATATGGAAATATATATTTATAAATGTGTTTATATTTATATAAGTGTGTGTGTGTGTGTGTACAGTATATATATGTATTGCATAATTGCATATACAACATGGGCAATATATATACAATGTAGCAAACATACATTGTATATACACACTCAAATTCCATACAGACTTAAATAATTCTTTTAATTGTGTAAAGCTGCTTTGCGACAATGACAATTGTTAATAATCAATATAAAATTGAATTGAATTGAATATACAACATGGGTAATATATTACAAATATACATACAGTATAAGTTACATGCTGACCATAAGTTTTGTTTTAACCCTTAATGGGGCACATAACCACATATGGTAACGTACATATGTCAGTAAAAAATACCACTAGAAAAAGTGCATATATGTAGAAAATAACTTTTTTTTATATTTAAATAAATGTGCTTTTAACTTTACTTGTGTTTTGAAAAATGTATTATATACACTTTTTGGAAAAACGATTACCCTAGATGGACAAAGAACTTCACTGACTTTGATTTGCAACATAAAAATGACAAAGATGAAAATTTTTTGAAATAATTACACACAAAAAACAAAGGTCTTGGAAAAAGTCTTGACATTTTGAAAATAGTGCCCTATAAAGGGTTAATGACATTCAAAATTATGACAATCAAGATAATAAGAACAATTTGCTATTTTGCGCAGTGAAATTGAAATAAAACGGTCAATATTCAGTATCAAGTCCTTTATTCTTTCGAACCTGCTGGATCCAGCTGGGCACAGAGTCAAAAAGACGTCCTCTGGTGTCACTCGCTCAATCTGTGTCTGCTTGATTGCAGTTTTTAAAAAAATACATAATTTTGTTTGTTCTTTCACAGAATTTACACCTCTTAATACTGTGGTACAATGTATACAATAGTAAAGATTAAAAACCCTTGAATGAGCAGGTCCAAACTGGTACTGTGATGTTTCCTTATACCCACTTCATAGCAAACAATGGTTCGAGCATTGACCCCTGACTTCACGCAGGAAACGGAAAAGGAAGAAATGACATCTCCATACAAAACAGACCAGAGGACAGAAACCCCCAACAGTGCAAACCATTAAACCACCTTGCCATGTTCATGCCTGTCAGAGCTTTTCTATTATAACACATTCTATTTCATTTTATTTATAAATATCCACTCAGTAGCTGCTGAAAATATTCATGTACCAAAACCTTGGTTTTTATTTATTTATTTACTTGGTACATATTCACAAAGTCAACTCCTACACCTTGTTAATCCGCACAGTGCTATTATTTGCACTTCTGGTAGATAGTAAGTATAAGGGAAATCTATACTTTTTAGCAAAATGATATACAAAAATTACATACATATCCCATATAGGAAGCTTCACATATAAAATGCATTCAAAGTGCAGTTACATGCATAACAGCAGATGTATTAACACTAGTGGAAGATTCGACTTCATGTTTCTTGTCAATTGTGTAGAAGATCTAAATTGATATTTACTTAAAAATATAAATTTTTTCCCATTCATACACCCTTTTGGAACACACAGCTGGTTTAAAAGGATGAGACACATCACTTAATGAAAAGGCATTGAAGTAAAAAATACCTCATCACAGCACAAGATATTTATGAACTCTTCTCTTCTGATTAGGAAGGACCCAGCACCCAACACCAAAAGTCCCACCTGTGCTCCAGGATACTGGAGAAAGTTTACCGCTGCACCATTGAGAGCATCCTTACAAACTGCATCTGTGCATCAGTGTGGTACGGCAACTGCACTGCGCAAAAAACTGTTAGGAAGGTGATGAAAACGAATGATGTCCAACGCATCATTGGTATCCGGTTCACCACCATTACGCAAAACCCTGTATTATCAAAGATATCTCGCACCCCAATCATGGACTATTCACCCTGCGCTACAGGTGCCTCAGCACCCGCGCAAGCTGAATGAAATATAACGTTTTCCCCGTGGCTGTTACCGCACTGAACAACTGATCATGGAGTGTTAACCACTACACTACTGCACTGTCACTTTCAGTCTGTATGGCACTGCTTCATCCACTATGCACCATCCATAATTTATGTTTATCGTTGTACTACTGTGTATTCCTTCCATATTGATTCTGTATATACCGTATCATTAAGACGTTCATATATGTACATATGTGTAACATGTTGAGTATGCAATCTGTTTGTCATGTCTTATTCATTGCACAGTTATACCATACTGTATATACCTATCACTATTACCTACCGCACCTTCTGCACATAAGACACTCTCACTTAGCATATTTACCGCATTGTTATTCATCATAATTTGGCCACTGATGCACTTCTGCTGAGATGCTAACTGCATATCATTGGCTTTGTATATCTACTTTGCACAATGATGATAAAGTTGAATCTAATCTAACCTTCATAGTCTGATCTCGAACACATACTTTATCCTGGTCAGGGTTACACTGGATCCCTGAAAGACTGGGTGCGAGGTGGGAATACACCCTAGATGGGATGCTAAGGTCATTGTAGGACACCACACACACGCATTCACACCTTGGGGTGAGTTAGCAGAGCAGATCCACCTACGTGCATGCTTTTTAGGGAAAAGTGGGAGGAAACCCGAGAATCCAAAGGAAACCCACGTGAAAACTCGAAGTAACCCGAGCTGAAGATCAAACTGGGCGGAACTACCTGCTGTGCCACCTTGCCGCCTGCACGGAGATGAAGTTTTGCAAAAGGAAATGATTTATGTTTTATTTACTCATGTGCAGTATGTAAGTTGAATTTTGGGCGACAACGGATTTGGTCAGTCTTAAAAAAAAAAAAAATAAATAAAAAAGTACTAACGATGCACACGGAGCTAATTAGAGAAAACTGTTAATACATAATTGAATAAAAACCGTTTATTTCCTCATAAATATACCAGAGGAGATCTCTGCATCACTCCCTTGCTATCTGCTGCTCATTTACTCCAAAGCCACCCTGCTGACTGGATCTGGGCTTTAAGTCCCATTATAATGACTTATTAATGATCATTATCCATCATACCTAATCACAGCTTTCATTCCCGCTGAAGATTTTTCTTTTGAAGTGGCGGACAGTAACTGATTGGACAATAACAGCTGATTGTTGGAGAGGTGGATCACCTACAGGATTTGCTTTTGTTCCGTGCTGCAGATAAAGCGGTGCTGTGCTAAAGCACTTCCTTTTCCACGCAGCGAAGCAGCCTGTGATAAAACAGCCCACGATTTGGGCGGCTGTAAACAAATACTCTTGTCTGAAGGAGGTGCATCATGGGTGCAGAGAGTTCTGAGATCAGCGAGAGACAAAACAGCCTTTGAAAGTCCTCTAGCAGACCCTGATTCATGGAGCGATAAGGCCACGCGAGATGATGTAACATGCCGCATTCCCAGGGAATCCAGGGTGCAGCGATACGGAGCGAGAACGCGGTCAGACGATCCCACAGCCAAAACACACCCTTATGGGAAAACCTCAACAAACGGATACATTAACAGTGGAATTTCAGAGCAGAGGTCGTGCATTCATGGGTAGATCTAAAAGACTATGATCCCAGGGTCCTCAAAAATGATTATTTCTTTTTTCCCACAATAATGCAGATCTGTCTAAGTGAGAAAAGAAATGGAAATGGACTCAAGTGCAAAAGTTACCATCTCTCGAGGAGAGGGCAAAGCAATGTTATCTATAGCAACAATATATTTCTAGGCGTCTCAGATTTAATGAAAGTGTATCAAATAGTGTGTGATGTAGCAACATGAGATCAGTACATCTGAACCTCTCTCTCTCAATTTAAGTGAGAGGAATACGGCCGTGCCATCAGGGAAGAAAATCCCCATAGATTTGACTTTCACTATTAGACAGACTCTATATTGCCAAAAGTATTGGCTCGCCTGCCTTCACAAGCACATGAACTTGAGTAACATCCAATTCCTAATCCATAAGGTTTAATATGATGTTGGCCCCGCCCACTTTGCAGCTATAACAGCTTCCGTGAAAGCTTTCCACAAGGTTTAGGAGTGCGTTTATGGAAATGTTTGACCATTCTTCCAAAATCACATTACACTGATTTTGGACGAGAAGGGAAGGCTCGCAGTCTCTGCTCTAATTCATCCCAAACGTGTTCTATCGGGTTGAGGTTTAGGCCAGTCAAGTTCTTCCACACCAAACTCGCTCCTCCATATCTTTATGGACCTTTGCTTTGTGCACTGGTGCGCAGTCATGTTGGAACTGGTGTGGGTTTTAGTGATGGGTCGTTCATGAACGATTCGTTCTTTTTGAACGAATCTTTAACGTGACTCAGATGAACGAGTCGTCTCGGAGAGTGATTCGTTCATTTTCTATTGGG
>JAQMYI010000023.1:20494387-20508814 GCA_030014275.1 Clariallabes melas | reverse complement strand
GGACTTCAACCTCAAATAATAATAATAATAATAATAATAATAATATCACTGATTACATTAAAGATCAGCAGATTATTTTTAGCTTTAACTACTGAATTTCCTTTTTCTCTTTTCCCATCAATGACAGGTACTTACGCTAGTTTTCTATAAAGAGTAACGATTATACAGGGTTGTTTTATTGCATCATGCAATTATTATACTACTTACAGTAATGCGTTTTCTCTAAAGTAAGGAATATCCTGTACATAACTCTTTAAGTGAATCATGTGATGTAATATCCTTACATACTGTATATTCCTTGTTACGTAGACATGAATAATTTCCTGATACTTTTCTTGTATATACAGTATAAGGACAGAAAACTACATTTTACAATTAGCAAGACAAAAAAAAACATAGTGCCGCCTGGCCTGTAATTTAGTTCAAAAGAAACAGGCGAGTGTGATGTTAACACATTACACACACACGGAAATATTTGAGCAACACAGGGAGGACGTTAATGCTCTACCTTCACAGGGTGAGATTAGATCAACGAGCATCTTTCCTCACCCCCTCTGAACCTCCCCGTGCTTCCGCTTACATTTCCCAGCTGCTGAGCAGCAACAGGCATCTGGATAGACGCCCCGTCAGAAAGGAATCCAAAGATCCAACACTGACAGCCACATTCTGTACTCACCTTCTTTCTCACTGTCAGCTAGCCTTTACTGAACAAAGGCCTACTCACACTGCAGACTTTTACATTCTTTAAATTGTAGACTGTCATATGGTTATGGTAGATAAACAAAATGACAACCCCAGGCTGAAATTTTTACAGCGGATCTACTTCAAAATGAACGTTAGCTTAAGCTTGAGGAGTCAGTGATTCAAACTTTGTTGGACAGATTTCTATATGCAATATACTTTCCACTTTCCGTTTCGTTATCAAATAAGTAAAGTTTATAAAGTAAGTCTGTCTCTTATCGTCAGAGAGCGAGCATGAGAGATCCAGGTGATTACAGAAGGCTGAAGAGGAACCTTAATATCATTTCAACACGCTGATAAAAAGAGCAAAATGTGTTTGGTGTAAAAGCCACTATATCCTAATTCATTAATAAAGTAAGTTACACAGGAAGTGGGTTTTATATAGGAAAAAACGAAAGGTGAAAGGGTTCATCTACGTGACATCCAGGACATCAGATGATGGATACACCTCACCCTGGTCATATACGAGTCTTTTCTTTGTCAGTTATTAATGGAGTTGGGTTGCCAGCTCATCACCCGATTGTATCTGAGCACTTGGGGGTGAAGGACCTTCCTAAAGAGTCCAATAGTGGCAGCTTGGTGGTGTCAGGGCTCAACCCGGGGTCCTCCTGATTAACAGTACAAAGCCTTAACCACTGAGCAACCACTGCACCCCTCTTACATAGGAAGTACTGTTAAGCGCTATATTAACTATAGCTAACTAAAGTGCATATGAAACATTTGCTCACCCCTGTTGGAACCAAGGAAATCAATCCATCAATCAATCCATCAATCCATCCATCCATCCATCCATCCATCCATCCATCCATCAATCCATCCATCAATCAATCCATCAATCCATCAATCAATCCATCCATCCATCCATCAGTCCATCCATCCATCCATCCATCCATCCATCCATCAGTCCATCAGTCCATCAATCAATCCATCCATCCATCCATCAATCCATCCATCTATCCGTCCATCCGTCCATCCGTCCATCCGTCCATCCGTCAATCCATCCATCCATCCATCCATCCATCAATCAATCAATCAATCAATCAATCAATCAATCAATCAATCAATCCATCCATCCATCCATCCATCAATCCATCAATCCATCAGTCAATCCATCCATCAATCCATCCATCCATCCATCAATCCATCAGTCAATCCATCCATCAATCCATCCATCAATCCATCCATCCATCCATCCATCAATCCATCCATCAATCCATCCATATCACTTATCTTGTGTGGGGTTGCTAGGGACTGGATCCCATGGGCGGCGGACACCCAGGATGGGATAGGACAGGGTGCCAACCCATCAAAGGGCAAAACACAAACACACATATACGAACGCAATCATGCACTAAGGGCAATTCGAAAACACAAATCATGCACAGAATCCCACCAAGCACGAGGCAAATATTTAAACTCCACAACCACACCAGAGGCGCGCACACAGACCACTAAGCCATGGTGTCATATTCCTACCCCCCCTCCCCCCCTCCCACCACCACCCCAAACCAACACACACTTACACTCTTTAAATGTGGGCAACCACGCTGGTCAAATATACTGTTGCAACCAACATTTTAAGTGAAAAATGTTTGTTCAAGGAAATTTTTTTTTTTTTTTAAGTGACTCAATGTTCAGAAGTTATATTATTAGACACCCTTCACCAGTGATTCTGATTAACTCCTACATATGCACCTTTATACAATGCTGTGCACACTTATGCAATCAGATTATTGTAATTATTTTGTTTCCTATTCATTTCCCTTTAATTTTAAAGTGAAAAATTCTGACACAATTCAGCTTTGTTTATTTATTTATGTTTACATCACAAAATGTGCCATTTTAACAAGAGCATGTAGAATTAGTTTTCTATATACTGTATATTAAGCTCATATTTGTTTGTTGCATTTACTGGAAGCCTGAAAGCAGTTTTAATGCCAGTAATTCATAAAAAAAAATGCCATTTGGTGCACAGAACAAGAAAACAAATGAAAAAATCATTTAAAAGGCAGGTCAGGACAAGACCAAAGATTTATACAATCATTACTTGCTCTTTCCATGAAATATTTATGCCTCATACATTGGAGGATCCGAAACTAGTCTCAGAAAAATTCTGTTAGTCTGTTCAGAGTACATCACAGCATCTGGCGGTTTTTTTTTTTTTTTTTGCTTATTAAGCGTTTTTGCCTCGAAATGGGCGTGGCTATAAATGTCACTCAACAGGGCCAATCACTGCGATAGTTTACCGTGTACGCAGAAGAGACACAGAACCGACAATAATGAACCTACAAGCCGCCAAAATCCTCACGAACCACAGACGACAGCGCAACTCATCATGGCTTATTCCAAAAAATGGGACGTGCACTATGAAAACGGAACCTTGCGCCATAAATTAAATCAAAATGTTGAGTAGAAGTGAAGTTACGAGCAGTTTTTTTTTTTTATGAGCCAGATTATAAACCGCAAATTTTGATAGCGTACTGCGCTTGCGTCAAACTGTGGGCGCGTCTTAAAATCGACCGCTGGACGGAATTTAATGAAACTTTTGCAGATATCTGCCTGAAGTTTATCTAAGTCAAAAAAGTTATGCAAAAGTGATCTTATGAAAAAAAAAAAAAAAAACGAATAAATAAATAAAATAATAATAATAATAATAATAATACAAAAGAAAATGTATTTAAATTTTTAATTTTGTTACTACAAATGAATATACTAACCCCACAAATACATTTTCTGCAGATAATTTGACAAGAACTGTACTTTAAAATGAGTGAGACAACCGCTGAATTAGACTATGCATATGTTTTATAATATTCCACTTCAACCTTGGAATAATGCCTAAGTTAATAATGTTACTGGGACAATGACATGGATATACTGTACATTAACCTGAATCATCTTAATGGTGTTTTTATAGTGAACAGACTTTATTCCTGCCGAATAATAATAATAACTGGAGGTCATGTAATAAGCAGGATCATTCAAAACATATTAAATCATAATCTCAGATTAAACAATCCCCCGGACATGAAGTCCTGTATCTCATAATCTCATCATTTGGGGCCATGAGATGTTTAGTTTATGGTCTTGAAATATTACTTTCTGGCCTCGCTGTATTATCTTGTGTCTTCAATATATTAATGTGTGGTATGCCTTATTAAATAATAAGCACATTTTCACCAAAAATGCTGCGCACAAGGCAAGAAATACGCATTTAACTGTAAGTCATTCCATTTGTACTTTCAGTTATTTGACTGCAGGCGGGGGGACGCAGGTGAAGGTTAAAGGTTTTAATAAACAAAGTTCTGGCAAACAAATCAGACAGGACACGCTGTACTCAAACAGGACCAGGCACAGAGTCAAACCAAACAGACATAAACAGGGACGAGAAATCAAAGTAAGAGTAAGGTCTATATCTTAAAAGCATGCAATAAGCAAAAGGTTTAATAACGTCACAGAAAGGGTTTCTTGACAAGTTGCACAAGTCAATAAGTTCGGTGTGTTATCAGGTTAATGTAAATGTGGAAAAGATTGATCATGAGGTTTTATGGATCATAATCAGATTCCATATTAAGTTCAGTGGCTGGCTGATTATGGATTATGGAATAAAAAGTAGTTTGATTGGCCGAAATTCTTCCAGGCACGTAGTACATGCACGCTCCATCTATGAGGGGTGTTCAAATCAAACCGAGGCTTGTGATGAAATTACATGCAAAGAAGGCGTATAACTGATTGACGGTGATTAGACTCGCTTCAGGTAAACATTTGAATGGACATATGGGAAACATTTTTTAAAAAGGCCCACTGCAGTCATTCTCGTGAACATCCATCGATTGTAACGCCTGATCGGTGAAAATCATCACATTATAGGAATTAAACTGGGAGTTATTGCCACATCTCCCTGTACAGTCCTGACCTCGCTCCAAGTGATTTGGGCCGTTGAAGGAGTTCCTGGGGGGCCGGCTTACAGACGTAAATGATGTAGGCAGTCCGATCTCAAAATCTCCATATTCCTCTTATAACTCTCATGTTCTGCTAAAAAAAAAAGGAGCACCCTCGTAAGATTTTGTGTGCGATGTGTTGGTTAATTAATCAGTGAAAATGATTGCTCATGCTCCCCGATCGACTCTTTTACCTGACATACGCCTGTGCCATCAGAGAAGAGAAAAAGGGAGGGTTCATATAAGGGAGGGTTCCCCTTATACAATATAAGGTCACATTACGGGGAAAAGTCTAATTAGACTGTCTAAGCCCCCAGCCAACAAAAAAAATGCAAAACAAAACAAACAAACAAACAAACAAACAAACAAACAAACAAACAAACAAACAAACAAACAAACATAATATTTCTAATATTTAATATTTCTTTTATCATGTTATATTATTTTGTTTGCACATGCACACCGGAGACCCATCTTGCGTAATAGGTGCCCTTTAAAGTGAATAAAATCTAAATCCATGTGTTTGACATCCCGCTAGCTAACGTTCAACAGCCCCACTGTTCTCAGCATGTTGGACTTTGCAATACATTCGATTTTTCTACTGTGTGGATCAAAGTTAAGTTTTATCGAATAGGCTGAAAGAACTGCAGCAAAACATTATTATTATTATTATTATTATTATTATTATTTCTTTATCCATTAATCTTGGAACCCCTTTAGGCCAACTAGGGACCGTGGGGGCGCAATGGTGACTGTTGTATTTATTCCCACCTGGTAGGACCTCTGGTCAACATTCACATTCACACACTACGGGCAATCTGGAAACGTCAGTTAGCCTAAACTGCATGTCTTTGTTGAACGTGGGATGAAAGCGGAGAACCCAGAGGAAACCCAACAAGCACAAGGAGAACATGTAAACTCCATGCACACAGACCCGAGGTGGGAATCAAATCCCAGGACCTGGAGATGCACGGTGACGGTTCTCACCCCTACACCACCATGCCACCATTAATACTATTATTATTAGACCATCAGGACATTCTTAACATTTTGCATTTATCACATTTATGTAATTTGTTTTTTATTATTTATTTCTTACCACAAACAATTTTTTACAATAGCATCCAAGCACTCAAATTTTTCTTTTTTTTGTTAGTTTTTTTAAATTTATGACTATTTATGTAAAAGATGATTTAATCTGTCTTAATGCTTATCAGTATCCTACCATTTTTAGTGCACGTAATGAAAGTTGGCTGAATGACTCCGTGCTTGATTGGCATTGCCAGGAGTGAAGGCGTGGTGCCAGGGTTTGAGTGGAGTAGCCTCAGACAAGAGCACAACGTCTGGCAGTGTACAACGTGGCTTTGGAGAAAAAATAAGTAAAATAAAAAAGCTTTGGAATGACCAATATCACTGAGACTTCTGAGAATGCATGTTGCAGAATGTACAGTATACTTGCATTGTTGTACTTCTGTATTCGGCTTCAAGTGGATTAATTATGAAACCGCGTTTGCGTGAAGGTCAGGGTTAACCGTGGCTTGTTCCTTATGCAGGTCTCTGTATCCCTTGTCCTTTTTATGCTGCACATTTCGAGTGTGAGCTAAGCGCTCAGGACATAATAATGCCTCGGGCAAATCTCACAAATTACAGAAACATTTACTATTCCGCATGGTCCACCACCACCACAGAGCCCTTTCATCATGCATGCATTATTGAGGCATGTTATACATTTTATGACGAGCATAACTCAGGGGCTGTCAAATAAACCAACCTTGTCTGATGCATTTCCTCACTCTTTTTCCACCAGGCTGACTTTAGAAATACTGCGAGTGTTGTGGTAGGAGGGAAATTAGGTTCCACTAGGACTATAGTGGGTTAAATTGACACGATGGTCTGCTTTTTGCATTAATGTGTTGCGATGCGCACCGATGGCCGTCTGCGAAAACCATTAGTCTTACATAACTCTCTGGCTCATGCCGAAGCATTTAGTGGAAGCTAGAACATTAAAAATACAGAAGGTCTTGGCAGGCCGCGTTCAGTCTCAATAACTGCATAACTTCCAATAAGCACATGTGCACAAAAGCACACACATACAGACAGACACTGGTATGGAAAGTATTCAGTTCCACCTGTATGTAAAGCTTTGGGATCTAATATCAAGGCCGTGCGCGTGCCTAGGGACAGCTGGAAAGCAACAATCTGGATCGCAAAGCCACAGGCAAGAAGCTGGATACCAATCAACCCCCCTACACACACACACACACTGCAGTGGTATGAACAGATGAACACCTATACCTCCAGCTGCATCCGCCAAGCCTTGGAGGAGCACGGCCTTGTAAATCACACTCTGCAGGAACACCACATGCACAGAGAAATCTCAAACAGGAACTTTTTGGCTGTAAATACTACAGAATGGTGCACTGCAGCACACACACACACACACACACAAATATATACACATACACACTGGTTAAGATTTATCTCAGACAAACTCAGGCTGGCACAGACGAGACAGTTCTTAAGAAATACAGACACTGTCTATGTGCAATTCTGCTTGGAAAGCCCGGTGAGACAGCGCACCAGTATGACTCGGGTCAGCACGAGCGACTGCTTGGAGAAGATACTGTACAGACCAACGTTTTGAGGAAAGCACTCTCCTCAGAGAATGGAGGGAATGTCACTGGGTTTGGACTTGTTTTAAGTCGAATTTAACTCTTTCTGCTTAGAGCCAGGCAGCTGAAGAAACAGAAAACATGAAACACCACAGGGTTATTATTATTATTATTATTATTTTTTTCATTCCTTCTTCTGACCCAGAGGTAGTTGAGGAGGGTAAAAGGTAAAGCAGTGATCTGATGGAGGTGAATGTTAGTCGAGAGAATGTTAGTTTCCTATGAATTTCTAGATAACGCAATTATCCATAATTCAGGACAGAAGAAGATGGTGCTGATAGTTGGATAGTTGAAACCTGCTGGGATACAAAACAGCATCATTACATAGGAATTAGGGAGGGAAGAGACTACAGAGAATGAACAGATAAATTATTCTAAGCAGCTTCAAAACCCGATCGGCATTGGTGCATATAATAAATTATACATACTGTATAATACAGGAAATGTGTGCGGCTAAGAAACTACAGTACTACTCAAGTTTATGCACCATGGAAGTGACCAATCTGGCTTCCCTTAAAGTTTAAGTTGCTAACTTCAGCCGTTCGGGAGAGATGATTTTATATGAGGCCCCAAAATGGCCATTTTTCAGCGTTATACTGTCTCACTTCAAACAATAATCATTTAGAATGCAAATTATTCATATTTCTTTTTAAATGTTGGTGAAAATTGGTGTAGGCTTGTAGAAGCAAATGACATGTGAATAATTGTTGCTTAAATTAAAGCATTCTGTGCAAAATTAAAGATTTTTTCTTAAAAAAAATAAATAAATCTGTAGTGTCCGTAACCATGTCAAATTCATGTCGCAATATTTTAACAATTTTGCATTTTAGAATAATACACTTTTTCAGATTTATGTCCTTTCATGTGATATCTAAATTGGCCAAGTTTCATCTGAATGACAGTTAAGATCTTTAAAAGATTTGAGTTCAAAAAAAGTTACGGACACTACACCTAGGTGAGACACTTTAGCACCAATACATGATTAATCTTGATTAAGATAAAATGCTCAGTTTTACTTGTTGTATTATAAACGTGCAGTGTTGGAATAAAGAAATGCACGACAAACTGTAAACAGTTTTATAATATCTCAAACGTTAACATTTAACAAATGTTAAATTAAAAGCTCTCGAATGGGACCGGCACTGCATGCAGAGGCTGGGTAGAATGGGGTGTTGTAACCTACCGACGGCAGGGCTCAGTCATTTTATTATCAGTTTTAAACGTGCCGTTATCACACGCAGTCGGGTAACTGTGCATCGATTATGGGAAGCCATTGGGGTCATATGATTAATTTGTGTAAAAAACAAACAAACAAACAAAAAAAACAGTAGCGCATTAAAATTTCTAGATTAATCACGTGTTGATATTGACAACCCTAGCATGTACAGTATACATCTTTACCTATAATTACCCTTAGCACATTTTGTATACATTTTTATTTTAATCACATTTTATTGCAACTTTTGTAAAACGTTTGTAAATTTCTACATTCCATCCTTAGTGCAATATTTTTCTGCAGTGAAATCTTTCTATCTTCCCATTATATCCTATCTTTCCATTTTAGGTCACAAATCATTTTACTATATGGTCGTGTACTTGTACATGACAAATAAAACTTTTATTCGAATTTGAACTAAGTAGGGTCACGGAGGGGGGGGGGGGGGGGTTTACCCGAGTACCTGGAACAAACCACCGATTGGCGTGGAGATGTGAACAATTATGAAATCGATATTGAGCAGCTTTGAGGGTCAGATAGCGTCACTGTGTTACTCTCCTAAAATAAATGCAAATTAAAATTCCTACACTGCTCTAATAGACGCATACGTTAGCAAATGGTCCGGCGCACAAATTACTTATGCTAACTCTTTCCATACACACTTGTTCCCACTGGCCACAACTCCTAACACTGTGTACTGATTAAAGCAAGGCCTGTTGCACCACTGCGGAGAGAGAGAGAGAAAAGCAATCAGTTTGGCAAGCGATTAATCATTGTGAACCCGACAAACTACTCTGCTATCATGCGTTTAGAGGCAGCGGTAGCAGTAATTATGATGAGGTAGGGCAATATAGCAGCTGACACCAACAGCCATCAGTGCCATTAGGAGGGCAGAGGGAGGGTGGTACCTGGTGCTTCAGAACACATCAGTTGATGTCAGACAGATAAAGGCTTCCTGCATGACTCAGAGACGGAGCGAGACACAGAAAATGATGAGTGCTCCTTTGACCCGTAATGAATGTTGAGAGACAAAGTGGGCGGGTGCTAGAGAGAAAAGTAGGAGGAGATGTCTAATGCTCTTTCCAATGCATTGCACTGGTCTCGTGACCTTTCTGTTCCAGTTCGTCCTCAAAATGGTGTTAAAAGCAAAGCGGAGTGAACTTTCAAAACGTAACATTTCAAAGAGTCTCCTTTTTTTAGCCGTGTTTGTAACATAAATAATAGGTGACATGTTAAAGAAGTGTGCAGGGGTTTAAAGGGTCTGTGCTTTGCCCTGCTTTGCCTTTATAGTCTCCAGCAAAAAAACATCATCATCATCCTAGGACTAAGAGTACCTTAAAGATGAAACCCTTTTAGGCTGGAGATACAAGTGTTTGACTGGTCACGAAAATGGAAGCCAAAGCGCAAGTAAGCCAGATGGGTAGACATTTCAGGAATAATAAAATAAATAAAATAAATAAAAAACCCTCTGTAAATAGTCAGAATATTATTATCTACATAACAAATAATATTTGATTAGCTGGATGAGGTTGATAAATCTGTGTTGACGGGGTTCAAGTAATACAGTATAATTAACTGCTAAATCGGTTTGTGTGGTACATCTGGGGAAATAATATTTAAAATGCTATGAGATATTTCTGAAATTCATTTTACTTCACAGAAGTATACGATACATCATATGCATAATGCATAAGAACTGAGTTACATATACATCACTAAATAAACACGGGAATTATTGTACTGTCTTAGGACTACGATACAGGTGACTATTACATAATTAATTTGTACCTTTGTTTTTCTGCGGCAGAATCTCGAATGAAGAAATTTTTATGTAACATATATATACAGTATATTTATGGCCTACACATTTATTGGGATCACATCGTAAATAAGACGCTGTGTATCGGAAAGGGTTTCAATAAACGTTGAAATATTCCTCCATGAAAATGAGTTGAACATTATGGAGTTTTTGTTTGTATCCGTGGTAATGAAAGAAATGTAAAATTGGACAAACTGTGCAACCTGGGAAGCTCTACCCTCGACTCAGGGGAACTCCACAGGTCCTCGGGAAGTGTGTTTTGGTGTCTGGCACCAGGACGTTGGTTGCTGTCCGTCTCAGGGTGGGGCCTCAATGAACTTGTTTTCTGGCGCATCCCAATCGGTTTGGGATCTGTGAAGTTTAGTGGCCGGATCAGCAGTTTTTGGCTATTTTTCTGCTGGGCCCCATGGGTGGTGGGATGTGGTGCATTGGGAGTTTTTCTATCATGGCCACACTGACGTTCTTTGATGATTTAAGATGAGATCGGACCAGACAGACTGGCCTTTAGTGATGAATTGGCAACCTGTTCAGGGTTTACCCTGTCTTGGACCCAAAGCATCCTGGCATAGGCTTCAGGACCCCCACAACCCTGCTCAGCATTGGCCTCCACCATCCCTAGTTGGACCACAGAGGTTCCTAGATAGATGGATGGATGGATGGATGGATATTATGTGTACAGTAGAAGGATCTTCACAGAGGTCAGTCAGGTGCTTGTTCGGTGGCTCACTGTCGGAAGATTGGACTACAGCAACGTACCTCCGGCAGGTCTTCTCCTGCATCCCATCAACCCCATGCTCCAGCACTAATTCCAAAGGCATGTAGTTGCATGTCTTGTGCTTGACCTCCCCAAGTTCTCCAACATCACCTCATTCCTGCAGTATTGGCTTCCTTTAGCTGCTCGAATGCTGGTGTAAGAAGCCAAATGTATGGATTAGATCACATTTTCCTGAAGACACTAATCAAACCCTGCTCTGCAACATGTTCCCTTCCAGCCACAAGCTCCACCATCCTTTACGACACAAAGCAGATGTGTCAAGCCTGTTCACTGTCCTGACACCGAGGTGGTGGAACGAACTTTCCGCGGCTGCTTGAACAGCTAAAAAAAATACATACCAATCCTCAGCTTGTACAGTTTTCTCATAACAGGTCCCTTTCAGCTTTTATGAAATTCTCAGACCATGGCCCGTTTGCGCTGGTTAATCTGCTTAATGTCGTAAATGTATATGTAAATGTATTCGAAGGCACAGTTTGGCACCTTCGTAGGTTAATTAATATTTGAATTAATCCGACTACTAAACCACTAAAGCGATTAAAATTTGAATTCATTGTAAAAGAGATTTGACACCCTTTGAACAAAAACAATTATAACATCACTGAATCTCTCACGAATGACTTAGCCTTGATCATCGTTCCCCTCCTCTCATCTCTGTACAAAAAAAGACACACAAGGAATAATTACACATCTGGCGTAATCATCCATGTCCCTGGTTACCTGCTCAGTGAAAAGTCTCACTCTGTCGTCGTCGCCGTTGTTTTGTCAGGGCTGCGATGCAGAGCCGCTCCCACTAAGATGATATAACAGAGCTGGAAAATTTGCTCCACTCAACCCTGTGCCAAGCGTGATGCCCCTGAGACAGACTCGCTCCCAGGGCTGAGAAAGCTTCCAGCTGGCCTGCCAGACCCTGCAGACCCCTCACGCAAACACACACTCACACAAACACACCCTTGCCCTTTCGTCGGGCATGCTGCCTGGCCCACACATGCTCAGAACATCAAAATCTGACAAGAGCATTAACAATGTGCCACATCCAAACCTCCCATCGTTAATCTCCCACACCTTTTCCTGAGACAAAAAAACAGGATAAATTCTCAATCCGAAGAAGCCCCGTAGGACAGAAAGGTATCCGTGGGGGATTTAGATGAGAAGACAAGTTTGAAATTGATGCAGGATGCTTTGTGGTTGTGAGCTTGGATTGGGAAATAACAGCGCATTTGTGCAAAACAATGGGGGCTTTGCGATGAAAATGCGCCAACAGCACCGGGCCAGGAGTGTGTGAGGGGAGCCATTGTCTCTCACAGCACATCAAATGGACTTAATTAATACCCCAGAGTGCAGATAGATTACATCATGATCTGAAACATGTATCTGTTACATTAATGTTGGGGGAAAAAAAGGGAATGGTTAAGTGGGGTGGAACTGTGTGCTTGGTGGGTTTTTCCTCCCACAGTCTAAAGACATGTGGTTTAGGTTGACTGGCGTTTCCAAATTGCGCATAATGCATGATTGGGAATTGTGTGTGTTTGTATGTGCTGTCATGAGTCGGAACCCTGTCCAAGGGTGTACCCCACCTTGTGCCTTGTGCCCCTAGAGCCTATTCCCTGGGATAGGCTCTAGGCCCCCTGTGACCCTACAGAGAATAAACAATATAGATAATGGATGGATGAGTAATAATAATAATAGAATGTGCTAAATGTCAAAGTTGTTGTTGGACTTCAAGGAGATGCCACAGCAGACCATCTGATGCACACATGATTCATTGCAGAGGTTTTTAAGCCAGATGCCCTTCCGGACCCAACCCTCCTATTTTATCCAGGCTTGGAACCGGCACTTCATCCAGTGCCCTAATAAGTGTCAATGTGTGATAATTAATGAGCATGAGGATTCATCAATACCACAAATAAATAAACAAATGTATGCCTAGTGCCTATAGTACGACAGACTGGGTTTGTTCTCACCTCAACAGCCCAATAGTCCTGGGAAAGACTCCGGACCCACAGCATCTCTGAAGTGGACACAGCAGTTATTGGATGTAAGAGAGTGAAGAAGAGAGTGAATAAGGGTATGAATGAGACATTCCCTGTCTCTGATAATGGAAAGAAAGGCAAATTCTCATCATGTTAAAGAAGACATAAGCCATTTAATTTGTCTTTCTTTCCATTATCAGCTCAGGCAGCTAAGGCTCTGTAGGTTGGTATCCGGGTTCGAGTCCGGATCCGGGTTCGAGCATGCAGTGCAGGCCCAAAGCCCGGTTAGAAAATTGGGAGGGTTGCGTCAGGAAGGGGATCCGGCTTAAAACTTGTGCCAAGTTGTGTGTGGATCTGCTGTGGCAACTCCTCGACGGGATCAGCCGAAAGAAAGGTTTTGTCTTTTTAACATGGTTATAACACACTTGTATATAACCAAGATAGAAAGTTGGTTGGAGGAGTTTAAATATACTTGGATTCCATTAACAAGATTAAAGGCAGGAAGTGGTTGATTGCGCCAATTGCTTATTCTTGTTTGTGAATCACTGTTTTCTACATAAAATCATTCTACATATTTTTGTAATCATCATCAAAAAAAAAAAAGAAAAAAAAAAGACTTTATTGGTGTTTTCAGAGCCTGGATCAAATATACTGTATTTTGTTAATATCTGGATCAGACCTCTGACTTTTTATTCTTTCACTTCCAGTTTGTCAGTGGACCTGGAAAATACAATGAAATGTGAAAAATGATTTTTGTCCTTTTTGGTGTCTCTTGTGCAGACTTTAAATCTAGCAACAGTAAAAAAAAAAAAAAAGTCACAGGACCATCGGCATTCCTGCATCTTGTAACTACATTAGTTTAGCTAGAATTAATGAATATTTCACAGGAGTTACTGACTTATATTCACTAGGATAAATAAAGTGGCATGGCAGTGTTCTCTGATCTTTAAGCACATCATGGCCTTATAGTCTCAATATCTCAATCTCCAAGAGCCACAGGGGTGGGAGAAGAGGGGCATACAGCTTTTATGGTTATGTAAATGAAAAGCAAGAACTAAAGTGCATTAGATCCGATGGAACTGTAACATTAAAACATTTACTGTAGTAAATATACAGTACACAGCTAGTACCTATACTAATGAAAAGACGGGAGGCAGAGCTGGAGATAGCAGAGCTGAAGGTTCTTTTTGGGAGTGACTTGGATCGAGAATGAGTCCATCAGAGGGACAACCCATGTGAGATGTTTTGGAGATAAAGTCAGAGAGGCCAGATTGAGGTGGTTTGGACATGTTC